>BTCW01000003.1:26368904-26993904 GCA_033239725.1 Echinochloa phyllopogon | reverse complement strand
GTCAAGCGGCACAATAAAGTGAGAAATATCGACTTAGCAATAGTTATCAATGGCAAACCAAATTCTACAATAAGTATAAATATACCATATCATACTGCATTCCTAATGACAAAATATTAATCTCTATACATGATATAGTCTTTGAATAAAGGGATGGAAATTAGCTGTCCACGTGCCAGAACAATGACTTAGAAATCAAAAACCTTTACTACTTTTATATCACTATATTTTGTTTTATTCAAATATTTTTCTTTCTTTGTTTCTCTTTGGTTCATGTCGCTCTTGTTGGGTTTCAATTCTACCCTAAGCCAATTTGCTTGGACTAGTGAGTGACTTTGTCATTGCATTAGTAGTCCCCCACACAAATCTCTAGTGAGCTAAAATGCTAAAAACTGCTACATCAGTCAAAAAGGAAAATTAGTTAAAAATCAGAATAAATATAATAAATTCCACTGAAAATCAGTGTAAAAGAGAGAAGAATTTCTCTCTGTGTTGCCTCTTGGCACTAATCTAGACAACAGAAATTGATTTGTATGCATCCTACAAATCAGAAAGTACAAGGACCTACCAAAATACATGGTTCTTCTTACTTCAGTATACAACTAATATTATCAGTTCATTGATCCCCTAGTGGAACAAGAAGTTCATATTACCATCAGAAAAAGCAAAATTATAGCAACAACTTCAAGTTTTAGTCAAACATCCCTCATTAGTCATACATGATTATCTACCTAATGCTAGTGTGGAAAGTTAACACAGTTAGGGTGAAAAATATTTTTTGGGGCATGAGCTCCATGTGCATTCATGGAGAAACTGCAAAAGAAGCTTTTTTGGAATTAGCAAACAAGAACAGGAAACCTGAAAACCTTTTTGCTCTATCCTCATCAAAACTTAGGTGCATGCTTCTGTTGCCAAATTAGGAATGTGGATAATGATCTAGGAAACTGTAACATTGCAGGAGATCAAATTTAATCTGTAACAAAAGAAAAAAGTTCATGAACTACCACGTTGATCGCTCCATCCTGCTGACATACTATCCATGGTAATGGGTTTCCACCCAAAAGGTCATGTAACAATAAATCATCCGGAAGCAAAGGAAACCGAAATGGACAGACGAATCAACCTCGAAACCATGGTACAGCACTAGCAAACTTCTTCAAAGTAACCGAAACTTAGGTGTCACGTTAGAGATACTCCCAGTGACCTCTTAGATCTAGCACTTAAAGCTTTCTAGTTCACCATAGGGGTACCAGAAATCGTTGTAAAGCAATAGTTTGATATTCAATGATTGTAGACGTAACCACGAATTAGTTCACATTCTCACGTCGGCTCTAATACCATTGCATTGTTAACCCAAAACCAGCTAAAGCTAGGATGTTAACTGAAGTCCAATTCCCCGAGTGAGGCCACCAATGAACTGGCCCCGGTTCACCCAACATCCATGATAATAAACTATGTTAGATTAGAACAACCAAACAGTAATCACCTCAAATAAACTGCGAAATTGGCCTGAAATCCCGCAATGCTGTTACCAAGCTAATCACGATTAGCGCGACACGAAAAGGAACAAAATCCCACAACGCTGCCACAATCAAACCAATAATCAGCTCGTCGCGAAAAAAGGAAAACAGCAGGAAACCGCATACCACCCCAGCTCGTCCGCCATCCCATCCAATCCATCCGCAACGAAAGCTAGATAGAGAAAATAAAGGATGCAGAGAGGCGTCTCTTACGATGTAGGTGAGCGTGTCGGGATCAACGAGCTCGCCGCCGCCGCCGCCGCCGTGCTCATAGACATGCCCATCCGCGCCGCCGAGGTCCGCCTCGCCCTCCTCCAGCTCGAGCTCCCCCTCCTCGTACCCCACCATCCCCCCGCGCCGCCCCAGCATATCTTCCCTCACGTCGGTGGCGGCGGAGGGGCGACCCCCGCCGATCGCCGACGCGCCGCGCCGCCGAGATCGCGGCCTAGGGTATTTCCCGTTTTTCCTTTGTCCTTTCCTGCGGTTTAGATTTTCTTATTAATTTTCGCTTTATTTTTTTTCTCTCTCTCCGCGCTCGCTCGTCGCCCTCGGTGGTGTCTTCCTCGGAGGAGAGCGAGGAAGGGGACGCGAAATACCAGTACGAGACCTGTTTTCTGGTACGAGGGGAGATAGCACACGAAATAATAAATTTCGTGACCGGCGACCCGACCCGACCCCCGTGCGGTGTGTGTCAGCGCGTTTGCGAATCGGTCCCTGGGAAACCCGTGTTTTAGGTTTTTGTTTGCGCACGTGGTGACGCGCTGCGGCACAAACGTGCCCCGTCCTCAGGTCTGCGACGGCGACGCGCAGGCCACAGATGACGGACCGACTAGTGGCTGCATTTGGGAAGGGAAGCGTTACGGGGAACCGAGGGAGACAAAACGTTTATGGGCCGAGATATCCATGGTATTGTGGGGTTTTGTAGACTTGTCAATAGAAACCGTCTAAATTAATTAAGTTGGCTTAAGAAAGCTGACCTCATCTTGGTGATAATCAAGCTAGATCAAGTATTATTTTTGTTTGCAAATTCGTGTTTCGGCTATTCACACTTGATCGTAATAGGGTCGGTGGACACTGGTCCGAGTCCAATAACCGATATGGATGAAATTTTCGAGGCTGTACGAATAAGGTGCTTCCAATAAAACTTTAATAATGTATACTATAAAGATCTAAAACTTTTAAGGGTCGACGGACCCATAAACATTGAAACATTACTCATCCTGTCTTGAAGAGTTTGACTAAACAATCCGTGGAAAAAAAACATGTGCTTGCGTGAAATCTTCGAGTTCATAACCAATACGTTCTCTGGCCAACTACTACCAAGACTCCTCATTGTTAATAAAAAGGCATTCTTATTAAACATGTGTGTCGCACGTTCGTTCTTTGTAAAAAATAGAATTAATTAGGTCAATCTCACTCCTTTTCCTTGTTATTCAAACATCAGGGCACACCTGTGTTAGAAAAGGAAAACAACAAGTGACTATTACATGTTTTATACTAACCTAACAGCATCTCCAAGATATTAGCTAAATTGTTTCCTAAAGTTAAATTTAGCTGTTTTAGAGAAAAAACGTTTTCAACATACTCTGTAAATGATCCTCCAAATTTAATGGCTCTCCATCCCACCTCATTCGCTAGCTATTTTTAGCTAGCCTACCTCACTAGCCATCTTTACAGAATCTGTTGGATTATTATGTTATTTGTTAGTCAAATCTATTTTTAGAAGTAGTTAAATCAGTAAATTTGACTAGTTTTTTTAGCTAATCTATCGGAGATGCTCTAATATATCTCTGATGCTAACCACACAGTGCACAACTACATATTATCCGAACCTACATCATTGTAGGAACATGACTAATTAAGTATGCTCACCGGAGAAGATTAGGATGATTCTCCAACCAAGGGGTGGGCAATTACTCCTGGTGAAATATTCTAGCACACAGGTGTAAAAAGTTAGTTTTTTTCAAAACAGGCCCAGGAGCACCGCCAACACATTAGAGAAAGAAAGTGGATACAATTTTAGTCAGAATAAAGAAACAATGAAGAAAAATGAGTAAAAACCGTGTAAATTATATGACAGTTAATCATATTCTCATTTCCCGAGACACTAGCATAGTTTATCATGTCCCAAGGGAAATACTCGTGGTTTTATTATTGTCCCAATCTGTGAAATGGAATGGTAAAGGCTCTTTGTGGGCAGGATGAGGCTTTTGATTCGAAAAAATAAAGAGCTGGCCATTTGAAGCCACCAATAAACACACATGTTTGGGAATGGCAAAGATTTTGACCCAAACAAATAATAAAGAGGGAACATCTTGATCATGTATGTTTTTCTAAACGCACGATCAAGAAACTTCATTCATTTTGAAAATGATCCATTGAAAACATGGAAACACAAATTGGTTATGATTCGATGTAATGCAAATCTTGTCGTCTAAGTTTGAAACTTGAAAAGGAAAGAAAGGGAAAACAGAACAAAATTTGATTTGTTGAAAACACAAACAAAGTGGAACATGATTCAATGTGATGCAAGTCTTGATTCGTCAAAATAAAAAAATGAAAAAGGAAGAAAGGAAAAATAGAACAAAATTTGATTTGTTTCAAATTTGTTTGTTGAAAACACAAACAAAGTGGAACATGATTCGATGTGATGCAAGTCTTGACTTGTCAAAATAAAAAAAATGATTCAATGTGATGCAAGTCTTAACTCGTCAAAATAAAAAAAATGGAATATGATTCAATGTGATGCAAGTCTTGACTCGTCAAAATAAAAAAATGAAAATGAAAGAAAGGAAAAATAGAACAAAATTTGATTTGTTTCAAATTTGTTTGTTGAAAACACAAACAAAGTGGAAAGAAAGAAAGAAAAAATAGAACAAAATTTGATTTGTTTCAAATTTAATATGATTCAATGTGATAAGTCTTGTCTCGTCAAAATAAAAAAAAGATTCAATGTGATGCAAGTATTAAATCGTCAAAATTAAAAAAAAAGATTCAATGTGATGCAAGTATTAAATAAAAAAATGAAAAAGAAAGAAAGGAAAAATAGAACAAAATTTGATTTGTTTCAAATTTGTTTGTTGAAAACACAAACAAAGTGGAAAGAAAGAAAGAAAAAATAGAACAAAATTTGATTTGTTTCAAATTTAATATGATTCAATGTGATAAGTCTTGTCTCGTCAAAATAAAAAAAGGATTCAATGTGATGCAAGTATTAAATCGTCAAAATTAAAAAAAAAGATTCAATGTGATGCAAGTATTAAATAAAAAAATGAAAAAGAAAGAAAGGAAAAATAGAACAAAATTTGATTTGTTTCAAATTTGTTTGTTGAAAACACAAACAAAGTGGAAAGAAAGAAAGAAAAAATAGAACAAAATTTGATTTGTTTCAAATTTAATATGATTCAATGTGATAAGTCTTGTCTCATCAAAATAAAAAAAAGGATTCAATGTGATGCAAGTATTAAATCGTCAAAATTAAAAAAAAAGATTCAATGTGATGCAAGTATTAAATAAAAAAATGAAAAAGAAAGAAAGGAAAAATAGAACAAAACTTGATTTGTTTCAAATTTGTTTGTTGAAAACACAAACAAAGTGGAAAGAAAGAAAGAAAAAATAGAACAAAATTTGATTTGTTTCAAATTTAATATGATTCAATGTGATAAGTCTTGTCTCGTCATAATAAAAAAAAGATTCAATGTGATGCAAGTATTAAATCGTCAAAATTAAAAAAAAGATTCAAATCGTCAAAATTAAAAAAATACGCTAGAAGGAGGGCTTGAACCTCCGACCTTGTGGTTAACAGCCACACGCTCTAACCAACTGAGCTATTCCAGCTATTTGTTATCTAAGCTATTCCAGCTGTTTCTTATTTGTCACAAAAGGCAACGTTTTATATTTACAAATGATACACCAAAACGCATAATCCAACCTAAAGCTAGCGCATGAAGCTTATTTAAGTCTGCATTAACAACCAACTTCCCTGTCATAATTGCTACAACAAAGCGCAAAGTCTAACCTGCTAGCTGAAGCTTACTGAGGCATGCATTTCATATGAATCTTCCTGGAAGTATGCATTTCATATGAATCTTCCTGGAAGTATGCATTTCATATGAATCTTCCTGGAAGTATGCATTTCATATGAATCTTCCTAGAGTTCTGCACTCGAAAGTTTGTGCAGCAACTAAAACGAGAAGTCTGGCTCCATCCAAAAGGCAATGCCGAGAAATATGAATCGAATCTGAAGTATGTGCGGCAGAGAAGTGCGGCAGAGAAGTATGCTCATTTTATTTCATATGATATAGGCAAAAGGAAAATGTGCGGCAGAGAAGTATGCTCATTTTATTGTCCCAAGCAAGCCACGAATCTGAATCGAATCCCTTTAAAGCCATGAAGTACAGACGATTCATCATAGAGCTACCGCAGAGTTTCGCAAATTAGAACAATTTACTTGCCTAAAAAAAAGAACAATTTACAGAACTCAAAATAAGCAGACCTTGCCTACAGCAACATATCACAGATAGGGCCATGAAGTACATCAGAATTGGTCAAGGGACAAAACGAATCAACTATTGAATGGTAACAGTTGCGGCCAGCCATGACACCCTATTATTTCAAGTACTGCGGCTGGGAATCTTGAGGACCATGTTACTTCTTCCATTTATCAAAAGAAGCACTGCCAAGATTTCTCTCTAGGGTCCAGTTCCTTTGCCAATTATTCACTGCTCTTTTTACAGTAGCCCTGGCCTCCAGGATCTCGGCGTCAGTGAATCTGTGCTCCACAATTCCTATTGGACCTGGCTGGAGAACATGGATTACAGTCTCAACATCTTTCTCCACCTGCCTGAGAGAGCATCAAAAGCACAAGAAACATAATATAATTTCTGGAAATTGTGGACACACATAAATGGAGTATCTATCCTACATGAGCATAGCGAAAATTCAAAGGTAGAGTACTAGAGTGTACCTGATAAGTCGGGGTAGCCTTTGAGGTAAGAATCTCAGGAAAGACATCTAGCTAAACTTCGTCTTAATTCAGATTCCTGTTATTAAAACAGAGCACCGTTTCAAAAACAATATCGCTTGTCTTTGAAGAAATAGAAACATAATACACCACAATTTGTCTTGGTACAATCATGAACTGTATATCCAGAGTGTAGCATAGCCACATAGGATTTTTCTTTTCCGAAAAAAAGAGGAAGTTCCCTAACATAGCCACTGAATAACTGAATTCTCTAGATCAGCTCTTATCTTAACAGACCTACCAATGCATTTCCC
The DNA here is from genome assembly GCA_033239725.1 of Echinochloa phyllopogon. Taxonomy (NCBI): domain Eukaryota; kingdom Viridiplantae; phylum Streptophyta; class Magnoliopsida; order Poales; family Poaceae; genus Echinochloa; species Echinochloa phyllopogon. The sequence goes on along the minus strand of BTCW01000003.1, from coordinate 26,987,107 downwards.
AAATCGAGAAACAAACAATATGCAAGTTGTCAGAAGGACACACACAACTTAAAGAAGGTACAATCTATTAATCTTATGCACAGCAATCCAAGTTAGTTCTTATTTCTTAGGTTAATGAGTATGGCAAAGACAATCCTAACCCAAACTACCGTCTCAACAGAACAGCCATTACGCCAACTCCACGGCAAATCCCGCGCCCGGATTACCTGGCTCCAAAGCCAGATACCCACGCACACACAGAGCAGGGGCGGACCCAGCATAGGTTGCAAAAAGAATCGAAGATAGTAGGTAATATATGTAACTGGGTCAGATACGAATAGAAATAGCTTCTCTTTAGGGTTTGGGGGTGCTCCGTTTCGCACACCAGGAAGGGAATAGAGGGGGCCGACATACCTGGCGGATGCTTGTCGCCGGGCAAAGACGTGGCGAATGGCGCCGACGCTCACCCAGTCGTCGCCGTCAGGGAAGGAAGACCAAGGGAGGAAAGAAGGGAAGGGGTGAACCGTGAACGCCCAAAAGGCCAGCTAGCCGCAAGCCCGCGACACACTTGGGCCGTCTCGATGCACATGCACCCAATTGCTGATTCTCTCTAGGACCCGTTAGGATCTCTGGAATTGAAATGCATTCCAATAAGGGGTCGACTGAATTAGAATCACATTCCAGACTAGTCTGTTTGGCTGTCCTGAAGAATTGGAATGTGACATCCGTGCCTTTCCAGACTCGAAAATATGGCCGGCCTCAAATTCTTTCACTAAAATATGGAAAGCAATTCGATACAGTTGCAAACAAAGTCAGAGTAGCTCACTCAACCTCGTTCAAGCTTCCAACTTCGAAAATGAAATATATAAAAGAAGCACTCTTTCAGTGATGATCAAGTGCGTTTCTTTCTCCAGCCATGATATTGCTAAACATCACAAATTAACTGACCATTTGTGTGCTAATTGTTTATGTGGTATCACAACCTGACATAGTGCAAGGCTGATAGTGAGTAATGCAACTGTTGTGCTCAAAATCTCAAATCACTCCAATCCCACGCTGTAACCAAACTCCCCGGTCACCGCCAAGGTCCTCGCCGGAAGGCGCCAAACACGTAAACACGTAGCGCAGGCACAGATCCCAGACGGGAACCAGATAGGCACACAGGCGCCGAATCGAAGGACACATAAAGCGAGGTAGCGGCAAGGGAGAGTAAGGGTTCTTACTCCGCAAGATCTCCGAGCTGGCGCAGAATTCTGGCGATCCCCGCGACGGCGACGCCCTCAAGCAGCGCCTTAGGCTCCTCCTCCCCGGCGGCGGCGGCGGCGCGAGGAGGCGACGGGGCGAGGAGGCGGCGGCGCGAGTGTAGGCGACGGGGCGAGGAGGCTACGACGAGGAGGCGAGGCGAGTCGGGACGGGGGGAGATGTGGTGATGGAGATGGCAAGCGAATCGGGCCGCCGAATGAGTTGGAAAGCGACTTTCGGCCCAAGAAACTGATTCTAGTTTAGCCCGATTCCTACGAAACAAACAGGCCCTAACGTTATTTCTTTTCTTTCTTTACCGGCCATCCTCTATATGCTGCTATCCTTTTATAATATATAATAGCTGAATAACAAAATTGGTTGATAATTGATATATATGGAGATCCTAGGTTCTAACTTGCAACAGCGCTCACTTGTTTTCATACCCGAAAAAGATATATAGCCTGCAGCCATGAATACCAATTTAGCACGTTGACTCTAAATTAGCCCTTCATCATAGCTTAAAACACTGAAGGGCAATGAACAATCTGCCAGTACATTGGAAATGAACAATCTAAAAAAATGAAAATTACATACAATTCTTCTTCCAGACGACGAAAAGAAGAAAAAGAGAGATACATACAGCTCTATTTCTTCTCACCCCTCCTACCAAACTATATCAACCATGACAAGCTTAAAAAGTAACCATACATGGCATTTCACAACAATGCAGAGCGAGCACAGCTTGGCAGAAATAACAGCTGCTAGGCTCTTACAGGCAATCATCATGTCATCAAATAGCAGACATGAAGTCAATCCCTCCGTCGCTTCACGACGTGAACAACTGGCTCCCCAGTGTGACAATGGCGGTTCCGTCACCCATGAACGTCGTCATAGACATCTCTGTCTCCAGAATCCGGTCTAGCTCAGTCGCAACCAGCCTCATTCTTGGTCGCCGTCTTGATGATGGGTTCAGGCACTGGAAGGCAAGGCCGACAAGCTCCTTCATACCTTCTGAAGTAAAGTTGCCGCCTAATCTTGGGTCAATCAGTTCATTTGAACTGAAATGCGCTTCCATCTTTCCATGTGACAAGAAAAATGTTTGTTAATTGGCAGTTAGTAAAGGAATTTAGCTTATTCACAAGAAACTGCAGCTCATTTTTCATATTGTTATTTTTTATCTGAAAGGAGAAATTGCGGCTCATTTTTTATAGTATTTTTCTCAGAAATGCTATGTCTCAACTGAAGTAGAAATACACAATAGTTATAGGACTTTCAGTATTCAAGAACAGACAGCCTAATAAGAATTTATGTGCTCCTGCAGCATGGCTTGTACTCCTCATGCCTAATAAGTATCATAAATGCTTTAAAGCTGATATGTTCCAGATGTTACCAAGTTTTGGAAATTCCATGGACTAACTTCACAGTTAACACCAGTTTCCATTTTGTCAATGCAGAATGTAGACATAGATGAGCTAATCTATGCTAACTAATGGACCACATGAAGAGAAGAATATTTTTCTTTCCCCGAGCAAAAAGGTGGTAGGAGCTTTTCATGGTTCCTTGACACATTTGAGAATGAGATTTTCCTGGAGATTATTAAACAAACAGCAGGGAGTTCAACAACTTCCTTTCTAGGCAACTTACAGCTACATGCCAATGGAAATTACCCAGTGGGCCAGATATTCTCTGGATTCTGGAGGCATCAAGGAAGCTGCTTCCCTTCCGGTAATTAGCTCCAAGAGGAAAACTCCAAAGCTGTACACGTCGCTGCTTTCAGAGAACTGAGCCACCGATTGTACCCTACATATAAGCATGCACAATGGGTTGTATGAGCAAACGAAATCATTCCATAGCTGCGAATATTTAAAAGCATTATGAAGTGATGCTACTAAAAAGTACTGATTCCATGGAAAACTCAAGTGTATATGTTATTGTGAAGTGGCCTAGGTACTGTTTTCTTAAATGAATATGGTAATTAAACTTACTCTGGGTCTTGGTAGACATTGCTACTAAACCCATGTGATGGGCCAGAGTCGTCAGATCCTCTAAGTAACTTTACAAGTCCAACATCAGCCACCTTTGCAATGAAATTTTCGTCAACCAGCACATTGTTTGTCTTGAAGTTTTTGTGAATCAAAGGAGCATCACGACTGTGTAGATGGTTTAAACCTGCAACAGGATTGCACTAGCGTCGAGTTTTATCCAAGCCAGTACTAACACAAAAAAGGGCAAATCTCCCAGTTTTCCTACCTTTAGCTGCCCCAATGGCTATTGAGAGCCTTTGTTTGAACTCAAGCCGTGTGGTGGAGCCTTTCCTGTTATCTGGTAAATAGTGTGACGCTTCAGAGGTAGTAAAACAAGGAAAGCTACAATCCTTTTTCCTAACAGGAACTAAACATTACCATACAGATGGCCACAGACACTGCCATTGGGCAGGTACTCATACACCAGCATTTGTAGGCCCCCTTCTTGACAGTATCCAATGAGGGTTACAATGTTCCGGTGACGGATCTCTGAGAGCCACCTAACCTGCATTTTGCAAGGAGCGACAGAACTACTAAGAATCAATTGTTAGGCGACAACAAATGCAATTATTCTACTTGTCCTTGGCTAACTTATGGCATTTGCCAGAAAGAGATCTTCATGACACTGCAACTTGTCATTTGGCTAAAAGTGTTCCCAGTCTGCCAATCTGCCCTAAATAAGATGTAAATTATTGCAGTTAAGTGCCGAATCCAAATAACACAGTGAATCCAGAACTTCCAAGTCAGATCACAAAAAGTACGAAAACATCAATGGTTGGAAACTGTTAACACTTGGAAAATTAATTATAAAAAATGCACTTCAGATACTAAGCAAATATGAGAATGAGAATACAGCTGCATCATTCAACATTGCGCAGCCTAAGAAAAACCTCCAATGCAAAGCAATCTCAAGAAAAATCATATTTCGATGGACATTTTTACCTCATCAGCAAACTCCTGCCTTGCCGCCCCCACACGCCTCTTGATCGCAACAATAGTGCCATCAAGAAGCAGCCCCATGTATACCAACCCGAAACTCCCCGCACCGACAATGTTGGCGTCGCTGAAGTTCTTGGTGGCCTGCACAAGCTCCTCCAGCGAGAATTGCCTCGCAACCTGACGCTCCGGCTCCGGCTCCGGCTCCGGGGCCAACGAGCTACGGCCCGCCCTGCCCCACTCCACTGACGCATTGCATTGGCAGTTAGCACTTGGCACAGTGAAGGAAGAAAAAGAAAATCGATGCTTTCGCCGCATCGACGTCTATGGGGATGCAAGAATTAGCCGTCGCAATTCACCTAGCGTCGAAGGGTCGGAGGAGCCGGTGTCGGAGTTGCGGTTACGCCGCGCCCTGCGCCGCGCCGCGCACCAGAGCGCGAGGAGCACGGCCGCCGCCGCGAGCAGGGTGGCACCGCCGGCGGCAATGCCAACTACAAGGGCGATCGGCAATGACATCCGGGTGCCCGTGACATCGAATCTGCAAGAGACAAGGAAGGGGTTAGCTCTCCTGCGCTGCGCCGGAGTTGGGGAAATGGTCAAGCCGAGCGAGCAGCCCCCAAAACATCTCCCGTCAAAAGTCCCCCCTTTCGAATCCATCCTTCAATCGGAGTACCCTTTGACCTACCCCTAAATCAGTGGTGAGTGCTATAGCTCCGGCATTCATCAATGCAGCAGCAATCTTCCCCCTCGAATCGGCGCCGCAATTCGGCAATGCAGCTCGCTAGGGCAAAGAAGCCAAGATCCCCCCCTAACGGCCAATCGCTGGCTGCAAGAACCGGCCGGTGGGGTGGCGAATTGGCGCCGGCGATCGATAACGGGGGGGAAGAGGACGAACCAGGGAGGAGGAGAAGGGAGCAGCAGCAGGCGAGGGGAGGGAGGAGGGGATAGATGGGGGTAGTGGTGGTGGTGGTGCGCGACGACTGCTGGTGGTGTAGAGGGCGGCCTCCCACCCCACATGGCAACTGGGTGCGGCAAATTGCGGCCTTTTTGTTTTGTCAATGCGGCCGCTCGCGCCATGCCAGTGCCGGTGCCATGGCCCCTCGCGCCCGCCATGGCCCCCTGCCCATCAGCCCATGTGTGCGCGCGTGTCGGGGGGCGTGTGCGCCTCAGCGCCGTAGGGGCGTAGGGCCGTGCGCGTTGGAGGGGGAGACGGGTTTTTTTTTCTGAACTTCGGGGGAGACGGGTTGGTGGGGTGCCGCCGCGCCCGCGCCCGTGTGGGGCTGGCCTGCCCTGCCCTGCCCTGCCCTGCTTGCAGGCTTGCAGCCGCACTGCACTGGAATCTTTCACCGTCCTCTGCTCTGCTCGCATGGTCTTTCCCTCTCGTGGCAGCGTTTCTTCGTGTGTGGCAAAATTTTGACAGTATCTTTGATTAATAATTAATGATATTAAATAAAATCAGTTTACAAAACTATCTTCACAACATTGAACTATTTCGCGAGACCTATCCAATGAGACATTTGACCGCACGATTAGAGGATGATTACTGCTGTAGTAAAACATGGATTAATTAGGCTCATTAGATTCGTCACACAAAGTTATACTCATCTCTGAAAAAATTTTACAAATAGACTCTATTTAATACTCCATACACGTAAGATTTTCTTAGAAAAAAAATTTCCTTTCAGGAAACTAAAGAAACACGGCGTGTACTACTAGTACTGTAGTAGTACGTGGGAGTATATTCTAGCGCACATTGTTATAAATAAATAAATCTACAACGCATGCATACATTGATCATTGGATTGCGAAATCGTCGTTCCAATTCTCAACATAAGAGTGAGAGTGCGAAAAGAGGGAAGGAAAGAGGGATCTTGGTGGCGTGTTTCTGGTACCAGGAAAAGGAGAGGGGCTCGCCGGAGGTGGTCAGGTGGAGATGACTTGTGTGGGCTGTGTTGTTGCCGTGCTTTTCTTCCGCCTTGCCGGTACACCGAATCCATGCCTCTCCTGTCACGAGATTCTGATTTTATTCTGGTAATTGGGGTACCTGCAGGCTGAATCACTGCACCATGCTTTGGATGTTCAGCCAGGTGGTGAAGAGTGGAAACCAACAGAAACTTGTGATTCATAGGCCTCGAGCTTGGGCCTTCCAGTCTTCCACTGTTGTATTATATGATAGTTGTTATTGACCCAAAATATGATAGTTGTTATTGACCCAAAAATGAGGGAGAAGTTTTGGGGTTCCTAAAAAGAGAGTGAAAAGGGAGTGAAAAAGTCACATCGGACACTGTAGCGCACTGTAACACTTTTTGTTTGTTTGTAGTAAACATTGTCCTACCATGACCTAACTAGGCTCAAAAGATTCGTCCCATGCAACTAGGTTTTTTATTTACCCACATTTAGTGCTCCATATACGAGGAGGGAGATTTGATGTGATAGGTGAATAGTGAAGTTTGGAGAGAGAAAGTTTGGAAACTAGACACAGCCTTTATCGCAGTCTAATGTATTATTATGTACTTCCAAGATTGGCTTCGGACCATCCAAAAAAACAAGTGGTTCTATATTACTATTACTCATATTAACAAGAATGCAAAATTACCTTGCCTTCATAATAGTGAACTATAGAAGGTTACAGTGACGTTGTAGCTATCTAAAGACAATGGACTTAAGTTGTCCCGCTAAATCCATCTTGATCAAGACCAGCCAACTTGGTTGAGATGATGTGGTGCTCGTTGAAGCAAGGGCGTTCCAATTCCAACGGCTGTCAATCGGTAAAAATCAGCACACAACAAATACTAGATGCCGGAGGATGCCAGCTGGCGCCGACATTATTCCATTTCCATCTCCATCACCAGGGCAAATCTCACCAACAAAACGTCCTGATCTCCTCCCGCTTGCACGCACGCCGTGATGGTTTTAGCATCGAGCAAAAGACGAGGAGAGAGAAGAAGAGAGCAAGCAGGCGGTGGCCGACAGGCGGGCCCCCCCTCGCCGCGGCGCAAGTGGCTGCCCGGGCTGGTCCCCACCCGCCGTACGGCTCGCTTTAGGCCGAGGGGGTCCCCGGGCGACGGGATCCCGATCCCTTTGACCGGCCGGCGCCTGGGTGCATTGCTAAATTGATTAGCTTGCTCGTCCTTAATCCAAGACAAATAGACAAAATCTCTCTGCTCATGTGATGTGATTATGTGAAGCGGCGGTCAATCCAAGCCAAGTTTGAGGGTGAAAAGCTCATCTGCTGTCGCGGAAAAGCGAAGCGAGGAGCCCTATAGACTCTGCCCGTCCCTTCCCCATGTAAAAAGGGCGCCTGTGCTACAGCACGCGGCAGCCTGAGCCCTCAGCCCAGAGCTCTTTTGGCTGCTGCTGCTGCTGGGGAACTGGCTCGGCTTGGTAATGGTTAACTTTTCTCACCATCTAGCACAGCCAGCAGTATTTTTCTCTCAATATAAATCAGCATCAGTCACCAGTCAGGTCAGATTTTCTCTCCTTTTTAACTTTGTGAAACAATGTGTTGTCTTATCCATGGAAGTTGCAAGCATGGTTGTGCAAGCAGATTTCGGTGCACGGAACATTGTTGATGGTACCAATATTTTTAAGAGAATGTGCCATTTTTTTAGTATATTACATTAATGGTTGACCTTACATGACGTTTAAATGCTTTTAGCCAAAATTCTGGACATTTGTATTACTACAAAATCCACCAACATTAGTAACGGTCAATGGTAATTTTTTTCGTAAACATCTGACCAAACTGCACCAAACTCCTTGCTTATTATAGAGGAAACTACAAGACATAGTGTACCTCCAACAATGCTAGGCCAAAATATAGCCACGTGATATAGGTCGGTTTGAGATAGTGGTAATGGCATCTTAGTGAGTTTTATAAAGGCAAATTTGTTTAGTTGAATATTAAATACATGCATTTCGTCACATGAAGCATAACGCATACATAATTCCTGCAGAAATGTGCAAGGGTCCTAGACGGCTAGACTGCAGCGCGAAATTTGTTGTGGCCAAGGAAGCAGCCAAGATTCCCAAGAACAGGGTAGCAACGGGCCCAGTCAGATCGATACTCCCCCAAAGATCCAAACCGGCGTCCAGTAAACTTTGCTCAGCCTAAATAAAAAATTGCAAGCACGATTATGCATTCTGGACCTGCCTACAACCTGACATAAATTAAGATATGAACCTGCAAAGTAGTATCTTTGACCTGGCACATTGGACTTGGCATAATGTATGACATCAGAGCAATGCATATACTCTAACTTCTTTAAACATGAGTGCACGATGACAGGAAGAAATAATCTAAAGTTACCTCCACAAAATTATTTGAGATGCATAGCTTTGCCTGTGTTACAGGTAATCTTGTGTTTCGCTCCTGGAAATGGAGGGACGCTGGATGCAATCTCTCTCAACAGAGAGACGCCCAAGTTGACCAAATAAGAAGCCAAAGCGGGGAACAAGATTAAAACAGTGGGAGGCCACATGCATGATGCTGTCATGGAAATGAGAATCCAATGGCAATGCCTCTGCAGAGACACTCATAACAATGGGCCAAAGTTCCAGCCTGTTTGCATCCAAAACTGCAGGGTTGAGGATCTATATGTAGATATGGCATCTATATTATTAAGAAGATCTAGCAATCATATACAAGCAGGACGTGTGATCCACTAGGTACCTCATGATGATGATCCTCAAAGTAGAACCGACATTCTATCTCTTTTTTTTCTTTTTTTTTGAGAACACATGCGCAGCACGTTTTTCATTAAGAAGAAAGAAGTTGTTTTTGTCGGTGTTGCGGACACCAGCGAGTTTACTTATGTTGCACTCTTCCGACCTTGATGGTAACGCGAGGAAGTATACTGGTTCAGACAGGGGCGGACCTCAATTGAGCAATGCTAGAAGCCCTCAATGATGATATTTATAGCTTTTTATGTGTATGTTCTTCTCAGTTCAATAATAGATCGTTATTTAGCTCAATGGTTGAACATAAGTGTGTAAGAAAAGCACTAGAGAAATAAATCAATCTCTCTCTCATCTCTATTGCATCACGTCCTGCCCCTGCCCAGACCCCTCTTGATAGTACGGCTATCTAGCCTATACTCCGGTCAACTTTCATCCACTAAACACCGCTTGATCGGTAAAATAGAAAAGTCATATCTTATACCTTTATCTTGAGCTTCTTCAAATCCATAGTGTACCACATACGGACATAGTAAACTTCTAAAGCTCGTCATTACCCACGGACTAACCTATTCTCATATCTTAAAGAAATTGTTAGTCCACCATGATTGTCATTAATTACCAAAACACAAATTAGAGGCCTAGATGCTTTCAGTCGCCGTGGAGATACATCGTCGTCCTTGTCATCTTCTTGAGAGTGGGACCCAGCGTGGCGTGCGTCATGTTGGCCGCTTAGGTACTAGTCACAATGCTAGTGTGAGGGGCAGAACCCCGTACTTTGACATGTCTACGTCGGCAGCCTGGCGCCGCTCCGGCCTCCTGTAGTCGTCATAGCAGCGTGTTGTGGCGCCAATTCGGTACTGGCACGACGATGGCTCCAGCCTCGTGTACCCATTGGTACGGCACGACATGGCATCTTTACGAGGCGTGCTCCTCCCTTCGGGGTCAGGGTCCTGAATCCTTCGCCCCGATCCCCGTCACTGGGTCAAGGTTTCTGCAACAAGAGTTTTTTTACTTCCTAAGGCTTGATGGAATGTGCCATCAAGCCCCCCATATCTGCGGGCCCAGGTGGTCGCTATTCCCTAGTTGACCCACGTCATGGCCCGGGTCTTTTCCATGTGCGTCGTGCGCATCGCGCCGACATGGTTGTACACTGCCGCTATCCCTAGGGTGGGTCCTCCACGTCCCCTTGACTCTGGACTCACCTTGGGGTCAGTTGGCGTTGAGCTTGTTCGGGGCCTAGGTGAGGCGAAGCCTGGCGCGGTGTGCACGTGGGTTGGGAGTGTGCCGCGTGGCACACGTTCGATGGGTCGGGCGTGTTCACCCTCGTGGGTCCCTCCATTGGGACCTAGCACTCCCTTCCCTAGGGGTACCCCGGATAGAAGCACCCGTTATTTCTACATAGAGATTGCAGTTGATAACAAAGTGCCAAAAAAACAGAAAAGAAGGATCTAAGCACAAAGAAGGTTGAGCAACCCGGCAAAGCCAGCTCTAGCCCACATCCTAGCTTCCTCCACAATCAAAGAAGCCAAAGCCAATGGCATAATGGCCATCCGATCATGCACCCTTTTGTTGTGCTCTTTCCAAAGCAACCAACCAAGTAAGGGAGTCAAACCCTTGTGCTTCTCCTTGGTTACTCTTTGGTGTGCCCCCATCCACCACTCGCCGAAGGGGGACTCATGTTGGAGTGTCAAGGATAATAGCCCCACCTAGCAGAAAACTATGTACCAAGTATCTCGACTGTTTATGCAGCTCCATAAGGAGGTGATCGAAAGTCTTACAGTGCTACGCACAGAGGGCTCAATCATCTCTATCGCGAGGGCCATGCCTCCGTATGCAGTTCAAGGTCCAAAATCGACCATGTAGGACCAGCCAACTAAAGAAGCGACATCTTGCTATCATCTCAGTCTTCCAAAGTTGTCGGGCCCCCAACATAGTTGTCCGATCAATAAAGAAGACACGATAAGGTGTTGCTGATGTAATTTTTTTCATAACCTGAACGCTTTCATAGGAACGTGTCAGCGGCAGTAGACAACGACCGATTGAGCTGAAGGTCCCAAATCCGAAGGAATTGAATCAAGACTTGAATCATGAGGGCATTCGTAATGTCCCGAATCAACCTTCGATCGGTTAAACCCTCCTGCGCAATGCGAGATTCCTTATTCGCGAAGGAACTGTCGACCAAAGGTTGGGGACTAAATGCCTAATCGAACATCTGTTGATCCAGTTATCGCTCCAGAATAGTGTGGAAGACACATCGCCCACCTACACAGCCTATTTGCTGACACTAAAATGGAATCCCTTCCAAGTCTTTGCACCCTTGCATTATCCGTGCGTACTAGTCAAAGCCATCATAGCCTCAAAGCATTGCCCATTAGATGCAGTAATGCATGTTAGGAATACCCCGTCTGCCCACCTCTATTGGGCAGGAAACATTAACCCAAGTGACCGTGCAATGACCAGCAAAGGCAACCTTTGTACTGCACTAAACGAGCTTCTCACCAGCGTCTCGATGGCACTGGTGGACCAAGAGGCAACCGAGATTGCTGTAGCAATGTGGATTGGGATCGCACAGAGTGTGGACTTGGCCACGGCTAGCCCCCCACTCCTGTTGAGCAACCTTCCTTTCCAGGCAAGGAGATGACCAACGACCTTATCGACTAAAGGTTGAAGAGCCTACTTTGGCATCTTGGATATGGAAAGTGGGACATCCAAATAGGTGCATAGAAACGTTGATGTCTGGCACTGCAGGATATCTCTGATAAGCATTAAGGGGTCCTCTGAACAATTTATGGGGTAAACCTGCTCTTCTCATAATTAGTCACCAACTCTGAAGCCTTCTTGAAGCATATTATAATTTGGGTAAATTCTTTATTTGACCCTAAAATAAAACTCAGTTCCTTTGTAGGCCCTGAAATTTTTTTCGTTCTCTATCTGACACTGACTTTTAACTTCATTCCTTATATGACATTTTCGTCACTTTCAAAAGCCATCCGCCAAATCACCTCGAAAATCACCTAGAAAAAGTATGACGAAACATCCGCCAAATCACCTCGAAAATTCATAAAACTTTTTCTAACAATATAACAAATAGACATGAACATATGTTATTCAAAACAATACATGCACCTTTATAGTTTTAAACTTAAAATTCATTAAACTAGACCATTTTTAAAACTAATTGCAATTTTATGGCACTAAAATACTTTCAAAAAATTAAGGAAAAATAACTAATATTTTTCATATGTGATACAATGTTGTTTTAAATCATTTTCCTTCATAAATTAAATAGGTAATTATGAGTTTCATCTATAATTTCTCAAATACCATGTTCTTCTCAATTCTATATATAACTTATATCAGAAAATAATTTTTTCAACTACCACATTACATATGGTTAATAATTTTTATTTTCCATAATTTTTTGAAAGTATTTTGGTGCCAAAATATACATATTAGTTTTAAAGATAGTCTAATTTAGTGAATTTTAATTTTAAAACCATAGAGTTAGATGTGTCCATTTAAATAAAATATGTTCATATCCATATGTTTTATCATTAAGAAAAGTTCCATGAATTTTGAAGGTTATTTCGAGGTCGTTTCGCCTAACTTAACTGACGTAAGTGACGAAAATGTCAAATAAAGAATGGAATTTAGATGTCAGCGTCAAATAGAGGAGAATAAACTTTCCAAGGCCCAAAAAGGAACCGACATTTGTTTTAGTGTTAAATAAGGAATTTCATCTTATAATTTCCTTTATTAGCTTGAGGCCGATAGCGACCGATGATAGAAAAATAACCATGTCATCCGTGTAGAGTGAGATACGATGCTTAATATGGGCTGAACCCAGCGGTTTGAAGAAACCTTGTTCCTCCGCCGTAGCGACCGTTCTTTGAAAACACTCCATCACCATAACAAAGAGCATAAGTATTGTGCATCTGAATTAGACCAAATTAGAGAGTGCATCTGAATGCATTAGGCCATGTTTGTTTTAGCCTGAATTGTGTATTGTAGTTTTTACGATCACATGCTAAAACAAACCAGGCAACTTCCACCCCAAACTATAACAATCGACGTGCCACATTGTTGCAATCACAGACAAATTCTTAGATGGGTAGATGCCTTCATGATGTGACATTCGGTAGATGTTGCTCTTCTTTTGGGACACTAACACTATGCAAGTAAAAACTACAAAGAATCCCGAAGAAATTTCCCTAATGTCGTATATTATAAACAAATAGAATTTCGGGGATTAAAAATCATCAAACAAATTTTATCCTTGTATGTGATGCTAAAAAGTATGTTCCAACTTCCAAGTTGTTGGCATACCTTTTACTAGTGAGTTTAGATATTTACTCTATTTGTTTATATTTGTATAAAATATAGGTGTATGTCAAGATTTGAACCTCACATTTTTTTCAATAATTTAGTCAATATTTTTATTTTTGATAATCTATATTTAAAATAGTTGAATTTATAATTAAATTCAAGATAACATAATAAGATCGTGCTAAATCCGATCTTCTTAAGTATTTTAAAAAAAGAAATAATGTGATCAAACCTCGGCAGTTAAGGGTTCTCCAAATTTGGCCCCAAATTTTACTATGCAAAAAATAAATTCACATCACATTAAAATGTCGGTACATACATGGAGTACTAAATATAGATAAAATTAAAAGCTAATTGCACAGTTTTATTGTACTTTGCGAGACGAACATTTTGAGCCTAATTAATCAATGTTTGGGCAATTATTCACAAATACAAATGAAATGCTACAGTGACGTATTAATGGTAAAATGTCAAGTTTGGCATACCAAACTTTGAAACTAAATAAAGCCTAAATACCAAAAGCGGCTCAACATTAAATGGAAAGTACACACTCCTGCTGATTCAGCATTGATCGCTAATTAAGGATCTGAAAGGGCCAAATCAGCATTGAATGCAGCAGGCCCCATTTAGCAAATCAGCACAAAAGGGGCAGAGAGAGTCGGGGAAAACAATTAAGCCATGTTTAGTTCTCAAATTTCACCCACAAATTTCACCATGCAAAAAAAAAGATTCTCACCACATCAAAATGTCGGCACATGCATGGAGTACTAAATGTAGATGAAATCAAAAACTAATTGTACAGTTTTGTTGTACTCTACGAGACGAACATCTTGAGCCTAATTAATCAATTTTTGAAGTTTCATAAATATAAACGAAATGATACAGTGTCGCAATGATTACGAAGTGATCCCAAACCCTCAAATCCCCACCCCTATTTTGCATCTAGGTGTAAACAAGGTGAGAAAGGAACACATATGAACAGGCGGTGAGTTGTAATGGCCAGGAATCCAACAAAAGGTGAGCAGTCTGAGAATCCTGGCCATATCTACTTTTCCCTGTAACAGCAGGGCCAGGGCAGAGCCATTCATCATCTACAAAGTCTTGTGCCGCTGCCACAGCTTCAATGGCCCTCCCGGTCCTGCAATGCAAGGCTGCAGCTGCAAGCATCTCAGGCGGCCTCTTGGGTCTTGATCCTCGTCCTCTTCTCTCACCAAACAGTCCAAACCATGTCATGGTCATACTATACAATGTGAGATCCGAAGAAACATCAAACATACCATCCAAAAAGACGTCTCACAAGAAACATTCCGTTCAAAAAGATCAAACAAAATCAAATGCAGAAGAGATTGGAAGTAAAAAGGCAAGAGGGGAGAGAGCTGAGAGCCAAATCTTCTGTCTCCTGTTCTCGACTACAGCACCCAATTTTTCATCACCTAGGTACGGACTACGTAACTATGAGGGCGCACACATTCACTTGCCTATTGTTACTGCTACTGGCATTCGGTCAGGACTCTCAGGGAGTGTGCGCAGCTGGGGTTAACCAGTGGCATTAAGCCTGAGTGGCATGCAGAGACAGCTAGATATGTGTACCCACCCGCTCCTGCCGCAGCCGCAGCCGCTGCCTGTGCCCGTGCTGGGCCAGTGCCAGCGCTCACCTCTCGTCTGTTCACGCGGGCAGCCGGTGAGCATGTGCGCACGGCAGCCGATGGCGTCGCCTGTTTAAACGGCCGGCCGGCAATTCAGTGCCACGGCCGAGCTGGCGGCGACGGCGCCGCGCAGAAATGTTGCGCACAAGGCTGCTGCAGATGATGCGTAGCGTAGCTCTGGTGAACACTACAGATACACTCTTCCAGTCGCCCCTTGGCCTGGGCATTGATGCTTGGCGATGACACGCGCACAGGATTTACAATGTGGAGTTACCAAATCATCTACAGGGCTACAGCGAGCAGTTAACTAGAGTCGAGAGGACTACAGCAAGCCTGGAGGGGTTCTGAGCCCCAGCAATGTCAACAATTATCAAAACGTGTTCGCCACGGTTTCATCAAGAAGTGTATTCCAGTTCCATTCAAAACATAAGCATTCAACATGAATTGGAAACCATTCAAAACATAAGCATTCAACATAAATTGGCAATCTTCTTGCATCAGCATGAAAGCAATTCACTGAAAGAATGAGGCAGAAGCAGCTAACTCTTCCAAAAGCAGGGGATGTATATAACAATAGCATGCACATTAAACCGTTGCACCTTCAACAGGATAGCAAATGATATTTACCATTATTACAGCTGTTTGACAAGGGATGTCATCTATTTGCTCACTAATCAACCCCTTTCAGTCCACAACCTTAACGAGAGAGCAAGTTGCAGCAGCAAAAATAGATGGAAACGAAGCTGACTTCATGAAGGAGCATAAAAGAACCAGAGCTGCAGAAGCAAGTTCAAGGAGAAAACAAGAGCAAGCGCTCACTCCAGAATTCGTCCATCATCATTATTCCCTCGGTGTACAGATGGGTGCATTGCGGGTCCATTGAGAAACTAGAAGGGCGAGCTTAGAACAAATTGAAGTACATGATGGTGTCCTTTGCCATCACCAGCAGAAGCAGCTTGAAGTATATCAAAGCCCACTTCCTGGTGATATCATGGTGCACGTAGTCCAGAAGGATCTCCTTGTGGAACATGTACACTTGATGGAACACAGCACCGACCAGGAGTGAGGTGCTTAAGCTGTTTCTGGAGGCAAGCAGCATAGCTGGGATCATGTAATACGTGACTTGGGTTGCTATCTCCGACCGCCTTACTTTAGAGCTTTCAATGGTCAAGGGACTGCTTCTAGGTTTGGCGATAGCTGCTTCCAGCGGGCTGAAGGCCACAACCTTTGGCGTGGCTCCCTCACTTGATTTCTGTGCATCAGACTGTCTCATTTCAGCACCAGCCTTGTTTGTCTCTGAGATCTGTCAGATTTGCACACATCATCAAATTCACGAACATCTAGCACAGGATGGCAGACTAAGTGACAAATGGAGGACTACTCTAGCTGGTGACAAACCTGTGACTTCTGCAAGGGAGATCCATTGGATGCTACACAGGAAAACCAGTGAGGTAAAACTTGTACTCTGCTGAGGTGAGATGTTGGTTCATATCCCAGAACCTGTGCGCATATAGATGCCAAAAAACACAAATTAAAGCACATTGACATTCATTCTTCTGAACAAAAGGAAATATAATATAGCTCAAACCAGAACCCCAACTTCTTTCAAACCTTCAAACATGACTTTTCAAAAGGCTAAAAGTTTCGATTAATCAGTGAAACAAACATAGCAATCGTTAAAAAAAATTAAAGAGCATCGATACATACAAGAGTACAGATATATTAAAAATAAGAGGTCTAGCAACAAACTCAAAATAAGTAAAATGTAGGAAGGTTGACTATTGACTTACATTAAGTGTTGTATATACTTAGATTATCATAATCTGAAAATACAAGCTATGCAGAGTAATAATGTAACCGTTTAAGGAGGCAAAAGACTTTGCACATTGTGGAAGAGATCCTAGGGGACATCAGGCAACCACTAAATGAATCCCCTCTTAATAATAAAGCATATATTGGCAGGTGTCAGTCAAAAGAAGTGGACCAAATAGTGAATACTTACGCGTATCCATTAAGATGTACTTTATATATCTCCTTGCCATTCATCAGAATTGTTCATTATAGGTTTACAGGTCCTTTGGACCTTCAGCTTCTGAAGCATCCATACTGTGGTGTGCAGCTGGTGCTAAGGACCTGATAGTGGTGTAGAGATATATCATTGTGACCATAGAGCAATCTGGGCCTGACGCTCATGTTCTAGAAGATATCTGGGTGAGTGTTGAGTTTGTGTGTATTTGAGTTTGGGTCAGTGTGTTGTACATGGGTTTCTTTTCCTCTTCTTTAATGAAATGACACGCCGCTCTCTTGCGTGTTTGAGGACAAAAAATCACAATCCTTGATGCACATGCATCATGCATTCCATAGGAGGTCATAACATTCTACAAGAATGTCAAGTTATCAACAGCTGACTGCTTTTTGTTGGGCTAATGCCTAATGTGCAGATTTCATGTTGTTTGCAGTTTTGCACATTGTATTGAAATAAGACCTAACGGATAGCAGAATGTTAACTAGGGGTGTTGAAAACAGTTTGTGCCAAATCGGCTCGATGTGAAAATGAACTAAAAAAAACTCTTAGCTTAGTTACCTCATCTAACCGGTTTGGCACAAACCGGTTTAAACACCCCTAATGTTAACAATCTCATCATTTGAACCTAATTGCTGGAGTTGAAAGGTAGATGACTGATCTATGACCACCAAACATCAATTAGGATTGACCTTCTTGCTAAATATGATATCTAAGAGACAACTTGGCACTTTGGCAAGCATGATCCTAACCATGTGACTATCCAACAGCCTCCACTGTATAAACTCTTGAGATATTGTTCTTCATCAAAGCAAATGGCACGAAATGGTAGCAGTGTTTCCTCATGTTCGGTTAATGGCTAACTTCCACGTAATAAAAACATATGACAGCAATAAGTATCATACCCATTTGTCAAATTGTCAACCCATCCTATTAAGGAAATTCATCGCCAATGCAATTTCGGAAAAATATATACTGTATAGTGGAACCCAGAATATGAAAGATTTTGCAGAACTAATCATAAACCTGCCCACAATCGTCTCATTTGCGTCTTTACCATGGAAATCCGGCGGATGGTCAATCTAGATGGACGCAAGACCTTACCCCTAACATCCGTCTTTCCTTTTCCATGGTAACGTGCTTCTTACTTACACTTCAACCTCACTCTGACAGTGTCCATGGATTAGGCTTGCAGATCACGACACAACTACAAAAGCACACAACATATTTCCTGCAAGTAACCCCCACGGCGATACTAAACAAGATAACTCTCCACCTCTGACACCAAAGCAAAGCAGATGCGAATCGAACGACGAGGGTTGCATTAGGCATCCCTACGGGCCAGATCATCAAATCACACGACAGCGGATCAAGACCATGCGCGCGCCAGATGATCGCGCACGCACCACGAAAGAACCGCGTCACAATCACCCACTCCGATCTGCGTATATGTAGCCCGGTACAAGGGGGGAACGGGGAGACGGACGAACCTTTCCGAGCCCGTGGGGCGACGGGGCGCCCGGGTAGCGGGGCAGCGACGAGAGCGCGCGGGTGAGGGCGGCGGCGAGGGGCAGGGCCTTGGATCGGGCCAGGATCCGCGACGCCATGGCGAGGGAGAGGTTCGGTCGCGGCGGCGGTGGGTGGGGAATCAGCCTGAATGAATAACAAACACCAACAGGGGCACACGGCACCGGGCATTCGTCGCCGTGCAGTCACACGAGACCATCATATGCATGGGCCGGGCCCGGCTCGGCCCGTCCCGTGACTCCAGTCTCAGCCTCATCACCTCGTGCTTTGGGCTGGTCTGGTGTTGGGAAACAACCGGATTCTAGAATCCGACTCCATGTACCCTCGAGATAGTATCAGGAATAGCAGCTATCTCATATAGAACTCATCTTAGTCGATTATCACATCCATACAACGATAAAAAATTCAATACATGACTTATATAAAACATAGCGGTCTGATACAAGCCCTCTGGGCTAAATCGACAATAAGAAACAGCTATGAAGCGGTAGCTAAATCATCTGGGTCCACTTCCCGCAGGCATCCTTGAGCATGGCGCGCACCCTTCAATCGTACCACCCGTCCTGGTTGAACTCGTGGTCGGGGTCTTCACCTGAGAACCTAAAGTCTGTCCCCAAGGAAATGGGACAGGTTCACGTCACCAACCATAATATGAAGCAAGCTTTTAAGTGGCCTATTCTAAGGTATAGAAATAATCAAGGTTTAAGCCAGGGTTTTTCCTATGCGAGAAGCAGCAATAACCCAAATCCATCTCATCACCAACTCCTTTCCTCACAAGCACATCCACTCCCCAAATCCAACCATCAGCCTCACATTTACACCGGGCTCGTCCTGCCACAGCAGGTTCCCGCAAACATCATCCACCAACACCTTTCACTCACTAGTCGACTCGGTGAGCTCCCTCCCCACCTTGTCTCATCAGCAACGCTGGACCAATCTCTCATAACCCAAACCAAGGATGAGGTAAGAAAGCAGATTCACATGCTAGTCGGAACTTATCAGAAGCGGGTCGTCCGTAACCGTGGACACAGCTATACGTATAGTTTACACTCTGCAGAGGTGGCACTCCAGGAATCCATCCGGGTTGCAAGGCTAGTCCGCAACCAACCTGAGACACAGCCCACAGCAAAGACCCTAAACAGTAACGGCGCCAATCCTGTCTCCCTGGGCTCGGGAAACATCTGATCTAACATCTGCCCCAGGGATGTGAAACCTTCCCACCGGGGCCAGTCGGGGGCCATGGTAAATCAGGGAGAGTACGCCGCAAGGAGTCCCCCTTACACATATCAAGCTCGAATCTCCTACAGTCTCGGCGCCGCACTAGAGTAGGCTTGCTGGAACCCTCCCCATTCTGGGTAGATGGTGAGCACGGTATTCCCACGTCTAAAGGAGGAACTCGACTCGGTCCTTAATTGTCGGTAAAGCGAGTATCAGCGTCATAAGCGATCCGCCGCAACGGTCCACAATCGGCACCCATAACAGGTATAGCCGCCCAAACTCCTCAAAGTATCCAAATAACCATGTACCCGCAACAGGTACTCCGTAGGGACTGCCCGAGTGCAGTCCCCAAGCACCCCGATCAAACGATCGAGTTGTTATTACTCGCTTACACCGCCTAGCTGCACTACACCTCCCATACCACCCACAACTCACGCCAAGAGGATCAAATCACAACCATCCCAACACATGCATAGCATAGCATATTTCATATAGTGAGTAGTAGGTAGCAAGGTAACAGGATGATAACAAAGGCAGTGCAGGTTTATCATGCGAGTAAAGTAAAGCGCTAGCATACTAGTTACATGTCTAATAGGTATTTCAGAGATTGGTCGGGCGTGAACCTGGGCAAAAGCCTTCGTCCTCGTCAAAGCAGTTGTCGTAGTGGTCTGGCTCCTCCTGGCTCTCCGGAGCTCCTAGGGTTGCGGAAAATAAATAAGGCGCGGCTACTAGCAAAGAAACACCAAAACAGCGAGGAAAGAAGACCCAAAGAACACCAAACTCTACACTAATGCGTAGGTCATGATTTTAGAAAAATATAGAAACTGGTTTCATATTTTTTTGAGCTATGGTTGATTTATTATGAATTTTCCAAGTTTAAATCATTTTCTAAAAATATTTAATAATTTCCGAAAAAGAAAAACACACCAAAAATTATCCTGCTGACGTCAGCATGACGTCATGCTGATGTCATCAGTGGGTCAGCCCTATGCTGATGTCATCATGGGTCCGGATGACGTCAGCGTTGACCGGTCAACGGTCAACGGGTCAGCCTGGTCAGTGGGCCCCAGCGGTCAGCGGCTGGCAGTGGCTGCCATGTGGGCCCCATGCGTCAGCGCTGCTATACGAAAAAGAAAAAGAGAAAAGGTGCTACTGGGCCGGAGTTGGGCCGAAAGATAAGTCCAGGGGGGTAAACTGGACTTTAGCGCGAACTTTAGGCCCACGAAGGGGACGCGGCTGGATCCGGCGCTGTGGACCTGGTCCACCGTGCGCCGTGTGGGTGGTTCACGTGCACCGGGTGTCCGTGATCATTTTGTGGCCGACACAGGATCTTCTGTGGTTGTGCGTGCGGCGACTTCGTGTGGTCCACGGTGTGGCCTTCGTCCGCGGCGCGACGCGGACGCGCACGGGCGCTTCAGCGCACGGCCGGCGGCAGCGTTTTCGCGGCTAACGGCGATGGGAAAGGTCGGCGAGGCTCGGTATCGGCGGCTTCGGCTCGGCTAGGTACTCGCGGTCACGACCGGCGCGAACTGCAGATCAAGGTGACGGCGGTTTGCGGGGCACGACAGCGGCGCGACGAGGTCCTGCACGAGAAGATGGCCACGGCTCGAAGGCCGGGTCCCAGAGATGGCTAGCACGACAGAGCGGCGACGACTTGGCCGGAGTCAGGGGAGAAGAAGGGGGGTCGGCGTCGACAGCTCACCCTGGGTCACGTCGTGGTTCACTATAGCTCGGGGACGACTCGCGGTACGACGGCGATCCTCGTGCTCCCACGAACAGCTCCGCTCCGGCTTCGGCTTGGCGTCTCCACGGGCGGCGGCGCTGCGGCGACGCAGCGACCGGCGTCGACTTCTCTTCCTCTGCCTCCCTTCCTCCTCCTCCAACTTCTCCTTCCTTCTCTCACTCTCGGCTTCAACTTGGTGACGAAGAAAAAACCCCGAAGGGCTTGCGGCGGCTAGGGCTGGGAGAAGCCGCGGCAGGGTTTAAGTAGGGCGGCGGCCGCTAGGGCTCCGCGGCGATGGACGGCTCGAGATTTTGGGCGTCCGTGCCGTTTCCACGTGGCGGCATCGCGACGGGCCGCAAGCGCAGCGATGGGATTGGCTCGGCGCTCACGGGCGCGGCGGCAGAGAGAGCAGCGCGGGGCGCCGGCGAAAAGCAGAGAGGGGGAAGCAGTTGGGGAAGAGGACACTGTGTCGGGAGCGGCTGACAGGCGGGGGCCCACTGGTCAGCGACGGGGTGAGGGACGCGGAGTCGACGCGGTGGCGCGGCTGGGCCGTTGCTGGGCCGCAAGGTCGGCCGGGCTGGTTTGGTCGGTTGGCTCGAGGAAAGAGTTGAAGGGTGGTTTTCGGACTTTGGATAGAAGATTTGGCCCACGAAGTTAGTTTAGGATTTGAATTGGTTTGGCCAATTAGAGTTTGAATTCAAATCTAGAATTTGAATTCAAACTAACCAAAAATGCAATAAAAACCAAATGAACTCCAAATCACACTATTTGATCCTTAGCACTTCAAATTATTTTTAATTAATTTAAATTTTGCCTAAGAGCAAAGGGAGCAAATAGAGAGCAACCTTATATGTTGGTTTGCATGCACAAGAATTCACCAAAAAATTTTAAATCCTCATTTTAGCATTCATCAAATCCTATGGGAAAAATTATGGTTGTTACAGTCTCCCCCCTCACAAGAATATCGTCCTCAAGATTTGTGGTTACCTATGGTTTAAACAAATGGGGGTATCTTTCTTTTAGCACTGACTCTTTCTCCCAGGTAGCCTCCCTTTCGGAATGATTGCTCCACTGCACTTTGCAAAATGAGATAGCTGTGCTTCTGGTCTCTTTGACTGCTCTATCTAGTATCCTCTCCGGGTACTCCAGGTACTCCAGGGTGTCTTGTAGTTCTAGTGCCTCTGTCTAGACCTCGTGCTCTGGTACTCTCAGACACTTTCTCAGTTGGGATACATGGAACACTGGGTGCACTCCGGCTAGGTCTTCTGGTAGGTCCAATCTGTAGGCTAGCTTCCCTATTCTCTTCAGAATCTGATACGGTCCCACAAAACGGGGTGCTAGCTTCCCTTTTACTTGGAACCTCTTATGCCCTCTGAGGGGTGACACTTTTAGGTAGACGAAGTCCCCTATTTCGAACTCTAGATCTCGTCTCCTTTTATCTGCATAGCTCTTTTGTCGGCTCTGAGCTACCTTCAGGTGCTCTCGGATCTTGGCCACATTTTCTTCTGCCTCCACTATCATATCAGGACCCAAGAACGTTCGTTCCCCCACCTCTGACCACATTAGAGGTGTTCTGCATTTTCTGCCATATAGTGCTTCAAAGGGGGACATCTGCAGGCTGGCCTGGTAGCTGTTGTTGTAGGAAAATTCTGCATAAGATAGACTCTTCTCCCAGTCTGTGCTGTAAGCCAGAACACATGCCCTCAACAAGTCTTCAAGAATCTGGTTCACTCTTTCGGTCTGCACATCTGTCTGAGGGTGGTAAGCTGTGCTATACTCCAAGGTTGTCCCGATGGCTTGATGTAGGCTTTTCCAGAACTGAGCTGTGAATTGTGGTCCTCTGTCTGACACAATACTCCTTGGTGCCCCATGCAACTTGAGAATGTTGTCTATATATAGCTCTGCTAGTTTGCTCACTGGGTATGTGCCTTTGACTGGTATGAAGTGGGCTACCTTTGTCAGCCGATCAACTATGACCCAAACGGCATCATTTCCTTTCTGAGTGCGAGGTAGGCCAACCACGAAGTCCATGCTGATATCTTCCCACTTCCACATTGGAATTTCAAGTGGTTTCAGCAGTCCTGCTGGCCTTTGATGTTCTGCCTTGATTCTTCGGCAAGAGTCGCATTTGGCTACATACTCTGCTATGTCCTCTCTCATTTTCTCCCACCAGAACTTATCTTTCAGATCTTGATACATCTTGGTACATCCTGGGTGTATCGAGTACTTGGACTCGTGGGCCTCTGAGAGAATTGTTCTCCTGATTTCCTTGTCCTGCGATACACAAATACGGTCTTTCAGCCATACTGTCCCTGCCTCATCCACCCGGAAGTCAGGTGCCACTCCTCGCTGGATATCCTCTTTTACTTCTTGGATTTCTAGACACTTTCCTTGAGCTTCTTTGATTCGGTCTTCTAGGTTGTACTTCACCCTCATTTCCTTGGGTTTTCCTTCTTCTACTAGCTCGAGTATCAGCATGTACAACTCCTTTGCTAGTTCTTGCTGACTTTCTTCTAT
Organism: Echinochloa phyllopogon; assembly: GCA_033239725.1. Lineage (NCBI taxonomy): Eukaryota > Viridiplantae > Streptophyta > Magnoliopsida > Poales > Poaceae > Echinochloa > Echinochloa phyllopogon. The sequence goes on along the minus strand of BTCW01000003.1, from coordinate 26,963,266 downwards.
CATCAAGTTGTTGCAATAACTCTTTCGGCTCAAGGCATCTGCCACTACGTTTGCTTTGCCAGGATGGTAGTGTATCTCCAAGTTCTAATCCTTGATCAGTTCTAACCACCTCCTCTGCCTCATGTTCAGTTCAGACTGAGTAAAGAAGTACTTCAAACTCTTGTGATCTGTGTAGATATCGCACTTGTTGCCAATCAGATAGTGCCTCCAGATCTTCAAAGCATGTACCACTGCTGCCTGTTCTATATCATGTGTGGGGTAGTTTTCCTCATGTTTCCTCAGCTGCCTTGAAGCATATGCAACAACCTTGCCTTCTTGCATTAGGACACATCCCAAACCTTGTCTTGCAGCATCGCAATAGACTACGAAGTCCTTGCGAATATCTGGCAGAGTCAACACTGGTGTTGTAGTGAGTTTGTGCTTGAGCTCTTGGAAACTATTTTCACACTTGTCTGTCCACTCAAACAGGACGTTGTTCTTGAGTAGCTTGGCAATCTTGGAGAAGTTCTCAATGAACCTTCTGTAGTAACCTGTCAAACCCAGAAAACTTCGGATTTCCGTGACACTCTTCGGCTATTTCCATTCTGCTACTGCCTCAATCTTTTCTGGGTCTACTGCTACGCCCTCAGCTGTCAGCACGTGGTCCAAAAAGGCTACTTTCTCCAGCCAGAACTCACACTTGCTGAACTTCCCGTAGAGTTGGTGCTGTCTCAGCTTCTCTAGCACAATCCTTAGGTGCTCCTCATGTTCTTCGGCTGTTTCTGAGTAGATCAGTATGTCATCAATGAACACCACCACGAACTTGTCTAGTTCTTCCATGAATACCTTGTTCATCATGTTCATGAAGTAAGCAGGTGCGTTGGTCAAACCGAAGGACACAACGGTGAACTCGTACTACCCGTATCGAGTCACAAAGGCCGTCTTGGGAATGTCGCCTTCTCTAATCTTCATCTGGTGGTATCCCGATCTCAGATCAATCTTACTGAAGTACTTGGCTTTCTTCAATTGATCTAGCAAATCATCAATTCGGGGTAGTGGGTATTTGTTCTTGATTATCACTGCGTTCAGGGATCGATAGTCTATGCACATGTGCATTGACCCATCTTTCTTCTTCACAAACAACACCGTCGATCCCCATGGGGACGCACTTGGTCGAATCACCCCGCTTTCTAGCATCTCTTTCAGCTGCTTCTTGAGTTCCTCCAGCTCTTCCACTGACATTCTGTACGGTCTCTTGGCAATGGGCCCTGTGCCTGGTTGTAGTTCGATTATGAACTCTACGTCTCGGTCAGGTGGTAGTCCCGGTAGCTCTTCGGGAAACACGTCGGGGTACTCAGACACAACAGGCACTTCTTCGATTGTCTTTTTCTCGATAGAGTACACCAACTGTCTCAGAATACACGTTCTGGACTCCTTCCCTGTTCTTCTTCTTTGTGGCTCTACCGTTACCTTGACTCCGCTAGGGTGTGTCAACTCAACTGTTCTGGGCGAGCAACTGATTACCCCTTTGTGCTCTGTAAGCCAATCCATTCCCAGTATCACGTCAATTCCGTCTGACTTCAGGACTGTTAGGTCTCCTGCGAACTCCTGCCCTCCTATCATCAGACTAACTGCTGGGCACTCTATGGTGCACCTAAGCTCTCCTAGGGGAGAAGTAGTGACTATAGGTCTAGCCTTAGGTATTGTCAGGGGAGACTGCTCTTTCACAAACTTTGACGAGATATAAGAACCAGTTGCACCAGAGTCAAACAGTATCAAAGCTGGAATGCCATTTACTAAAAACTCACCGAGCACAACGTCGGGAGCGTCCTCGGCTTCCTCCTCTGTCAGGTGGTTGAGACGTCCCCTCTGCGCCGAAGCTGGCTGTCTGTCTTGTCCTCCAAGTGCCGGTGCCTTGGCTGGGGTCTGTTTGTTCTTCTTCTCTGGACAGTCAAAAGACTTGTGACCAGGCTTCCCACAAGCAAAGCAGACTACTGAGGTCCCTCCGCCAACTCTGGAGTGTTGTTTGGCTTCCAGTTGGAGTTTCCCTGTCCAGTGTAGTTGTTTCGGTTGCTGAAGCTGCTGTAACTACTGCCCCTGTTGCCAAAACTGTTGTTGTAACTGCTTCGGTTTCCTGAGTAGTTGCTGTTCCTGTTGATCCCTGAGCTTCCCTGACTGTTGCCCTGCTGAAAACCTCTCCTGAGCATGTTGTTCTGGCCGCTCCTCGGCCTCTGGTTCAACCGGTTGCTGTGCAGTTGTTCAGCCTTGCACTTTTTCTCTCTCCATGTGTCTTCTAGACCCACTCTCTCCTTCTCTACTGCGATAGCCCTGTCGATCAGCTCTCTGAGTGACCTGTGTGAACTCGCTGCGAGTGCTGTCCTCAAACCTCTGTGCAAACCATGCTGGAACCAAAACTGCTTCTTCTTTTCGGTGTTGACATCTTCAGGAGCGTACCTCGACATCTTAGCAAAGTGTCGAGCATACTCAGCTACAGACAAACTGCCTTGGGTCATTGTCCTGAACTCCATTGTCTTGTGCACCATGACTTGTTCTGGGATGTGGTACTCTTTGAAAGCTTCACAAAACTCTAGCCAGGTGATCTGAGTAGGGTTTGCGTGAGAGTCACAGTAGCTCTCCCACCACGCTTTTGCTGCGCCCTCCAGCTGGTGTGCCGCAAGGGCCACACACTCCTCCTCTGTGTAGTCTGTCAGGTCTAGCTTGGTCTCTATGGTACGCAGCCAGTCGTGTGCGTCGAGTGGCTCGTCCGAGTAGTCAAAAGTGGGAGCTTTCAGCCTGATAAACCTCTCAATCTTCCTTTGCAGGTCTTCTTCACGGTGTCCCTGACGGTTCTGGTTCTGGTTTCCCTGGATCTGTTGCATTGCTTGCATCATCTGAGTGTTGGCTTGTGCCATCTGTTGCATCAGCTGAGTTTGAGTAGTCATCACTTCGGCCAAGTTAGGCGGTGGCGGTGGCTGGTTGTTCTGTTGGTTCACCTGCGGTTCCACTGCCGGTTCTTCCATTGCAACCTCCTCTTCACCACCTCCTACTGCGTTGTCCTCGGGCTGGAGCATGCCTGCTGCGCGTCCACGACCCCGGCCTCTGGCTGCGACGGTTGCTCTCCCACAACCTCTACCTCTGCCACGACCTCTACCCCTTCCTGCCATAGCTGCTTCTTCTTGCTCAGCTTCCTCGAAACGTGCCAGCAGACGGTTGGATCTTCGGATTGACATGTTGCTGCATTTTCGTTACAGATATCGTGGCGGTCAGGTGGTGGTTAGAGATAGCAAAATCTATATTAGGAGCTGCACACAAGAAATAGACTCAACACTAGAAATACACTCAATAGGAAGATCGATAAAACAAAAAGAACAGCCACAAGGACCAATCACTCATAACAGCATTACACCCTAGACATTAGTACTATCCCGAGGCTAGCTCCTGGAACCTTGAGGATTAGTACATCTAAGTGCATGCTACATCGCGGCTGAGCCAAAAGGTGGGCATGAACTCTACATCTAAGCAACTGCTCATGAAGATAGATACAAGACTCATCATAACTCAGTACAACCGCTGAATCTGACTACTACATCTGACACTGCCTACTGCCGCTGATGGTGTGTGAGGCGCGCTGCCAACCTCACAGTCTCAGACTCTGTCTGTCACCCCCATCTCTGTCTCTGGTGTGACCCGGTAGTGCTCTGTTTGGGGCTCCACTCTGCGCTCCTCGGGAAGCTGTTGGTTCAATGAAATCACTTCAGCCACCCTCTTTCTGTCCGACCTTACCCAACTGCTAAGGGTCCTTCGTGTTTCTTCTTTTGTCATAACCTGCTGCATACCCAAGTACTTCACTAGATGGTAGCTCCGTGAGTTATTGTCATTGAGTGTGTCCACTTCTTCCTGCAGGTCTGTTTTTAGCTCGTCCAGGTAGCTCAGCTCTTCCTTCAGCTCTTCGATTTTTTCATCCTTGGCAGCTAAAGCTTTATCTTTTTCTGCTATCTGATCTTCAAGCCTGATATCGCGAGCTTGCTGAGTAGCTGCGATCAGTTGAGCCAGGTGTACTCTACTGACAGCTTCGTGCTCAAGGGCACAGATCTTCATTTGTTTTGCTTCTAAGCACCGTTCAAGCCATTCTATTCTTTGGTCTTTGTCTATCAGCTGGTTCTCCCTCTCCCACACTTTCTCCCTTAGCTTGACCACCTTCTCTTCGAGGCCCATGTTTAAGTACTCCTGCTCAACCACACACCGCACTGTGGTCCGTAGGGTTGCATTTCTTTCTCTGTCAGCTGCGTGAGCGTAGGAACTGACTTCGGCTCTGTCACTTGGGTCTTCAAGGGCCCGCGGCAGGTACTGAAAGCGGGTGTTGCGGAGCTGGTCCCGGTCCACGTGTGTAGCAAGGCGGAGTATCCTCATGGCAACTGTCTGCACTGCTCGACTGAAAGTGTTCTCGCTAGCTGCAGCTTGAAGTCTTAGTGACCTTGGGCGCCCAATGATGTGCGGCACAACCATCTGCAACTTCGTCAGGACTCCTTCACCAGGCCCGTAGGTCCATCCTTCGTAGAAGATGTTGTCCACATCTATCCCGACTTCTTGCAACAGCTCCCTCAACAGTACTGCCAAACCTCCACATTCTGCTCCGGTTGTCCTGATCTCCTGTCGTTCAATCACTTCTCTTCTTGCTGCCATCTGCCAGACAGTTAGTGGGGTTGTTAGTAAGTTAGCAAGTTAGTAAGGTAAGGGTAAAAACAGTGTAAATAGTTGATATTTACGTAAGTATAGTTTTGAAACAGTCCAAGGAGTTCATATAAAATGAGAGACTCAGTTAGAGCTTCTGTCCTAAGTTTCCGGTCTAAAGGTTACTCGCTACTGTCAAGTATGGCTCTGATACTAACTGAAACGAACCGGATTCTCAGTGACGAGAATTCGACTCCCTGTACCCTCGAGATAGTCCTAGGAATAGCAGCTATCTCGTACAGAACTCATCTCAGTCGATTATCACATCCATACAACGATAAAAGATTCAATACATGACTTATATAAAACATAGCGGTCTGATACAAGCCCTCTTGGCTAAATCGACAATAAGAATCAGCTACGAAGCGGTAGCAAAATCATCTGGGTCCACTTCCCGCAGGCATCCTTGAGCATAGCGCACACCCTTCAATCGTACCACCCGTCCTGGTTGAACTCGTGGTCGGGGTCTTCACCTGAGAACCTAAAGTCTGTCCCCAAGGAAATGGGACAGGTTCACGTCACCAACCATAATATGAAGCAAGCTTTTAAGTGGCCTATTCTAAGGTATAGAAATAATCAAGGTTTAAGCCAGGGTTTTTCCTATGCGAGAAGCAGCAATAACTCAAATTCATCTCATCACCAACCCCTTTCCTCACAAGCACATCCACTCCCCAAATCCAACCATCAGCCTCACATTTACACCGGGCTCGTCCTGCCACAGTAGGTTCCCGCAAACATCATCCACCAACACCTTTCGCTCACTAGTCGACTCGGTGAGCTCCCTCCCCACCTTGTCTCATCAGCAACGCTGGACCAATCTCTCATAACCCAAACCAAGGATGAGGTAAGAAAGCAGATTCACATGCTAGTCGGAACTTATTAGAAGCGGGTCGTCCGTAACCGTGGACACGGCTATACGTATAGTTTACACTCTGCAGAGGTGGCACTCCAGGAATCCATCCGGGCTGCAAGGCTAGTCCGCAACCAACCTGAGACACAGCCCACAGCAAAGACCCTAAACAGTAACGGCGCCAATCCTGTCTCCCTGGGCTCGGGAAACATCTTATCTAACATATGCCCCAGGGATGTGAAACCTTCCCACCGGGGCCAGTCGGGGGCCATGGTAAATCAGGGAGAGTAGGCCGCAACGAGTCCCCCTTACACATATCAAGCTCGAATCTCCTACAGTCTCGGCGCCGCACTAGAGTAGGCTTGCTGGAACCCTCCCCATTCTGGGTAGATGGTGAGCACGGTATTCCCACGTCCAAAGGTGGAACTCGACTCGGTCCTTAATTGTCGGTAAAGCGAGTATCAGCGTCATAAGCGATCCGCCGCAACGGTCCGCAATCGGCACCCATAACAGGTATAGCCGCCCAAACTCCTCAAAGTATCCAAATAACCATGTACCCGCAACAGGTACTCTGTAGGGACTGCCCGAGTGGAGTCCCCAAGCACCCCGATCAAACGATCGAGTTGTTATTACTCGCTTACACCGCCTAGCTGCACTACACCTCCCATACCACCCACAACTCACGCCAAGAGGATCAAATCACAACCATCCCAACACATGCATAGCATAGCATATTTCATATAGTGAGTAGTAGGTAGCAAGGTAACAGGATGATAACAAAGGCAGTGCAGGTTTATCATGCGAGTAAAGTAAAGCGCTAGCATACTAGTTACATGTCTAATAGGTATTTCAGAGATCGGTCGGGCGTGAACCTGGGCAAAAGTCTTCGTCCTCGTCAAAGCAGTTGTCGTAGTGGTCCGGCTCCTCCTGACTCTCCGGAGCTCCTAGGGTTGCGGAAAATAAATAAGACGCGGCTACTAGCAAAGAAACACCAAAACAGCGAGGAAAGAAGACCCAAAGAACACCAAACTCTACACTAACGCGTAGGTCATGATTTTAGAAAAATATAGAAACTGGTTTCATATTTTTTGAGCTACGGTTGATTTATTATGAATTTTCCAAGTTTAAATTATTTTCTGAAAATATTTAATAATTTCTGAAAAAGAAAAACACACCAAAAATTAGCCTGCTGACGTCAGCATGACGTCATGCTGATGTCATCAGTGGGTTAGCCCTATGCTGACGTCATCATGGGTCCGGATGACGTCAGCGTTGACCGGTCAACGCTCAATGGTCAGCGGTCAACGGGTCAGCCTGGTCAGTGGGACCCAGCGGTCAGCGGCTGGCAGTGGCTGACATGTGGGCCCCATGCGTCAGCGCTGCTATACGAAAAAGAAAAAGAGAAAAGGCGCTGCTGGGCCGGAGTTGGGCCGAAAGATAAGTCCAGGGGGGTAAACTGGACTTTAGCGCGAACTTTAGGCCCACGAAGGGGACGCGGCTGGATCCGGCGCTGTGGACCTGGTCCACCGTGCGCCGTGTGGGTGGTTCACGTGCACCGGGTGTACGGGATCATTTTGTGGCCGACACAGGATCTTCTGTGGTTGTGCGTGCGGCGACTTCGTGTGGTCCACGGTGTGGCCTTCGGCCGGGGCGAGACGCGGACGCGCATGGGCGCTCCAGCGCACGGCCGACGGCAGCGTTTTCGCGGCGAACGACGAGGGGAAAGGTCGGCGAGGCTCGGGATCGGCGGCTTCGGCTCGGCTAGGTACTCGCTGTCATGACCGGCGCGAAGAAGTGGAGCTCTTGGCTGGGGTTTTGGCTCCCCGACGCGAGCGGCGGCGACTCGGCTACGGCGCCACGGCGGCCGGCGACGCGCGGGTGGAAGGTGACTCGGAAACGGCTCGGCTGGGAAGGCTCGCGCACGCGCGACACCAGCGAGTGCTGGAACACGACGTCGCGGCCCTGGTTGGGTGCGCGTGCGCGGGCACACGGTTGCCCGTGGCCGCGTCACGGCCTTGGCGTTCGCGCGCGGCGAGCACAGCTCGGCCGCGGCGGCCTCGGCTGCAGATCAAGGTGACGGCGGTTTGCGGGGTGCGACAGCGGCGCGACGAGGTCCTGCACGAGAAGATGGCCACGGCTCGAAGGCCGGGTCCCAGAGATGGCTAGCACGGCGGAGCGGCGGCGACTTGGCCGGAGTCAGGGGAAAAGAAGGGGGGTCGGCGTCGGCAGCTCACCCTGGGTCACGTCGTGGTTCGCTGCAGCTTGGGGACGACTCGCGGCGCGACGACGATCCTCGTGCTCCCTCGAACAGCTCCGCTCCGGCTTCGGCTTGGCGTCTCCACGGGCGGCGGCGCTGCGGCGGCGCAGCGACCGGCGTCGGCTTCTCTTCCTCTGCCTCCCTTCCTCCTCCTCCAACTTCTCCTTCCTTCTCTCACTCTTGGCTTCAACTTGGTGACGAAGAAAAAACCCCGAAGGGCTTGCGGCGGCTAGGGCTGGGAGAAGCCGCGGCAGGGTTTAAGTAGGGCGGCGGCCGCTAGGGCTCCGCGGCGATGGACGGCTCGAGATTTTTGGCGTCCGTGCCCTTTCCACGTGGCGGCATCGCGACGGGCCGCAAGCGCAGCGATGGATTGGCTCGGCGCTCACGGGCGCGGCGGCAGAGAGAGCAGCGCGGGGCGCCGGCGAAAAGCAGAGAGGGGGAAGCAGTTGGGGAAGAGGACACTGTGTCGGGAGCGGCTGACAGGCGGGGGCCCGCTGGTCAGCGACGGGGTGAGGGACGCGGAGTCGACGCGGTGGCGCGGCTGGGCCGTTGCTGGGCCGCAAGGTCGGCCGGGCTGGTTTGGTCGGTTGGCTCGAGGAAAGAGTTGAAGGGTGGTTTTCGGACTTTGGATAGAAGATTTGGCCCACGAAGTTAGTTTAGGATTTGAATTGGTTTGGCCAATTAGAGTTTGAATTCAAATCTAGAATTTGAATTCAAACTAACCAAAAATGCAATAAAAACCAAATGAACTCCAAATCACACTATTTGATCCTTAGCACTTCAAATTATTTTTAATTAATTTAAATTTTGCCTAAGAGCAAAGGGAGCAAATAGAGAGCAACCTTATATGTTGGTTTGCATGCACAAGAATTCACCAAAATTTTTTAAATCCTCATTTTAGCATTCATCAAATCCTATGGGAAAAATTAGGGTTGTTACAGGATAAGCCCAGGATGTTCTCACTCTGTGATAAGCATCATATATTCCTAAAAAACTATGATGTCAATAATTCTGGAGGAAAAAATCATTGGGGTAAAATGCAAAATCTATACAACCTATATAGATCATCCTCACTAAAAGACTTCTCTCAACATGCAAGATGTCCACATCATCATCCACTAGGGCAGATCATCTCGACTAAAAAAATTCTCTTAACATGTAAGTTGTCCACATCATCATCCACTAGGGTCATCAATTTATGTCTTCTACCGATTTTCTGCTTCTAATAGCATCCATGCATTTAATCAAAAGGATATACGACACAGACACCTACATCATTAGCTCTTTATAAATTATTTTTATAATGTTGTTTTGTATGATAATATGTATAAATATAATCACTATTTTATTTCGTGATAAAGTAGCTACAAAACTCTCTCACATCAGCAGCAACGTGTGGGGAATTACCTAATTTATATGAATTCAAGGTACACTTTAAATGTCTTACCATTTAATGGACCTCAAAGATTTATTTCTATCATGTCGTCTACGATAACAACATTCTGGTCAGTACTTGGTAGAAGAGTAATTATATGCCAATTACTTCCAATGCTGTGGGAAAGGTTCTCTGGACATAAAGAGAATAAAAAGTTAATTGAGAACGGAACTTTATGGGATTTTGCAAACGACAAAATACTTACATGATTATTCCTATGAAATTGTATGGTTCATGGATTCAAAAAGAGGATTTAATTAATAGTCTATTTGATTATTTGCAAGAATTAAGTGTAATTGGTTTTGTTATGCTATTTAATTCATTGCAATCGATGTACTCATAGCATTGGACATTATAGAATGCACATACGTTAGCATCAACATCGTAATTACTTACCAAATGATTTATACAATAAGTTATCTTCTATTAAATCAGAACACACTTTAGTTTGTTTGGAAGGAGAAAAGGCTCCTTCATTGCAACACTACATGTTACAATAGTGTATAAGTCGTCTCATAGAGTCATAGCCCAAAACTTTGGTTATAAAACAATTGTTTCCTACTGAAATAATATTTTTCTCTTCTCTTTACATCGATTAAGGCAATGATACGACACATATGTAAGACAAATGATATGGAAAATTGTAAATGCCTGCAATATGTACCATTAAATTAGCATTTTCATATACTTTAAGCAAAAGAGTATTGCAAATATATTAGTGCTGTTTTGAATATAATCATACAATTTGACAATATTGTCAATCAAGCGAGATTACTAGCCTACGAATTGAATGACCAGTTCCCCAAATAAAATCCTCTCTCACCATCTCCCTCCTCCATTCTGCCTCGAGGTGAACCTGGGCCTCCTTTCTATCCTTATTGGGTAGTATTTGCATGTATCATAGAAATAATCTCTTGTCACAATTTCGGCCCAATTTTGTTATAGTATGAGATGGATCTAACTTGGAGATCATTTATTCATGGATTGATACAAAAGCATCAAGACTGGAAGAAAAAGACGATAAAAAAGGCCCAAACAAGGCCTGGCCAATCATCCCAAGCCAGTCTCCTAACAACACAGCCCGTTTATCTACCAAGGCATGTCCAAATTTGATGAATATTTATTCTAGAATACTCGGGAGTGAATCATTTGATGTTTTGACAAGTTAAACCTGGGATCAAGTCGAAGTAAGCTTCAGATTGATAAGCGATGGTCATGCGTAGACTTCATGTAAATCCAAGTGATTTCAACGTCAAAGGCCTACATCCAGTTTTTTTGGAGCAAAAAGGCCTACATCCAGTTGACCCGTGAACTTTTGGAAGATCATGAAAGACCTGACATCAAAGCAACATGAGAGCGAATTGGCTTGTAGTCCAATTGTAGGACAGTCAAGTGGGACGTTACCCACCAGAGTTCAAATCCTGGTGCTCGCACCTTTTCCTGGGAGTTTCCCAAGGATTTTCCGGCGCTATGCGTTAAGTGGTAAGCGGCGTTCCCGTCGACAACGAGGTGCCAATGGTGACTCCGGGAATCTCCAGATCTGCCGGGTGCTCAGTCATTCGGAGGTGCTCATAGGGGTAGGATTTGCGTACGTGTATTCATAAAAATCAAAGCAACATGAGAGGGCATCAAAGGAAGGTCCAATTGGCCCAGAGCTTACCAATGCAAGCTCCAGCATGCAACTTTTATCCAATACCATCATCAGGGTATAGATAGGTCTTTCCTCGACCCAAATGAGAGGTAGATCATTAGTAGCCAAGTAACTTGAGGCGTATTCATGAATAGATAGTTAAGAGCCGTACAATTGTCTAAGGTTAGATTAGGGCAAGTATATTGGTGTGTCTTATCTATTGACATGTAATTTTAGGATGACTTATGAGACAACATGTATAATACATTGTTGTTTTGGTTGTTTGGTAGTAATACCATATCTCTTAATTTGTGGGTCAAACAAAATAATTTTATGATGTGCATGGAAATAACAACTCGTACAATGGTAGACTAATATCTCATAGTCCTAAAATTTAGCTCATGAAACAACGACTTCCTTCTCTCATCTAATTCTCTCCTCCACATCAACAAAAATCCGACGTGCCACTGCATGAGACGACCTATTAGACTGCTGACGTGTAGCAATGTATTTGTTCGTTGGTTAGACTCTGGCTGTCATGATCACTTTGCCAGGGAGAATCACATTAGAGTTTTGGGGCAAGGAGTCACAATTTAGAGGTACCATCTTTGTGGTGATCTTTTGATGAACAAGTTGTCATAGCAATGCAACTCTTGTGGTTGGCTTATGCAGTGATTCTGTTTTCTACTAATTCTAAAGATATTGGTTAGATGGAGTCAGCGTTACAAAACAAATCGGAAAGGCGGCAGATTAAAATTTTGATTTATATATTTTTTTTCTATACATCAAAGTGAGTCTACAATCTCTGTTGGCTACATGTGCTTAGTTCATGTGACTAACCTTTAGCGTTAGCTACTTTATTATGTCATAAATTGTGGTGTGATGCATGCTTAAATTTGAGAGAACGTTCGAAAATAATTATCTATTATTAAAAAAAGCTATGTCTTAGATCCATACTTTGTTTCCTCAAGTGAACTTTTACTACAAACTTATGTTTCTTTTTTCCGGCACGAATAGCAGTTTCGAAATCCAAAATTTTAAATCTACGAATCAGTGATCCGATTTTTCTGAAACGCGATTTTGGGTCGGGCCGAGTCTGGTTGGTCGGGTCAGCCCAGCCGGCCCACAAGCGTACCATGCATGTGAGCACCGTGGACTGAATCACCGGCGATCCTCTCTCTCCTCACTCTCTCTGTCCGAGCTGACTTTTACCCTCTTCTCTGCCCTTGGGCTCCCTTGCATCCCCGCCCCCTCCCCCAATTCGGCGACCCGCCGCCCCCGAATCCCATCCAAATTCCTCCGCATCTTTCAAAGATCGGATTTTGGGAGGGGCACCGCCCCCAGATCGGGGAGAAATCCCCGTTCCGTCTGGTGGGTCGGCCTCCGCTGCCCGTTTCTTGGCTATTTCCCCCCTTCCCAGGGCGGCTCTTTTGGATGGGCTGCCTGCCGTGCTTCGGGTCGGCTGGCGAGGGGGCAGCGAAGAAGGGCGGCGCGCGCAAGGACGTCTCGTCGGATCGCCGCGTCACCCGGGTTGGATCAGGTGCGGTTCTTGGGGAAAGGCTGGATCTTGGGTGCGTTTGTGGTGGGAAATGGTCTATAATTTCTTCTGACGCGGCCGGCCGTTGCGCGCAAAACCGGGATTTGGGTGGATCAGATTAGCAAATGAGCCAAGCATGCTGTTCGGGCAGTCGTTGTATTGCGTAACATATTCGATTCAGATACCGCTGGAGTTGGAGTTCCTGTATTTCGTATAGCAAATGGCTATATGATGATTAATGTTGGCTTACTCTGTTCAGAGAGTTTAATATGTGCAAGAGTTAAGGAGTTCCTTACTTTAGCGGGCGTGTATGTGTCAAAAAACTAACCACAGCCGTGGAATCGGCATGTAACCGAACATGATTTTCTTCCTGTAAATGCAAAGACGCGCAGCTCTCCTGCGTGTTCGAGAAAAAAAAATTATGTGCAAGATAGGGCCTGACCATTACAGCTTTGTGCAGCCTTTGTTGTAGATGCAACGGCTGGTATAATTTTATCCCTTTATCCAAGCAAGGATCATGTCCGTCCCTTTGAAAATCCTAGAGCAGTAGAGCTCATGGGGATGAGACTCGTCAAAGATATTGCCTTTCGATGATTAGAAGTGACAAATAATTTGTTTGATGATGAATATTCAGCACATCTGTCCTCCCCTGACCCCAGATTTTGTCCTGCATTCTAGAATCTAGATCATGTGATATTGACTAGCATCAGTAGCACCAACAACAATAACAGAGCCTTTTAATCCCAAGCAAGTTGGGGTAGGCTAGAGTTGAAACCCAACAAGAGCCACTAATCATCAGTAGCTCCAACAACAATAACAAAGCCTTTTAATCCCAAGAAAGTTGGAGTAGGCTAGAGTTGAAACCCAACAAGAGCCACTAATCATCAGTAGCTCCAGTAGCTCTAATTTTGCCTTTTTCTGTCAATCAGTATGTTTTTAAATTAAAAATGATGTAAATGGGATGCTCAAAGTTTGCTCTGAGAGGCTAGAAATTCACACTTTGATCATATGAAAAATAAAAAAGATGTACGCTGTTGCATTTCTTTGGGGGCTCGTAATATACTATTGTACATTTGTACCTTAATGGGATATGGCGATGTGCATATTAGGATTGCTATAATTTACTAATTCTGTAGTGAATACAGGTATATTTTCAGTTATATGTATTAGACGTTTATAATGAACAGAACTCTACTGTATTAATGATGTGCATATTAGATAAGTGTTCTAGCATCATCTTGTAATGAAATACTTCGCGTATAACCTGTCTTGTTGCAATGAATTAATTTTAGTTTTACATTTACTACTTTAAGTTTGTATTTTTGATTGTAAAATTCATCTGTTTTATGTTGAGATCTTAATTTGGATGGGACCTAACTCTAGACTAACTTCTGCTTTAGATAAATCGAAACCACAGGGTGGATCGGAGTCTAATAAGGATGCAGTCATCCTGAGAGATGGGAACAATCAGCATATTGCGGCACACACTTTCACTTTTCGTGAACTTGCTGCTGCCACTAAGAACTTCAGACAAGATTGCTTATTGGGTGAAGGAGGTTTTGGTCGTGTTTATAAAGGACGTTTAGAGAATGGGCAGGTTTGTGATCCAAAAATGCTTTGATGCTTTTGAGTTCCATGTTTTTATGTTGACCCTCTCATATTTGAGGTTTAGCGTTTTAGTAATGTTGCTGATTTAAGTCTCGATACGGTTGACTTATAGGTGAGAATACCTCTTCTCAGTGTATCTCTTGATGAACCAAATTACACTTTTACAGGTTGTTGCAGTGAAGCAGCTTGATCGCAATGGCCTTCAAGGAAACAGGGAGTTTCTGGTTGAGGTTCTAATGCTGAGTCTGTTGCACCATGACAACCTGGTCAACCTAATTGGATATTGTGCTGATGGGGACCAACGTCTTCTTGTATATGAGTATATGCCATTGGGATCACTTGAGGATCATTTGCATGGTTAGTTTGCTATATTTATTAACATATGTTTTGTTACTGAAACACTCCTATCAAAGAGCTTTATTAACATCAATTGCCAGAACTTCTCTGAGAAATCTGAATCGACATAGGCATAGAAGCATCAATTAGTGTCAGTTCTAACATCCATCCTTCTTCATTTTAGATGCTTTGCTTTGTGGTTGTGGACAATCTTGATGCATCCGGATTATTTCTTATTGCACATTCAGTACTTGGAATTTTGCAATTTTAGAGTTCCTATAAATCACCATACAAGAATGAAAACATATATTCATTTCCCTTTAATGATAACTTTTCATTTTGTAGAGTGGCTCTTATTTTTTTCTCTCAAAATGATATCCATGGATTTATCCTCATTTGCTGTTTTTCCCTGAATTATAATTATTTGTTATGTTAGATATTCCACCTGATAAGGAACCTCTGGACTGGAATACACGGATGAAGATTGCTGCTGGTGCCGCTAAGGGTTTAGAGTACTTGCATGACAAGGCAAGTCCTCCTGTTATTTACAGGGATTTCAAGTCCTCAAATATTCTACTTGGTGAAGGGTTTCATCCAAAGCTATCGGACTTTGGCCTGGCTAAACTTGGCCCTGTTGGTGACAAGACTCATGTTTCAACACGTGTTATGGGAACTTATGGCTACTGTGCCCCAGAGTATGCAATGACAGGGCAGCTTACAGTTAAATCTGATGTATATAGTTTTGGTGTTGTGTTCCTTGAACTGATTACTGGCCGCAAAGCAATTGACAACACCAAGCCCCAAGGAGAGCAAAATCTAGTTGCATGGGTATGCTTCTTTTCTCAAGTTAATTTTCATCATAAATTAACTTTTTGCCTTCTATTTATCAGTGAAAAGGTCAAACGCCTTTTAGGTTTCTTGAGATAAAGTAAAAAACAGTTACTAAATAGTGTATCTAATTAAAAGATGCAGCCATGTTTTGTTAAAAGAATCAGGATGTGGTTAAACTGTTTTCCTGACCTGGAAAATAAAACAGCTCCAAGAAACAGAAAGAGAATAGGTCAGTGCAGCCATTTAGTCAGCAGAATAAATACCCAACCAAGAAGGTTTTAGGAAGCCACACGGATTTTTGCAGTCAAACTAATTAGTACCCCCCTTCCCCGCCCCTACTGTCATTTGATTGTTCTATTTCTTTTATTCCCTTGTCATATCCATCTTGGTATTTATTGTACTTGTCCTTAACCTTTATTAACTCCCATATGGTGATATTTATCAGTGAAAAGGTCAAACACCTTTTAGGTTTCTTGAGATAAAGTAAAAAACAGTTACTAAATAGTGTATCTAATTAAAAGATGCAGCCGTGTTTTGTTAAAAGAATCAGGATGTGGTTAAACTGTTTTCCTGACCTGGAAAATAAAACAGCTCCAAGAAACAGAAAGAGAATAGGTCAGTGCAGCCATTTAGTCAGCAGAATAAATACCCAACCTGGATTGGGTGCGTTCGTTTCGTTTCTGGACCGAAACTGTGCATCGTTTCGTTAACGGGCCGAACCGGTGCATTAAATGCAAGCCCGGCATGGTTTCTCGCACAGTAACGAAACTGACCAAAACAAACGAAAACATCACTATTGGGTCCGAAAAGGTGGATTGGGTGCGTTCGTTTCTGGACCGAAACTGTGCATCGTTTCGTTAACAGGCCGAACCGGTGCATTAAATGCAACCCCGGCATGGTTTCTCGCACAGTAACGAAACTGACCAAAACGAACCAAAACATCACTATTGGTTCCAAAAAGGTGGATTGGGTGCGTCAAGAAGGTTTTAGGAAGCCACACGGATTTTTGCAGTCAAACTAATTAGTACCCCCGTTCCCCGCCCCTACTGTCATTTGATTGTTCTATTTCTTTTATTCCCTTGTCATATCCATATTGGTATTTATTGTACTTGTCCTTAACCTTTATTAACTCCCATATGGTGATGTACTCCTATCTGTTGCTCCTTCAGACACCATTGCCTTCGCTTTTTTCTTTACTCAACGATATCTCTCAAATTCTAAATCATAATTGTCATCGTGTTACTTAATTTAATTAAATTATTTTTCAAAGTGGTTTAGACTGCCTGTGGCATCAGTTGATTGGATATGAATTCGTCATGCTGATTGGATATGAATTCGTCATGCTAAAACATGTTTTTAGTCCTAAAAAAATGGGACATTATATTAGACTGTTGAGTTCCTTGTGCATATTCTTGGGCTGCTCAGTCTTAAGCAGACATTTCTCTTGATATATGTTCTGATATTACAAGTTGAATACCTGACTTACGGTTGAATTTTTTGCAGGCTCGTCCTCTATTCAAGGACCGCCGAAAATTTCCTAAAATGGCTGATCCATTACTTCAGGGTCGCTTCCCCATGAGAGGTCTATATCAGGCTTTAGCCGTTGCTGCAATGTGTTTGCAAGAGCAAGCTGCTACACGCCCCTTTATAGGTGATGTGGTCACTGCTCTTTCATACCTAGCTTCCCAGACATACGATCCAAATGCACCGGTTCAACATAATCGGAGTAATTCATCTACCCCAAGGGCTAGCCGAGGTGGCGGGAGCAGTGACCAACGCCGTCTCCGCTCACCAAATCACCATTCTCCAGATTTGAGGAGAAGAGAAGCAACCATGGGACCAAAATATGAAGCTGAGGTTAGCAGGACAAACTCTGGCAGTGGTTCTGGTCGTCGCTCTGGCTTGGATGATGCAGATATGACAGGTTCGCAACTGGGTAGTCCTGGTCTTGGAGGAAGGAAGAGGGAATCTCCTAGGACTGCAGAAAGGCAGCGTGCTGTTGCAGACGCCAAAACATGGGGGGAGAATTCAAGAGAGAGAAATTGACCAAAATCTCAGGGTAGCATTGAAAGTATGAATGAGCAGAACTCTGAAGCAGATGGTTCAATCCACTCATCATTCAGAAAAGAATGATAAGTTCCTTGCCCGCACCAAACAGGACGATTAGGAACATTGCATTTGTTCCATCTTGGTCCCTTGGTCATGTGAATAGAGCTTTCGTTCCCCCCACTTTCCTGGCTATTGCCACTGCTTCACAGCTTCTCCATACAAATATCACCACAACTACAACCGCCATCAAAATGTCATTCCTTGCGTCCGTTCCTCATGAATGTGATCATGCTTATGAGTCTTTGTCGTCATGGCAAAGAACAACATTCAGCTGAAAATGGAAGAGAAAAGGGAAAATCTGCTCTGAGGAGCAAAGGATTTCAGCCAGTGGATATCTTATGTTGCTGTTGCATGATGGGTGTCAGCGGCTGTATCATTGTTGGAGTGTAGAGCTTATGTCAAGTGTGAGTACCGAGGGTTGAGGGATGTGATGTTCTTTTTTTAAGGGTTTGTACCTGGGGTTGCAGCAATCCACCTGTGCTTGATACATGCCTTGTGACATTTTTGTGTTGAGTTGTCACAACACATTCGTTATGTTGTCTGTTATAACAAACTGTCGTGCCCCTTGCATCTTATGCATGCTGTTTTGGAAACTGGTTTTGTTACCCCCTTCCTTTTTTCTTTCCCAGAAGGTTTCGTTACCCCCTTCCTTTTTACTTTCCCAGAACCAGCAGTCATTAGATTCGTTGCATGAGAACTTGACGCAATCATGTGAATCATGACAGGTAATATACTCCATTTTCAATCATCTTTTCCGGAGCATTTGCAAGAAAGTATCAATACAAATTTATTTCACCTTTCCAAATTAGCATAAACATAAGATATCAGGTTACCCAGCTCTAACACAATGTTATTTCTCCAATTCACCTAGAATGGACTATGGAGTGGTCCGTACTAACGTCATTCCATAAATTTTGATGGGATGAGATCATTTTTTTTCTTAACCGGGTAGACTAGCATTTGTAGATGAGCACCGGAACCTAACAGGAAACTCGTTGAAACCAGTTTCTTGATGTACCCACAAATTCCTGAGCTCAATTACAAAAGCCATGTGCTTGTGAGGGTGAGGTGGGGATGGATCAATCCATTTCTCAAGTACAAATTTGGGTTTAGGGCTACAATATATCAACAATCCACTCAAAATAAACACCCTGTTAGTTTGTGTGATTGACCACAATGCAACCATGAACGCATATCATACACTTCTCATGCAAGGACAAAAGAAAAATCCAATTTCGTTGCAGAAAAATATTTGCTTTTACTGCAATATATATACAAGCAGCACTATGCTGAAAAACGTTTAGATATATACATATGTATATACAGCTGTCAAGTACCCTATAGAATGAAGATTGCTGCCAGTATATTTCTGTGACAGAACTATCCACAAAGTCTGTTCATCATATATCCCCTTTGAATTCATAACAATAGGAATCATACAGCAACACGGAAATTATTTGTGCCATCTTGAGTTTATTCATTGTGCACTACGTAGCTCATCAACAGATATACCAGGCTGCTTGGAGAACACAATGTTGCCAGCAGGATCCATCTTGTACTGCAGGGTTCTATCGTCTGTGACAATTCTGCAATGTCCCCATGACTCGGCATGCATGCTGATGCCAAGATAATTTACATGGTCCTGCACACTGTTTCCACTCACAGACCTGGAAAACAGAAAAGATGATGTTAGTAGGCGCATCAATGTAACAGAATTCCACAGAAATTGATGTGTGTATGAGAGGGACCTGCTACAAGTTGGGTCTTCTCCAGAACCGTCACAAATTTCCTCTACTGAATATACGAAGCTTCCTAGGCCAACATTATGGATCCATACCTGAAAAAAGGTATATTTGTTATGTGAAACAAGTAAAGACAGTAAGTAGCTGAAAAGGAAAACAAACAAAAAAATATACCTCTCGTGGAAAATGGTGGTATGTCTTTTGTGGGAAGTGGTAATATGGGGGTAAGTGAGGCACAATGTCGTGTGCATTGGTCACTCGGATTGCATTGGGCAAATATCCTTTGAAATTAGAAGCAAAAACAGCATTGCCGATCCGAGGTTGTCCAAATGTCATGAGAGTCACATCCTTTAACCCAAAGTTAACCTACAAGAAGATAGAAAAGTTGGTTACAATAGGGCTTAACAACGAAATGAAGTAAAGAGAGAAGAATGCTTTAATACAATGCACTCCATATGCTTTAGGCAACTGTAATGTCCATGCTGAAAGGTATTGCATCACATCTACAAAGTGTGTAAAATCTTAGGCTCTGGAACGGGAGGAAGTTTGGCACAAAATTTATGCTCAGACCAAGGTTCTTAATATCAGATGGTGCTGGTAGGATTACGGATTACCAGCAAAATATTAGAAATATTCATCCTCTGAAATGTAAAGAGAGGTTAATCTGGGAATTGTCAAATTAAGAGGCTACCATTGTTTTCTGATATCAAATACCAGACAGAACGTAAAATATGCATTGTAATGCAACAGTCACTACTAACACAAGAATGGCAAAAATAGTTTCATCCTTTGATAGGTACACAAGCTTAGAGAAAAAAGAATCCAGCTTCATTAAATGCGGTCAGCATAACTTCTAAGCAAAGAAAACAAAAACTCTCGTACAGAGTTTATTACTCACAACAAGATCAAGGGCGCAAAATGAAGCCATAGCTCCTCCCATAGAGTGTCCTGTGACCATGATAGGAATATTACCATACACTTCCCTTGTCTTTTGAATACCACTGACAACTCCGTCACGCAATGTGGTATTATGGTAAGCAGAATAAAATCCGCTGTGAACCTATAAGAAGATAGAAGACCAACATTAATAGTGTCTGCAATCTGCATGGATGGAGTTTGATCCTAATTACAGAGACCACAATAACCTTTGCTTCAGGCATGCCTGGGTAGTCGAGATCAAGCTGTTTCCAAAGTAAGTCCTCTATCCAGTTCTGAATGCTGAGAAATTAGAGGAACAAAAATTATTGCAAAAGAATAACAAGGACATACTTTCATATTAATTTTACAGGACTCATGTATTTAATTTGAAATGCCTCACATTTTTAGCACCTGGCATTAGTAAGATATTGAATAACAAAGCTTTCCAAAAATCAGAACTTATTGGGCACCATTTGAAAACTAAGACAAAGTGGTAACAGATATATGATAACTACCTGTTTTCTTGAGTGCCCCTGAACACAACTATAACTGCACTCATATTTCTAGCAAATCCAACATATGCCTGATTCATCATAAATACAACATCAATACAAGCAAAAGCCTATTTTTTACTAGGTAAAAAGGAAAGTCTGGTAGAAGTAGTAACCTGTAAGCAATTTTTCACATCAACAACCAGCTCTATCACCTCGAACCCCTGATTTCACAGAATACATTTAATGAATCCTCCACACCAAATCAAACGTGACTTTGAAAAACTTTGGTCAAATCATAAACTCTTTCAGATGATGATATACCTCTGTTAGGTCACCACATCTTTCACACGTCCATGTAAACAGTTGGGTCAGGTCCGCAGTATAAACCTGCACAAAAGTGCCAAGTTCAAGTCCACCAGAGCCACATCGTATTTTACTAGAAATCAGATGTATTCACCAATAACGTAATCCAAAGCTGATGATGGCAGCAACAAGTTCTGACGAACTTACAGCAGAAGTATATTCAGCAAGTGCCCGGGCAAGGGCTGGATCATATATGGGTGCGTGTTTGGTCTTCAGTTCTGAATCAAAAGACACAGGCAAAAATGAGAATGCGATAAAATGTGCAACACATGTGACACAACAAGAGGGAAACAGACTAATTAAACTACGAATCCTCGCAGGTAATGCCAACACATTTGTATGAAGGAACATCTTCAAGACTTGAGGTTCCACAAACAGCATAAATGTTCAAAACATGTAACTGCTACTAATCGTCTAGCACTAAACGATTCCGCAAGCTCAATACATCACTGATCGCCCACATTCCCCAAGCAAACCTGGAAAAATTAATCAGCAGGCGTAGTCCGTTGGCACCCTACAGCGGCCAATCCTGAAGCGGAAACTTATCCAAGACGGAATTTTTCCTTAATTTTTTTCCGGCGAGAGAAACCAGGAGCAAAGAAGGGCAAACAGCCTACCTCTCCCACCGCAAAGCACCAACAGGCACATCAAAACAGCGGCCGCGAGCCACCTCCGCGGCTCCATGCCCTGGGGCCGCAGCGCAAGAACCAGGCGAAACCGCCCCTAAATTGCGAGGAAGAAGACCAGAATCCTGCCGCAATTCGGCACAAGAACGACGGAATCCGCCTCACCGGACACCAAAACCGGCGAAACTGGTGCGAGAAGCGCGTGGCCCAACCCGCCGAGGATCAATGATTGGGGTTAGGTGCGCGCCGAATCGGATTTAGGGGCCATACATACTACACAATTCGAGTTTGAGGAGTACAGGGCAAGTAAAAAGGAGAACATAGAAGAGGGCAAAAAGTCGAGGGGGATAAAGGTTAGACGGCTCTGATAATTATGGTATTTATGCATAATCGTGGGGGTTATGTGTTAAAAAAGGTCCTTCAAGGGTTCGAGGCTTATGGGATCTGGATATGTGTTTTCGGCTTCGGGCTGGATAGGAATTAGGCTCGGGCCAGTTGAAGACTTGAAGATGATCTCGTCTTTTTTTTTTCATGAAGATGAGTTTTGGGGGCGCTGAAATTACATCGAAAAAAAACTTTGGCAGCCAATTCGTGTCTAAGGTGACTATGAGATGATTTTTGTTTAAGTTGTTATCAAGTTTTTCTTATCAAACATAATGGACACGCCACTAATTTCATTTTAATTCAATATTGGTATATGTGATTCGGGTGATGCAACCACCAATTCCAAATTACAAAAATATTGTATACTCAATTTCATCTTAGAATACGAGATATTTTAGAGATTCTATTTTAGACCGGCATATCCAGTCAAGGTTTGAGCTGTTTTTAGAACCAATCTGAACAATCCGCGTGTTGCTAGTTTTGACGGTTTGGTTATTCAGGTTGAATGGTTTAAGCCCGAGATGTCATCGTCTTCCTTGACTCCATGCATGCAACACCGGCTGTCGCTAGTGTCGCCCGAACGTTCCACTAGTCGTCGCATCCCCAGCACCACCGTCATACACCTGACGTAGGATCTATGTCGAGCAGTTGCATCCGCCGGGCCTGGCTCCGGAGCAACGACCGAATTGGCCGCTTTCACGGGCCTAAATGGCACCTTATATTTGGCGACTCCCAGCAGTATCAAGCTTGCATGGCCATATTTGGCTATTATATCTTGAAGTATTTTATGGCTACAAATTTACTTTACAATCTTAAGAGGACTAGAAGCAAATACTAGCAAAATAGAACTTCTACAATTTCAGTTAAAGAGCGAGCTGATGCAGGGCAGAGCTTGACCAAAAAGTAAGACGGACCATCATATACAGTAAAGGGTATATGAACCCAACTGTCTACTAGGCTTCCCTGCTTCCAGAAGTCCCTTGACCTTTCGGCCCCGCGTCGCCCCGTCTGGGCGACTCGGGCGGCGGCCCGCCCCCCGCAGCCAAACCCCGCCTCCCTTCTCCTGCGACCTCGCCGCTGCCGGAGGGGCTGCCGGAAGTCCGCGCACCCCACGAGGAAGGCGGCAGCGGGGACTTCTTCCTCCCTTGCGTGGAGATGGCTCTCCGGCGAGCTCCCGCCGGATCCTCGCCGGGGATGACCGGATCTGCGCAGGGGGCGGCCGGATCCGAGTGTGGAGCAGCCAGATCGGGCGTCCGGTGGCGGCGAAGCGGCGTTGAGGCCTACCACGACGGTGGGCGAACCGTTCGGGGCGAAGGGGCTTGCGGCGGTGCGGCGCAACACGACGCGGCCAAGCGGCGGGCCGGCCGGCATGGCGCGAGAGCTGGGCGTGCTGCACGCGGCCTAGGGCTGCGCAGCGCGACAGCAGCCTCGTGAAGATGGCGGGGGCACCGCGGGGCCTTGGTGGTTGGGGCCCGCGTCGTTCATGCATGCTGGCAACGGCTCTGCAGCTGCAGGTAAAACTGATGGTGATGGATGGTGCTGCTGATAGGGTTCATGGCAGTGTCTCGGGCGAAAGCTCCAATCGATCTTGTATCGATTGGCTGACGGTGGTGCGACATATCGCTCTCTTTTATATAGGCGTCGTTAGAAGAACCTTGTCATTTTGTTCTCCGGGTGAGAACCATTGAACCGCCAAGTCGGTTCTAGCGGCGGTGGCATTTTGATGTCGCTTCTCCGTTGGGGGCGTCGCTTTGGAGGGATTGAGCCTGCGGTGCTGTTGCCGCCTATCTTCTGCAGTGGTGTATGATGTTTGTTTGCGTCTGGCGTCGCGGTCCAATCGACTAAGTGCGGTTTCTATGCGACAGAGACATCAAACGATGATTAATCATTTCTTGCATGACGATTGTGTCATCAATGGTTTCTAAGTAGACAAGAGATGCAAATGATTGTTACTCCGTGTGGACAACTCAAGTTTGAAGCAAAGACATGGAAAAGATTGAAGCTTAGTCTTTATTTTCTCGCATAGTCTTTAGTTTTCTTTCTTGATGTTTTGAGTTCGTGTGTGTTGGAGGTTAGAGTCTAAGTACTCATGTAATTGTTTTGGCCATATATATCCCATTGTGGATATAGATGCCGGATTTGTATCCTTTATCTAAAAATATACAATAAAGGGTAAATAATAAATAGCACAAGAAATGCGAAACAATTTCAAGCTTCAGTAGCACTTAGACCTAACACCTACCTCATTCATCAAAGGACTGCAAAATACATGAGGGCGGGCCATGGCCTATTATTGGTCAAAACTAAGCTTTGCCCCAATGTAACACCCGAGAAATTATATATAGCTGTTGAATGGATGCTTTGAAGAAAGACAAAAAAATAATTTTTTGATTGGTAGCTCGGATGGACAATTAGAGATCATAGATGCGTAGAGCTCGCTAAGATGAATCCATTTTATTACCTACATAAATATTTTGGACATCAGACGATCTTATAGTGTGTCACCAAAAATTTGGATCAATTATTTGTACGGAAAACCAAACTTACGTGACTTAATGACTGTGACCGTTTACTGCCCCTAATGGCCGTGACCTTAATGCAATATGATTCAGTTTCCTTTCTCCACCCATGACCAGATCCCTGCCCACTTTATTCCTCCCTTCCCGTGTTCCCGTGGCTTTTTCTCTTTCTTCTTCCCTGTGTACGTGACCAGCACCCCCCTCTATCTTCCCTGGCTTCATTTTTCCCCCTGCCGATCTGCTACTGCTGCCGCCCTAGCCCTTGGCACCCCTGCCTGCCGCAGCCAAGAAACTAGAGGGAGAGAAGAGACAAGAAAAAAAGGGGAAGGGGAAGCAAAGAAGAACGGTTAGACAAACCCTAAGTTTTGGGGAATTAAGGTGAGATGGTTTCGATCTAATTCCCCTGTTTTTGGACGAGTTGTGATCCCTTAATTATCTTGTTTGCGTTGGATTAATGATGGGATTAGAATTTGATCTCGTAATTAGTCTCTGCATAGTGACAGATCGCGCAGTCTCTGTTCCTTAGTGATTTTGTCCATGATATCGGTCGAATTAATTCTTCCACATATAGAATTTGTTGTAGAGAGCTCATAGATCTTTCCATGAAGTCCTAGTTCATAATTTTTGGCCATGTGGTTCAAGAGTTATCGCCGTTTCTTTCTGGCAGTCTGGTTCTGACGAGTTTCAGAACAGTAGTAGATCCATTCGGTTTTAGGCAGGCCTAGAGGCAAAACCAGTTCTACCTATGAATAGAAAAGTTGTAGAGGATTACTCTATCTTTCCAGGTCAGTAAAGAACATAATTTATAGTTGGATGCATCTTCAGATATAAATTTTCCAATTGGACTGTTATAATTTCCTGTCAGATTCAGCATTCAAGGTTATTACCACGTTTTGGCCATCCCATGGATTTTTACTGCTGTGGGACGTATAATAGAAGTTGTGTATTATATAAAGCTACACTCTATGGTAAATTGGCATAATTTTTGGACAAGTGTTTTAGCTGATAACAATAGTTTACCAACAGTTGTCAGATTCCAAGACAGATTCAAGTATCTGAATTCAAGTGAAGATTGCGGCTGTATAGAATTTTGGATAAAATAGTTTGCCTAATTGAAGTTGTAGGACTTTCTCTTTAGTTGATGAAAATGTATTTATTTGCTATCATTGCTTTTGTAGATTTAAAGATACAAAAAAACAAGTAGCATTGTTGCTGTTAATCCAACACGTGTTTGCTGTTTTGGTTCGTATGTGGGGAGCGGGTGTAGGAATGCGTTGATTCATGTTTATATATCCTTGTATACTTGTGTTGGTGCTGAGTTATGTTTGTGATCAGGTGGTGCACCTTCGGATCGTGCTTAGCTCACGTTCTTGGTCATCGAAGAAGGCAAGTAAACGTAGCGGTTGTATGCTACAGCTTTGCTGGTTATTTATTCTACCTACACTTAAAATTCAGAACAGTAACCAAAGCAACATGTTTTGTCTTTTTTTAATGGTTCTATTATATGGTTATATAGTATGACTGTGGCTTACATCTTTCATCTTGAGGTAAGCGGGATGTGTATGTATGCGGATCTAGATTGCATATGTGGAAAAGTATATTTGTGGATGCACCATATCATTACATCATATTGCATTGCACATCATTCGTGGATGTCGTGGTCTTATGGACGCGACTGTACTGGTACAACATCGTACGTTGCCCGAGGAGGGGTACGATGCAGCTTCATACCTTGTTGGGTATGAAGGCAGTGGACATGGCATATGCATTGCATTTGCACTCATAGAGGATTATATATTGCAATATTGTGCGTTTTGATGTGAAAGTGGATATGAATATATTCTTCTTATGAATTTCATCAGCGGTTGTGGTTTTATTTATTTTCTTTCATGAGGAGTGTCGTCTCGTTTATCATGTCTCTATATTAAATTGATGCTTAATGAATTTGTAGTTTCAATAACTTGCAAAGCAGTTTGCTTGCTTAGATTTATTCTCACACCCTTTTACCCTCTCTAGGTGTTTGAGTGGATGCTTTGCTTGAGGGATCGGGATTAGCTGCACGTCATCACATCATTATCCATTTGTAGCTTTAATAATATAAATGATAGTTTTGTCTTGTTCTGGTGCTTTTGTAAACCTTATGCGGTTTTGGTTTTGTTTAGAGAGTTTGAAAGATCTCTCGTAGTTGTTTATGTTGTTGCTTCAGCGATTTACTCTGGTTTATTTGGGATTGCTGCTGAGTTTTCAAACTCCAGCTGGTTGGAAGTGGCTTTAAGTGACATTTCAGGCTATGCGGTGCCTGGGGTGTTACACCCAAGCTGGTTGCTTCATACGTCCATATTGCCATTTTTTGGCAACTTTGTTTGGTTGCAAACCAAACCACTATACCTTACCGATATTCCAGTCATGAAAAATATTTTGCATGGTTATACGAAGGGCCCAAACCAGACATACCGTCAGAAGCTAATGCCTGAGATGAAAAAAGATTTATGGTTATTCCTTTAATATAAATGTGTATAGCTTGGCATGATTAAATACCCTGTTTCTCTGCTACTGACGCGCGCATATACTCCTAGCACCAGCATGCAACACCAGCATACAATGCAAGTATCTTTTATTCACACATGCAGCCTTACATCACAATAAAAAAAACACATCAAAAAATGATAAAAGAGAAAGCTTTGATCTTCAAGAAAATGAACGGCTGAATCATATATCATAAACCGATCAGATGTTCTGGGCTGGAGACCAAGAATATATGTGTTTTAGTGCGGATAACCATTCATCTGCGTATTTTACCTTGTCGCAAAATGAATGCAGCTTAATAATACACACATATGTGGTTCATGTACAATGTACTCATTTTTCCTCTCAAACAATGTGCCATATATGTAAGATTTTTCCGTTTCTTGCCAAACTTATTCCTATATAGGCATTTCTCTCTACACGGGCATGTGTGTAACTGTCAAGGAGTGTAATTTAATTTCCAAATTAGAGCCTTATTATTCCACATGCTATCACAAGAAAACAATAACTATGCCGCAATTATTTCACAGGAGCATATATCCCTGTGTCAACTACCATTAAACACTCAATATACTCTGAAGTGTGTGCTTTCCTTAGAATGACAATTGCGCTCCAGTGTCTCATTTTGTTAGAACAGACCACAGCCATATCTAGTCATTACAGTGCATTATACACTCAAATCACTACCTTAGTTCACCTCCAGCAACCGAACAATCATATATATGGTCCCTATATGTAGACATCAGCAAAAACTCACCATAATACAATATCTAGCTGCCCACATGTGCTTAAAGAACGCAAGAGAGGAACTAGATGGTTTTTGATTGAGAAGAAAATATGCACGCCCAAATTCGAATTGAAGATGACTCAAACCTAGCGATACCTTTCACGCCATTTTGGTCGTCAACACACCCCAACCAGTCGAGTTAGGATCATCACTTCCTAGCTTCCTAAATTATCCCCAAAATCATTCTTGTGTTCGAAGGAATTACTAAACGAAAAAAAACTCTTATGCCTTCTGGCGTATTTCCAAGGGTATGTAGTTGTGATCTGCGCACACTATCTTGATCTGTGCTTCTCGTTTAATATGTCTGTGTTGTGCTGCTTTGTTTAGGATACATGGTAGTAGATTAGGAGTTCAAATAGCAATTTGAGGTCTAAAAAAGTTTGGGTTAGGCAATTGTAGCATGATGATCGATATGGAAATCATGAATTTGCAGAATGGAGGTTGTATGCACATAAATTGACTCAGACAACTCATTACCTTATTAGGCTTTTCAGAAGTTGCCTGCAGTACTACTTTATATACGTCTCGCTCATTCAAATTCAAGATGGTAAAATTGTAGTATGACCTTATAGTTCAGGTTGAGAATCTGCATAGATCTCCTGAACGTGGCTAAAGATGATATTTCCACTTAGACTGGCTCTGTTTGGCACAACTCTGGCTCCCAGAATTCTTAGAACTGGAGCTGCTGTTATGGAAAGGGAGTGGATGAACCACCCATTCATTTTAGACAAAAAAATATACACAGCCAGGAAAAGTTTTGCTATTACCAAAACCTATATATTCCTAGCTATTAAATGGAGCTTGTATGTGCTATGGTGATCAACCATTCTTCTAGCACAACGTGCTACTACCAAAAACTTTGGATGTTATAAATGTTTCCACTAAAAGTCATCAAATTTTTTCACCGTGCGCCGAAGTTACCCAACCAATGTACATCCTTTTTTTTTTCTGGGAAATTAGTACCCCAATCATCCTTCAATCATCAATTACCCTGCCACTGAATTGTCCCCTGCCAACAAGTCTCTGTGATTGCACAACCAAATTTGGAGAGAGCAGTTTGGAAATAAAAAAACCAAATTTAGTGAGAAACAAACTAGATTGTGGTTGATTAGATAGTTATTTTTTGCAAAAAAATAAAATTGCATTCAATATTATGGTGTCATGCGCCGTAGCACGTAATAAGAGATAGTAGGCCACACAAGTTTTCTTGTAATAGTCATGGATCTTGGGTGAGTCATTCCCTAGCCATTACATGAAGTCATACAATAATTTCTCAAATTTCATTTACCGACTGGTTTTTTGTTCACTGATTTCATGAACTGAATTCACTGATTAGCATATTCACTCGTGGCTACATTTTTTTATTCATCCCTGCACCCATCCTAAAAAATGATTTTATTTGCTTCATTCTTGTTGCTTGAAGCTAGCTGCCACGGCACAAGCGCATGAAATCGAGGTGTGTGTAATGGTGGTTGCTGCTTCTATTGGAGCACTGGATTCCAGTGCATTTGATCCCTATGGTACAGGGGAGCTATGTTTGAAAGACACAAGGTTAGTCATTTGACGTTCACTTCGTCCAATTAAATATTTTTATGCATAATTGTTTCTTAGCTATAGTTGCATAGCACCACATTTTGGTGGACTACGATGAGGGGAACAGTGAACAATTCATAGACATAGACATCTGCAACCAATTTGTATAATGGATACAAGAGTTCTTGACAATCAAGATAGCGTGCATTTCATGTAATCTCATTTATCTGATGAATTTTGTTCCTTGTCACATAATTATCTAACAAAACATATACAACTTGTTTGGAGACTTGGGAACACTTTTTGATCATATTCATTGAATGTGGAGGGTACCCGTGGCTATCAACACTTGAAGGTCACATAAATTATTAATTTTATTTTCTTCAAGAGGTTGTTTGTGCATGGTCAATTGACATAATTTTAGTTGTACAGAGACTACGATTGGATTATGTACAAACAGTACACTACGCCGCACGAGCAGATGAGGTTAGAAAATTAAAAGAACACTAAGACTCTGGATGGCGGAAGCGGATGGTGAAGGATGTATGACCAACATCAAGCGTTTGGCACAAATGATGGGTGGAGAAGACGCGTGTCGGTCGAATGAGGATTGATTACATGCCAAATCTGTAATGTTTTTTTGTGTCAAATGAGTGGTAGCTTTTCCTTTATTTTTAGATATTGAAAGAATGTTCCGGCTTCACCCTCTTCCAGTAGGGAAGGATCAGTCCACATTTATTACAGATTCAATATTATTGGTGAAATAAAAATATTGAATCACTATTCCTATGTAATGAAATAGTTGGGTTCCCTTACTTATTTTCTAGACTTTAGTGTAGGAGATTTGAGATACTTGCAAACCAGTGCCGATGACCTGCAGGTTGATGAGAAGTACAAGATGTCCATCACATATGCTGATATAGCTCATGATGGTACTGCATGGATCCACACAGAGAGTTCACTCGATTGTCCGTGCATCTTGGAAGAAGACATGGTGCCTCTTGTTGCATTTTGATTGGCTTATTAGTAGCTGTGAATTTTCATTTGGAGGAATAGAGCCAGGTAGTTATAGACGTTGAGGTGTATATTAAAATGTTGATGATTATGTTCTGTATAGATGTATGGTAGGCTAACACGATGAATGTCAACGGGATATGATTTTTGCCTTCCTAAGAATGAGAATAAGAATTCTTTTTTTGGTGATATAATAAAATGTTTATCTATATCGCACACTACAAGATCGAGTGTACATCTTTGCCTACGGTTATTTGTAAGTGGCCAAAAGTGTTTGCACTATTAGTATTTTTTCCAAGTGACCAACAATGTTTGCTATATAAATAATTTTCATCTTTCCCTATAGTTTTGGCAGTTGCCAACAGTATATTCCCTCACAAGTTTTTATTACCAATAGTTATGTAGCTAATGAGGCAAATACACTGTCAATGTTCACAACTTATATAAAGAGACCGTTGAGAAGAAGTGCGAGTCTTGTAGTTGTAGTTCTAAATCGTGAACGGTTGATGGAAATATCACGTGCAATCTTCTCGCTGACAAGCATGCGGCATGCGCATTCCTCATGTATCGGTAATATCACGTGTGACCTATATATGCTTCTTCATTTGCCTTATTTGTTCGTTCTTAAAACATGCCCCCGGGGGACGTGCATATCTCCACTGGTTAAGGAACAAACGAAAAGAAAAGAAAAGAAAAAAAAGGATAACAGCGTTTGGAGCTTGAAGCCAAAAGCATTAAACACAGAAAAGGCAGCCCTAAGAGCATCTCCAAGAGACTCTTTATATCTTTTCTAACTTGCAGAAATAAATATTTTGGTGAAAAAAACACCCTCCGACAGCCTCTTCAATTGGATAGTTAAGTATAGATATCTTCTATTCCGGATTTCTCGCTAGCCAAAGATGGAGAGCGAGATGACTCTCCAGACTGCGCACAAGATATAGAAAAGCTATTGAAAAGTATAAAGATATAGAAAATAATTTTTACTCAGATGACTCTCTAAATAATGATTTAGAGTATATTTTAGATATGCTCTTGGAGATGCTCTAAGAACTACTACCGATGATCACTCCCACAAAGGAAAAAAGAAGAAAAAAAACTAATCACATGATATTTGGGGCCAAATTGCAAGAGAGGAGTGAAGGATATGATATTTCTCTAGTCAACTCTGTGTGGCGGCTCACAAAAGGGAAAAAAAAACATGGACAGCCAAGTCCTGATAATTGTTGCCAATTCTAGCCCCCTGCAACAGCTCTATCCATTACGTGCTGCCTGTTTTGGATGCATGCACACAGCCAAAGTCGCGTTATATTGTTGAAAATTCTGGCCCCCTAGCTCCAACGGCTCTCTCCATTACATGTTGCCTATTTTGGCGATGAAGAGTTTGACTACCCCCTCCCTATCTCTCCAGCCCAAGCCTTGGACTACTACTCTGAACTGCCTATATAAACAGAACCATCATCTCTTGATCCTGATCGATCTGGTGAGAACGTTTGCCCCTCTTCTTCATTCATCCCGTAGTCGATCGGTAAGAGCACGAAATTGATCTCCTATTTTTACAATCTATATCCTTCATCATCTGCATACGATAGACACGTTGTGAGAATAGATCTCTATATAATGTCAGGTGCTTATTATATGCTCTTTTTCTCGATTATCCCTTCAGATTTTATTTGCTAGAAACTAAGCCTGTGAGGAAATCAAGCATTCATCCTGTTTTCGCAGTTGTAAATTCCAATCCATGATTTACTTGAAACTTTTGCATATTTAGGTACCTCTATAGTCGCTTTTCTTTTATCATTTCGCAACCATTTACCAATACGTGTCCTGTTTGTTTCTAGCCATGGACAAAGGCAAGGCTGTGGCGGTGAAGAAAGAGGTCTCTTCCCCGACGGCGATGGAGACAGCTCATCACCAAGCGCCGCCGCCGCTGAATATCTCCGGCAGAGACGACAAGAGCAAGGTCCAAAACCATCCAGGGAGCAGCGCGCTAGAGGTGGGGTCGTCGGCGGCGGCGGCACCCAGCAGCAACCCGGAGCCAGCTGCCATGGCGTGGGCCCCGGCGATCCTTCCGGATCCGGGATCCCTGCCACTCGGCGACAGCGGCGTCGTCCTCGTCAAAGACCTCCTGGAGCACTGCGCTGCCGCGCTGGACGCCGGGAACGTCGCGGCGGCGAACACCGATCTGCTGTCCCTGTCCTGCCTCGTGTCCGCCGACGGCGACCCCACGCAGCGCGTGGCGTTCGCCTTCGCCGAGGCGCTCGCGCGGCGCGCGCTGCAGGCGCTGCTGCCGGGCCTCTCCTGGGGGCTAGGGTTCCAGCACGAGCTCGCCCACGCCCATCAGCCTCCGCCGCCGGCGTACGCCGTCGCCGCCCGCCGCTGCTTCGACGCGCTGTGCCCGTTCCTCCGCGTCGCCGCCTCCGCCGCCAACCAGACCATCGTCGCGGCGACGGCGTCCGACAAGTTCGTGCACGTCGTCGACCTCGGCGGCGGCGGCGCCGCCGGCCCCGACCAGTGGCTCGACCTGCTCCGCCTCTTCGCCGCGCGGCCCTACGGCGCGCCTTTCCTGCGCCTCACCGTCGTCGGCAAGCACGGCGATGACGAGTTCCTCTCCCACTCCGCCGGGGTGCTCACCCAGGAGGCCACGCGCCTGCACCTCCCCTGGTTCGTCTTCAACCCGGTGAGGCCCCACGTCGTCGTTGCCGATGGTTTCGCCGCGCAAGACATCGCCGGCGAGGCCCTGGTGATCACGTCCACCCTGCAGCTCCACCGCCTGATCGCCGACGAGATCCCCGCCGGGCCGCGTCGGATCACAGGCGCGGACGCGCTCCTCCGCGCCCTCCGCGGCCTGTCGCCGAAGCTGCTGCTGCTGACGGAGCAAGAGGCCGACCACAACGGCGGCAGCTTCCTCGGCCGCGTCCGCAACGCCTACAGCTACTACGCGGCGCTGTTCGGCGACCTGGAGTCCGGCGCCGGCGCGCCGCGCGCGTCGGTGGAGCGCGGCGCCGTGGAGCGGGTGCACCTCCAGGAGGAGATCATGGACATCGTCGCCCGGGAGGGCGCGTCGCGGCGGGAGCGCCATGAGAGCATGGCGCGCTGGGGGGAGAGGATGGGCGCGGCCGGGTTCGTGCCCGCACCGGTGATGATGTCCCCGGCGGCGGACGCGGGGCTGGTGGCGCAGCAGGTGGCGGCGGACGGGACGCTCAGGTATTGGGTGAAGAAGAAGCAGCCGTACATCACCGTGTACTCGCGCATGACGCCGATGTTCTCGGTGACGGCGTGGTGCCCGGCGAGGAATGCCCGCCGTTGAGCTAAGGGATCGATGCGCCGACTGGTGGATCATTAGGTTAAAGCTCGATCAGTTTGTCTTGCTGTGATGATGAGCTCTTGATTTATTTCTGCAGGGTTTAGTGGCTGCTGCTCCTGAATTCTATTATATTGTTTGCCTTTGTCGTCGTGAAACTTCTCTTTATATTTGCTCAAAACAATAATGTTATGGACCAGTTAATTTGTTTTATCCGTGTGGTGTGTTTATTGATCATTGTTGATTTTCATTTGCATGCTACTTATCGAAAATTTAGCGACTAAGATTGGTGTTTCTCCACATGCAACCCATGTACGTATTTTAGTTATTTATACGAAGCTTAGCACACAATATAGATCCATGTAAAGATCGAGTTACTAACTTGCGGTTCTAGTACCAATAATAGCTTCCTCCGTTTCAAAATGTAGTTCGTTTAACTTTTTTACCCACAAGTTTGACCGCTCGTCTTATTCAAAAAATTTATGAAAATACAGTCAAATTTAAAACATTTTTGAAGATTTTATATTAATAAAGCAAGCCACCACAAAAATATGATAATTTTCTCTAAATTTTGAATAAGACGAGCGGTCAAATTTGTGGTGAAAAAAGTCAAACAATCTACATTTTGGAACGGAGGGAGTAGTTGTGTACGGTCGATCTACGTACCCAACACTGTGTCGGTGTATACATATGTGAACATAGCTGGACGACCTGCCGAGCACATGATCTCTTATCTCTAGAGTCATCATTGGGCTAATAACTGCATGTTTCAGTGGTCGAACTATATGTGAGAATATCACTCCACTTGGTCATTTGATACGTGTTTGGCGCACTCCCTTGCTCGCGTAGAGTTCTGTGATTTGATGATGTTATGGGATGCCATCTGATATATGTGCCAAAATAATTGTAGTGAATTAATTGATCTAATGGAAGTGGAATTACTATATATAGGGTCATTATTCGATGCAGGAAAAATAATGCAGACATATAGCAGATTAAGTTTTTGAACATCATATTAAGATACAGATCGACTAGTAGCCACATTAATATATTAGTGGTCTTGCGTATACAATTTAAGGGTTTTCATATAGCTATTTAGTTTATGATATGTGTTGGCACGAATTCGCGGCCAACAGAACGCAAACGCAGGAACCGGTCAGACCGGTTTCTGTAACCGGTCAGACCGGTTTGGCAGACAGGGCTGGCGGTAGACCTTCGAGCGTCGTCCGGGCAGGATCCCGTCGGGGCAACGCACGTAGGGTTGTCCTAGGGTCGGCAAGCCACCTAGGACGCCCTCAATCGACGTAGAGACGAAGGAGGAACAACAAATAGTAGATTGGAAAAGTTGGGTAAAAAGAAAAAGTAAAAGATAATAAAAGATAAATAGTAGTTGTTCGATTGGATGATTCTCAATCGGCCATGACCCTTTATATTTATAGGGTGGGGAAGTCGTACCCCTTTAGGTCGGTTTACAATACGGGATAAAACTCTAAAGTCCTAAACCTACTCCAACACGGGAGAAACCGGTCAGACCGGATAGGGAAACCGGTCAGACCGGTTTGGCCGTTGCCAGATCGGCTACAGTAAAACCGGTCTGACCGCTTCCTAGAACCGGTTTGACCGGTTGCCCTCGGCCTGATAGACAACTGCCAATTTTGGGTGCGAACATATGCCCCCCTGTTTTCTGGCAAAGCTTGCATGTCAGAAAACATCTATAATGATCAAAATTGGTTAAAGACGATGATTAACAGTACATCGCCCATATATTGCTCTAAGGGCGATAATTGTTTTATCGGCCATAAACTTGCCCTTTACTTCAAGGAACGACTTGCTTTGGCCTCCATACCTGCTTAGTAATTGCTGATCTTGCTGGTATGACCTTTGCTTGTTGCTCCATTGATTCTTGCTTACATACCGCTGCAATCTTCTTTTTTGAGTATGAGATAAGCCTGAGGGACACCACCTCGGCTGTGAGTATCTTGAATCTCTCTTGATGTCCTTCTCATCTCTTTTAGAAATAGGTGTATTTCTGACCAGATTATTGTTAACAATAAACGGTCTTTGCATTGAACCATAACTTT
Organism: Echinochloa phyllopogon; assembly: GCA_033239725.1. NCBI lineage: Eukaryota > Viridiplantae > Streptophyta > Magnoliopsida > Poales > Poaceae > Echinochloa > Echinochloa phyllopogon. The sequence continues at coordinate 26,927,675 of BTCW01000003.1, read as the reverse complement.
CATATGTAGGAGCATATTGAATCATATATGAATGCATATGTAAATTGCTATAATCTAAAGGCGAATAATAATAAGGATAAAACCAGGACCATGGTGAGGTCGGTCCAACATATGAACAAGGCGCAGCAGCATAATTTACTCGAGATTTGCAAGAACAAGATTCATTTTGATTTTCTGATGGAGGTTTTGATTTTTTACCTTTACCTGGCCGATTCCCTTGCTTTTGGCTTGCTCTTTTCTTCTTGTACTTGGCCAAAAGCTCCTCGAAGGTCGGCTTCACCTTTTTCTTGTGCTTGGGGCACTTCCAATTTTCCTGGAGAAACCGGTCAGACCGGTTTGAAGAACCGGTCAGGCCGGTTTGCGCGTTGTCAGTCTTCTTTGTTTTTTGTTGCCACCAAGCACTTGAGGGACCTCTTTCTGCACTTTTATCACTTCTGGATCAGCAAGCTTGTCATCTCCAATGATTACATTTTTTCCAACGGCTTTTTCGGCTTGATGTGGCCGAATTAGCACTTTAGGATTTCGTAACTCAATGGTATTCATAGGAAAAGGATTAGTGTCAACTTGCATAGGATGAAATGTCAAACGACCTTCGTTAATGGCCGATTGCACTTGCCGCCGAAATACATTGCAATCATTCGTTGCATGAGAGTAAGAATTATGAAATTTACAATAAGCACGTTTTTTCAACTCTTCTAATGGCGGCATAGTATGAGTTATTCTAATTTTTCCAGCTTTTAGCAATTCATCGAAAATTCTATCACACTTAGCCACATCAAAAGTATATTTAACTTCCTCTTGCCGATTCTTGCGGACCGGCTTTAGAGACTCGCAAGTGCTAGGCTTGTCTTTGGCTGACCATAAAAATTCAGTACTATAAACATTATTACTTTCATCGTCCGAATTATCAGATGCATAATATACAAGACGATTACTTTTATCATTAGTTTTTTGTGAACTCTTAGATTCTTTAAGTCGGTTTTTATTAGCTAGAGCTTTTTGCAACAACCGACTTACATCTAGAAATTCTTGACCATCTAGCTTATCTCTATGAATATCAAGCAAACCAGCATAAGCAAGATCAGCTAGATCTCTATCCGAAATTGTTAGACTATAGCATCGGTTTCTAGTGTCTCTAAATCTTCTAATATATTCAGAAACAGATTCATTAGATTTTTGCTTAACCGATACAAGATTTGACAATTTTAACTCAGTTTCACCATTAAAGAAATAATCATGGAATTTTTCTTCTATGTTAGCGAAAGAATAAACTGAGTTGGGTGGCAAAGAAATAAACCAGTTAAATGCAGCACCCGATAGAGATAAAGGAAATAATCTCATTTTACAAATATCTTTAGAAGCAGCTTCACCACATTGTATAGTAAATTGGCCTATGTGCTCTAAAGTACTTCTACCATCATCCCCACTGAATTTAGTAAACTCCGGTATTTTAAAGCCTGGTGGATATGCGACATATTCATAATTCTCAGGATACGGTCTTTGATACGACCGATTCTTAGTTTTAGGCTCTATACCAAAAGTTTGTCTAAACATTTCGAGCATCTCCTCTCTAAATCCCTCCATCCCCGGAACGGTTCTAGGTCTAGCAGATCCAGAATGTGGTACTCGATTTATAGTGGGTTGTGGTGTGCTATATGTTGCTGTTTGATTCGGCAATGCGTTAGGAACATGATGCGACGAACTATTAGAAACATATGCACCTATAGATGGTTCATAATACACAGCTGTATGTGGTGTCATAGCATTAGTAGTAATCATCGTACTCCCTCCACCAGCCGAAGTACCAATGGTAGTTCGGCTATGTATGTGGTTGTTTGGTGATGAACCAATGGGAGCCTTTGGAATATGCAAATTTGATAAATCCTCTAATGCACTATCTATACAATTTTCGGTATTAGAAGTAGAACCATTAACATCCTTACCAGAAAATTGTTTATTAATTTTGGATTCTATGTTTTCAAAACGAGAATTAATCATTGATTCAAACTTTCCATTCATAGCATCAAATTTATTATTAAAGCTCGCACTAACAGCTCCATCAATAAAATTTGCAATTTCTGAATTAATTTCAGGAGAAGCATTGGATTGTACCTTTAGCGCGGGAATATCAATGACGACATCCTTGTCTTTCTTGACGTTCCCTTGTCGATCCACGGAGAAGTGCGATATGTATTGCTTCACGGCTTCTTCTTCCAACTCCTAAATCTCCCGCTCTTTATGCTCACGGATCTTTCTTCGGATTTCCGCAAGCGCTTTCTGCTCCTCAGCCGCCGTTTGATCAACGTTCGGCCTTTGAATGTTTGCAGCATCGACATCAGCAGGTTTAGGTAATTTACCGGCCATGGCAGCCGATTGATTTACCTAAGGATCGATAAAACGGTTTGAGCAACCAGATTTTCGTTCCCCAGCGGAGTCGCCAAATCTGTTGGCACGAATTCGCGGCCAACAGAACGCAAACGCAGGAACCGGTCAGACCGGTTTCGGTAACCGGTCAGACCGGTTTGCCAGACAGGGCTGGCGGTAGACCTTCGAGCGTCGTCCGGGCAGGATCCCGTCGGGGCAACGCACGTAGGGTTGTCCTAGGGTCGGCAGGCCACCTAGGACGCCCTCAATCGACGTAGAGACGAAGGAGGAACAGCAAATAGTAGATTGGAAAAGTTGGGTAAAAAGAAAAAGTAAAAGATAATAAAAGATAAATAGTAGTTGTTCGATTGGATGATTCTCAGTCGGCCATGACCCTTTATATTTATAGGGTGGGGAAGTCGTACCCCTTTAGGTCAGTTTACAATACGAGATAAAACTCTAAAGTCCTAAACCTACTCCAACACGGGAGAAACCGGTCAGACCGGATAGGGAAACCGGTCAGACCGGTTTGGCTGTTGCCAGATCGGCTACAGTAAAACCGGTCTGACCGCTTCCTAGAACCGGTCTGACCGGTTGCTCTCGGCCTGATAGACAACTGCCAATTTTGGGTGCGAACAATATGCTTGTTGGCGTAGACATCTGAGCTGTTTTGAGTTTTGATCAAAATTTTGATTGGTGATGGGTTGTTCTGAGGCTGAATGCATTGCGTGGATCTGTAAAGTATATTTGAGATAATCCTAAAGTTAGTAATAGTAGTGCAAGACTATTGCAAGTAACTTGTTAATGTCTGTGTGGAAAATGAAACTATCTTGCCTAGAAATCTAGATACTTGATTAAATTATTACCTGGTTCATTTCCAGTCCTTGGGCTCATGGTCAGAATTTGCAAATATATTGAGGCTAAAGAATGCAACCCACTACAGAAAAATGCAGACTCTGGAAAGCATTGGCGAAGTTTTGAATTAAACACAATTCACGGTGAAAATATCATTGTGGATGTTCTCATGATGAAGGAAAATAAGCAGCTTTTCCTTAATATGTATAGACAATGACTGATGAAACAAAGCTGCAGTTGTAAGAATCTACATATTAAAAGAAAAACTATCTACTAATCTAGGTAGGAAGATTCATAAAATGCATGTTCAATAGAAATGTTCCAACAGTTTTATGGACATGAACTGCACAGTTGCATTTACACGATAAGACATTGCTGTGATAATATTGGCCCTACCTTGCATTTGGTTGTGCCAGAGTCTTCTACACCTTCGTTGATTTGCTCCTTGCTCTGACCAGCATATTGGACTATGATATTATTTCAGGGTAAAGAAACATGTGTAAAGTCAACATGGTGGTAACTGAAGTAGCATAATTCTCAACCTATGATACCATGTACCATATGACATTTACCATGTGCCCGAGGATCATTCAGTATGTGATAAATCTACCATTTTCTTTGCAGATAACCTGTAGGGCATGGCCTATGTTTGGTTCTAAATTTCTGCCCTATCTCCTGACCACCACTTCTGCGCGCCTGTATGCCTGTATCAAACATTTATTTACCAAGAATTAGCAACATGGAAGCCAAATGCATGGCTGAGAAACAATAACATGAATATATTTTTTTCCATATCAGGGGGCAAATGAAGAAGCACCAAAGTTGGTGTTGAACAGTGGCATACATGAAAGAAAGACACGACTGAAACATTTTTGGGCCTGACAATGAACACACCGAATAACATTTTACCTAATTAAGTCCAATTAGGATTTCCCCCCCTCTTCTTACCCCAATAGAAATGCTGGGGCTTATTCATGATAAAATTAGTTATGAACTCATGACAAATGTCATAATTTTTCTGGAAGTGGAACCTTTTTCTGAGTGTAGTTGGGAACTACATATACGGCACTTACATCCTGCTTGGTCTGATTGGCAGCCCTTAAAAGCCTGACCTGCTAAATAATGATGGATAAAATAATCATATTAGTGCCCACAATACTAATTTCAAATTAATAGTGATAGATAAAAGTCATAATGTTAAGTTCAGTATGATGGAGACCTGCGCAGCTGTTGTGGCAATACAACAAGCACTACTAAACTGCATCTGCCACCAAACCTACCTGTGTGCCATCTCTTACAATATAAATCCAAGGAAAATGAGTCGTACAACTGAGAAAAGAAGGCATATGTACAATAAGTGTATGATGAACACAGTTCATATAAATCAGGGATAGGGTAACCTATTCGTAAATAGATTTTTTGTTTAATTTTATTAAATGCAGCTTGTGACCCTGTGTTCATAAGTGCACCGTTACTTCATGGTGCTTCTCTTTGCAAGGTATGAAAGTTGTGAACCTGATTAGTATAGCATGAATCACTTTATAAGTTACATACAGAAGGAGAATTGAAGGAGTAATAATGATCTTTGTGGCAAGGGAAAAGAAGAGAACGGTTTAGAATTTAGCTAGTATAAACTTATATATCGAGATTGGCATACATGAAAAGGGACAAAATAAGTCATGATTAGGTGGATGGAAACCAAACATTCACTGAATACTGAATACACATGTTGCTGGTGGCATAACAGAATGGAGGATATGAGGCCATCACCATCTACCTTGATGTTAAAGCATGGTACCTGCAACGATGGGCAGGACATGGATCTTCAATATGTTTTCAAAGAAGTTCTCAGTCTGAAAAGTGGTGGGAAAAAAGCAATGAATTGTGTAAGCAATAATCTCTAAATGGAGAACACTGTGGAACAATAACTTTATATACAATTTGATAACAACATATATGTGACATAGAAGATAAGGTATTCCATTTTAGTTTTGAAGTATAAGATACAAATGGGTATAACTTCTCATTTATGTATGTGATAAAAAATGAAGAAAAGTAGCTAGGTATACCTGACACAACTACATCTTGAGGTGCTTCTGCAGAACTTGTCAAAAATAGGAAGAACACGCTTATATACATAACTTAATCCAAATAGTCAACACTGACATACATACGTAAACATGTACAGTATTTCTCATTCAAGATGGCATGCATAGAGGTATCGTGAACTGACATTTGATCTATGCGCAAAGCGAGAAAAACATTGGTAAATTTGATTAGTTTTTAACCATAATCATATGTGCTGGCGTAGAGTTAGATGAGGCCAAACCACTTTTTCTAATCTTGGCATGTTGCATAGTATCTGGGAAAATCACTTTGCATTGAAGAAACAGACAATTTCATGTTAAATCCTAAATGGCAAACGTAAGATTCTCATAGTATATATAAGCAAATTTCTATGTTTTTCTATTCATTCACCACACTAGTCATTCTTCTTTGGCGCATCCGCCTCTGCTTTGATATCTAACTGGAAGGACACAAACACAGATCAATGGTTTCATTTAGCGTTTAGGCGTTGAAGGATGATGGAAGCAACAATATTAACACAATAGTTACCTAAAGTAGAGCTCTAGATCCACACTTCTAAGTGTATGGACATGACCCATATATATAATATAGAGAAATAAAATTATAGGCCCTAGAATTATGTTGATATATAGAGATTCCATAAAAGTAGGTTCAAAATATGCTGAAGCGCGAAGGCACTGGTCATTAAAAATGGAGTCATCAGCCTGAATTACTATTGCATGGAGACATACTATAGAGGGTACTGACATTCATCCTATTGACAATATAGGAGAATATAGATACTATATTTGGTTTTTAGATAACGGATAAAGTTCTGGCTTCACCCTTCTCTAACAAGAAGGGATCAGTCCCAAATTGGGCAGTAGCTTCAAGCTACACCAGTACACACATATTCTTCTAGCAAGAAAAAAAAATCTCAAATACCAATCCGTAAACTATAGGACCATCTATGAGAAGTAAAGAAATGTAACGCAGCCATCTCCAAGGAGAAACATGCCACGCAAAGAAGCTCCTGGTCTTGCAACAACTTCGCACAAAATTGAAGCCGGAATAGGTTCCCTGAACAGTACCTACAAAAAAGTTTTAGTTTGGCATTTATAAGAAAACCATTTCATTCCTAGTGTTCTAGATTGCCTAACATAGTGTTGTAGCCCTTGTCAGTAAGTCTAGATTTGGTTTTTGTCCTCCATGTTTTGCCCAGTTACCATTAAGATTACTTAAGCTTGTAGGTGGTGGGATCCCCAATACTAATTGTGTTGCCCTCCACAAGAATTTAGCATAAGCACAATTAAAAAAAGATGATTAATGGAATCATGAGAACTACAGAATCTACAAGTTTTATTTCTGTTCCAGTTCCTTCTGGCTAAGTTATACTTAGTTAGGATAACACCTTTTTTATGTACCACAAAAGGATATTAATATTCAACCGTAGCTTCAAATGCCAAATTTCTTTTGAGACCTTTATGCCACTAGTGACTAGGTATTTGTACATTGAGCGTACAGAGAACATCTAATTATTTTGAAGGGACCAGAGAAAGATATCCTTGCCTTCATCTAGATTAATACCCACAATCTCGGCTACTAAGTTGTACCATTATGTTAGCTTATTCTCCCCATAAAATCTCCTAAATGAAACATTTAGAGGAGTTGTACTAAAGACTTCTGCAATAGTAGTATATTTCTTTCGAACAATGTTATACAAATTTGGGTACTTATGTTTCATTGGTCGCTGTTGTAACTAGTTTGTGCTCCTAATTTCACATTAAAGGATCCTAATTTGAGGAAATCATCTTTGACCCCCATTAGGCCCATCCAAAATTGTGCTCCTCATTTCACATTAAAGGATCCTAATTTGAGAAAATCATCTTTGACCCCTATTAGACCCATCCAAAATTATGAATCGCCTAGCGTTGAAGGCACTTGGCCCAATGACTTGTTGTTAAGGTATTTGTTCTTGAGGAGTTCCCGCCAAACTCCTTCCTCATTGCAAGTATAAACAACCACTTAACAAGCATTTATTATGAATGCCCAGATTTAAAATGCCCATTCCTCCTTGATCTTTTGGTGGATATATAGATAAGTTCCCACTTAGCTAATTTGTATTTTTTCTTATGCGATCATATTGCTAGAAAAACCTTGATCTATAGTGATCCGTCTTTTTGAGAAGTCCTCTTGAGACCTCAAAGAAGGATAGCATAAACTTTGGTAAGTTGGACAAAACTGAGTTAATGAGTACTAGCCTCCATGCAAAGCCACTCAATCTTTTCTCGAATCTTTCTTCTACCAATTTTCAATACTTATTACTTAATTTTCTATATTCATATGAATGCCGAGGTATTGAAAGGGGAATGAGCCCAACTTACACCAAAGATTTGGGAGTATAGTGTCTCATTCTCCTTTGCTCGTTCAAAGCAGAAAATTCCACTTTTGTAGAAGTTAATCTTTAGTCCCGTTAATTTTTAAAGGTAGATTCATATTCTTTGCCTATTCAATGTCATGATCTAAAAATAATTGTATCATCTGCATATTCTAAAATAGATAAGCCATCTTGTATTAAATGTGATATTACACCTCTCACCTAGCTTTCCTCTCCTCCTTTGCCCCGGCAATCATGATTGTTAGCATTTCCACTAATATATTGAATAGAATGGGGGATACTGGACCATCTTGACTGAGGGTTTTTTTTGTTCCTGATCATTAACTTTGATCCAAACATTACCTCCATCTAGTAAACTCCTCTATCCACCATGTCGCCGATATAACTTTCATTTTCAAAGCCTGATGTAGGTAATCCCACTTGACCTTATCCATTTATACTATATTTGTTGCATGGTGAAAGTAACAAGAAAAGCTTCATTTTGAAAGAAACAAACATCTTACCTTTAACCGTAACATTCTAAATCTTTTTGCACTTGATAGACATGGTTGGGAAGTGACACGTCATACTATAAACTTGGTCTCAACATAATAAAGAGTAACATGCCTCAACATAAACTAAGTGCTCCCTGCAAAATAAAAAGGCAACTTTTCAGTATATATAAGCAGACAACATCCAATATATGAAGGAGGGAAACATGATCTGTTATAATGGATGAACGAGAAAAAGATGTTTGGGATGGAGGCCAAGAATATATACAAAGATGTGTGTTGGTTTATTTAATGCATTACTTGAATAAGAGTTGAACTCTTTTGTGGCATACATGATAATTGTGCTATTTATCATAGTGAAAGTGAATTTGAGAATTGCATATGTCACTTTGCATATTTTTCCCACATACTTGCTTTGCTGCCCGCCTTCTGCATGTGCCTGGTGCTGCAGCTGCACAGCATGCACAAGTGCCAGGGCACCATGCCACCTGCACCTGCAGGTTCCACAGCTATGTTGCTCCCTTGCTGCAGCCGTGGCGGCAATCCAACATGCCTCACGGGCCCACTAAGCGCTATTCGCACTAGGTCTTGCAGGATTGGTGTACGAATTAGGAAGAGAGGATCGAATGGGGACTTTGTGCCTTAGGATTCAATTACAGCTGTTGACTTATATTTCCTAAAACATAACTCAAACAATGAAATGGAGAGAACTAGTTCATCTTCTTCCTCCCCTCATACACAAACAGGAGCCTCTATTTATAGTAGAGGCGTATACAAGGAAATGACCACTAATACCCCTTGGTCACATGAAAAATGCGGCGACCTATCTATCACCAAAAAAGGCACCAAAGTAATTTCCTATACAAACACGAGTTCAATTTGATTTTGGCTTCTTGAGCACGAGGACCACGCCTCTTGACACCTTATCCCATTTCCTTTCGACTTGAATCTGCTCGTGTCTTGAGGAAAGGTGCCTGCCTCGTCCCCTGATCCATTGCTATGCGCTATCCCGCGGAGATGCGCTCACCTTGTTCAGCGCACACCTTTCTTCCTTCAAGACCTGGACCTGTGGTAACCCGTGAAAAGCTTCCGCTGCTCCTGAACCTGAACAAGGATACCTTACCTTTGTCCGGTTGTGACCTGTTGCTAAACTAATCCCCAACAACAGCATGCAATGGAACCAAAACCCAATTATTAATAGCTATAACAATAGTCACCCAGGTGCCAAGAAAAAGACCAAAGAAACTATATGTGTACATGCGGCCCATGGGCCGCCGGCACGGCCCGCGGCACGGCCTTTTAGCACGGCCCATGGGTGGCACGGCACGCCTGCCGCCGTGTCCGTGCCGGCACGGCCCGAAGGCCAGTGCGGGCCATGGGCCACCGGCCTGGCCCATGGCACGGCCCGAAGGCCAGTGCGGGCCATGGGCTGCCGGCCTGGCCCATGGCACGGCCTTGGCCCACACGGCCGGCACGGCGGCACGGTGGCCGGCACGGCCGCCCCAACGGTTCTTTGGCCCAGCCCACCCCGCGCCTGCGGCCCTGGCCATATAAAGGCAGCTGAGCCGCCCCCCTCCAAACCCTAAATCATTCGCCCCCCTCCCCACCGCGCCGCAGCTCTCCTCTCTCCTGTCTCGTCTCTCACTCTCGATCCGATCCGCCGCCGCCGTTCACCTTAAGCTCGCCGGCCCTGCTCCGACGTGGATCAGGACAGGGCGTGCGAGGCTGCCGGTGTGCATCGACGAGAGGGCCGCCTCGCCTCGCATCGCGCCGCCGGTCCGGTCCCTCCTCCACCACTGCTCCGCAGTCGGAGAGGGCAAGGTCGGCCGGATCTGGCGCGGAGGAGGAGGCCGTGCCTCATCATGGCCCGAGCTCGCTGGCGGCGGTCAACGATTGGCGGCGCGACGGAGAGGAGAGGTGGAGGTCTCGAAGTTGACGGAGGGCGGTTGCGGTCGATGTGCGCTGGCTCCGTCCGCCGACGGGAGGGAGGGAGAGCACGGGACGACACCTTCGCCTCCGCGTGCTAGAGGCACCGCGCCCCTCCTCCACCGCCGCCGTAGCGGGATCCGGCGCCGTGCCATGGGCCGGCACGGCACAGCGGAAATGGCCGTGGCCCATGGGCGGCACGGCACGGCTAAACGGCCCATGTGCCGTGCCATGGGCCGAAGGCCTGGCCCATAGCACAGTCTGGCACGGCACGGCCGGCACGCCGGCACGCCTCGGCACGTCGCCGTGCCGGCACGGCACAGTGGCCATCTATAAAAGAAACTAGGCGGAAAAATCAAAGGTGCCTTTGTAGGCAACAAATTGCCTGAAAAACCCAGCTTACCTATTAGTCATGCATATATAGGTGCTACTATTATGTCTTGCATTGCTCATAAAGCACAATAACTTCATTGCTGCCACCATCACTAAGAGAGGATCTTGTGCAGCGCTTTTATCTCAAAGAGCCATATAATCATTTGAGTAGATCAATGGTACCTATATTTTTTTCTTGAACATGCAGGAGAACTGCGTATCATTGTATTGATAGGAGAAGAAGAGTCATACATAGACTTTCTCTCTCTCTCTATCTCACACACACACACACAAACACACCCACACATCATGCCCTGTGCACCAGGGAACATGACAGACCTGACCAGATAAGGTGAGGCTTACCCTAAACCTGTGGCGGTGAGAAAGGAGAGTCCCTTAGCCCCTGCCATGCTCCACAGATGGGCTTCGTCCCTTGCCATGACCAAAGCTGTAGCGATGCTGGGCGGAGCACAATAGAATACACAATCATTTAGGTGTCGCCAGATGGTCCAGCTGCCTAGGATGACAAGGGAGTTGAGGCCTTTCCTCATGTTACCAGTAACAGACTAGACTGGTCGACCTTTGCCCACCATACATGAAAGGAGGTATCTGCAGGCTGAGGGACAAGAACATCCAGACCAACTTGTTCGAGCAGATAGTACCAAAATTGACGAGTGAAGACACACCCGACCAGAAGATGCTGGATATCCTCATCATCTTGATCGCAAAGGGGGCAACACGTTTGGTGGGGGAGGTTTCACTTGGCTAAACGGTTTGCTGTCCAGCATTGCTTGTGAGCCGCTAGCCACATGAAGAACTGGCACTTGGGAGCAGCCCAGGATTTCCAAATGCGTTCATAAGGCTCAAAGAGTATCACTCCCTCAAATAGAGCATCATAGGAAGATTGGGTTGTGTATTGTCCTGTGGGAGACAACCTTCACATGTGCTTATTTGGTGTGTCTTGCTGCAGCTCCACCCCTTCAATGAGGTCCCAGATAACAATATATTCCATCAGCGCATCAACAGATAAAATTCCTTGAATGTCTTCCAACCATTTTTGATTTGTGTGTCCTTCCTGTACAATTGGCTTATTAGCCCTTCTTTTAGCCACTAGGGCAGATAGTGCTAGATCATCCTTTATGCTTCTTCCATCCAAGCATTTGTCCTTACAGAAGAGGGTGGAAGTCCCATTTCCAAGAATTGTGGTAACAACAAGAGCAAGGAGGCTTTCAATGTCTCTATTAACTTGGAGCGGCAGGTTTGGCCAAAGTTTGTTGGGTTCTATTTTTTTCAGTCAGGGCCATTGGACTTTTAGAGCATATCCTAGTGATTTTAGATCACCCCAAACCACCAAGTTCCTGAGATCGACAGACCTTTGGCCAGGCAATGAGACAATGATCTCCTTGTGCTTCTTTGCGACTTCTCCAAAGGAAACCTCTCATGATCTTGTCAATGGCTTTAAGTGCCCAGGTTGGTAGGTCTGTTACCATTAATAGATAGACCAGCATTGATGTGAGGAAAAATTGCACCTGGACAACTCGCCCTGCCCTCATCATTAGCTCAGCCTTCAATCCAGCCAATTGATCAGCAATCCTATCAATGATTGGCTGCACCTGTTCTTTTGTCAGTCTTCTAAGGGAGAGAGGCAGACCAAGGTACCTACATGGGAAGATCAAAATCTCACAAGGTAGTAGGTTCTGGATGGTGGTGAGATTTTCCTCCGAACACTGGATTGGTAAGACACTGCTTTTTTGCACATTCGTTGTGAGTCCAGAGGCCTCACCAAACAATTGGAGGATATCCAGTGTTAGATTAGTGTCCTCTGTAGTAGGCCGAAGGAAGAGTCTACATCATCAGCATACAAAAGCGAATCTTTCTAGACCAATTTTTTCTGAAGACCAAAGATGGCAACCAATTTTTTTCTGAAGTTATTATGTAAGTTTTCTTGCTAGACAAAAGCGAAAATGTGAAGCAGTCGAGTATTCTGGGCAGCAGGGGATGTAATTGGAGCGGACACAATTGCTGGCATTGTTGCATGACGTTCGCTGGTGTTTGGTGCCGGTAGCCTATAGAAGAAAATGTTGACATCAACATGGATGCTAATAATGTGAGTGATCATGAGAACATATTTATTACTTCATAAGCTACATGATCTATAAGTCTTGACGAATAACCACCTTTTGCTATTGATGTTTATCTTCCAAGAAATTGGGATAAATCTCGATAACAAAGCACAACACCTATTAGTAGAGGACATACAAGAGAAGAAAATATTATATTCAACTTGGATGGTAATGGGGGACATTTTCAAATACTCATTACTCTAAAATAAATTTGCAATGAAGAGGTACTTGATTGAAAGTGGTTAGTTTATTCAAAATACATGGGCAAGGTGATTTCCTATATAAGCTTTTCAAGTCTAACAACTGCAGGAGCTGAGTTCAATGGCTATGATGACTTTAATTAGAAATTGGAGGCATATCAATGAGAGGCTGAAAGAACATGAAGCTAATTTCATATCACCAACACAAACGTTTTTAATGAATTAAAGGCTAGAAAGAGCTATAACATCAAACAACAAAGGAGATCAAGTGGGCATACAAGGCAACCTGACCTTTCCAATTACATAAAGAAAAGATGCATGAACAGAAGGATAGATGCATGATCAAATTATGCACATTCAGTATTGACTTAATTGTTGTTTAAAAGCCTCGCGTTCAGGAACAGTTGAGTGAAGTTTGTAGCATAAGGTCAATAGACCATGAATCCATGATACATGCATTTAATCAATGACCTTGGCACATAAAACATGCTAACAAAATGAGATCATTGACCATTACTTCTGAGCATATGAGCTAGATATTCATAACTACATGCTCTAGTTCGTCATGTGGCCACACAAAATGCACATTCATCTTAACAAGATCATGTCATCATGCATATCATCACCTGCACATTCATCTTAACTAGATCAGCATAAAATTAGAACTATGAAAAGCTGTGATTCACACAACATAAAATTGAAACTACGACGAGCTTAGATTCACATGGCACCAATATTAAACAAGTCCATGTAAGCTAATAATAAAATATCTATAAATTGATGGAATAAACTAATCCACGAATCTAGAATTTACGTAAATAATGTTGGTTTAAACTAGTGCACTTACTCTGTGATTAAATAGGCATAGAGACGACCTAATTAAGAATGTTAGGCCTATATAGACAAAATTTAAATTTGTTCATAACCTTGCCGGTTGCTTACAATACTGGAGAAAAATTGTGGATTTCGATGAGGTGTGGCGGCGGCTGCTGCGGGTTACACCGCCATGACACACCCAACTACTACTACAAATATAATAATTTGCTTCATTGCATCTTAAATGCAGACGCCATCATATACTCATTGATATCAATCTCAATGAGAGTAAGTTGGATGTTTATGACTCAAAACAGAAGCCTCGATCTTGTTTAACAAGTAAATGGATTTGTGTATGTTCAACAACTGATTTTTGTGTAATTAAGAATGTCTCAGATATAATCTTATCCTTTATTCGAAATACAATGTAGGCCTTAGCCTAGTACATGAAGAAAAAAGGGAACATATAATTATATAAATATAGACCTTTTCAAAAGTTTTCATTGTCAACGACGTTGAATACATCAAATGACATCCAGCTGACAACAATCTATGTGGTTTCTATGTTATGCATTAGATGTACATCTATTTCAATGAATACTTTTGTTCCAAACTGGTTTGATCTTCCATTCATATATACCGTGCATTGCAATCTCGATTTCGATCATCTTACTGGATTTGTTAATGTTACATTCTGTTGCAGATTCCTGGGAACGACACTTCCAAGCTGTTGCTATCCAAGATCAAGGCATATCAAGAAGAATTGGTTGGTTTCAGTTTGGAGTAAGTTGTGGCGCTAGATGGAGAGTTAACCCTTATTTGATCATGTATTTGATGAATTTTGCATGAATTTGATGTATTGACATGTATATCTTAATACACTGTTAAACAATATATCTATGTATTGTGGGTAGGAAACATTGCTATATCTATGTATTATGGTTGTGAGACATTATTGTGGTTACCAAATATATTAGTGTGCTGTCATAATAGATTTATAATAATATATTTTTAATATCAAAATACATATATGTGCCGGTTTGACCTGGTGCTGAAAACATATTATCAGTGCCGGATCCAGCCAAAAAATGCACTGGTAAGCGGTTATCAGTGCCGGATATCCAGCCAAAAAACGGCCTCTTTTTAGTGACGGGTCAACCTAGCATTGGAAACCCCATTATCAGTGTCGAGTTCGAAAACCTTTTCTGAAAATCATATTATCAATGCGACCTTCCAGCAACCCCCCCCCCCCAAGTGGCACTGATGTGAAGGGGGTTGTAGTAGTGAGCCCATGGTAGAAAGAGAGGCAATAGTGGCGGGCCAAGAAAGTTGGGCCTTGGCCACAGCCTGAAATGCCACCATGGAGGCCGTACTAGCCTTGGTCATCAATGCAACCTTGACACACTGGTGTCCATTGCGGCATTGATAGCATCTCAGGCAGTGGAAGCCACCGACTTGCACGACTATGAGACGACGGGGTTGGAGGAGGATGAGACGGCGCGAGCCAGGGCCCATTCCAAGACATCAATGACTGCCTGCCTCACATGACGTGACCTCCACCATGTCCTGAACTGTGGCCTCAGTGGCTGTTATGACCTTAGCGGCTTGCTCCATGGCGAAACTAGAGGAGGATGAGTAGGATACAGATCTAGGGTTACTGGAAGAGGCCTTATATAGGTCTAACTATATGTGCAGGTGTTAAATAAAACCAACACAATTATTCTAAATATATATACTGATACCTAATATAATTGGCAAGGGTATTCTAACTATATGTTTCAATGTTTAGTATAAATGACACGTGCATTCTAAAATAACTAAAAAAGTTAAATGCCAAATATGTTTAATAATTTGGTGTAGAAATGGGAACATACTACTAGTTATTTACATCATAAATGTTTGTTAATAAACTGGTACAACTCCCTCGCGCTCCCTAGTTCCTCTACCAAGATGTCATCGAATGAGTTTCTTCACATGGCAGAAGATATCTGACTTATCCCACCATGTACAAGCTTTTTTATGAAGGAGAACAATGTCTTTAGTGGAAGTAAGAATTGCACACAAAATTGAATTTGATACAGAATCATCATAAAAATTGTGAAGCAGCAGTGCTTAATCTTCTTGACAATACATGTGCTTGCGAAGACAACTGGATCAAAAAGTCTTTCTTGTGCCGATCCGCAATCACCATGCGATCCTGCAGACCTTCCACATGCCAAGCTTAGGGAGAAGACGTGGCAAGAGACAAACAATTATGCAATAGGTATAGGATCGTAGTCACTCGGTGCAGCTATCCCGATCCCCTCTTTTCAATAAGGTCCTTGATCCCCTCTATAATAGAGGGATGTCATGTATTTAAAGCCCAGATGCCCAAGCTTCTTATCCAAGATAACTTGGGCAGGAAGGCTTAGCATGTGGTTGAGTAGGTAGACGCTTTTACACAGCACACTAAACAATATTGAGCATTTTTTAAAATTGACTTCCGAGATGTTATATTGAATTTGAACTACAACAATTCCTATCCAGATTGGGCAAATCAAACACCAGCACAAATAAATATTACTAGAACTTTTTTGATAAAACAAATTACATATTTATTCAATACATTTCAGTCGGCTAGCCTAGCTAGGACAACATCATGAGTTCAGCGATGCTGATTCAGTGACCTGCTGCCGAAAGAGAACCTTCTCGTCCCACTAGGCCTAACAGGGGCCATGAAGCTCCTCAATATCCATCCACCTCAGAAGAAGAGCATAAAGATATTCAGACCTCAGTATCTCGTTATTCACTAGTCTAAAACTACAGTACTTTAGCCTGGTGTTGATTGGTGAGACAGTGGTACTGGTGTCCAGTGTCCGATGCGTTTTTGTCCCGTTGCTTGACCACCACTTGGTCTTGCTTCCCATAATAGGCACCAAGCTATAGGAGAACACACATGGTCACATCCTCATAGGCCCACAACGATGTCAAGCAGCAGCTCCATGGCTTTGGTAGCCCGAGGAGACGGCTTTACCCGACATGGTGTCAGTAGCTCTCCTCTGATGGTGTTCCTTCTGTTGAAGATGGGCCGAGAGCGAGGAGCTCAAGGCCCAGAAAGTCCAACGTGCATCTATCAGGCCCAATGTGTGAAGCTATGTGCGTGCGTGAGTAGTATTTAGGAGGAGAGAGTGAGAGAGAGATGGGTATCGATTATTGTAAACAAACAAGTTCATCTTCTTCCTCAAGGAAACAGACCACGACGAGTCTCTCTATCTTGACTGCCTTCTCCGATCCCCATTCTTGCTGTTCTTCCTCTGGTTCCTTGCTCCAATCATGAAACAAAGAGTCAGTAAGAAGCTTAGGGCAACCATGGCGGTGGTTCCCATGTCGATATGGGCCCTATGCTTTTGGGCCTTCCTCGCTGGTGCCAATTATGCCGGCATATATAGGCCAACACGAATGAGGCCCACTTCAGTAGTGAAATCTGGGCATATACCTTCCACCCAACCAGTTGAGGTATGCCTACATTGTTCAAATAATTTTCTTGTGTCTGAAGGAATTACTATACAAAAAAATCTCTTCTTCATTTAGGGGTGTGTAAATATCCATTATCAACAACATTAATCCACTAATTTAACCCATGCTTCCTGTACACACACAAACCATGGCCGAATATCATGGGAAATCTCACCATAAGCACCCATGTATAACTTTTAATGTTTGTAACAATTGTCAAGAAAGAACATTATCTCTTCAATCTTTACTAGGAATTATGGTACTATTACTTTTTAGGTGTATATGCACATCTCTATCGACAAGTAAATGACATATACACTTCATTGAATAATATATTAAGCCAGCGCCCTTTTCAATTCTTGTTTGCAGGAACTAACTAGTGAATAGTGATCATGTACAATGTCTCCTTTGGCTATAGTGACACCACACAACAACAACACAGGCCTACACCAGTACAAACACATATCACAATATAGTAGCTAAAGAGAACTTAAGCACGGGTAAGAACACGCTGGGAGCTTGAAAGCAACAAGAAAAAAATATAACTAGATCGATCTTTGGGGCCATAGCGCAAGTCAGAGGTGTGAAGGCGTGAAAATCCTCTGGTCAACGGGGGTCTGGCGGCTTACCAAAAATGTATGCACCGCCAAACTCCGGCGGCTTAACCAAAAATGTCTGCACCGCCAACTCTCCAACGGCTATATCCCATTACTTGTTGCCTATTTTGGCTAGCTGGCTCTCTCTCCCCAGCCCAGAGACCTAAACCCGCGAGCTGCCAATATAAACCCCACCCCTCTCTAGAATTGCCCCCATCTTCTTCTCGTCCAGCCGTTCTGTGTTTTGGTGAGAAAAGATCTCTCTTTTACCACTCCTATACCAAAATCCTTCATCCTTGATAATCTCTATTGTTGACGGGTTCACATTCCAGGCGCATTGCAAGAGAAGAAGGTTTTTCTGCAAATCGGAGGAAGATCATCAGAGCCGCACACGGGACGACGACTGTCAGGCACTTTTCGTACGTGCAGTGGATCCAAAAGGTATACGCCGTAGTATAAGCTAGCACGTACATATGTTTTTCTTGCATTTCTTTCGGGGATGCATGGGATAGACTCGTCGTGGAGACTGCAAGTAACTGGATCAGATTTATTTGCTTGTTGTTTTATCTGCTGTGTTTTAGTAGATCGATCTGCAGCTAGCAATAGGATCGATGATATATAAAGGCTGACGATTGTTTATAGATACACATGTATATATGCCACGCACGAAATTCCACTCGATCTATTGTCTCCATCTCCTAGCACGTCGAGAGCAGGTAGCTCCACACTGTACTGGTTTTAGCTAGCAAGCCTATTGGGAATGTTGGATCTTCTCTTCGGAAAAAAAATGGATCTCCTATTTGTATATGTACGTTTAATTTGTTCCATTTCTTTTGGGGATGGCATAGAAATTGCAAACACCGTTGCATTGGGTTTGGATTTGCTTCTGATACGACTCTGATAGTCTGATACATCTATCCATCATCGCTACTTCAAATCTTATACCGTGAATATGTCTACATTTTCCTGCCATTTTCTTTCACATGTATTCCCTGCATGCCACTTGTCAGGTGCATTAGCCTGATTATTGCATCATCTATTTATGTGTTTATAATGTATGTTCATGAACTTGTCTTTACAGGCAGGTTGCTGAGAGAGGCGATAATTAGCAAGACCAACTGGGTAGCAGCTTCAGGTCCATCCTCGATCTCCTCACTCCTCAGGTATATATCTAACTTGGCCAATCCTTGATACCCCTGCTGTGTGCAAGTTTGACTTTGTTGTTCAAGTTTTAACTTGAATGCAAATAATATTTCTTAAAACATTTATATTTAAGCAAAGTGACAAGTGTGTCACTGTAGATTTTCATCAAATATATGTGTTATCCCTTCATTCGTTCTGTTAGAAGCATAAAAATGGAAGATGCTTTCGCTTATATTTACATCATGTGTTGTACTGTCGTTCATTTCTGTATGTATATATCTATGTGTCTCCTTTTTCTTTTGTCAATTGAGCAGCACTTAGCTTGATCCGTGGTTATCTGTTACTTATTCCCAGTCCTTTGTAGTCACGCTCTTAGTCTCCTATAGATATATTTCTATAACACATGGAGCCCTTCATCACTGTGTCTCTGACACATAGGGCGCCCATCGCTGTGTCTATGACACATGGGGCCTTGCACCCTCACTGACGGTGGAATATGAGGGATTTAGGGTTTAATCAATAGCATGCGAGAAAATTTTCCCTGGGTTTTATTCGCTAGCATATTTCTACAGACGCTCGTTTGTTTATGCATGTATAATATGGCTGGGGCATCTGTAGCTCGTTCTGTTCAATAAGAGTATAGGTTTTATTTGCTAGAAAAAGAAGCATCCATCCTGTATTGGCCGTTGGAAATTTCGATTATTATGCATGATAAACCTGAAATCATTCTAATACTGTATTTTTCTGTATCTTGATAAGGGCTGGATGGGTTTTGGTATTAGAAAAGAAAATTAAAGGTGCATTTTGTGGTTCACCCACTCTGAATAATCCACCTTATGTGCCTATAGCACTTCATCAAGCATTAACGTGTTCAGTACATTCTAACTTCTCTGTGCTTGGTTTATATTAACTTGTACTAACGTGTATTCACCAACGCAAATCAGATAGATGAAGCAATTGTCTCGAAAAAAAAATGATAGATGAAGCAATATGCGGCTTGTTCGGCTGGCTGGTTGCTGGTGACTGATGCTAGTTTTTGCTGAGAGAAAAACACTGCTGGCTGGTTGGTGGCTGGTGCTGGTTTTTTACGGCAACGATGGATATTAGCAAAGTGATTCGTTTATTACTTGTGTTGAATGTACCTCCGTAGTTCCATTTTGCAACTACTTACCATTGTCCCGTTTGTTTGTTTCTACCCTTTACAGCCACACCAACACCATGTCTTCGTCGGATTCAAATACCCATGCTGGCGACGCTGTTGTTGTCAAGGAGGAGGTCTCTTCTCCGGCGACTGAAATGGGGGCTGGTAGTGTGCCTCCGGCGATGCTCCATCCCGCTATCCTGAACACCATCGCCCATCACATCGGGAGCGTCAGCGTCCACCACGAGGTCGCTGGGTCATCGTCGTCGTCGCTGGCCGCCGCACCCAGCGTGCCAGAGCCGCCTGCAGCTACCACACTAGTGTGGGCACCCCTTCCGCTCGGGGTCAGAGAGTTCATGTGCCACTGCGCCGCCGCGCTGGACGCCGGGAACGTCACGGCGGTGAACGCCTACCTGCTCGCCATGTCCTGCCTCGCCTCCGCCGACGGCGACCCCACGCAGCGCGCCGCGTTCGCCTTCGCCGAGGCGCTCGGCCGGCGCGCGCTGCATGTGCTGCTGCCGGGCCTGTCCTGGGCGCTCCAGCACCAGCTCGCCGGCCAGCAGCCTCCTCCGGCGCCGGCGTGCGCCGCCGCCCGCCACTTCTTCGACAAGCTGTGCCCGTTCCTCCGTGTCGCGGCCTCCGCCGCCAACCACGCCATCGTCGCGGCGACGGAGGGCGACAGGTTCGTGCACGTCGTCGACCTCGGCGGCGCCGGCGCCGACCAGTGGCTCCACCTGCTCCGCCTCCTCGCCGCGCGCCCCGAGGGCACGCCGCCGCCATTCCTGCGCCTGAGCGTCGTCAACGAGCAGGAGGAGTTCCTCTGTCACGCCGCCGGGACGCTCACGCAGGAGGCCGTGCGCCTGCACGTCCCCTTCGTCTTCAACCCGGTGCGGTCTCACATCGACCGCCTCGCCGCCGCCGCTCCCGGCGTCGCGGCGGCGCTCGCCGAAGATCCTCGCGAGGCCCTGGTGATCACGTCGACGCTGCAGCTCCACCGCCTGATCGCCGACGAGGCCAGCAGCGCTGCGCTACCCGCAGTCGCTGCTGCCGATCATCTGGGCGTGCCGGCGCCGCCGCACCAGATGCCGAGGGCGGACGAGCTCCTCCGCGCCCTCCGCGACCTGTCGCCGAAGCTGGTGGTGCTGACGGAGCAGGAGGCCGACCACAACTCCGGCGGCCTCTGGGACCGCGTCGGCAACGCCTTCGACTACTACTCGGCGCTGTTCGGCGACCTGGAGGCCGGCGCCGGCGCGGCGCGTGCCTCGGCGGAGCGCGCGGCCGTGGAGCGGCTGGTGCTCCGGGAGGAGATCATGGACATCGTCGCCCGGGAGGGGTCGTCGCGGCGGGAGCGCCATGAGAGGATGGCGAGCTGGGCGCAGAGGATGGGCGTGGCTGGGTTCGAGCCCGCGCCGGCGATGAGGCACAACGTGTTCGCGGACGCCGAGCTGCTGGCGCTGCAGTGGGGAGCCGACGGCACGCTCAGGTACTGGGTGAGGGAGGAGGACGCGAACGTCGTCGTCTACGCGGGGGTGACGACGCCGGTGTTCTCAGTGACGGCGTGGCGGCCGGCGAGGATGACCGGTAACTGATGGGCGGACATTGGTGGATGGATCATTAGGCTTGAGCTCAGTTGTGGACTGTGAGCTCTTGATGTGTGGACTGTTTGATTTATGGCTCAGTTGCATTGCGAGATAAGGGGGATACTATACTTATTTATTTGGAACAATATGTGGACTGGTTGATTTGATTATTTCCGTCGGCTCTGTCGCTAATGAGGGGGTTTGATATATAGACATCCGTATGCCATGATAGATACTACTCTACTTCGGGAACAGAATGTTAAACGGGTTATTATTATGATCGATTTGCTGTATTTTATGGTGATGTGATTGTTAATTCACCAGCGTGCATGCATTGTATCAAACTTGTTAGCGAAATGTAGGACTGAAAATGAAAAATTTTGTTATTTCTTGCTTACACTCCTTGCATTCGTTTTTAAGTACATGGCACAACAATATATATGAAGTCTAGTACAGCTAAACAACCATACTATACTGCTAAACAACGAGCACCACCTGATGAGTGCGAATAACAACAAAATATATGGCCTGGTTGATATCCGAACGCCTTGGAGCCAAATCTTTGGAGTAGCCACTCCGAATAAAAATGTCATATATCCAGCAATGCTCATCCAACTTATCTAGATACATGCTTTTTTTCAACATCTCAATATAAGAGCCTACGTTAGTTTTCTATTGTTTCCTAATAGTTTCTAACACATGGACTCGCTGTTAATGATTTTCGGCCCATATCCTTGCTGAATAGTAATCTGAAACTGCTCACAAAAATTATAGCTGACATACTGCAACAGATAATATTGCGACTCCTTCATGCTAACTAGTATGGATTTATAAGAAGTAGAACAATTTAAGATTGTTTAGCCTGGAGTTTTGAATATATACATCAATGCCATCAGAGAAAGAGAGAAATTATCATCTTGAAGCTAGACTTTGCTAAAGCATTTGACACTATTGAGCATGGGGCAATCTTGGAGGTGACGAGGAGCATGGGTTTTCCTGACAAATGGCTATGTTGGATCAAAATGATCTTGTCTTCGGGTACCTCAGCAGCACTACTAAATGGAGTTCCTGGGAAACATTTCAAGTGCAAACTATAGGCAGGGTGATCCTTTGTCACCACTTTTATTTGTTCTTCCAGCTGAACTGTTGCAGTACGTAGTAAATGATGCTCTCCAAAATGGCCTCTTGACCTTGCCCATTCCGCAGCCTAGCAGTGATTACCCTATCACACAGTATGCAGATGATACGCTGCTGCTGATGCAACTCAGCTAATGCATCTGAAAAAATTTCTCCGTGTTTATGCTGAAACAATTGGGCTCAAGGTAAACTATCACAAGTACATGATGATCCCTATCAATGTGTCAGAAAATAAAATGGCATCCCAGCCTCTACTTTTGGGTGTCAAGTGGGCTCTATGCCATTCACCTATTTAAGACTGGCTATGGGAACCACGAAGCCTCGTTTATAGGACTTGACGCCAATCATGGATAGGATTGAAAGGCGATTATCTGCTTGCTCATCCTTTCTCTCATACTCAGGTCGCCTTGAAATGGTTAACTCAGTCTTAACACCACCAACAACCTTTGCAATGTTGACAGTCAAATTTCCCCTGGGTGCCATAAATAATATTGATAGGATTAGGAAGCAATGCATCTGGAGAGGGAACGATGTTAGAAAAAAGGGAGGACATCTTTCAGCTTGGCACATGCATGGTTCAGAAACCTAAGGCAAAGGGAGGTCTATGGCTTATCAATCTAAGGTTACAAATTGACGCATTGCTTCTTAAATAGCTGCGCAAGTTCTATTCCAAGAAAGACGTCCCCTGGATTCAGCTCATGAGGCATAGGTATTATAGACACAAAGTCCCCCATGGTTCAAGAGAGGTTGGGTCCTTGTGGTGGAAGGATATTCTGTGACTGAAGGCAATCTATCGGGGAATTTCACATTGCATAATAGGAGATGGTTCTACTGTCATGTTTTGGAATGACTTATGGTGTGGTGTCATCCTTTCCAGTCAATTTCCTAGGCTTCATTCCTTCGCTTCAGATCCAAGCATTTCGGTTAAGGAAATCATGCAGACAGAGGATCTATCATCCATTTTTCACCTCCCTCTCTCTCTGTACAAGCCTTTGAAGAATTGCAAATCTTGCAAACACACCTGCAGACAATACAGTATGACCAAGATGGCCAGGAGCCCAGGACCAACGGTCTTTTATCTGAGGAAACCAGATGTACACATCAAGGAAATTCTATAGATGGGCCTTCAAGTAGATGCAGGTGCCAATATTTTATAAATGGATCTGGAAATTCAAATGCACGCCTAGGCTGAAGTTTTTTGCCTGGCTTATCCTAGTAGACCGGATAAACACAAAGGACATGCTGAGAAGACGGAACTTTAATGTCCAACCAGATTCAAATTGTGTTCTATGCAATGATGCTCGTATCGAGGACATCCAACATCTATTTTTTACCTGCCCTTTTGCTGTGGCATGCTGGCACAAAATTGGTATTCACTGGGCGAATGATGAATGTATCCATTTGAGGTTAGCCAAGACAAGAAACAACACCCAGTTGCCTTATTTCATTGAAATCTTTATGATTGCAGCATGGGAAATATGGAACTTAAGAAATGGAAAAATATTTGATGGCACCCGACCAGGCTTGAATCTTTGGACCGTGAGGTTTAAAGAACAAGTTGTCCTTCATATCCATAGGGTGAGGGTGATTTTGGACCAATAGTGATGCAATGGCTAGAGACAATAGTGTAATTATCCTCTCTTATTCTTGTTTGTTTCTGTAAGTTCTCTACAACCCTTTGTACATATTTTTTTTAATTGAAGCACTATGGGAAACTCTCCCACAGTATTTTCCTAAAAAAAGATATGATGGACTCCCCCCCCCCCCCCCCTCTTTAAATTGTTGCAAGCTCATAAAAATTCAGATGTGATTTTACTATGCCATCTAATCAAGACCCAAACAAGAACTTATAGTATGTGTGTTGGCAATATAAATCACTCCCTCACTTAGCACGTGATTATCAAAAAACAAGTGCACCACACTCTCGCGTCCATGCCATTTAATCATCCTTTCCGATATGCTAAGAGAGGCTAAATAGTTACATCCAATAAGTGTAAGTTACACTTCATGTCAAAAGATGCTAGCTAGTTACATAAGTGTAAGTTACACTTTCTTCATTGCATTAACATGTCCATACTCCATGCACAAGAGTAGAAGCTTTTTGGAATATGAGGAAGACAAGCCTCCCGGGACAACTGTCAGGCACCACTCATAGATCCAAAGGTCTACCATATAAATACAATGAAATCATGGATATTTTCTAGTATTTGTTCCAAGCTCCTCTCCCACTCAGCTGGGATGCTCACCTAGGAGGCCACGCGCCTGCATCTCCCCTTCATCTCCAACCCGGTGACGCTCCACATCGCTGATGGTTTCTCCGCCCAGGACATCGCGGCCTTCGGCGACGACGCCGGTGAGGCCCTGGTGACCACGTCCACCCTGCATCTCCACCACCTAACCGCCGACGAGATCGCCTCCAAACTGCATCGAACAACAGGGGTAGACGTGCTCCTACATGTCGTCTGTGGCCTGTCGCCGAAGCTGATGCTGCTGACAGAGTAGGAGGCCAACCACAACGGCGGCACCCTCCACGTATGTAACGCCTCCGGTTACTACGTGATGTTGTTTGGCGACATGGAAGCCGGTGGCAGCGCGCCCTACGCAATCGTGGAGTGGGTGCCCCACTGGAAAGAGATCATGGACATCGTCGCCCGGGAGGGCTCGGTGCGGCAGGAGCGCCATGAGAGCATGGACCTCTATAGGGAGAGGATGGGCATGGTCAGGTTCATGGTCACGCTAGTGATGATGTCCCAGTGGACACGGGGCTTGTGGCGTAGCAGGTGGCGGTGGACGGCACACTCTGGTATTGGGTGAAGAAGAAGCAGGCGCACATCACCGTCTACTTGTGCATGACCCCGATGTTTTTGGTGATGACGTGGTGCTCTGTGAGGAATGCCCATTGTTAAGTGTCGATGCGCCGACTGGTGGATCATAATTAGGTTATTTGAGCTCAGTTTGTCTTGCTGTGATGACCTCTTGATTTGTGGACTCTTTGACTTATTTCAGTAGGCTCAGTGGTTCCTCCACTTGAATCTTGATACTCTTCATATTTCCTTCAAACATTGTTATGGTTAATTTGTTTGTTTTATCTGGCCATGTGGTGTTTATCGATCATTGTTAATTTCATTGCAAACAAGCATCATATCAAATTTTCTTTTAGCAAATTGCAGTATTGTGATTGAGAATCCAACAACCTCTAGGACCACATCAGCAATGCCTTCGACTACTGCTCGACTCTGTTCAATGACCTGGAGGCCGGCGGTGATGAGTTATAACCAGTTTGCAGACGGGAGCCTGTTGGCGCTGCAGTGGGTGGCTGAATGTGCTGTTGGATCTTCCTTTAAATATATGCTAAGAGAGGCTAAATAGATACATCCAATAAGTGTAAGTTACACTTCATACCGAAAGAGGCTAGCTAGTTAGATCCAGTAAGTGTAAATTATAATTTCTTCATTCCATCAACATGTTCACACCCCATGCACAATATAGATCTCCAATTGTTTGTTTTCTTATCTCTAACAATTTTTCACACTCTGCACACAGAGAGAAGAAGCTTTTTCGAATCTAAGGAAGACCAGCCTCCCGGGACGAGTGTCATGCATTGCCCATAGATCCAAAGCTATATTGTACAGACATCATAGATACTTTCTTGCATTTCTTGTGGTAGCGTCATAGAGAGGTCGCAACAAACTAGATTATTCGCTACTTTGCTTTGCCTTTTATGTA
This sequence comes from Echinochloa phyllopogon, assembly GCA_033239725.1. Lineage (NCBI taxonomy): Eukaryota > Viridiplantae > Streptophyta > Magnoliopsida > Poales > Poaceae > Echinochloa > Echinochloa phyllopogon. Next base: position 26,901,245 of record BTCW01000003.1, on the reverse strand, counting down.
CATTGTCTCATATAGTTCTATTTCATAGGATGTAGGTTGCGATTGTCATCTTCTAAAACCTTAATTAGCCATGTTAGTTCCCTATTATTATGTGTCCTTTCTTGCATATATATGCTCATAGACTTTCTTTTTACTTACTCGCAGTAACATCCGGATACAAATATTTCTAGGCCCTTATAGTTTTGTAAACATATGACACACGAAATCCAACTTAATTTATTGCCTCTAGCATGTCAAGTGTAGGTAGCTCCATGACCTCTATGGGCAGAGGATGGACATGGCCAGGTTCATGGTCACGCCAGTGATGATGTCCCGGTGGACACGGGGCTTGTGGCGTAGCAGGTGGCGGTGGACGGCACACTTAGGTATTGGGTGAAGAAGAAGCAGGTGCACATCACTGTCTACTTGTGCATGACCCCGATGTTTTTGGTGACAACGTGGTGCTCTGTGAGGAATGCCGATTGTTAAGTGGTCGATGCGCCGACTAGTGGATCATAATTAGGTTATTTGAGCTCAGTTTGTCTTGCTGTGATGAGCTCTTGATTTGTGGACTCTTTTATAACAATATAATTAGATTTTTCATCAAATATATGCTTTTAGAGTGTTAAATACATACATGAAAATTTCTACATGCATTTGTTGAAAACTGCTAGTCAATTACAAGAAGCTTTTAGAGTCTTTTGAATCAAAGATTGTATTTCTCCATTCTATTAACCATTGCATGCCTTCTGAGAGTTCAAATAACAATGGCAAGGTTGTGATCAAGGAGGTCTCTTCATCGACGGTGATGGAGGGTGTGCATCTAACAATGTTCCAGCTGGTGAACGTACATACCACAACTCATGACCAAGCGCAATCGTTGGATTATTCTGACCGAGGGCGTCTCAAGAGCAATGTCTTGGAGGTGGAGTCATCGTTGTTGGCGACTAGCATGCCAGACTCAATTGTGATGTTGTGCCTTACCACCTGGAACTAGTGGTGCTGGTAATCCTTTTGGGACTTCCAACTTGACCACAACTATTTCTTATCGTTTCAGAGGTCGTGCAACACCATGTCATCGTGTTCGACATGGGGGACACCTTCATTCATTCCTACCAAACATATTTGTGCGGTGTGTGTAGCACACTAGCACAACAGAGAAGTACACGTGTAATATGTGTATGGCACACATTGGTAGCTAATAAAGACAATGAAAAGTCAAGAAATGTTGGATCTTCAATCCATTGGCACGAAACAAAGAATTTTGGATTTTTTTCGTAGTTTGTTGACTACATCATGTCTGCTAGACTGTTACCAAAGCATACTTTGTAGCCTGACGTGACATGAAAAAGTTATTGAGATTAGATTATCTGACTGATGGAATTGGCACGTGACAATACAATCTATCTATTGCGATCTCTAATCCCTATTGTATAAGAGACAATCATAGTGCTATCCCATCGAGCTGTCCAAATGTTAACATGATAATGACTGTCGGTGCCTAGCCTAATAGTTGAAAGAGACTAGTGAAATTAGTGTTAACATATTTTGAGAATCTCATCTCTCTGCAGAATCTCTGAATCTAAGTTTTCAGTAACAGTGAGGTTCCCTTTCTCTAACATGATGTAAATTCTCAGAATCTGAATCTAGACTACGAATGCAAAATATCACCTCTTTTTGAGGACCAGGTGTGTCCGAGGACCGATGGATGGTCGCTTCTCAATGTGATGAGTGATTGACAACGTTGTGTGGACTGACGTTCGCCTTGGCTCAAGTATTGCAGGTGTAGAATGCGGCTTGGTTTGCATTGGTGCAGGTGAAGAACAAATGCGAAAGGTCTTAGCCGGAGCAGCCTCCTAGGAGCGGAGAGACAAATAGGCTTGGTTTGAGGGACCCGGTGGCCAGTGGGATCAAGTGCGGTTCACATGATGCAAGAACAAGCAAGGCAACGTGGATGAAGGTGATCGAGTCGGTACATTGGACGCGGCCGAGTCAAGGAACGAGGCAAGACCGAGTAGACCATCCGGGAGCCGGAGGTGAAAGGCTTGGCGTGCTCGAGGCTTGGCGTGGATGCTGGACCAAGTTCACGGGGTTTGTTTGTTTGGCCACAAAACCATGGGAGGAGGGTTCGCTCGGCGTGACGGAGACGGTATCCGGGCGCATCGGGAAGCTTCAAAGCGGGGGGAACGCGGCGTGATCGAGGAGCTTGCATTGGAGGTAAGCAAGGCCCGATGGATGCATGTCCGCTCGATGGGTCTATTCATGTATTGACCAAAATGCCCCTACGTGGGCTTGAGTTGTAACTCCTAGTGTAGGGGCACTTCGGTCATTTGTCCGGAGGGCTCTATATATAGGAGGAGTGGATGGTTGGGCAGCTATCTCTTTGGCTAGTTGGGTGGGAGTGCTCTTTCTTTTTGGGGTGCTCTTGGTGAGAAGAGAGGAGAGAGTTGGATCTTTGAGTGATCTTTTTGCCATCTTAGCTTTGTTTGTTGCTAAGAGTGGCTTGTAACCAAACCTCTTGTGGTAATCCAAAGATCAATTTCGTGCTCAAGTTTGTGTCCCTTGCATTTCTTGAACTCTGCAATTTCAGTACTTTCATAAATTTTATTTGGTTTAATGAATGGTCTTGATTGTATTTTCTTTTGAGGCTAAGGGTTTCATTAATACTTTGTCTGTTGTTTGATGCCTTTCCCAGGATTGTCTTTTTCTGCACAATTTTTTCCCTGAGGAAATGAAACAAAGAGCCACCTCCTAATTGTAGTCTCAACTGATGCTGTTACATTATGCTAATTCCTTTACTTGATTTATTATCTGATTGTCTGCTTCTGACATCCAATTCTTTATTTCATTGCAGAGATTAGGCCTGAGCAATGCCAACCTGTATGTTTAGAAACATGATGATAGTAGAAAAAACAGGTTCATCCTCTTTTTTGGTGTCGATACACATCCTATTCTTTGCTAATCGTAAAAAGAAATACTTTTGACACAATATGATCTTGATATTATTTAACTATAAGGTATGACTACTATGCTGGCTTCTGGGGTCCCTGCCTTGGCATGGTACCTTTAAGATCTACTGTCATGTATTCTGTTCATTTTTTAATCATGTACTGTGATCAAAGCTCAAAGTGGATTTTAATTAGTTTGTGTAGTAGTGGTATTGATTTGTATATCACCGGAGCTACTTAAAGTTGCTATGCTGCAGTTGGGAATGATTTGTGCAAGCCTCTTATGTCTGTCGCATGTTATTCAGAACGAGTGGCTTGGATAAAAAAGAATTTCCTGGCTATAGACTTAGCAGCCCCGCATGAAAAAGTTAATTTTTCCCCTGCAGCACTTGATTTGCTTTGAAATTTAGAAATATTGCTTGCTTTTGGCAGCACATTTGTAGTCCTAATTGTATTTTTTTTCCCAGAGCACTGTGTTAACTGTTATTCCTTAAAGGTGGTGTTATGGGTTGTGATTAAACCAAGATTTAGTGAGCCAACCGGTTACCCTTCTTAGCTTTTAGTCGACTTGTTGCAGCTTGGGGCTATTACTATTTTCATGAGTCATCTTTTCATGTTATTTGCTTCTATAAGGAAATAATACTTTATATGCAGGTGAACCTGAGGCTTGAAAAGGTGATGTCAATATAATGATTCGAATGGAAGGGATTCCTTTCCTTTGGGCCACAGTGCATATCTTTCAAATGTTTTGCTTGGCCATTGGTTCTGGGAATACAAGTGCTAACCATGGCCGCGCTACTACATGTTCTGCTCTGCTGCGTCGAACTTTCATAGAAAACCGATCACACCTACTACGCACCAACAAGTTCAACGGGTGAATGAGCTGAGATAACAAGGAACATGAGCAGCGCATACTGTTGATTTGGAGTGTAAAATGATGTCGAAAGCCTGCTAGGGCAATGTACAGACTCTGCGCTGTATTCCATACGCTTGGTCAAAGCTGCATCATAGAATATACCTTTTTGGCGAAAAGAATATACCTTTTTAGTTTAATTATTATTATTAATGTTTAAAAGACATTTGAGGAAATGTTTATTTTGGCAGAGAGCACTGGATTTACTCAAAATATGATTCATATGAAGCTATAGCTAACTATTAGCAATTAAATAAAGGAGCACTACACTTTTCATTTAAGAGGGAAGCTAGCTAATTTAGTTTCGTCAATTTCATGGATTCTTGCAGTAGTGGCATAATGATTTCTACTTGGCCAGTGAGCATTCGATCACCATCCATGTGCGTCCGGCAAATTTAAAACATCCTTGGTAACAACATATACAATTTATTATAGTTAAAATGACATAGCTTGATTACCATGATCGATGTCAACAAAAAAGCTAGATGATTACAAATGCGTTGGATGAATATAATGATACTATTCCACCAGCTCTTTTTCACAATAGAGACAATAACTAAAATGTAGAATTAATGTCTAGACAAGTATGATCTACACTGTAATTTTGCATATCAAGCACATACTATAGGGCTCTTTCTCCCGTTACTGATTAATGATGCATGCATGCGTAGGGTCTACCTGCTGGGTGGGCATAGCTAGCTTCCGTTGAGTTAGCTTGCGCGTGGATAAAAAACTACAACCAAAATCAAGTGTATAAGCTAACAATCATCATGTGCATTGTTATCTATAAGAGAAATCTAGTCTTTCTACTTTCGGCTCCTCAAGCGATTAGACGGAGGTTACACTGAGGCTAGCCTTATTAACACTGGAGAGTGCAGTTGACCCATAAAGCAGGCTTCACCGCGCGTGGTAATAACTACTAATGTAAATTAAACTAATTAACTGTGTCCTTACGATGCAATTACGGGTTAACCCATACATGCATCTCATTAACCCGTAAAGCAGGCTTCTCACCGCGTGGTTTACTTCGATCATATCCTAGCTAGCAGGCTAGTGAGATGCATGGGCGCGTACCATATTTTTCACCGCATGCATCATGTACATGTACAAAAATCAAAAGAATAGGACCCATATCATGTTTTGAAAAATGGCTTTGCAGGGAGAACAGGTGCGTTCCACGTACGCATGCATCTCAAACAAAAGGTAAACCGTAAACGCATAACTCAACGTATGGACTCACCGCGCATTGCGTCCCGTTGGCGCGCGCGACTGGCGGACGACGAACTAGGGCGCGCGCTGCAGCCAACACGAGCCACCGGATCGGAGAACAAATGGTTGAACGATCCGGCTGACACGGCCGGGAGCGGCTCGGTCGCGAATGCGACGACGACCACACATGGCCTCTCGGAATTCGATCAAATGCAACTCGCATATGGCATGATTGTCTCCCTGCAGACTGATCCTGTCATGTGATAGCAAAAATCCATCCGTTACCAGAAATGGCATCGGTCCCCAGCCAGGCACGGAGGCATCCTCCCCCTACCGGCATGCACTCCACTAAGCCTCCATAAGCTCTTCCTAGAAATTTGAGGAGGAGGGAGAAAGAGAGGAGGGGCTGGAGGAGGAAGAAGAGAAAGAGAGGAGGGGCTGGAGGAGGAAGAAGAGGAGCCAGCCCCCCTATCGCCGGATCCTGGCTCCGTCCCTGTCCCCAGCGCCCCCCTCTTTTCTGCTTTAATCTGCACATAGTTTATTTACAGTACATGCGCACATGCAGCCAATTGCTGGTGGTTGTGTTTTTATTACCACTGACAAATTAATTACCAATGGAGTACTCCACAAGTCGTCCGTTGTCAGATCCGAGTACTGGTTGAACAAATGGTTGTACTGGGGACGTACTGGGCTCTGCTGCTGTCTGCCATAGACATACTGACTGTCTGACTCGCCCCGTCGATCTATAGAGCCCTCCCCCTCCCGGCCGTGTGACAAGCTAGGCTGTGAACTCCGGCCCCTGAGCCAAGGCCCAGCCATCTCTGGCTCACCGAGAGCGATCGGACAAGCTAGCCGGGTACGACACAGCTGATGATCTCTGCTCTCATCGATCTCTGCCTCGTGCTTTATTTGCTGATCTCGGGGTAATTTTCTCGTCTATACAACACTCTACCAAATAAGCAGTAATTTCTTTTGCTAGTAGCTACACCTGACATGCATGTCTCTCAAGTCTCCTCTCATCGGCTTGCTTGCCCTCTCGCGCTCCTCAGCTCCTCGTCCTCATTCTGCAGGTCGCCGCTGTCGATCATCGGCGTATATATATCACCACGCACCCCTCGGAGACTGCCCCGCCGCGCGCGCCATCACCTGGTAGTCGGCCGGAGCCCGCAGCGCATCGATCACCGAGACGCAAGCAGCCTTCTCAAGCTCCGGCCGGCAACCTTAGCAGCCCTCCTCACCTTCCTCCGGAGTCCACAGGTACCTTGAGATCTGTCCTTAGCTCAACCCGTGTTACGTTTCTCTTGCACTATAATTAATTGAATTGGAGCAAGAAAGCTTGCATTACGTTGATGAAATCGTCTCTAGGGCAAACTAAAACTCAAATAGACTTGAACCTGTGTACCCAGTGGCGGAGCCAACGGGGGCTAGGGGGGCTCTAGCCCCCCTACTGGTGCACAGCCTATGTATTTTTTTGCTAAGAAAGCCAGCTCCGCCACTGATGGCTTGGGGTTTGTGGCCTGCAGTGCCGTGGCCCTACTGGATGAGCCAGCTCCGCCACTGTGTGTACCGGCTCTTTTTGTTGTCCCTTCTCTTTTTCTTGTTCAAATTCATGTCGAATCTCGGTTCAAAAGATATTGTCCTAATTCGACGATGCCCTATATAGTTAGATTAAACGAGATTCAGACCAACACACTGCCAGTCTGCCACACGTAGGGCACTCTCAGGTTGATTCACACACGAGGAAGCTAGGGGTTAGCTTGCTGCAATTATAACCTCTTCTCCAAACGCATGTCTTGTCAACAGTGTTTTTGGTTTATTTGTGTGTAAAGCTTACATATATATACACACTTAATAACAAATAACAGTTAGTTAAGCCATTTCCCTCGCATATGCACTTAACCTCCTCTCTGTTCCAATCACTGCTGACAAAGAGATTGCTTCGTACCTTCCTTTGACTGAAAGTAACTACGTAAAGGTTCCTTAGGATCGGATGTGCGCAATTAATCTGTCCACTCCACCCTTCCTCACAGAAACAAAAGCTGCATTCGCATTCTTAGTAGTAAAGTTGAGACATTCACACCCCTAGCGCGCAGTACTAATAATCTCCAAGAAAGTGGGCCACCATAACCCTAGCTAGTTCTAATCGATCTCACTCCTTATTAGCACACACATCAGTAATGTGGGACTGGGACCCATCAAAAAACTTTATACAGATGGCACAGACAGTTCCACACATGCATTGTCAGTGTCATAGAAAAGCGGAAGATATATAGCTCGGCGTGACACGGATAGATGATGGTGAGACCGGTCAACTGAACACATTACGCGCATGGGATCGGATCGATCCAGGCCAGTTTGACACCGACACGTGCCTTTAGCTAAGTGTTAAAGCTAGGATACATAGACCAAACAAAGTAAAGTGATTATATGACGAGATCGCCGAAAATGGAAAAAGCTGTAACTTCCTCGCTGAGCGATGAGAGAACCTTCCCACACGTCTATGCAGGACCCTTTTGTAGGTTCTACTACAATTTTCTTGTGCAATTGATAATTTAAGAATAAATTCAATACATGAAGGCTGTGGCAAAGGGGCTTACTTACCACTCCGACTCGGAGTTCTCGGCACGGTTCGCACCAATGGCGCCACGAGTCCGTGCGGCTGACAGCCAGGTCACACCGCCAGGTTCTACAACGCATCGGCCGTCGATCGTCAACTGGAGGGCGGCAGGCGCCGGTTAAAATCTATGTGCTCGATTCTATAAGAATCTCTCTCTCCTCTCTAGTAGAGTACGTCACAATAATCCAAGCCGCACATGTACCTTCACGTCTCTCTCTTCATTTTTTCCATCGGTGAGCCCTGTGGGCCGCTGCGGGCCGGCTTCGTCCTTTGGCTCGGCTGCTTTGAAGTTTGAACTTCCTCCGCCCTTCCCTGCTCGACCATAACCGCTGTATTCTTATTCGTATTATTCAAATAAAAATATATGGTAAACAATATTATCTAATTTGGTCTCTCGTTGTTCAGCTTGGGGCAAAAACTAGCACACTACCCTGTCAAGGAATAGGCAAAGATTTAGATTTGGATTAACCCGCAAAAGTGTCCACGGCCAAAGGTAAAACATAGTCAAGAAATCTGGAGGTGAGTTTAGTTTTTCCTCCCTTCGTCCCTGCATTTACATTGTTTTCCCTAATACCCTAATCTTTCTACCAGGTGATTGCCATTCACATGGAGTATATTGGCAACTGGCAAGGATGACTCGAGTATTCATATTGGGGCAATAATATGAGTCTTGGAATTGCATACGATGGTTCCCAGAAAAAAGTGAAAATTAGTGCTTATTATCATGTCCTACTGGATCATAGATTGGTTGCATGTTTCTTATCAATATTGTTTATTAAATTTCAGCTTAAAATTCATCTGTCTGCTGTGTTGGCAGAACCCATTATACAGTTGCTTCCTGTTGTACTTGGCCTTTTACATCTTAGAAAACATGTAATTTTATTTAAGTAACAGTATATAGTTTTGATTCCGAACTTTGCAATTTTGTTGAGTAGGGATTAAGCATACCCATCTAGAGTATTACTAAGGGGTGTGTTTCTGATATAATTAACTGAACCCTAAAACTCAAAACTAGTATATTTAGGAGCAAGGACCACAGTCACTTAATTTTGGTGGCGAGAAAAATAACAAAGCTCAATTGTAGACACATAATACATGTACCTCTGTATGTCTTCCCCCGGAGCCGTCTTCGAATTGAGTAATGGTTCTTAGAAAATCTCTGGTGATTTTCAGAAAAGCAATGGACCAATGCATGTAGAGTGCACTATGCCAGGAACCGATATTAGAGACGCGTATAGACAGTCAAAGGCGACGCGTTTTTTACGCGTCACTAAAGATACGTCACTAATGTAAAGTCATAGGTGACGCGGTTTTTACGCGTCGCTAATGACTGATATATTGGCGACGTGTGTCTAGCTACCCGCGTCATCTAAGATGGTCATTGGAGACATTGCCTTAAACGAAACGTGTCTCCTATAAGGTCATTGGTGACGCGGATTGGCAACCCGCGTCTCCTTTAAAAGGGTCATTGGTGACGCGGGTTGGCAACCCGCGTCTCCTTTGATGAATTAAAAAAATAAAAAAAATAAAATTACAAAAATTACAAAATGCTCCCTAATCATTGATTATCATATGTCTTTTTACAACTAACTCCCTAGAGAAAAGAAGAAATTACAACACACCTCAAACAGACTATAACACATCAAAAATTACAAACAGATCCCTATAAAATTGGAAATTACACCACATGCCTCAAAACACATGGTCAGCTCTTGAATTCTCAGCTCTTGGTATTGGCAGTAGAAGCCAGAACAACACTTTATTCCTGTCCAATCACAAAATATCCAAATTTCACTATAAACTCAATCACCAGTCACAACATGTTACTGCAATCAAGATTATGTTACAATGAGCATTTGAATCACCAAGCCTTCCCTAACAGAATATGTTTACCTAATTAGCTTCCCTGACAGAAAGAGTAAACTCACAGAAATATTCATGTATCCAGTAATTAAACTCTGAAACCAGTTTGGTCCAAACCATACAGGTTTCTCAACAGAAAATGGCACAAGGTTGCTAGTTCTATATTGTTGAAAGGAATGTCATATGGCACAGATCAAGCACAAGAAAATGAAAGAACAGATACCATGAAACATGCATAAATGCTGCATGTAGAGAGCAGAAACACTTCAAACTTAATAGCCTAAGAAAATCAAACTGCTATTTTGAATAGTGCAGAAAATAAGCTCACGCAAGAGAGTTAAAATTGGATCAGTGTTATCATCGAAAGAAGATTAAGAAAGGAATATAACAGTAGAGCAAAATAAGAAGGCTGCACCACAAGAAGAAACCAGGGACTGAACTAACCTTTACTTTAGCACTGGAAGGAACAACATGTTCCTCTTCTCGCAACAGTAATTAACTGAATCTGTAAGAGAGTTAGGATTAGCATACTTAGTTATAATTTTTTTTTGGACAAACATAACAGGTCTAGATCAGAGCTAGAACCAAACATGCAAGATCAAACATAGGGATTCAAGCAGTGAGTGCAGTGCAATAAGTACCCATACCTTATCTGCACATAGATGATTGCATTTATATATTGTCCAGATCAAACATAGTTTGTCAGAACCAAAAGGAGGAACACTTCAAAAGGATCTAACTCTGCTGCTAACCTGAATAGAATAATTTTCATAGTATCACTACGAGTTTCATGACTAACTGTTGAAATCTCTTTTACGCACTGAACACCCACTCAAACTAAAGCAAACTAGTTCCATCTTGTGTCAGAAAACTTGTATGAAAGAAAAAAGACCCACAACATGAAAGATTTTCAGACCTGATAGTGATCTCCATGACCTGCATGGATAATATCAGATATGTCAAAAGCTCTGACTTTGAACATGAGATATTCTTCCAATAAGGTACAATGGGCATGCCATTTGAAAGATAACACTGATCTGTACTCAGCAGGCACTGCAGGAAAATAAGGCATACATGTAATTTGTGGAGATTTCTTTTTACATGAAACATGCAGTTTAAAAACAATAGAGATCCTCTCATTTGGGATATCATTTTCTGTGAGAAGAGGAAGGAACAATAAGATGCCTTACAGTAAATGTATAACCATTCACTTTTTTTCCTGAACTCATTGGCTTAGTTTACCTGAACTCATTGTCTTAGTTTACCTCTGAACCTACTCCAATATATCCAGATCAGCATTAATTTGTTGTCTGGGAGTGTTTGGTTGGCTTCCATAGTTCGCCACAAGTTTAACCAACATGTTTTATTAGCAATTACTAAGTGGTTCAGAGTGAGACGTGATCACAGAAATGCAAATAGCAAAATAGAACAATCACTATGGGAACACAGATGCACATCTAATTTTGATTAACCACCAGCACAGCACCACCATGACAACCCAACCATGGCAGCAAATGATGACAGCGTGAGTAAGCGAGAGACGGGTGAGCAAGTACCGATCGAGTTGAAGTGCAAGCCGAACAGCTGCTGGTGGTAAAATTGATGTTGGTGGCCGTGTACTGCCCCGCCGCCACGGCAAGCAGCCCACTACCATGGGCACCAATGGCCAGATCTGGCTCCCATCCGTTCGGTACTTGTGGCTGAAACGAACCGGATTCTCAACGACGAGAATCCGACTCCCTGTACCCTCGAGATAGTCCCAGGAATAGCAGCTATCACGTACAGAACTCATCTCAGTCGATTATCACATCCATACAGCGATAAAAGAGATCCAATCATGACATATATAAAACATAGCGTCTGGTACAAGCCCTCTGGGCTAAATCGACAATAAGAAACAGCTACGCAGCGGTAGCTAGATCATCGGGGTCCACTCCACCACAGGCAACCTTGAGCGTAGCGCGCTCCCTTTAGTCGTACCAACCGTCCTGGTTGAACTCACGGTCGGAGTCTTCACCTGCGTACCCAAAGTCTGTCCCCAAGGAATTGGGATAGGTCCACGTCACCAACCATATATGCAGCAAGCTTTGAAGTGGTCTAGCTAGTAATAAAAATATTCAAGGGAAATAAGCCGGGGCTTCCTATGCGCAGCAGCAATAAACCCAAGTTCAACTCAGCACCAACTCCTTTCCTCACCAGAGAAAACACACTTCCCAAAACCACCATCAGCCTCACAACCACATCGGGCTCGTCCTGTCTCAACAGGTTCCCGCAAATGTCATCCACCAACGCCTTTCACTCGCTAGTCGACTCGGTGAGCTCCCTCCCCACCTTGTCTCATCAGCAATGCTGGACCAACCTCTCATTACCCAAAACCAAGGAAGAGGTAAGGAGGCAGATACCCAGGGCTAATCTAGACGATATCAGAAGGGTCGTCCATAACCGTGGACACGGCTATACGTATAGTTTTCACTCTGCAGAGGTTGCACTCCTGGAACCATCCGGGCTGCAGACGGTAATGAGCCGTCTTGAGACATAGCCCATAGCAAAGACCCTAAGAAGTAACGGTGTCATACTGTCTCCCTGGGCTCAGGAAACAATCTGAGCTAACAGCTGCCCCAGGGTCGTGAAACCTTCCCACCCGGGCCAGTCGGGGGCCGTGGTAAATCAGGGAGAGTACGCCGCAACGAGTCCCCCTTACACATATCAAACTCGAATCTCCTACAGGTCTGGCACCGCACTAAGTAGGCTTGCTGGAACCCTCCCCATTCTGGGTAGACGGTGAGCACTGTAAATCCCACTGAAAGCCGCCATCGACACGGTCCTTAATTGTCGGTAAAGCGAGTATCAGCATCAAAAAGCGATCCGCCGCAACGGTCCGCAATCGGCACCCATTATAGGTATAGCCGCCCAACTCCTCAAAAGTAACCAAAGTAACCACGTACCCGCAACAGGTACTCCGTAGGGACTGCCCGAGTGCAGCCCCCAAGCACCCCAATCAAACGATTGGGTTATTATCACTCGCTTACACCGCCTAGCTGCACTACACCTCCCATACCGCCCACAACTCACGCCAAGAAGATCAGATCACAACCATCCCAACACATGAATCGCATAGCATATAACATTCAGTGGATAATAGGATGGCAAGGTAACAGGATATAATCAATGGCAGTGCAGGTTTATCATACGAGTAAAGTAAAGCGCTAGCATACTAGTTTGCATGTCTAATAGGTATTTCAGAGATTCATCGGGCGTGAACCTGGGCAAAAGTCTTCGTCCTCGTCAAAGCAGTTGTCGTAGTGGTCCAGCTCCTCCTGGCTCTCTGGAGCTCCTAGGGTTGCGGAAAATAAATAAGGCGCGGCTACTAGCAAAGAAACACCAAAACAACGAGGAAAGAAGACCCAAAGAACACCAACCTCTACACTAACGCGTAGGTCATGATTTTAGAAAAATATAGAAACTGGTTTCATATTTTTCTGAGCTACGGTTGATTTATTATGAATTTTCCAAGTGTAAATCATTTTATGAAAATATTAAATAATTTCCCGAAACAGAAAAACAGTCAATTAATCAGCCTGCTGACGTCAGCATGACGTCATGCTGACGTCATCAGTGGGTCAGCCTTATGCTGACGTCATCAGTGTGTCCGGATGACGTCAGCGCTGACCGGTCAACGGTCAGCGGTCAATGGTCAACTGGTCAACCTGGTCAGTGGGCCCCAGCGGTCAGCGACTGGCAGTGGGTGACGTGTGGGCCGCATGCGTCAGCGTTGTTATTCGAAAAAGAAAAAGAGAAAAGCGTTGCTGGGCCGGAGTTGGGCCGAAAGAAAAGTCTAGGGGGATAAACCGGACTTTAGCGCGAACTTTAGGCCCACGAAGGGGACGCGGCTGGATCCGGCGCTGTGGACCTGGTCCACCGTGCGCCGTGCGAGTGGTTCACGTGCACCGGGTGCACTGGATCTGGTGTGGATGACTCCGGATCTTCTACGGCTGTGCGTGCGGCGTGCGGCTGTGGTCTTCGGTGTCGCTGGCCGCGGCGCAAACGTGGATGCGCGCGGCGCGGCTGGAGCGCGGCTGGCGACGACACCCAGCACTAGCGATCACCGGCGAAGGCTCGGCTCGGGCTAACAGGTGCTGCTACGGCTTGACTAGGGTTTGGCGCTCAGGCTCGGAAAGAAAAATGGCAGGATTGACCGGCAAGGCGGCCTCCCGACGAGCGCGGCGGCGGCGGCGTGCGCGGGTGCTCCGGCGAGACGGGTCCGCAGCAGCGCCAGCACGAGGATAGGGCCTCAACGGCTCGGGTAAGTGCTCAGTTGTGCGGAGAGGTGCGGTGCAGTGCCTTTGGCTCGCGCGCGCGCAGTTCAAGCCATAAGCTTGACCGCGCCGCGGCTATGGCGCTCGCGCCGGCCGAGCATCCCCGGTGCGCGGCGGCATGGCGGCCAGGCTTTAAGCGAAGGCGTCGGCGGTTTGCGGTGTGGAAGAGCGGCGCAACAGGCTCTTGCAAGCGGTGAGACACAGCACGAAGGCTGGCTCCAGAGGCGGCTAGCACAGCGGCGGCGCACGGCCGAGGAAGAAGAGGAAAGGGGAAAGACGACGGCGGCTCACCCAAGGGTTAGTCGTGGTTCGCTGCAGCTCGGGGAAGACTCGCGGTTCTCCAGCGAAGCTCGTGCTCACGCGTACTGCTCCGCTCCGGCTCCGGCTTGGCGTCTCCACGAGCGGCGGCGACGGCGTTGGCGGCGGCGGCGCGAAGACGACGATCGGCTTCACCACGGTCCGCTCCTGCTCCTCCTCTCCCTTCCCCAACACCCAGGACGCCACCCACTCCTATCACCCTCTCGAATCGATGGCTGGAAAACCCCAAAGGGGCGGCGCGTCTTGGGGAAGAAGAAGGTCGGGCGGTGGTTTTATAGGACGGTGGCGGCTAGGGTTTAGGGCACGGACGGCGAGATGAGGCGGCCAGGCGCCCGTGGACACGCGGCGCGCATCGGACGGGCCGCACAAGGGCTGATGGGACCGGCTCGAGGTCACGGGCGCGGCGGCAGAGAGAAGGCGGCCGCGCGCGAGGAAGAAGGGGAGGAAGGGGATAAAGCTGACATGCGGGCCCCGCGTGTCAGCGGCAGAGAGGGAAGAGGGCGCGGGGTTGATGCTGGGCCGCTGCTGGGCCGAAAGGCCGGCCAGGCTGGTTGGCTGGATTGGATCGGGAAGGAAGTTTAAGGGGATTTTCTGGACTTTAGCTTCGGAGTTTAGGCCCACTAGCAGTTAGTTGGGTTTGACAATTAGTTTGGCTTGTTAGTGTTTGAATTCAAATCTAGAATTTGAATTCAAACCAACCAAAAATCCAATAAAACCAAATTAACTCCAAATCACACCTATTTGCTCCTTAGCACTTCAAATTGATTTTAAATTTAAATCTAAATTGCCTAGGAATAAAGGGAGCAATAGGATGACTATCTTATATGTTGGTTTGCATTCACAACATTACACCCAAAATTTTTAAATTCCACTTTTGCACTCAACAAATCCTATAGAAATTTTTAGGGTTGTTATAGTCTCCCCCCCTCACAAGAATCTCGTCCTCGAGATTTGTGAATACCTAAGGCTCGAAAAGGTGGGGATACTTCTCTCTCAGCACTGACTCCTCCCAGGTAGCCTCCCTCTCGGTATGATTCCTCCACAGAACTTTGCAGAAAGGAATTGTGGTACTCCTGGTCTCCTTGACTGCTCTGTCTAGTATCTTCTCCGGGTACTCTAGGTACTCCAAGGTATCTTGTAAATCTAAGGCCTCGGTCTTGACTTCGTGTTCCGGTAGCCTCAAGCATTGTTTGAGTTGTGACACGTGAAACACCGGGTGCACTCCTGCTAAGTCTTCTGGTAGGTCTAGCTTGTACGCCAGCTTGCCCACTCTGTCTAGTATCTTGTAGGGTCCTACGAATCTGGGTGCTAGCTTCCCTTTCACATGGAATCTCTTAGTGCCTCTGAGTGGGGATACTTTCAGGTAGACAAACTCTCCCACCTTAAACTCGAGATCCCTCCTTCTCTTGTCTGCATAGCTTTTCTGTCTGCTTTGAGCGATTTTGAGATTCTCTCTTATCTTTGCCACATTCTCTTCTGCTTCGACTATGGCATCAGGGCCAAAGAAGGTCCTCTCCCCCACCTCGGACCACATCAGAGGTGTCCTACACTTTCTCCCGTACAGAACTTCGAACGGGGACATTTTCAGACTTGCTTGGTAGCTGTTGTTGTAAGAGAATTCTGCATATGACAGACTCTTCTCCCAGTCTTTGCTGTAGGTCAGTACACATGCCCTTAGCAAATCTTCCAGTATCTGGTTTACTCTTTCGGTCTGTCCATCTGTCTGCGGGTGGAAAGCTGTGTTGTACTTGAGTGTTGTCCCGATAGCTTCGTGTAGGCTCTTCCAGAACTGAGCTGTGAATTGAGGACCTCGGTCCGAGACTATGCTTCGTGGTGCCCCGTGCAACTTGAGGATGTTGTCAATGTATAGCTCTGCTAGCTTGGGCACGAAGAAGTTGTCCTTTACTGGTAGGAAGTGTGCGACTTTGGTCAATCGATCCACTATCACCCAAATTGCATTGTTTCCCTTCTGGGTGGTAGGCAGTCCCACCACGAAGTCCATGCTGATATCTTCCCATTTCCACATCGGAATTTCTATGGGTTTCAGCAGTCCTGCTGGCCTTTGATGTTCTGCCTTAATTCTCCGACAGGAGTCGCACTTGGCCACATACTCTGCTATGTCTTCTCTCATCTTCTTCCACCAGAACCTATCTTTCAGATCTTGATACATCTTGGTGCATCCTGGGTGTATAGAGTACTTGGATTCATGTGCCTCTGCAAGGATGGTCTTTCTGATCTCCTGGTTCTGGGGTACACAAATACGATCCTTAAGCCATACTGTCCCTGCCTCATCTATCCGAAAGTCAGGTGCTACTCCACGCTGTATATCTTCCTTTACTTCTTGAATTTCCGGGCAACCTCTCTGAGCCTCTCTAATCTGTTCCCCTAAGTTGTACTTCACTCGTAACTCTTTGGGTTCTCCTTCATCCACCAGTTATAGCTTCAGCATATACATTTCTCTGGCTAGCTCGGGCTGACTTTCTTCTATCATTAAGGTGCTGCAGTAGCTCTTTCGGCTCAAGGCATCTGCCACTACGTTGGCTTTGCCGGGGTGGTAGTGTGTCTCCAGGTCGTAATCTTTGATCAATTCTAACCATCTCCTCTGCCTCATGTTGAGCTCCACTTGGGTGGAGAAGTACTTCAAGCTCTTGTCATATGTATAGATGTCACACTTGTTGCCAATCAGGTAGTGTCTCCAGATCTTCAAGGCATAGACTATAGCTGCCAATTCTAGGTCATGTGTGGGATAGTTCTCCTCATGCTTCCTCAGCTGTCTCGAAGCATAGGCTACGACTTTGCCTTCTTGCATCAGAACACACCCTAGACCTTGTCTTGAAGCATCGCAGTAAACCACGAAGTCTTTGCGGATATCTGGCAGAGTCAACACTGGTGTTGTGGTGAGCCTGTGCTTTAATTCTTGAAAGCTGTTCTCGCACTTGTCTGTCCACTCAAACGGCACATTATTCTTGAGCAGCTCTATCATTGGCTTTGCAATCTTCGAGAAGTTTTCAATGAATCTTCTGTAGTAACCAGCCAATCCGAGGAAGCTTCGGATTTCTGTGACACTCTTCGGCTGTTTCCACTCTGCCACTGCTTCAATCTTCTCGGGATCCACTACTACGCCTTCAGCTGTCAGCACGTGACCCAAGAAAGCTACTTTCTCCAACCAGAATTCACACTTGCTGAACTTCCCGTACAACTGGTGTTGTCTCAGCTTCTCCAGTACGATCCTCAAATGTTCTTCATGCTCTTCAGCTGTCTCTGAGTAGATTAGTATGTCGTCAATGAACACCACCACAAACTTGTCTAGTTCTTCCATGAACACCTTGTTCATCATGTTCATGAAGTAAGCAGGTGCGTTAGTCAGTCCGAAGGACACAACGGTGAACTCGTACTGCCCGTAGCGAGTCACAAAAGCTGTCTTGGGAATATCTCCTTCTCTAATCTTCATCTGGTGATACCCCGATCTCAGGTCTATCTTGCTGAAGTATTTTTCCTTCTTGAGCTGATCCAACAAGTCATCAATTCGGGGTAGTGGGTATTTGTTCTTGATAGTCACAGTGTTTAGTGATCGGTAGTCGACGCACATACGCATGGAACCGTCCTTTTTCTTCATGAACAGCACCGGTGATCCCCACGGGGACGCACTGGGTCGGATCACCCCACTTTCTAGCATCTCTTTCAACTGCTTCTTAAGTTCCTCCAGTTCTTCCACAGACATTCTGTACGGTCTCTTGGCAATAGGTCCCGTGCCTGGTTGCAACTCGATTATGAACTCCACATCTCTGTCAAGTGGTAGTCTCGGTAGTTCCTCTGGAAACACGTCAGGGTACTCGCACACGACAGGTACCTCCTCCAGAGTCTTATCCTTAAGTGAGTATACGAACTCTCTGGTGGCCTCCTTTCGGAGTCCGGCGTTTGTTCTCTGAGGCCTTACTAGCACCTTCATACCGCTTGGGTGTGTCAACTCAACTGATCTCGGTAAGCAGCTGATTACTCCTCTGTGTGTTGTTAACCAATCCATTCCCAGAATCACCTCAATGCCATCGGACTTTAGGACTGTCAGGTCTGCGGAGAACCCTAGCCCTCCTATCTCCATGCTAACGGACTGGCACTCATGGGTGCATTTAAGTTCTCCTAGGGGAGAGGTTGTGACTATAGGTCTGTTTCTACGAGTTGTGGGGAGAGACTACTCTTTCACGAACTTCGAGGAGATATATGATCCAGTTGCACCGGAATCAAACAGTATCAAAGCTGGAATGCCGTTCACTAAAAACTCACCGAGTGCAACGTCGGGAGCGTCCTCTGCTTCTTCTTCGGTCACGTGGTTGAGGCGACCTCTTTGTGCCGAAGCCTGCTGTCTGTCTTGTCCTACAGGTGCTGGTGCCTTAGCTGGGGTCTGCTTGTTCTTCCTTTCTGGGCAGTCGAAGGACTTGTGACCGGGCTTCCCACAAGCAAAGCAAACCACTGAGGTCCCTCTGCCAACTCTGGGCGTACTGTTGGTTCTCCAGTTTGAGCTTCCCTGTCCTGAGTAGCTGTTGTTTCTGTTGCCAAAACTGCTGTAGTTGTTGCCTCTGCTGCCAAAGCTGTTGTTGTTACTGCCTCGGTTACCCTGGTGGTTGTTTCTGTTGAACCCTGAGCCTCCTTGGCTGTTGCTCTGCTGAAAGCCTCTCCTGAGCATGTTGCTCTGGCCACTCCTCGGCCTCTGACTCAGTCTGTGGTTGTGCAACTGTTCAGCCTTTCTTTTCTTCTCTCGCCAAGTATCTTCAAGACCCACTCTTTCCTTCTCAACTGCGATAGCCCTGTCAATCAGCTCCCTGAGTGTGCTATGAGAACTTGCTGCAAGTGCGGTCCTCAAGCCTCGGTGTAGTCCTCTCTGAAACCAGAACTGCTTTTTCTTCTCAGTTGTGATGTCTTCATGAGCGTACCTCGACATCTTAGAGAAGTGTCGAGCGTACTCAACTACACTCATAATGCCTTGGGTCATTGTTCGAAATTCCATTGCCTTGTGCACCATGACTTGCTCTGGAATGTAGTACTCTTTGAAGGCTTCGCAAAACTCCAACCAGGTGATCTGAGCGGGGTTCGCGTGGGAGTCACAGTAGCTCTCCCACCACGCCTTCGCTGCGCCTTCAAGCTGGTGCGCCGCAAGGGCCACACACTCCTCTTTAGTGCAGTCTGTCAGGTCCAGCTTCGTCTCGATGGTACGCAGCCAGTCGTGTGCGTCGAGTGGCTCGTCCGAGTAGTCAAAGGTGGGTGCTTTCAGCCTGATGAACCTTTCAATCTTCCTTTGTAGGTCTTCTTCACGGTGTCCCTGACGGTTCTGGTTCTAGTTTCCCTGGATCTGTTGCATAGCTTGCATCATCTGAGTGTTGGCCTGTGCCATCTGTTGCATCAGCTGTGTTTGAGTAGTCATTACTTCTGCCAAGTTAGGCGGTGGCGGTGGTTGCTGGTCGTTCTGCTGGTTCTGCTGAGGCTCCACTGCTGGCTCTTCCATCTCCACTTCCTGTTCCCCACCTGGTGCGTTGTCCTCGGGCTGGAGCACGCCTGCTGCGCGTCCACGGCCCCTGCCTCCAACTGCAGCTGTTGCTCTTCCGCGACCACGACCTCTGCCATGTCCTCTGCCCCTAGCTGCCACTGTTGCCTCTTCTTGCTCAGCTTCCTCAAAACGTGCAAGCAGTCGGTTGGATCTTCGGATCGACATCTTGCTGCATTTTTCATAGAGCAGGTATAGTGGCGGTCAGGTAATGGTTAGGTTAGCGAAAACTAGAGTAGGAGCTGCACACATGAAATAGACTCAACACTAGAGTACACTCAAGATGAACTTCAATAAAACTGCAAGAACAGCCACAAAGACCGGTCACTCATAACAGCATTACACCCTAGACATGAGTACTATCCCGAGGCCAGCTCCTGGAACCTTGAGGATTAGTACATCTAAGCGGATGCTACATCGCGGCTGAGCCAAAAGGTGGTCATGATCTACCAAGTCTAAGCATCTACTCAAGAAGATAGATACAAGTCTCATCACTACTGCTGACATCTGCTGATACTGCCTACTGCATCTATCTCATGTTGCTGGAAGTGCCTGTGAGGCGCGCTGCCAACCTCACAGCCTTAGTCTCTGTCTGCTGCTTCAATCACTGCCTGCCGTCGTGGAGAATGTCCGTGAGGCGCGCGGCCAACCTCATTGTGTCCACCTCAGGTCTTGCCAACTGCCTCTCTAGGGGTGCCAGTTCTTGTCTCAGTCTTGTCATCTCGGGGGTAAGGGTGCGAGCCTCAGGTAATGGTATCGGCTCAACCCGGCTTGGTGAGACCCTGTAGTGCTCTGTTCTGGGTTCAACTCTACGTTCCTCTGGAAGTCCTTGGTTCACTGTGATCACCTCTGCCACCCTCTTCCTGTCTGACCTCACCCAGCTACTAAGTGTCCTTCAAGCTTCATCCTTTGCCATAATCAGTTGAAGACTCAAGTGCTTCATCAGCTGGTAGTTCCGCCCACTCTTCACCTTGTAGCTATCCACCTCTTCTTGAAGTTCTGAGTTGCGACTGTCCAACCAATACACTTCTTCCTTCAGTCCTTCTATCTCTTCTTCCTTGGCTGCTAGTGCTTTGTCTTTTTCTGTGAGTTGATCGTCCAGATGGAGAACTCGAGCATGGTGAGTTGCTCGGATCAGCCCTGCCAACTGCCTGTTGTTGCGAGCTTCGTACTCCAGGGCTCTGACTTCCCTTGCTTTAGCTTCGAGGCGCTTCTCAAGTAAGGCGATCCAGTGGTCCTTCTCCAGCAACTGGGTGTCTTGCTTCCATACCTTCTCTCTTAGCTTGGCAACTTTCTCTTCTAGGCCAACGTTTAATTACTCCTGCTCGATCATGCCATGAACTGAGGTCCGCAGGGTCACGTTCCGCTCTCGGTCAGCTGCGTGAGCCAGCAGGCTGACTGCGTCTCTGTCAGCTGGATCTTCAAGAGCCTGTGGCAGGTACCGGAAGCGGGTGTGGCTGAGCTGGTTCTGGTACACAAGTGTGGCAAGACGGAGTAGCCTCATGGCAATAGTCTGCACTGCCCGACTAAAGGTGCTCTCGCTGGTTGCTGCCCGTAGCATCAGTGACCTTGGACGTCCGGGAATATTGGGTACTTCCATCTGCAACCGGGTGTGTACTCCCTCGCCAGGGCCGTAGGTCCAGCCCTCGTAGAAGACGTTGTCCACGTCTATCCCCACTGTACGCAGCACCTCCCTCAGTAGCACTGCCAAACCTCCACAGTCTGCACCTATGGTCCTGATCTCCCGTCGTTCATCTGCTGGTCTTCTTGCTTCCATCTGCCAGACATTTAGTGGACTGTTAGTAAGTTAGCAAGTTAGTAAGGTAAGGTAAGGGTAAAAATTTTTGTAATAGTTGAGATGTACATATATATAGTTTTCAAATAGTCCAAGGAGTTTCATATATAATAGAGGACTCAGTTAGAGATTGTGTCCTAAGTTTCCGGTCTAAGGGTTACGCGCTACGGTCAAGTATGGCTCTGATACCAACTGAAACGAACCGGATTCTCAACGACGAGAATCCGACTCCCTGTACCCTCGAGATAGTCCCAGGAATAGCAGCTATCACGTACAGAACTCATCTCAGTCGATTATCACATCCATACAGCGATAAAAGAGATCCAATCATGACATATATAAAACATAGCGTCTGGTACAAGCCCTCTGGGCTAAATCGACAATAAGAAACAGCTACGCAGCGGTAGCTAGATCATCGGGGTCCACTCCACCACAGGCAACCTTGAGCGTAGCGCGCTCCCTTTAGTCGTACCAACCGTCCTGGTTGAACTCACGGTCGGAGTCTTCACCTGCGTACCCAAAGTCTGTCCCCAAGGAATTGGGACAGGTCCACGTCACCAACCATATATGCAGCAAGCTTTGAAGTGGTCTAGCTAGTAATAAAAATATTCAAGGGAAATAAGCCGGGGCTTCCTATGCGCAGCAGCAATAAACCCAAGTTCAACTCAGCACCAACTCCTTTCCTCACCAGAGAAAACACACTTCCCAAAACCACCATCAGCCTCACAACCACATCGGGCTCGTCCTGTCTCAACAGGTTCCCGCAAATGTCATCCACCAACGCCTTTCACTCGCTAGTCGACTCGGTGAGCTCCCTCCCCACCTTGTCTCATCAGCAATGCTGGACCAACCTCTCATTACCCAAAACCAAGGAAGAGGTAAGAAGGCAGATACCCGGGGCTAATCTAGACGATATCAGAAGGGTCATCCATAACCGTGGACACAACTATACGTATAGTTTTCACTCTGCAGAGGTTGCACTCCTGGAACCATCCGGGCTGCAGACGGTAATGAGCCGTCTTGAGACACAGCCCATAGCAAAGACCCTAAGAAGTAACGGTGTCATACTGTCTCTCTGGGCTCGGGAAACAATCTGAGCTAACAGTTGCCCCAGGGTCGTGAAACCTTCCCACCCGGGCCAGTCGGGGGCCGTGGTAAATCAGGGAGAGTACGCCGCAACGAGTCCCCCTTACACATATCAAACTCGAATCTCCTACAGGTCTGGCACCGCACTAAGTAGGCTTGCTGGAACCCTCCCCATTCTGGGTAGACGGTGAGCACTGTAAATCCCACTGAAAGCCGCCATCGACACGGTCCTTAATTGTCGGTAAAGCGATCCACCGCAACGGTCCGCGATCGGCACCCATTATAGGTATAGCCCCCAACTCCTCAAAAGTAACCAAAGTAACCACATACCCGCAACAGGTACTCCGTAGGGACTGCCCGAGTGCAGCCCCCAAGCACCCCAATCAAACGATCGGGTTATTATCACTCGCTTACACCGCCTAGCTGCACTACACCTCCCATACCGCCCACAACTCACGCCAAGAAGATCAGATCACAACCATCCCAACACATGCATCGCATAGCATATAACATTCAGTGGATAATAGGATGGCAAGGTAACAGGATATAATCAATGGCAGTGCAGGTTTATCATACGAGTAAAGTAAAGTGCTAGCATACTAGTTTGCATGTCTAATAGGTATTTCAGAGATTGGTCGGGCGTGAACCTGGGCAAAAGTCTTCGTCCTCGTCAAAGCAGTTATCGTAGTGGTCTAGCTCCTCCTGGCTCTCTGGAGCTCCTAGGGTTGCGGAAAATAAATAAGGCGCGGCTACTAGCAAAGAAACACCAAAACAACAAGGAAAGAAGACCCAAAGAACACCAACCTCTACACTAACGCGTAGGTCATGATTTTAGAAAAATATAGAAATTGGTTTCATATTTTTCTGAGCTACGGTTGATTTATTATGAATTTTCCAAGTGTAAATCATTTTCTGAAAATATTAAATAATTTCCCGAAACAGAAAAACAGTCAATTAATCAGCATGACGTCATGCTGACGTCATCAGTGGGTCAGCCTTATGCTGACGTCATCAATGGGTCCGGATGACGTCAGCGTTGACCGGTCAGCGGTCAATGGTCAACTGGTCAACCTGGTTAGTGGGCCCCAGCGGTCAGCGATTGGCAGTGGGTGACGTGTGGGCCCCATGCGTCAGCGTTGTTATTCGAAAAAGAAAAAGAGAAAAGCGCTGCTGGGCCGGAGTTGGGCCGAAAGAAAAGTACAGGGGGATAAACCGGACTTTAGCGCGAACTTTAGGCCCACGAAGGGGACGCGGCTGGATCCGGCGCTGTGGACCTGGTCCACCGTGCGCCGTGTGAGTGGTTCACGTGCACCGGGTGGACTGGATCTGGTGTGGACGACTCCGGATCTTCTACGGCTGTGCGTGCGGCGTGCGGCTGTGGTCTTCGGTGTCGCTGGCCGCGGCGCAAACGTGGATGCGCGCGGCGCGGCTGGAGCGCGGCTGGCGACGACACCCAGCACCAGTGATCACCGGCGAAGGCTCGGCTCGGGCCAACAGGTGGTGCTACGGCTTGACTAGGGTTTGGCGCTCAGGCTCGGCAAGAAAAACGGCAGGATTGACCGGCGAGGCGGCCTCCCGACGAGCGCGGCGGCGGCGGCGTAGCTTTCACCCGGGAGTATTCCAAGGTATCGATTTCCACGGAGAACGAGAAGTGGACTGATTCTAAACTAAGTTGTCCTAGGTAGATGGAATGGAGTGAATGGTATGGATGAGGTGGATGACAACAACAAAGAGAGAAGAGGAGTGATAGGAGGGTAGAGAGGGTACGAGTCTGGTAGAGGTATTCTACTGATTGATCGAGCAGATCAGAGGATACAGATAGATACTTGCTTCGGGACAAGGGAACCGGTGGACACACAGAAAGGGTTGAGAAGGGGTGCCACTATTTCCCAACTGGGAATCCTACGGACCGGAACTAACGTGATGGGCTACGAAGGCCGGAAGGGCTGTCACCACCTTACGGCTACCACCTCCGTTGCAACGGGAATAAACTAAGTTAGTCTCAAGTATAGGCACCACGAGTACACTAGTCAACTAATACTTATCTCCTATAGAAAGATAAGCACCCAAGCTAAGCAACCAGTATACAGTTATACCAATCAACTAAGCATTGAACGAAGAACCAGCAAGCATATAAAAGTAAGAACTGAATGCTCAATTAATCAGAGAGAGATACAAGAGTTACCAGACACGACCCGGATGTTACTCGAAGTGAAGCCGCATCCGTAGAGGTACAGCGGGAAGAGGGGCCGACACTTCGGCTCCTCTCTGGGACGCTCACCTCTCCTCTCTCCCTATTCTACTGGTACAAGTGGCGGAACTTAGCAACGCTCACTCTACTCTTGTGTTGTGTGTCTTGTGCAGGTGAAACCAGGCCTCTATTTATAATGGCCAGGGTCGGTGGAGAAGTGGAGCAGCGGCCAAGCAACTGCAGGTCGGTGACGAGCCGTTCGGGCGAAAATCCCGGTTCGGCCGAACTCCCCGGTTTGGCCGAACCGAAGGATCCACCGCCTTCAGCTCCAAGGGCTGAGATCCACCCTGGGGAGGTGGTTCCAGGCTGGGGGCGGTTCGGCCGAAGGCCCCAGTTCGGCCGAACTGGGCCTGGCCTCTGGCCGGCCTCCCCAGCACCGCCTCTGCCTGGTGGACCCCTTGGGCTAGCTTCTGGTGCTTGGCTTTGTGTTGTGCTGGCCCAAGAATACATGGCAGAGGCCCAGAACGAGTTGGCGGTCGTCCACGTGTCATGTGTCGTCATCGCATGGTCATCGTTGACATGGACGACTCCCGGTGGCATGCACGGCTAAGGGGGTAACCGGCCGAACGGAGTCGTTCGGCCGAATCGGTCGATTCCACTCTCTATAGCGCGTATTTCGTGTCATTGTACCTGCACAAGTGGAACTCACCAAAACTCG
This sequence comes from Echinochloa phyllopogon, assembly GCA_033239725.1. NCBI lineage: Eukaryota > Viridiplantae > Streptophyta > Magnoliopsida > Poales > Poaceae > Echinochloa > Echinochloa phyllopogon. The sequence continues at coordinate 26,875,756 of BTCW01000003.1, read as the reverse complement.
TGGAACTTTATTAGAAATAAAACCTAAGTACGTGGAATATTGCATAAAGCCTCATTTATTCCCGAGTATTGGTGGTCGGATTTGGGTTGTAACGACCACCAACAAGCTCCCCCAAGCTTAGACCTTTGCTCGTCCTCGAGCAAAGATAAAAACTTAGGCTCGGTGGATTAGGAGTTGCTACAATGTCATTTCTCTTGCAGGTAACTTTATAAACAACTAGTACTCAAATTTTTACTTGAATTACTAGCAAGGTATAATTCACCATTTTACCTATGGGGCTTATAGCAAACTCCTTATCTTGGGCGGTTAAAAGGATGAACAGTTTAACTTAGTTTTATTCCACTCTACTCTTTTAGGATCCTATCTCGGAGTTTTCACCCTTTTGTGAAAAGATAAGTTGTTCCTCATTGGCTCACTCAATCGCTCAAGTGTATTTGAATCCTTACCAAATGCTTTGCCTTATTTTCATCCTAACATCTAATTTGGCTTTTTGTGTGGCTCAGGGACAAAGAATGAAGGCATACAAGCATCTTATATTTTGCTAAATCAAAAACCAGACCTTAGGAGAATCAAATCACACTCTTAGATCGAGAAGTGCAAGTGTGTGGAATATGCGGAGTGGAAAATGTGGAGTGGAATTTGGTGGAACTTCATGGAATCATTCTCCTTTATTTATTTTTCGAGAGCATGGGCTATCTTTTATTATTCTTCATTCATTTTTTTTGCCACGCCATTTTGGCATGCTTTTCTTTTTCTCATATTTTTTTTGCCATGCCACTTGGCATTCTTTTCTTTTTCTTTTTCTTTTTTTTTTGCAGAGCCCATGCCTCTACTTCAAGGATATTTGAAGAGGGAATCAAAGAACTTGGAGTTTATTTTGTGGAATGGATGATGGCATGGTTTTGCTAACTCCCAGTGTAGGAATTGCAAGTGAGAGGTGGAGTGTATGTGAATCTCGATCTTGAAAGCATGAAATATTCCTCACAAAGGTCACAACAATTTGACAAAGCTCACTAAGATGACAACTAGCATATGGTAGAAAGTTTGAAACTAATCCTATCATATGGCTCTGCTAGGTATTTTGACCAATGAGGAACTTGTTTTATTTTGAAAGCATAAATATCCGAGATTTTCACCATACTACGAACAGAAATAGAGTTCAACCAAAGTCTCACTATATCAATCCCCACAACAACCTAGACTTGGAATAAAGCATGTGCTCCCACAAGGTTTTCAGGTTCATTTTACTCATGCCAAATAACTCAAGCATAATCAAGCAACTAGTTGCAATAAAATACTAGCAAAATTAATGACAGAGCAACTATTCATCACTTCCAAAGTGAGAGGCATATGATTCATTCCATGCATAGTTGGGAGTTAATTTTATTCAAGGGAAATATTTTTGGTATTTTCAATTGAATGTCCAAAGTGCTGAGTAATTCGGAACGTACCTGATGGGGGTCCTCCCCCAAGCTTGGACTCTTCACTGGTAGGGATTCAGCCTTGAAAGGTACTGAGTCAGCTGGTCGGCCTGCTCTCGGATGTCGTGCAAGGCATTATACAGCGTGCGTGCGTGCGAAGTGGTTGAGTCTGGCTGGTTTGCCTGAACCAACAAGGTCGCCTAGACAAGCCAATTCGTCCAAACCAAATGGTTCAGCCGAACGGGTTGTCTTGCATGTTCTTGTCATGGACCTCCACTGTGTCATGCCTGTACTCATGTATCTTTCTGTTAGACAGGGCAATCTCCGGTTGGCTCAAATGCACCAACCGGAGCGACAATTTTATTCCTTTTGCATTCAACTCTAATTTTATTTATTCATCAAGCTAAGATTTGGAAAAGCAAATATTGGAAGGGAAAGAGAGCACCTCCTAAACAAAGATTTAAGCAAAGGGAAATTGAATTGGGAAATAAATTGAAACTAATGGTGCTCTACAGGATACAACCACATGACATCTACTCTATAGATGGATCGTGGAGGTCTAGATGTTACGTGGCTTTGGCGAGCCTCTCTGATTTGGCTGTGAATGCTTGGTACAGGACATTGTTCTTGTCCATCTACCAAGGCTCGCCTTCAGTGACCTTCTCATCTTGGTTGCTCAACTTCTGGCATGTTTGTGCCAGTTCTTTTTCAGGCTCTTTAACTATGGGTTTCTCTTCTCCCTCCTCCATGGCTTTCTTCATTGGTGGACTTATCGTACTCATGGAGAGAGAACCATTGGGTGAGGAAAGCTCTTTGGACAAGGATTGGGTGGCAATGGCGACTAGGAAATGTGAACACTCGGTCGTGCTCGGGAAAGTGATGGAGGATGGTTTCTGACTTGAGATCGACAAGCAGCTTTCCCAACATTTCCTAGCGACTTCGAGACAAGATGGGATAGAGATAGGATCAAGGGTCAAAAAGGACGCTCAAGGGGCAACAGAGGGGTCCTTCGGTCGAACCAACATGGTTTGGCCGAATTGTCCTAATTTTCCCAAACTAGAGTGGTTTAGTTTGCCCAAAGTGCTTTTACGGAGTCTATCTCTCTAGTGCACACCCATCTCATTGATGATCTTTTTGCAGAATGTTCTTGATGTGAGTGTTGGATGTTCTGCTTGACCACTAGTTTGGGGTGCGGCTCCCCCAAACTTAGATATTTCCGTGAGATGGAGTCAATGAGATGGGAGCCCCTATGACTAGCCCAAGGACGCCAAAGCGAGGAAAGATGTTTCATGGGACATTTGCTTAGCGTGCCTGGTGCCTGCGGCTCGGTAGGGCTTGGCGTTTACCCAATTAGAGACGGGATCTATGGCTACCAGAGTAAACTCGTAGTTCTCTGAGTTAGGGAAATGACCCATGGGGTCTATTCCCCATACATCAAAGGTTTCTACTTGAAGACTACTGGTAAGCGGCTTTGCGTCTCTTATATTCCCGTGTTTCTGGAAGTGTGGGCATCTCTTGCTAGATTTCTTAGCATCTCCATATTGCCAGACCTTTGTTCTGAATGCTCCATAATGTCCTTCATAAGGTGCTCCATGATATCTCTCCCAGGTATTGTGTGCCTCAGGTGCAGGTATGCATCGTCTGAGTCCATTTTGTATCCAGAAGAGATACGGATCGTCCCATAGGTGAAGTCTGCTCTCATAAACCAATCTTTTCCTATATTTCACCTGGTAGGACGCACCCTGACACCTTGATGTTTACTATGCTGGCATACCACGGATCTAATGTTGTGACCTTGAGGAGCGTATCACCTCGTAAGAAAATCGCTGATGAGAAGATCAAACGGGACTTGTACCCGAGACAGACCCAACGGATGAGTCTTGGGTTCGCATCCTTTTTGGTCAAAAGGTACTTCAAAGCAGCATGGTCTGAATAGACTATGACCTTTGCCCCAACTAGGTAGGACCGGAATTTGTCTATAACAAACACAACTGCTAAGAGTTCCTTTCCCGTGGTTGCGTAGTTGAGCTGGGGCCAGTTAGCATAATGCTTCTTGTCCTTGGTTTGGCCCACAACAGCTCCAATAGCATAATTGCTCGCATCACACATGATTTCTAATGGGATGCTCTAGTCGCGAGACCGGATGATGGGAGCAGAATTGAGTGCTTTCTTAGGGTGTGAAAGGAAGCATAGCACTCTTGATTAGAGACGAGAGGGGTTTCCTTGGCCAAGAGATTGGTCAACGACCGGGCTATTTGAGAGAAATTTTCGATGAGACACCTATAAAGCCCGGTGTGGCCAAGGAACTACGAATCCCCTTTACTCGCGGGAGGTGTACGCATAGGGTCGTATTTGGGAGTATGACAGGAGAAGATGATGGCTTTAGGCTTTGAATCTAGTCTTTCCCCGATCAAATACGAATCTTCGTGACAATTGTCTTACGACCCCAAGGTAAGATAATATAGGGATATAATGGGTATGAAGGTTAGGAGCAATCCCTTTTGAGTCTTGGACCGAATATCCATAGACTGATCGATTTTCCTCCAGAACAGTGAAAGTCGGTTGGGTTCCAGGGGGTTTGTCATTGATGGTCACTGGAGTTTGTCCATCCTTAAAGAGGGAAGCACACTTCAATCCAGAGGGAAGAGGCATAGGCTCGATTAGAGGATGAATTTCTTCTTCCTCCATAAGGAATTGGGCATCTTCTTCTGGGAAAGGTTGCTCTAAGTCTGCCAGAGTTGTTGACATGACCTCCTCTATTGGATCATAATTGGGGTCTGTTTCTATTAGAGTATTCAAGGAATAGGAATAAGAGACTGGGACGAGTTCTTCTCCGATCCTAAGCTCTAGCTGGATTATTGGTGAATTTTCTAGGATTTTCATGATTGGCCTACCAATAAAGATGGAATGAGTGGAGTTTGTGGGTAGGTCAAAGATATGGAAATCCAAGAAAAGTTTAGGGTCGTTAATCTTAACGGGTGTGACCCGCAAGATCCCTAAACAGTCGAGGATCCTTCCCGATGTGAACCTTAAACATTTCTGAGATGATGACCATGGTTCATCGGGGAGTTGCGCTCGCACCAAAGAGCTAGAGATTATGTTTATTCCGAGGCTTGGGTCGTACCCGATTTCTCTGTCATTGCCCATAACTTCATAGAATATGCTTCTGATCCTTTTGGGCATTTTGACAACCTCGGTCGAGGCTTCGGCCTCGTCTAGCCATTCCCGACTCTTGATGGCAGAGAGATGGCCTAAGTACCCTCTCTGATATTCTAGTGCTTCTTTGTCGGGTGGTGGATCCTTTTGCTCTACACATTGTTCCAATGGGAAACTTGTTGCACTCCCTACGTTATCGAATAGATCGTCATCAAAATCGTAGGGAGTGGTGTAGAGTGGATGATAATAATCCAGGCTAGAATATGGTTGCGGTTCGAAATGAGCATCGGGTTCTGATGGAATGGAAGAGCTAATTGGTTTGGATTGGGACTGTACTAGCTCTTTAGGTTTAGGCTGCTTCTCTTCTTCATCGGGGAGTTCGTCATAGACTCCAATGTAGGGAGTGTCGTCCAGGATACGCTCCAGGACTATCCTCGCTTCACTGGGAGTCAAATGAAAAAACGACCCTTTTGAAGCAGAGTCCAAGAAAGTGGTGGCTACGGGACAGAGGCCAAGGCTGAAATGTTGGAGAATGATAGGTTCAGATAGGCCTAGGTCTGGTCCGGATGCCAAGATTTGCTTGAAACGAGCCCAAGCAGCTCCTAACGACTCTCCCTCTAATTGCTTAAAGGTAAGAACTTCGATTCGGAGGCTGGCTACCTTGGAAATTGGGAAGAAATTTAGGCAGAATTTCTCTCTGAGAGTTTCCCAACTCCCTTCCATAGTACCGACAGCCAGAGAGTACCATTTCTTCGCTCCTCCCGTTAATGAGAACAGGAATAGCTTCCATTTGAGTGTCTCTTGTGTCATGCCCGCAATGGTCAGGCATGAGCAGAGTTGCTCAAACTTGCGCAAATGCGCGTATGGACTCTCGGCCTTCGTTCCTGAGAACGATTGCTCACGAACCATGGCTATGAAGCCGGGACGTAGCTCATAGCCGGGTGTGGATATGGGATGTGATGATGGTGGTGGCTCCAAACAAGCGCCCTTTGGAGCCGAGTGTTGGCGTAAGGTAAGAGTGGGATCCATATGGCTGGTGGATGGTGGTGGGATACACGGACAACTTGGGTTCGGAATCATAACAGCTACCGTTCCCCGGCAACGGCGCCAGAAAGCTTGTTGGCACTCCTTACGGCCTACAGATAAATCCACAAGCGGACAGATACCGATGTAGCTTTCACCCGGGAGTATTCCAAGGTATCGATTTCCATGGAGAACGAGAAGTGGACTGATTCTAAACTAAGTTGTCCTAGGTAGATGGAATGGAGTGAATGGTATGGATGAGGTGGATGACAACAACAAAGAGAGAAGAGGAGTGATAGGAGGGTAGAGAGGGTACGAGTCTGGTAGAGGTATTCTACTGATTGATCGAGCAGATCAGAGGATACAGATAGATACTTGCTTCGGGACAAGGGAACCGGTGGACACACAGAAAGGGATGAGAAGGGGTGCCACTATTTCCCAACTGGGGAATCCTACGGACCGGAACTAACGTGATGGGCTACGAAGGCCGGAAGGGCTGTCACCACCTTACGGCTACCACCTCCGTTGTGACGGGAATAAACTAAGTTAGTCTCAAGTATAGGCACCACGCCTACACTAGTCAACTAATACTTATCTCCTATAGAAAGATAAGCACCCAAGCTAAGCAACCAGTATACAGCTATACCAATCAACTAAGCATTGAACGAAGAACCAGCAAGCATATAAAAGTCAGCACTGGATGCTCAATTAATCAGAGAGGGATACAAGAGTTACCAGACACGACCCGGATGTTACTCGAAGTGAAGCCGCATCCATAGAGGTACAGCGGGAAGAGGGGCCGACACATCAGCTCCTCTCCGGGACGCTCACCTCTCCTCTCTCCCTATTCTACTGGTACAAGTGGCGGAACTTAGCAACGCTCACTCTACTCTTGTGTTGTGTGTCTTGTGCAGGTGAAACCAGGCCTCTATTTATAATGGCCAGGGTCGGTGGAGAAGTGGAGCAGCGGCCAAGCAACTGGAGGTCGGTGCCGAGCCGTTCGGGCGAAAATCCCGGTTCGGCCGAACTCCCCGGTTCGGCCGAACCGGAGGATCCACCGCCTTCAGCTCCAAGGGCTAAGATCTACCCTGGGGAGGCGGTTCCAGGTTGGGGGCGGTTCGGCCGAAGGCCCCAGTTCGGCCGAACTGGGCCTAACCTCTGGCCGGCCTCCCCAGCACCGCCTCTGCCTGGTGGACCCCTTGGGCTGGCTTCTGGTGCTCGGCTTTGTGTTGTGCTGGCCCAAGAATACATGGCAGAGGCCCAGAACGAGTTGGCGGTCGTCCACGTGTCATGTGTCATCATCGCATGGTCATCGTTGACGTGGACGACTCCCGGTGGCATGCACGGCTAAGGGGGTAACCGGCCGAACGGAGTCGTTCGGCCGAATCGGTCGATTCCGCTCTCTATAGCGCGTATTTCGTGTCATTGTACCTGCACAAGTGGAACTCACCAAAACTCGTGGAACTTTATTAGAAATAAAACCTAAGTACATGGAATATTGCATAAAGCCTCATTTATTCCCGAGTATTGGTGGTCGGATTTGGGTTGTAACGACCGCCAACAGTGCTCTGGCGAGCCGGGTCCGCAGCAGCGCCAGCACGAGGATAAGGCCTCAACGGCTCGGGTAAGTGCTCAGCTGTGCGGAGAGGTGCGGTGCCTTTGGCTTGCGTGCACGCAGTTCAAGCCATAAGCTTGACCGCGCCGCGGCTATGGCGCTCGCGCCGGCCGAGCATCCCCGGTGCGCGGCGGCATGGCGGCCAGGGTTTAAGCGAAGGCGTCGGCGGTTTGCGGTGTGGAAGAGAGGCGCAACAGGGTCCTGCAAGCAGTGAGACACAGCATGAAGGCTGGCTCCAGAGGCGGCTAGCACAGCGGCAGCGCATGGCCGAGGAAGAAGAGGAAAGGGGAAAGACGACGACGGCTCACCCAAGGGTTAGTCGTGGTTCGCTGCAGCTCGGGGAAGACTCGCGGTTCTCCAGCGAAGCTCGTGCTCCCGCGTACTGCTCCGCTCCGGCTCCGGCTTGGCATCTCCATGAGCGGCGGCGACGGCGTTGGCGGCGGCGGCGCGAAGACGACGATCGGCTTCACCACGGTCCGCTCCTGCTCCTCCTCTCCCTTCCCCAACACCCAGGACGCCACCCACTCCTATCACCCTCTCGAATCGATGGCTGGAAAACCCCAAAGGGGCGGCGCGTCTTGGGGAAGAAGAAGGTCGGGCGGTGGTTTTATAGGGCGGTGGCGGCTAGGGTTTAGGGCACGGACGGCGAGACGAGGCGGCCAGGCGCCCGCGGACACGCGACGCGCATCGGACGGGCCGCACAAGGGCTGATAGGACCGGCTCGAGGTCACGGGCGCGGCGGCAGAGAGAAGGCCGCCGCGCGCGAGGAAGAAGGGGAGGAAGGGGATAAAGCTGACATGCGGGCCCCGCGTGTTAGCGGCAGAGAGGGAAGAGGGCGCGGGGTTGATGCTGGGCCGCTGCTGGGCCGAAAGGCCGACCGGGCTGGTTGGCTGGATTGGCTCGGGAAGGAAGTTTAAGGGGATTTTCTGGACTTTAGCTTCGGAGTTTAGGCCCACTAGCAGTTAGTTGGGTTTGATAATTAGTTTGGCTTGTTAGTGTTTGAATTCAAATCTAGAATTTGAATTCAAACCAACCAAAAATCCAATAAAACCAAATTAACTCCAAATCACACCTATTTGCTCCTTAGCACTTCAAATTGATTTTAAATTTAAATCTAAATTGCCTAGGAATAAAGGGAGCAATAGGATGACAATCTTATATGTTGGTTTGCATTCACAACATTACACCCAAAATTTTTAAATTCCACTTTTGCACTCAACAAATCCTATAGAAATTTTTAGGGTTGTTACAGTGTCCACCTCACCCGCAGACACACCCGACCCTTCTCCTTCTGGATCTTCTTCCTCGTGGTGTACATCTTGCCTTCCCTTCGCCGCCGGACCCTGCAACAAGTAGATTCGAATTGGAGAGCACAGATCAGCGACCAGCTCGAGCAACAGGAGATTACTGGCGGCGGAATCGATGGACGAGAGCAGGAGTGAGAGAGATGGATGGAGGGGAGAGATACCGGAGCGTGAGGAGGTGAGGGGAAGAGCGAAGTGGAGGCGCCGGCGCTAGGGTTTGGAGGAGGAGTCAGTCAGCAACAGCGGCCAACGGCCACTCGAGACCGCCGCCGGCCATATTAGCCTGACAACAGTGACGATCTCGGTGATGAAGGCCCGACGGCGGTGTATCCGAAGAGGAGGTCTCGGCGATGATGGCCTGACGGCAGCGGATCCGAAGACGGGAGGAAGAGAGGGGAAGAGAGGAGCGGCGAGGCAGCGAGGGAGGGAGAGAGGCGGGGCGGGACGAGGCGGCGCCGGCGGGCGCGCTTGGCGATGTCGACAGCAACGGAGGGGAGGGGGCGGCAGCTGGGAACGGAGGGCGGAGGGAAGGGGAGTGGGGCGGCGGCTGTGAATAGAGGGGGGAGGGCCAGTGTGAGCGCAGAAGGGGAAGGGCTAACCCTAACGCGGCGCGCGTCTTCTTGGGCCGGCTCAAAGGCTACTAGGGCCCAGGCCCAGGGTGTAGCGCGTCTCTTCCTGCTGCCTTTTATCTAAGACTCGGTTATAGGAGACTTGCTTATAGGAGACGCGTGTTAGGAACCCGCGTCACCAATATACCTAGTTATAGGAGACGCTATCTGAGGCAGTCATAGGCGACGCGGCTCGTTAAGAAGTGTCGCCTATTAGGGGTACATAGGAGACTCTGCAGTCTTATTGGTGACGCGTCTAGTTAACCCGCGTCGCCAATGACGCATTGGTGACGGGTCTCAATTCCACGTCGCCTATTAGTGTATCTCCTTTGTCGAGTATTGACATAGTGGTGCATGTAGGGATGTGTTTTGAGTTGTGATGATTTACAGTCTACATTTATTTATTCGTTGGTGTCAAAGGAAAAACTTTGGTGGTTCTCAAAAAAGCAATGGTGTAAAAGGGATCCGCAGTTGGCAGCAGATACCAATCTGTAATTGCCTTATGCAACCAGTCATCACTCTTTTGAATTGGTAGCAATAGTTCTGTTGTTTCATACACTGCTCTATCCAAAATTTAGAAATTATCCCTCTTCACAGCATATTGTGTCTAAATTCGGCTATTGTTACTTTTAAGGACCCATCATGCCAGCGGTGCCAAATATACCACGTTAATTCTATTATTATTTTTTTGAAAAAAGAGAATTGTATCATTAAAACTTTGAATCCGTGCAACACGAAACATTGGCGCGCCTCCACAACGAGTGACCACCTAACTTATGTTACCCACTACTCCACGAGTGACCACCTAACCTATGCACGTATTTTTTTCACGAAAACCAACGGCGACAGTTATTTAGGGACGGAGGAAGACTTATGTTCCCCACTCCACGAGTACGAGTGACCACCTACTCCACGAGTCACCTAACCCCACCTTATGTTCCCCACTCTTTACTCCACTGCATCTTAGCTCATTCTTACCCTTGCATGGTCATGTATATGATGAAAAAATAGGTAATTTCATAATTAAATTCTGAATTGAATAAAACATGACAAGAAAAAAACATAGCATGCAAATCTCTAACATACTAGTGAGCTTGCGCAGCGCCAGACCGAGACGGAAGCTGAGCCGTGACGAAGACCTTAGCAAGCGACGCAGCATCGAGAAAGAGGCTCAAACAAACAGACTTTCTTGAGAGTTTTCAAGCCTAGGTATCATCGAATGTAGTAGTTTGTGGTGCGTTTTTTTCATGAAGAGATGGTTCGTATTTATATGGAGGAAAACTCCCACGTACTTGTCAATTACCAATACGGTACTAATAGATGGTGTACCCCTTCAACGTTAATGGACTTTTGAGATTTATTAAGAATTATTTATATGGGTCAGCCCATATATCTAACAGTATATAGGCCTCAATTTCCAGTATTATATGTGTTGATGGTGTGTTGTTTACTTCATTTCTCTACTTTAGTCCTTTGCGTAACTTTGAAACACGAATTAAAGGTAACGGGGAGCTTGGACCAACAGCTAGTATATGTTATGTGCACACGTACATTGCTAAGTCCTAAACACTTGGTGGCTTATCATAAACTATAAAGGAAAAAATCTTTTATGTTATGTTGTTGCTTTATGATTTCGGTTTAGAAAATATTCACCATTATGAAATAGAAAGCTACATATATTTTAACCCACTTGCACACCAATAATGAAGGAACTCCCACTATTTCTGACATCCAACGCGGTCGTGGCTCAACCATTCTAGCGCTACACACCCTGGTTAGTTCCTTGAAAAGCTAAAAATTCTCTCTCCAAACTTCATTATTCACCTATTACATCAAATTTCTCTCCTCATGCATGAAATACTAAACGTGGGTAAATAAAAAAACTAAGTACATGGTTTTGATGTACACGACGAGACGAATCTTTTAAGCCTATTTTGAGCCTAGTTAGTTCATGATAGGACAACGATTACCACAACCAAACGAAAAGTGCTACAGTACGCTAAAGTGTCCGATGTGACATTTTCACTAAATTTCGCATTCCCTTCTCGGGAACTAAAAACATCCTCAATCGTTTATTGTTTATAAATCTCTTATAGCTGATATTATCCTACTAATTGCTCATGGTGTTGTAGAGGGGTACGACTCTAGGTAGTCCAATTAAATTAAGCAAAAAAATTCTTAGCCAGCTAACAAGAACATGGAAGATCCGTCAAGAAAAAACAAGCAGAGGTAAGAAAAACAAACATAACTTTATTGGGCTGTGCCTATCTTCGTACTGGGCCTTCTTCGGCCCATGGTGTGACGAACCGGATTCTCACCGACGAGAACCCGACTCCCTGTACCTTTGAGATAGTCCCAGGAATAGCAGCTATCTCGTACAGAACTCATCTCAGTCGAATATCACATCCATACAACGATAAAAGATCCATTACATGACTCATATAAAGACAAAGCGACAGATACAAGCCCTCTGGGCTAAAACGACAATAAGAAACATCTGCGCAGCGGTAGCTAGAACAACAGGGACCACTCCTCCACAGGCATCCTTGAGCGTAGCGCGCTCCCTTCAGTCGTACCACCCGTCCTGGTTGAACTCGTGGTCGGGGTCTTCACCTGAGAACCCAAAGTCTGTCCCCAAGGAAATGGGACAGGTCCACGTCACCAACCATAATATGATGCAAGCTTTAAAGGTGGCCTACTCTAAGGATATAGAAATAAACAAGGTTTAAGCCTGGGTTTCTTATGCAAGCAGCAGCAATAACCCGATTTCATCTCATCACCAACTCCTGCTCACACTCTCCCCAAAACCAACCATCAGCCTCACATTTTCCCATCGGGCTCGTCCTGCCACGGCAGGTTCCCGCAAATCATTATCCACCAACTCCTTTCACTCGCTAGTCGACTCGGTGAGCTCCCTCCCCACCTCGTCTCAACAGCCTCAGCTGGACCAATCTCTCAAAACCCAATTCAAGGATGAGGTAAGAAAGCAGATTCCCATGCTAGCCGGGGCTTCTCAGAAATGGGTCGTCCGTAACCGTGGACACGGCTATACGTATAGTTTACACTCTGCAGAGGTGGCACTCCAGGAATCCATCCGGGCTGCAAGGCTAGTCCGCAACCAACCTGAGACGCAGCCCACAGCAAAGACCCTAAACAGTAGCGGCGCCAATCCTGTCTCCCTGGGCTCGGGAAACATCCGATCTAACATCTGCCCCAGGGTCGTGAAACCTTCCCACCGGGGCCAGTCGGGGGCCGTGGTAAATCAGGGAGATTACGCCGCAACGAATCCCCCCTACACATATCAAACTCGATTCTCCTACAGTCTCGGCGCCGTACTAGAGTAGGCTTGCTGGAACCCTCCCCATACTGGGTAGATGGTGAGCACGGTAAATCCCAAGTCCAAAGTGGGGGCACGACTCGGTCCTTAATTGTTCGGTAAAGCGAGTATCTGCATCACAAGCGATCCGCCGCAACGGTCCGCAATCGGCACCCATAACAGGTATTGCCGCCCAAACTCCTCAGGTACTCACCGAGTACCAACCCCAAGTAACCAGTAACCATGTACCCGCAACAGGTACCCCATAGGGACTGCCCGAGTGCAGCCCCTCAGCACCTCGATCATCGATCGAGTTGTTATTTACTCGCTTACACCGCCTAGCTGCACTACTCCTCCCAAACCACCCACAACTCACGCCAAGAGGATCAATCACACCCATCCCAACACATGCATAGCATAGCATATTTATAAAGTGAGTAGTAGGTAGCAAGGTAACAGGATATTAACAAAGGCAGTGCAGGTTTATCATGCGAGTAAAGTAAAGCGCTAGCATACTAGTTTGCATGTCTAATAGGTATTTCAGAGATGGTCGGGCGTGAACCTGGGCAAAGGTCTTCGTCCTCGTCAAAGCAGTTGTTGTAGTAGTCCGGCTCCTCCTGACTCTCCGGAGCTCCTAGGGGCGCGGAAAAATAAAATAAGGCGCAACTACTAGCAAAGAAACACTAAGACAGCGACGAAAGAAGACTCAAATAACACCAAACTCTACACTAACGCGTAGATCATGATTTTAGAAAAATATAGAAACTGGTTTCATATTTTTCTGAGCTACGGTTGATTTATTATTAATTTTCGAAGTTTAAATCATTTTCTGAAAATAATAAATAATTTCCGAAAAAAAGAAAACAGACAAATAATTAGCCTGCTGACGTCAGCATGACGTCATGCTGACGTCAGCAGTGGGGTCCACCTAGGATGACGTCAGCAGTGGGCCCTGCTGACGTCAGCGTTGACCGGTCAACGGTCAACGGGGTCAACGGTCAACGGTCAGCGGGTCAACTCAGGTCAGTGGGCCCCATGTGTCAGTGACTCACAGAGTATGACAGGTGGGTCCCATACGTCAGCGCTGTTAAAAGAAAAAGAAAAAAAGAATAAACGATGGCTGGGCTGGAATTGGGCTGAAAGCGATTGGGCCGGAAAAGTTTAGGGTGGTTAAACAGACTTAACTTGCGAGATTCGGCCCATGAAGGGGTGGCTGTTGGATCTGGCCTGGTGGACTGAGTCCACGGTGCACCGTGAGATGGGTCCACGTGAGCCGGGTGCACGGGATCTAGGTGTGGCCGACTGGGATCTTCTGTGCGTGCGCGTGTGGCGACTTGGTGTGGTCCCGCGTGTGGCACGGCCACGGCGCGACGCGACGCGCGCGCGACGCGCTCCAGAACGCGCCGGCGGCGACGGTCGGCGGCGGAACTGGCCGGAGATGGCTCGGCTTGGGTCTAGAACGGTCGGGTTAGCTTCGCTAGGGCTCGGCGGTCACGGACAGGGTGAACATGGCTCGGATTAGGGTTTGGCTTGGGCTCCCGACGTGCGACGGCGATGGCACGGCCATGAACGCCGGCGAGCACGACGGCGGCTCGGGTTTGGCTCAACAGCGCTTGATTCGGGTTCGGCTCGCACGCTCGTGGCCTCCAGCGACTGCTGGGGCACGGCTAGGTGCACACGCGCGGGCACGTGCTCACCCACGGCCGCGCGTGGCCTCGGCGTTCGCGCGCACGGCGAGCAGAGCTCGGCCGTGGCGGGCCTCGGCTGCAAGGTTCGGTCGACGGCGGGTTGCGCACGGTTAGCGGCTCGGGATCCTGCAGAAGAGACTGCACAGCTCGAAGGCTGGCACACAGAAGGCTTGGATTGGCACGGCGAGCACGAGCGGCGGCGCTCCGCCGGAAACAGAGAAGAAGGGGGCGAACGCGGTTAGCTCACCTAGGGTCTCGTCGTCGTACGCTGCAGCTCGGGGAAGGCTCGGTGCAGTCCGGCGATTCTCGTGCGCTCCCTCCTGTGCCTGGTCCGGCTCCCCTTCGACAGCTCCACGAGCGGCGGCGATGGCTTCGGCGGCGGCGCTGCGGGGACGGAGCCTCGGCTTCTCTTCTCTCCCTCTTCTCCTCCTCGGACCCTCCCCATACTGGGTACATGGACTTGAGCTACGGGAATTCGGCCCACGAACAGTTAGAAGGATTTTGGAAATTAGTTTAGTCAATTAGAGTTTGAATTCAAATCTAGAATTTGAATTCAAACCAACCAAAAATCTAAATAAATCCAAATCACACTAATTCATCCTTAGCACTTCAAATTGATTTTAAATTTGAATTTAAATTGCCTAGGAATTTAGGGAGCAAATAGAAGACACTCTTATATGTTTGTTTGCATGCACACAATTCCACCAAAAATTTTTAAATTCGAATTTTTGGCACTCAACAAATCCTATAGGAATTTTAGGGTTGTTACAGTCTCCCCCCTCACAGGAATCTCGTCCTCGAGATTTGTGATTACCTATGGTTTAAACAAGTAGGGGTATTTCTCCTTCAGCACTGACTCCTTTTCCCAAGTGGCTTCCCTTTCTGAGTGATTGCTCCACTGCACTTTGCAAAACGGGATAGCTGTGCTTCTGGTCTCTTTGACTGCTCTGTCTAGTATCCTCTCTGGGTACTCCAGGTACTCCAAGGTGTCTTGCAGGTCTAATGCCTCTGTCTTGATCTCATGTTCTGGTACTCTCAGACACTTTCTCAGCTGAGATACATGGAACACTGGGCGTACTCCCGCTAGTTCCTCTGGTAGGTCTAGCTTGTAGGCTAGCTTTCCTACTCTCTCCAGTATCTGGTATGGTCCAACAAAACGGGGTGCTAGCTTTCCTTTCACTTGGAATCTCTTATGCCCTCTGAGGGGTGACACTTTCAGGTAGACGAAATCTCCTACTTCAAACTCCAGATCTCGTCTCCTTTTATCTGCATAGCTCTTTTGTCGGCTCTGAGCTGCCTTCAGGTGCTCTCGGATCTTGGCCACATTTTCTTCTGCCTCTACAATCATGTCAGGGCCAAAGAATGTTCGTTCTCCCACCTCTGACCACATTAGAGGTGTTCTGCATTTTCTGCCATAAAGTGCCTCAAAGGGTGACATCTGTAGGCTGGCCTGGTAACTGTTGTTATAGGAGAATTCTGCGTAAGATAGGCTCTTCTCCCAGTCTGTGCTGTAAGCTAGAACACTTGCCCTCAACAAATCTTCGAGAACTTGGTTCACTCTTTCAGTCTGCCCATCTGTCTGAGGGTGATAAGCTGTGCTATACTCCAAGGTTGTTCTGATGGCTTGATGTAGGCTTTGCCAGAATTGAGCTGTGAATTGGGGTCCTCTGTCTGACACAATACTTTTTGGTGCCCCATGTAGCTTAAGAATGTTGTCTATATATAGCTCTGCTAGTCTGCTTACTGAGTGTGTGCTTTTGACTGGTATAAAGTGAGCTACTTTCGTTAATCGATCAACTATGACCCAAATGGCATCATTTCCTTTCTGAGTGCGGGGTAGGCCAACTACGAAGTCCATGCTGATATCTTCCCACTTCCACATTGGAATTTCCAGTGGTTTCAGTAATCCTGCTGGTCTCTGATGTTCTGCTTTGATTCTTCGACAAGAGTCGCACTTGGCTACATACTCTGCTATGTCCTCTCTCATTTTCTTCCACCAGAATTTATCCTTCAGATCCTGGTACATCTTGGTGCATCCTGGGTGTATCGAGTACTTGGACTCGTGAGCTTCTGAGAGAATTGTTCTCCTGATTTCCTCGTCCTGTGGTACACAGATGCGGTCTTTCAGCCATACTGTCCCTGCTTCATCAATCCGGAAGTCAGGTGCTACTCCTCGTTGAATATCCTCTCTTACTTCTTGGATTTCTGGACACTTCCCCTGAGCTTCTTTGATTCGGTCTTCTAGGTTATACTTCACTCTCATTTCCTGGGGTTTTCCTTCTTCTACTAGCTCGAGTTTCAACATGTACAATTCCTTTGCTAGTTCTGGTTGACTTTCTTCTATCATCAAGTTGTTGCAATAACTCTTTCGGCTCAAGGCATCTGCCACGACATTAGCTTTGCCAGGATGGTAGTGTATCTCCAAATCGTAATCTTTGATCAGTTCTAGCCATCTTCTTTGCCTCATGTTCAGTTCAGATTGGGTGAAGAAATACTTCAAACTTTTGTGATCTGTGTAGATATCGCACTTGTTGCCAATCAGATAGTGCCTCCAGATCTTCAAGGCATGTACCACTGCTGCCAGTTCTAAATCATGTGTGGGGTAGTTTTCCTCATGTTTCCTCAGCTGCCTCGATGCATAGGCAACAACCTTGCCCTCTTGCATTAGAACACATCCCAAACCTTGTCTTGAAGCATCGCAGTAGACTACGAAATCTTTGCGAATATCTGGCAGGGTCAATACTGGAGTTGTAGTGAGTTTGTGCTTGAGCTCTTGGAAACTTCTTTCACATTTGTCCGTCCACTCGAATGGAACATTGTTCTTGAGTAGTTCGGTCATTGGCTTGGCAATCTTGGAGAAGTTCTCAATGAATCTTCTATAGTATCCTGCCAATCCCAGAAAGCTTCGGATTTCCGTAACGTTCTTCGGCTGCTTCCATTCTGCTACTGCCTCAATCTTTTCTGGGTCGACTGCTACGCCCTCAGCTGTCAACACGTGACCCAAAAAGGCTACTTTCTCCAACCAAAATTCACACTTGCTGAACTTTCCGTAGAGTTGATGCTGCCTCAGCCTCTCCAGTACAATCCTCAGATGCTTCTCATGTTCTTTGGTTGTTTCTGAGTAAACAAGTATGTCGTCAATGAACACCACTACGAACTTGTCTAGTTCCTCCATGAATACCTTGTTCATCATGTTCATGAAGTAAGCAGGTGCGTTGGTCAATCCAAAAGACACAACGGTGAACTCGTACTGCCCGTACCGAGTTACAAAAGCTGTCTTGGGAATGTCACCTTCTCTAATCTTCATTTGGTGGTATCCTGATCTCAGATCAATCTTACTGAAGTATTTGGCTTTCTTCAACTGATCTAGCAAGTCATCAATTCGAGGTAATGGGTACTTGTTCTTGATCGTCACTGCGTTCAAAGATCGATAGTCTACGCACATGCGCATTGACCCATCTTTCTTCTTCACAAACAACACTGGCGATCCCCATGGGGATGCACTTGGTCGAATCACACCACTTTCAAGCATCTCTTTCAGCTGCTTCTTGAGCTCTTCCAGCTCTTCCACTGACATTTTGTACGGTCTCTTAGCAATAGGCCCTGTGCCTGGTTGCAGTTCGATTATGAACTCTACGTCTCGGTCTGGTGGTAGTCCTGGTAGTTCCTCGGGAAACACGTCCGGGTACTCACATACTACAGGTACTTCTTCGATCGTCTGTTTCTCAATGGAGTATACCAACTGTCTCAGAATACATGTTCTGGATCTCTTCCCTGTTCTTCTTTGTGGTTCCGCTGTTACTTTGACTCCGCTAGGGTGTGTCAACTCAACTGTTCTGGGTGAGCAACTGATTATTCCTTTGTGCTCTGTAAGCCAATCCATTCCTAGTATCACGTCAATTCCATCCGATTTCAGGACTGTTAAGTTTCCTTCGAACTCCTGGCCTCCTATCATCAGTCTAACTGCGGGGCACTCTAAAGTGCACCTAAGCTCTCCTAAGGGAGAAGTAGTGACTATAGGTCTAGCTTTAGGTATTGTCGGGGTTGACTGCTCTCTCACAAACTTTGTCGAGATATAAGATCCAGTTGCTCCAGAGTCAAACAATATCAAAGCTGGAATGCCATTTACTAAAAACTCACCGAGCACAACGTCGGGAGCGTCCTCGGCTTCTTCCTCTGTCAAGTGGTTGAGGCGTCCTCTCTGCGCTGTTGCTGGCTGCCTGTCTTGTCCTCCAGGTGCCGATGCCTTGGCTGGGGTTTGTTTGTTCTTCTTCTCTGGACAGTCAAAAGACTTGTGACCGGGCTTCCCACAAGCAAAACAGACCACTGTGGTCCCTCCACCTATTCTGGGTGTGTTGTTCGGCTTCCAGTTGGGGTTTCCCTGACTTGAGTAGCTGTTGTTTCTGTTACCAAAGCTGTTGTAGTTGTTACCTCTGCTGCCAAAACTGTTGCTGTTACTGCCTCGGTTACCCTGGTAGCTGTTTCTGTTGAACCCTGAGCTTCCTTGGTTGTTGCTCTGCTGAAAGCTTCTCCTGAGCATGTTGCTTTGGCCACTCCTCGGCCTCTGACTTAATCTGTGGTTGTGCAACTGTTCAGCCTTCCTTTTCTTCTCTCGCCAGGTATCTTCAAGACCCACTCTTTCCTTCTCAACTGCGATAGCCCTGTCAATCAACTCTCTTAGTGACCTGTGTGAACTCGCTGCGAGTGCTGTCCTCAGACCTCTGTGCAAACCACGCTGGAACCAAAACTGCTTCTTCTTCTCAGTGTTGACGTCTTCAGGAGCGTACCTTGACATCTTAGCAAAATGTCGAGCGTACTCAGCTACTGACAAACTTCCTTGGGTCATTGTCCTGAATTCCATTGCTTTATGCACCATGACTTGTTCTGGAATGTGGTACTCCTTGAAAGCTTCACAAAACTCTAGCCAGGTGATCTGAGCTGGGTTTGCGTGAGAGTCACAGTAGCTCTCCCACCACGCTTTTGCTGCTCCTTCAAGCTGGTGCGCCGCAAGGGCCACACATTCCTCTTCGGTGTAGTCTGTCAGGTCCAGCTTCGTCTCGAGGGTACGTAACCAGTCGTGTGCATCGAGTGGTTCGTCCGAGTAGTCGAAGGTGGGTGCTTTCAGCCTGATGAACCGTTCAATCTTCCTTTGTAGGTCTTCCTCACGGTGTCCCTGACGGTTCTGGTTCTGGTTTCCTTGCATCTGTTGCATAGCTTGCATCATCTGTGTGTTGGCCTGTGCCATCTGTTGCATCAGCTGTGTCTGAGTAGTCATCACTTCTGCCAAGTTAGGCGGTGGCGGTGGTTGCTGGTTGTTCTGCTGGTTCTGCTGGGGTTCCACTGCTGGTTCTTGCATTTCCACTTCCTGTTCTTCTCCTGGTACGTTGTTCTCGGGCTGGAGCACGCCTGCTGCGCGTCCACGACCCCTGCCTCTAACTGCAACTGCTGCTCTTCCGCGACCACGACCTCTGACACGTCCTCTGCCTCTAACTGCCATTGCTGCCTCTTCTTGCTCAGCTTCCTCAAAACGTGCAAGCAGTCGGTTGGATCTTCTGATCGACATCACGCTGTATATTTCATTAAGCAGATTTAGTGGCGGTCGGTAATGGTTAGGTTAGCGTAACTAGAGTAGGAGCTGCACACATGAAAAAGACTCACACTAAAGTACACTCAAGATGAACATCAATAAAACTGCAAGAACAGCCAATAAGATCGATCAATCATTACAGCATTACACCCTAGACATGTGTACTATCCCGAGGTCAGCTCCTGGAACCTTGAGGATAGTACATCTAAGCGAATGCTACATCGTGGCTGAGCCAAAAGGTGGTCATGATCTACTAAGTCTAAACATATACTCATGAAGATAGATACAACTCTCATCATCTGCTGATACTGTCTACTGCATCTGTCTCATACTGCTGAAAGTGCCTGTGAGGCGCGCTGCCAACCTCACAGCCTCAGTCTCTGTCTGTTGCTTGATCACTGCCTGTTGTCTTGGTGGGTGTCCGTGAAGCGCGCTGCCAACCTCACTATGTCCATCTCAGGTTCTGTCAACTGCTTCTCTAAGTGTGCCAGTTCTTGTCTCAGTCTTGTCATCTCTGGAGTAAAGGTTCGGGCCTCAGGTAGTGGTATCGGCTCAACTCGGCTTGGTGAGACTCTGTAGTTCTCTGTCCTGGGTTCAACTCTGCGTTCTTCTGGTAGTCCTTGGTTCACTGCGATCATTTCTGCTACCCTCTTCCTGTCTGATCTTACCCAACTACTAAGGGTCCTTCGGGCTTCATCCTTTGCCATAATCTGTTGAAGACTCAGGTACTTCATCAGCTGGTAGTTTCGTCCACTCCTCTCTTTGTAGCTATCCACTTCTTCCTGGAGTTCTGAGTTGAGACTGTCCAACCAGTATACTTCTTCCTTTAGACCTTCTATCTCTTCTTCCTTGGCTGCCAGTTCCTTGTCTTTTTCTGTGAGCTGATCCTCCAGGCGGACATCTCGAGCATGGTGAGTTGCCCGGATCAGTCCTGCCAACTGCCTGTTGTTTCGAGCTTCGTACTCCAAGTTCCTGACTTCCCTTGTTTTAGCTCTGAGTTGCTCCTCAAGTAAGGCGATCCTGTTGTCCTTCTCCATCAGCTGGATATCCTGCTTCCATACTCTCTCTTTCAGCTTGGCAACTTTCTCTTCTAGGCCAATGTTCAAGTACTCCTGCTCAATCATGCACTGAACTGAGGTCCGCAGAGTCACGTTCCGCTCTCGGTCTGCTGCGTGAGCCTGCAAGCTGACTGCGTCTCTGTCTGTCGGATCTTCAAGAGCTCGCGGTAGGTACCGGAAACGAGTGTGGCTGAGCTGACTCTGGTACACAAGTGTGGCAAGTCGGAGTATCCTCATAGCTATAGTCTGCACTGCCCGACTGAAAGTGCTCTCGCTGGTAGCTGCTCGTAGCATCAGTGACCTTGGTCGTCCAGGGATATTGGGTACTACCATCTGCAACCGGGTGTGTACTCCCTCACCAGGTCCGTAGGTCCATCCCTCGTAAAAGACGTTGTCCACATCTATCCCCACTGTACGCAGCACCTCCCTCAGTAGCACTGCCAAACCTCCACAGTCTGCTCCTGTGGTCCTGATCTCTCGTCGTTCATCTGCTGATCTTCTTTCCATCTGCCAGACAGTTAGTGGGTTGTTAGTAAGTTAGCAAGTTAGTAAGGTAAGGTAAGGGTAAAAGTTTTGTAAACAGATGAGATGTACTTATATATAGTTTTCAAATAGTCCAAGGGGTTTCATATAAAATAGAGGACTCAGTTAGAGCTTCTGTCCTAAGTTTCTGTTCTATGGGTTACGCGCTACGGTCAAGTATGGCTCTGATACCAACTGTGACGAACCGGATTCTCACCGACGAGAACCCGACTCCCTGTACCTTTGAGATAGTCCCAGGAATAGCAGCTATCTCGTACAGAACTCATCTCAGTCGAATATCACATCCATACAACGATAAAAGATCCATTACATGACTCATATAAAGACAAAGCGACAGATACAAGCCCTCTGGGCTAAAACGACAATAAGAAACATCTGCGCAGCGGTAGCTAGAACAACAGGGACCACTCCTCCACAGGCATCCTTGAGCGTAGCGCGCTCCCTTCAGTCGTACCACCCGTCCTGGTTGAACTCGTGGTCGGGGTCTTCACCTGAGAACCCAAAGTCTGTCCCCAAGGAAATGGGACAGGTCCACGTCACCAACCATAATATGATGCAAGCTTTAAAGGTGGCCTACTCTAAGGATATAGAAATAAACAAGGTTTAAGCCTGGGTTTCTTATGCAAGCAGCAGCAATAACCCGATTTCATCTCATCACCAACTCCTGCTCACACTCATACATCATTCACTCCCCAAAACCAACCATCAGCCTCACATTTTCCCATCGGGCTCGTCCTGCCACGGCAGGTTCCCGCAAATCATTATCCACCAACTCCTTTCACTCGCTAGTCGACTCGGTGAGCTCCCTCCCCACCTCGTCTCAACAGCCTCAGCTGGACCAATCTCTCAAAACCCAATTCAAGGATGAGGTAAGAAAGCAGATTCCCATGCTAGCCGGGGCTTCTCAGAAATGGGTCGTCCGTAACCGTGGACACGGCTATACGTATAGTTTACACTCTGCAGAGGTGGCACTCCAGGAATCCATCCGGGCTGCAAGGCTAGTCCGCAACCAACCTGAGACGCAGCCCACAGCAAAGACCCTAAACAGTAGCGGCGCCAATCCTGTCTCCCTGGGCTCGGGAAACATCCGATCTAACATCTGCCCCAGGGTCGTGAAACCTTCCCACCGGGGCCAGTCGGGGGCCGTGGTAAATCAGGGAGATTACGCCGCAACGAATCCCCCCTACACATATCAAACTCGATTCTCCTACAGTCTCGGCGCCGTACTAGAGTAGGCTTGCTGGAACCCTCCCCATACTGGGTAGATGGTGAGCACGGTAAATCCCAAGTCCAAAGTGGGGGCACGACTCGGTCCTTAATTGTTCGGTAAAGCGAGTATCTGCATCACAAGCGATCCGCCGCAACGGTCCGCAATCGGCACCCATAACAGGTATTGCCGCCCAAACTCCTCAGGTACTCACCGAGTACCAACCCCAAGTAACCAGTAACCATGTACCCGCAACAGGTACCCCATAGGGACTGCCCGAGTGCAGCCCCTCAGCACCTCGATCATCGATCGAGTTGTTATTTACTCGCTTACACCGCCTAGCTGCACTACTCCTCCCAAACCACCCACAACTCACGCCAAGAGGATCAATCACACCCATCCCAACACATGCATAGCATAGCATATTTATAAAGTGAGTAGTAGGTAGCAAGGTAACAGGATATTAACAAAGGCAGTGCAGGTTTATCATGCGAGTAAAGTAAAGCGCTAGCATACTAGTTTGCATGTCTAATAGGTATTTCAGAGATGGTCGGGCGTGAACCTGGGCAAAGGTCTTCGTCCTCGTCAAAGCAGTTGTTGTAGTAGTCCGGCTCCTCCTGACTCTCCGGAGCTCCTAGGGGCGCGGAAAAATAAAATAAGGCGCAACTACTAGCAAAGAAACACTAAGACAGCGACGAAAGAAGACTCAAATAACACCAAACTCTACACTAACGCGTAGATCATGATTTTAGAAAAATATAGAAACTGGTTTCATATTTTTCTGAGCTACGGTTGATTTATTATTAATTTTCGAAGTTTAAATCATTTTCTGAAAATAATAAATAATTTCCGAAAAAAAGAAAACAGACAAATAATTAGCCTGCTGACGTCAGCATGACGTCATGCTGACGTCAGCAGTGGGGTCCACCTAGGATGACGTCAGCAGTGGGCCCTGCTGACGTCAGCGTTGACCGGTCAACGGTCAACGGGGTCAACGGTCAACGGTCAGCGGGTCAACTCAGGTCAGTGGGCCCCATGTGTCAGTGACTCACAGAGTATGACAGGTGGGTCCCATACGTCAGCGCTGTTAAAAGAAAAAGAAAAAAAGAATAAACGATGGCTGGGCTGGAATTGGGCTGAAAGCGATTGGGCCGGAAAAGTTTAGGGTGGTTAAACAGACTTAACTTGCGAGATTCGGCCCATGAAGGGGTGGCTGTTGGATCTGGCCTGGTGGACTGAGTCCACGGTGCACCGTGAGATGGGTCCACGTGAGCCGGGTGCACGGGATCTAGGTGTGGCCGACTGGGATCTTCTGTGCGTGCGCGTGTGGCGACTTGGTGTGGTCCCGCGTGTGGCACGGCCACGGCGCGACGCGACGCGCGCGCGACGCGCTCCAGAACGCGCCGGCGGCGACGGTCGGCGGCGGAACTGGCCGGAGATGGCTCGGCTTGGGTCTAGAACGGTCGGGTTAGCTTCGCTAGGGCTCGGCGGTCACGGACAGGGTGAACATGGCTCGGATTAGGGTTTGGCTTGGGCTCCCGACGTGCGACGGCGATGGCACGGCCATGAACGCCGGCGAGCACGACGGCGGCTCGGGTTTGGCTCAACAGCGCTTGATTCGGGTTCGGCTCGCACGCTCGTGGCCTCCAGCGACTGCTGGGGCACGGCTAGGTGCACACGCGCGGGCACGTGCTCACCCACGGCCGCGCGTGGCCTCGGCGTTCGCGCGCACGGCGAGCAGAGCTCGGCCGTGGCGGGCCTCGGCTGCAAGGTTCGGTCGACGGCGGGTTGCGCACGGTTAGCGGCTCGGGATCCTGCAGAAGAGACTGCACAGCTCGAAGGCTGGCACACATAAGGCTTGGATTGGCACGGCGAGCACGAGCGGCGGCGCTCCGCCGGAAACAGAGAAGAAGGGGGCGAACGCGGTTAGCTCACCTAGGGTCTCGTCGTCGTACGCTGCAGCTCGGGGAAGGCTCGGTGCAGTCCGGCGATTTTCGTGCGCTCCCTCCTGTGCCTGGTCCGGCTCCCCTTCGACAGCTCCACGAGCGGCGGCGATGGCTTCGGCGGCGGCGCTGCGGGGACGGAGCCTCGGCTTCTCTTCTCTCCCTCTTCTCCTCCTCGGACCCTCCCCATACTGGGTAGATGGACTTGAGCTGCGGGAATTCGGCCCACGAACAGTTAGAAGGATTTTGGAAATTAGTTTAGTCAATTAGAGTTTGAATTCAAATCTAGAATTTGAATTCAAACCAACCAAAAATCTAAATAAATCCAAATCACACTAATTCATCCTTAGCACTTCAAATTGATTTTAAATTTGAATTTAAATTGCCTAGGAATTTAGGGAGCAAATAGAAGACACTCTTATATGTTTGTTTGCATGCACACAATTCCACCAAAAATTTTTAAATTCGAATTTTTGGCACTCAACAAATCCTATAGGAATTTTAGGGTTGTTACACATGGGCCATGCGGAATGGACAGAACTTCCACTTTCAGCCCGTCTGCCCGTGCGTGACTCACGTGTGGCCGCAAAGAATCCCAAGCCGTGACGGAAAGGTGAGAGACAAGCTCAAGTAACCTAAGCTTAATTACTGTTAGCAGCTGCATAGTTTTCAACCTCGCGCTGGCACAGGTGTTTGTAGCCGCGGAAAGAGGGATCGCGCGAAAGCGAAATGGAGCTCTCGCCATCGCCGGCGCCGGCGGGGAGGTGGGCCGACCTCCCCGAGGACATCGCCCTCGCCATCGCCTCACGCCTCCAGGTCGGAGCCTCTATCTCGCTCACTCTTTGCCCCCCAATATCCTTAAGGGATCTCTCGTTGACTCCGCTGGCTCGATCCGCGCGCAGGAGGCCGACGTGTGCGCGCTCGGCGGGTGCTCGCGCTCCTGGCGCACCGCCTGCGACGCTGACTGCATCTGGGAGCACCTCTTCCGCTGCCGCTGGCCGGCCGCTGCGGCGGAAGCGGCGGTGGCGTCCCGTGTGCAGGTAGGTAAGAGGGACCAAGCTGAACACTTGCTGTAGCCATGTTCCGATGATCCGATCCTCTAGTCATACTAGCTGAATTTCACCGGGATTTTGTTGGTCAACCGAGCTCAATTTCACCTGAATTCGAACCTCGAGCTGTACATCTTCGGGATTTCTAGTATCTATGTATCATCATGCTTCTAGGCTCCTGCTTGTATTTTATCTGTTATGCTAATTGATAGTAAAGAAATTTTACATATGCTTGATCTGGGGTTTATATCTTCTTGTGCGAATCAGAAAACTACTGTTCATTGCAATACAAAGTACTTCTTGAATTTTCTACTGAAAAAGTGATCCTCGCCCTAGGCCTTAACAAAAGGGAGAATGGAAGATAGTCAAATACACTCTACTATTGGATTATGCAAGTGGATTGTCAGAAATGTGCAGCTTTAGGTCTTCCTCCATGTATCTAGAATTGTTATTTGGAGCAATGACACATATTTCCTGCTATCCTTGTGCGTTATTCTTCACTTAATGCAGTGGCGTATTCCCTTGGACCTCATTGTTCATGATAAATGTTACCATCTCATTTTCTGTACCCTTCTTTGTTTATCGAGTGAGACCTTATTAATCGTGCAGGGATGGAAAACTCTCTACATCAACCAACATAGAAGAATGGCTCTTGTGATATCTAATGTGGTTCAATTTGTGGGGAGGAGCTTAAATAAAGGGTCACTTGAATCCGAATATTATCTGAAAGCTATTGCTGATCTGGCGTTGATGGCTGATATAGGATTTCTTGATGTCCAATTTTTCTTGTTTTCAAGGAATCAAAGTGCAATAGTAAACCTCATTGGACTGCACTACTCAATTGCGTCTTTGCATGTGCCGGTGAGTAAAGCATTGCTGATGATTTTGCTGCACTTCTCTTATGGCTAAAGGGATTTAACGTTGAAAGAATTCTACACTGCTTCACTTCTAAACTGCTAAAGCCATTGTTTTTCATTGCTTTACTTGCAGCTCCATACCTTGTATCTGCAGCTATATAATTGTGATAAACTGATTGATCTTATCTTTCCTCCCATAAGTCAGAAATAGTAACACTGTTCTCAAGCTTAATTCTGGCAACTTCTTTATCTTTTTCTTTAAAGCAGTCATTATTTTTCTTAAAGCAGTCATGTGTTGATTAGCTGGGTTTTCTTTTTTTGCATGCCATAAGATAATTAATAGTCACTGTATATAGGTGCCACATGTTTTCTCTGTTTTGTCATGTACCACAATATGCCTGATGTGCTCTGTTCACCTGTCATAGATCAGAGTATGGAAATATTCAAAGTGAGCACTTCAGATAAAATATGATTGACATGCTTAAAGCTTTGAAAGCAAGAGCTGTTGAATTGTCTGAACATCTCTTTCTGATACAATCAGATGCTATGGCCAGAGCGATCTAACCAAGCTTTGGGCTACTGATAAAATGTAGTTCTGATACACACTGTCTCCTTTTTTTCAGCCAGCAGAAGTCAGTAAAGCACTCGAAGCTCACCAAGTAGCAGGAAGGAAAGTGTGTCTGAACTTGCTCAAGCTTGGTAGGTGGTTTTATGGTTTCCGGCTGCCTGATGAACACGAATCTCATAAAATCTCACTGAGTGAGCTCACCGTGGCTGAGGGAGCAGAAATTCTAGCCATTCTTCACCGTGGAGCTGTTCACGAGATATTTCGTCTCCGGATCAGTTCGGCAGACATAGATAAGTGATCTAGAAGTATGCATGCCATAAGTATGTAGTATAACTTTTGTCATATGTGCTCTTTGTAAATATGTGCAACTTTTGTCATCTGATGCCCTCCTGGCTCTGCTTAGTTGTAAATGCAAGCATAGGAGTGGATGAAAGTATGGAAGTATGAAGTATGAACCCTGTAAATTTTCGCAACATAATCTTGTATAAAAAAATAATAAAGGATTGTGATGTGTAAGTTAGTCCTGTGCATTTCGCCATTTATTTGATAAGCTTAAGCTCTATTGAATGCTTTCTATTTTCATTTTCCGTTATTACTCTGTGCCGTCTACTGTAGTAATAATCCATCGTTTTCTGTAGTGATAGGATAACCATTCAGGTATATTACTATGTTATTACAGTGGGTTACATGTAGAATACATGGACTATGGTACCTCATAGCAAGATTTAGAAGCATTCAGGTAACCAAACCATGGGCAATCTAGGAATGATGGCGGGGCTGAGGCTTTTTCTTCTTCTTCTTCTTTTTTTTTTTGAAACGAGGTGGGGCTGAGACTGAGAGTGCAGTGAACTGGTTTTATAAAAATAACTGGAATATCTGACCAAAATTGCTGGTATCAGGATTATAAGAACTAATCCCATGTCCCAGTGAACCCGATATATTCAGACAGTGATCGTGTTGCAAGAAAGCAATAGGGTGAAAGAAAAAGAGACAATCAAACAAAAAGGGGGCAAAGGAGTCAAAAGCTTTTATGGAGCAGTTGTATTGTAGGCTTGCAGTTGCATGGAAATTGTATGGTTCTGGTCTGAGTCATTGGATAAACTATAGTGCTTTGCTGTAAATCAATTACCATTGTGGAATTCTTTCCTAAGGTCCCGAATCCTAACTGTACAACACGAGGACCAAACCCAGCGAATGTTTCTTCTTTTTTAACATTTCAGTGCTGCGACCTGTGAACATCATGATGCAAAATAATAAATTAGATTATTCATGATTAAATGCCCTGATCAACGACATTAAAGTCGGAAGTCTGTCAAAGTTCAATGTCGGTATCTTCCTGAATTGGTTTCGCTGAATTATGCAAAAAAAAAGCAGTTTACATGTGGCAATAACTCTGATCGACTCACGTTATCTTTCTCCTTGCAAAGGATTTTGGATTTCTTCGCGGTTCTACGTCATGTTTGTTACTAAAGCATACTTTGTAGTTAAATTATGAAGTGACATGAAAAATTTACTGAGATTAGTTTATCTGATGGCATTGACATGTGACAATAATCTATTGCGATCTCTAATCCCTACTGTACAAGAGACAATCATAGTGCTGTCCCATCGAGCTCTGTCTAAATGTTAACATGATAATGACTGGTTGTGCCTAATAGTTGAAAGAGACCAGTGACATTAGTGCTAAAATATTTTGAGACTCTCATCTCTCCGCAGAATCTCTGAATCTGAGTCAACAGTGAGGTTTGCTTTCTCTAACACAATGTAAATTCTCAAAAGCTGGATCTAGACTACGCAAAATATCACCTATTTTCCTTTACCACCTTTTATTTTGTATGCACTACCCATAGGCTACTTGCTCGCTATCTCGATTCAGGAAGGTTGGTCAAACCTATCCAATGAAGATAAACAAAATCCTCACGCATCTTGCAACAGACAGATGTCATTGGTAATTTCATCAACTCCTAAAAAGGAGGAAAGAAAGAGAATGAACCATGAATTGCAGAAAAGCACCAAGATCCTTCGTACCTTCCTCTAAGATGGACAATGACAATAGGTGGATGAATCAATCAACTAGCTGAATACGGTCTTGCTGTTTTAATATATCTATACTACCTAAAAGTGGAAGATCTCTGGGCAAATCTTTTTGTTATCTTCTAACCTTGTGTTCCGTAGTGCTTTCCCCATGGAAGCCACTGGTCCATCCAGGTTCACTGAAGAACCACCAAACAGTTAGATCGAGATCTCTGAGCCTCTCTCCGTTGCCTGCTAATTGCATCCTGACTACTCTGATCGCATCAAAACCTCAAGAAACGAAGAAAAGAACGAGAAGAGGGAGGGATATAACATATCAACAATGCAGCATAATAATAATTTCGAAGTGTCTAGTACCATTTTTCCCAAAGCTATATGTACCAACTACTAACTCAGGCTACAGATCGAGAACATCCACCAGCTAGCATATATACCGATGATTACATGTCTTGCAGTAGGATGAACATCGCAATTAGGTAGCAGAAGAAGAAATTATTTCAGATTTTCAGAAGTGAAGAAAAATCAGGAACCCATCGATGCCTGCCCTGCTCTGCTCCGCCATGAACCTGGAAGCTCTCTTCCTCCTCCGATGGAGCGCTCCTCCCACCTGTCTCGGCAGCAGCCAGTCAGCAGCACGGGTAGACGGTGACGCAGCGCCTCCGGGGCGGCGTGCAGAGCAGCATGAACACGAGCGCGATGATGGCGGCGACCAGCAGCCCGAGCATGTTGAACCCGGCCTCGTCCTCCGACTCGTTGCTGCAGCACATCTTGCCCATGGCTAGCTGCCGCGCGCGACCAGAGGAATGGAGCTCGGCGACGGGATGGCTGGATGGCTGGTGGTTGGGAGAAGAGGAAGAGGAGGAGGAGGCTTGTTGGTGCTGCTGGCCACCGACTGGCTTCGGGGTATGCGCCCTCGAAACTTTGTTACGATGCTTGGCTTTGAAGGCATAGCGCAGGGGCTAGTTGTTGGGGCATCGCTATCGCCTCGCCTCGCCTCGCCTCCTTCAATGATGCCATCCCATTCCCATTCCCATCCGCCTCCTCCGTCCTCCCAAGATGCATAGGGGGAGACAGCTCAGCTCGTGCGCCAAACGCACCCACCGGCGGCACTACTACCCGGATATATATACATGTATATATTTGGTAGTTAGGTCCGGGTCTTTTCTTGGGTCAGGATGGAATGTTCCGATGAGGTCCCGGGCGTTTAGTATTTACGCTTTAATTTGATCGACGGCGATGGCGATGAAAACTACAGAAACTGAGCTTTACGGGGAGCCGGTGGCTGGGCTCAGCCTAGGATGGCCGGCTGCTGGTGTAACTGCCATCCAGTTACCTGTCCAAAAGCATGGGTACAGAGACCACCGGATCGGTCAGCCCACTGGATCCGATCCCTGAAACATCCTCGTGGCCAGAACAACGCATGCCGGCAGTGCCGATGGCGACTCGTCCGGCCCGGCCGGAGACTGACGGCGACTCCGATCCCAAAGCTACGCCTGGAACGTAATAATTCTGTGTCTTGCGCTCTGTGAAACGAAACGCATAGGCTTTTGCCAATCAGCTAGCGCTGGCCAACGTGGTGGCACACGGTTTGGCGGCGCATGTTGCGTGTCGGCTCCATATGGGCGTCTCTTGCATTGGTATGAGAGTTGTGTCGTCCTTGGTAAATGCGGCACGCACGTTCTCTTGCGTAGAATAGCGAGGCAAGGGCAAGGCAAGAGATGCGGTGGGCTTTTCCTTGTCCTGTTGCTGCATCGTTTGGCTACAGGCGAGAGAGCCCGAAGCTTCTTCTTCGGATCCGGCCACCAGCTTTATTTCTGAGACTGCTTGGGATCACGCGCCTTTTCTCCCATGATCGGAACGAGTATCATACAGTACCTACTCCCTCCGGTACCATCTTTAGAAGTCGTTTAGGACAGCGACACGGTCATCAAAGCACAACTTTGACTTTATTTTTCTATAAAAATATTTCTTGAAAAGTTATATATATATTTTTATAAAAGTAATTTTCAAGACCAATCTAATTTATGATTTTCACATTCCTAAACTCAACGGCTTAAATGTTATTCATGATTTATATTTTCAATGTTTGACTCAAACCTTGTTCAAAACGACTTCTAATACAATACCGGAGGGAGTACAGTTTATCATCCCGATCTGCATTAGACTCCAAAACGGGGAATCAAAAGAGAGGATGGATGGACTTTTTATATTTTCTTGTCTGGGCCGGGTTCTTAGCTTTCTTTTTTTATTGGTTTTCAGATTTGTAGGTGCCGAGCACTGCGCAGTTGCACCTAATCCTTTCATGCTGCGTGGTACAAACCAATCCACGCCATGGCCGCGTTGGCGCATGGCACTAGCAGCCGCACGCAGCATATATAAAACTGTTTTTCTTTCAAGTCTCGCGTTTGCTCGGAACGTGCAATATTCAGTTGACCAATGCAAGCATGCACCTGCCGAGTACAGTATATGATTGAGCCCCTTTTGTGTACGGAGTTTGCGTGTCTCCTACTTCCCATTAAAAAGCCATGCAATCTGTCAGATCTTAAGGTTAAACCAAGGTAGATAAGAACACGAGAAATTTATTGCTGCCTTTTCCACATGCCTCAATAAAGTTAACGTCTTTCTGCCTTGCACCACTCGGGTCATTTTTTTTGGTTTTTTCAACACTAGGGGAAGTGTGTAGTCCTTTCTCTCTTCTCCTCTCGTCGCTAGCTATAGTTGTTCCTCATAAGAAGCTTCCCTGTGCCAGGAGTCAGACATGCTATAGTGAACCTGCCCTACTTTTCCGTACGTAGATAACGAACTCAATGAACAATGTCGATAAATTAAGAAGGCTCCGCACCGTACAACTTCGTCTATGGTGAGTTTGTTTACAGAATCATCCGTAGTCATCATCGACGACTCTACTTCTAGGCCATTGCTATTGATTTTCGATATTTTTCTTGGCCAATCCCTCGCTCTATGGATTTGGCAGCAACAGTGTTGGATTATAACATGTTGCACAAAATATTGAGAAGCAACGTCCGCGACATTGGAAGTTTAGCGTTCAAAACATTCCACCAAGACCGAAGCCAGCTTTATAGATAAAGCATAAAGATACTGGGATTACCAGTTTACAATGAGGCACAAACCGCTAGAAAAGTCAACCCTAAACCGAAAAAGAACCCTCTAGACCCCGCGCCAGAGATGGAGACACCACTCACAGCGAGAAAACTAGAAGGAAAGAACCATTACAACACCGGTCGGACCACACCTTCAGCGGAGCCTATTGCTCCACCACCAACGGCTACCGAAAGAACTCCAAACAACGCCTTCAGGAAGGCAAATGCACGAAGGCGCCAGCGTTCGGTTTTCACCTCGAAGAACTTCCACGAACGGCCGCCGAGTGAAATCCAAATGACAACGCCCTCAAGAGGGGAGTGCACAGCACCGTTGCCTGACCCGAAACCGGATCAAAGCTTACGCTTTTGGGTCACCGCCCGACGAAATATGTTTTGAACTTTTAGCGTTCAAAACATCGAAAAATAACACGGGAAACCCCCCCCCCCCCCCCGAGGGTGCAATGTCGTGCAAACATGTTTGTTATAGTTATTTTATCGTAACATTGAAAAAAATCCACAACATCGAAATTTACAGTGAAGAAAAATATATTGATGCAACAATTTTTTGTTTCAGACACAAATTGATGCAACATCTGATAAATCAACTAATGTCAACAATTTAAGTCAAGTGGGCCTATCTTATATTTTCTTTCACTGTGTCATACAACATTCCATAATTTCTTATTTTTGGATGTAAATAAAAGGGGTGTATTTTTTAAGTGTAATATAATTTCAACCTATATACATATTCAAAAAAGAAATTATCGAGAAGACCAGGCCCGACCCTAGTTATTTGAACCGGACCGGACCGGCGGTCTATCCAGAAAAACCGAAAACCGATGGCCCTGCCGGTCCGGCTAAAAGACCGATAAGCAAATGAACCGCCGAATATCCGGTCCAATCAGCGGTTTTTTTTGGTAAAACCGGACGTTTTTTGGCAATCTAACCGAGAAAACCGGCCACATCACACGGAAAGGCGGAGGGAGGGCGAGCGCATGGAACTTTTTTGCGCAAAAATGGGGCGGAGCGGGGTTCGAACCCAGCACCTCTGCTTCCCCCACCAAAGTACTTCACCACCAGACCACTCAAGACCTTGTGACCCTACTTATTTGAACCGGACCGGACCGGCGGTTCGACCGGAAAAACCAGAAACCGGAGGCCCCGCCAGTCTGGTTCGCGTAAAAGACCGATATGCAAACGAACCGGCGAATATCCGGTCAGACCGGCGGATTTTACATTAAACCGCACGGTTTGTTAGGAGTTGGACCGATTGAACCGGCTAACACAAGCCCTTCAGCGGCGCATAGGCATGGTGTGAACACAAATGTGTAAAAATAGTGCTGAGAGAGGGGTTCGAACCCTGCTCTCAAGCCTCCCACGCGCGAGCTCTTGCCACCGTACTGCCTTGTGATTTGTGTTAGATATCAAAACTAGGCTTGTCAGAACCTTCAATCTAATTGAACCGTTTAAACAAGTGGTCCGACCGGTTAGGACCAATGAACTAATGAACCGAGCACCTTGACGGTTCGATTTCCGGTCCGGTTCAAATAACTATGGGCCCGACATGGCAAGGAGGATTAAGGAATACTCCGATGGGCCAGGGCCAAGGAGCACACAAATAGCCCGATGGGCCGACCCACGAACTGGGCCGTCGTGTGCAAGTTTCTTCGTGAGATCTCACATACTGTTGGCCCACGGAGAAGTGCAGAACCAATGAACCATGATCTTGCCTGCATGTGCCTATGTGAGGAAGTGCAGAGCCGTGGTGATCCGGCAAGCGAACGCGCGAGGACGCGAATTCCAATGTTCCTAAATTCTATGGCCTCTCCCGGTCTCGACGATTCGCGAGAAAATAACTATATTCTTTTAAGTTAACTATTATTTTAAATTAGCCGCCATGGTGAAATTAGTAGACACGCTGCTCTTAGGAAGCAGTGCTCAAGCATCTCGGTTCGAGTCCGAGTGGCGGCAGTCTAGAAAAAGAATACAATAGATTAGAAAATGGATTCAATTCGAAATTTCCAATTTTGTAATGGGACCTTATCCTTATGCTATTTGCAACTTTAAAACATATACTAACTCATATCTCGTTCTCAACCATTTCAATTGTGACGAATGGATTTATCTGTACGCCATGCACGGTCAGGTACATTACATAGACATCACAAGAATGGATTGATCGATCGAACATATATTGATTCCACGTACAACGAACGCATCATCGTAAACCGCATTCAACAACAAGATCGAACATGTCGTCTAATTTGGTTGCTTGAATGAATGATCATGATGCACTCGTTGCACGTCGTCTTTCGTCTCCTCCTAATCGATTAGTTGGCCGGCGGTTCGCTTGCAGCGGTGGCGGCGGTCTGTTCGTCGTCCAAAGGTTGCCGACCAATCTCCAAGGTTTCGCGCGAGGAGCGGTGCTTAGCCGCCTGCCTGACGCGCGCGCATGGCGATATGCTAGCTCACGTCACTCCATCTCTATCTCTTCCACCTCCTCACGCCCTCGCGCGCGCGCGTATCGTCGTCCCGCGCTCTCCACCAACGTACACCACGCCGGCCACATCCCCAGTTTCTGTCTTCATTCCTTCACCTACTTCTTGCTCGAGACTCGAGCCCCAAGCGGCCAAGCGCAGATCGAGCTGAGCACGCGCGCGCGGAACATATATTCATAATTGTTCTTCTTCTCCTCCGCCGGCGCCTCCTCCTTTTGCTCGTCGACCGGTTTGGCCTCCGCGGGCTCCGTGGTGCTCTGCTTCCCGGCTGATGATTCCCCTGCAGAAACTTTCCATCAGTTATTCTCATGATGAATTGCGATCGGTGCGCGAAAATCAGAAATACAGTAATATGAACAATTTGTAACGGATTCTAGGAAAGGTTGTAGCTAGCTTTATATATAAATACAGTAATATGATCATTTAAGCGTGAGGAACCGCTCCGTGAAAAGCGGATCGCAAAATTGAGCGCCGCCGCCCCTTCCACACCCACGGCGCCTCGCCGCCGGAAGCCCGTGCGGTAGTTAGGATGGCGGCGGCAAGCCCACGCGAGTGGATCTCGAGCGCGCGGAGGTGGATCTGGAGCATCGGCGGCAAGAATGGCAGTCAGGCAGGGCCGGCGGCGGATGGCCTACGGCGGCCGACGCGTGGAAGGCGGCTGGTGCGCGGGGCTAGCGGTCGTCGAGCGGCGGTTGGTGGCGGCGCAGCCAGCAGTCGTGCTTCGCGCGGTGTGGCCTGCGCGCCGTGGCCATGCGGCGGATGGCGGCGGCGCGGCCAACAGCAGGCGTAGCCGGATTCGGCAACGACGGCGGCCGGCGGCGGGGACTGGGTCCGCGGGCAGGAGGCCGCGTATGGAGGTCGACCACGAGCAGAGACGGCGGGGAGACAGCTGCGAGCGTCGGCAGCGGTGGGTGCGGCAGCGGTGGCTGAGTTCTCCGGCCCAGCGGCGGCGGTCGGCGGCCGAGGTGCGGAGGAGCGGCTGCCGGCGACAGAGCGCCTGCAGGGGAAGGCGGCCCAGCAACGCCGCGTGGAGGCCCAGTCGGCACAGGAGCGCGCGGCCCTGCCCAGGGAATGCGGTGGAGGTGTTGTTCGTGTGGTGTGGTGTGGCCGTGGTAGAGTGGTGCCGATTTGGTGTGCCATGTTTGTGTAGTAAGGTTTGGGATGCTCCGGGCGAAAGCCCTCGCTAGCATTATGCTGGCGGAATGGCGGTGGCGTTTTCGGACGTCGCTTTCCCTCTTAGGGGCGTCATTGTGGAGCTACAACCCTGCTACACGAGGTCTCTGAGTGAAAACCCTGTCTATCCTGGACGAACGACGGTGGCACCATTGGCGTCATGCCCTCCTTGGAGGCGTTGTCTCTAGAGATCCCACTCGGTTAGTAGCAAAGCGGTCGCTTTAATCTGTAACAGCTGCAAGCATTGTGGTGAGGAAATGGAAGGCGAGTCCACTGGATCCATTATTGGTCAAGGTTACACAGCGATTAGCATACTGGACACGGCGGCGTTCATTCAGCAAGACACCAGGCTCGATCTTATTCATCTATGATCCAGTTCTACACCGGTTGACGTTGTTGTCAGATATCTTTAATGACCTCATGGGTTTGGGATTTGTGCCAACGGTATCTAAAGCTGGTTAACTGGAGCCATATATGAAGATGACGGGCTTGATGGTGGCATCTCTGAGTGGATTAAGGGTTTGGTGCATGAAACACCACCGTTGGCTATGTACTTTTGGTCGAAGAAGATGTGTCAGGACGTTGGACAGGACTTTTTAGTGCTTGTGGTTTCGAGCCAGTGGCAACCACTTATAACACAACTAAGGTTTAGGCTAGACCTGGTGCCTTTTTGTTGTGGTGGTAGTCATTTGGAGGTGGTCACTTTGCCGCAGGATAGATGCTCTTTTTTTCTCTGCTCCTTTTTCCTAGGCCTGTGTGCTGTTAAGAATGGAGCTTTTCCCTTATGTAATAATGATAGTTGTATGTATCTTTTGGATGCAGAGGCTGGAATATCAATATATTCCCTTTTCTAAAAAATATAAAGCATCCTCCAAAGGATACTAGGATTACCAGTTTATAATAAAGCACACACCGCTCGAAGAGCAGCATCCAACAAACCCGTAACGGGACCCTCTAGGCCACGCTTCAGAGATAGCAAGGCACTACTCGCAACGAACAAACTTAAGGACCATGAGACCATTACAAATCGACTGGACCCGACCTTCCGCGGAACCAACGACTCCACAACCAACGGCTACAGGAAAACCTCCAAACAACGCCTTCAAGAAGGCAAAGGTGCGACTGCGCCAGCGTTTGGTTTTCACCATGGAGAGCTTCCATGAACCGTCGTCGAACGAGATCTTGCAGACAACGCCCTCAAGAGGAAAGAGCAACCGTCGTTGCCCCACCCGACACCGGGTCGAAGCTTACGCTTGAGGACCATCGCCCAACGAGCCGAGAGCACCTGGACCGATCCCACTCGCTTCCATCCATCGTCCACCATCGCAGCCGCTGAAGCTCGCACACTGGGTTTCATATGCACCCGATGGCAACACCCGACACTTCGGGAAGGTTTGGGGATATCAATTGTCCCCGAATCTTCTGTCATCCCCTCTATGGGCCCTCTATGGGACGACACCGTGCTTCACAAAGTGAGACAGAAATCATGAACCCAGCGGTGGGGACTTGACGGCGCTACGGAGACGGCTTCGTCGGCGACGCGAAAACGAAGACGGTACCACCTGCCAAGATGAAGCCGCGGGAAGGAGCCAGGGCGAGGGCCTGCGCCTCCCTACATGCTGTCACCGTCGGGGAAACGCGAGAGCCAGCCCTGACCCCGACCGGACCCGCGGGTTAAGAAGCACCCGCCAGCCCGGTCATCGCCGGCTGCCCGGGGCGCGGACCACGGGGACGAGCCCCTAGATCCGGCCGCCCCGGAGGCACCGCACCGGAGGAGGATGCAGATCCGGGCCATCCCCGGCCGCCAAGCGCCCAGGCAGCGCCGGCCGAGGCCGAGCCGCCGTCGAGCGGACCCGTCGGCCGCACGCCCCACCCGGGCCGTGCCGGGGACGCCGCGCGGTGGCCCGCCGGCCGAGACGCCGAGCACGCCCGCCAGGACGCTACCTGGCCGCGCCGGACCGCCGAAACGCCGCCTTGTGGGGTGGCCCGCGCCGCGCCGCACCGCCAGCGGCACGCCCCGCCGGGCCGCCATCGGAGCCCGCGAGACCACCACGGAGCCGCCGCCGCCTCGCCATGGACGTCGCCTCCTCTTCCAGATCTGCGAGTCAAAACCGCCCCGCCGCCGCCATCTCGAGGGCCACCGGACTTCCGGCAATTTGTAACAGATTAGATTAGGCTAGATGTATAAAAAATCTGAGTATATACTCACCATCCTCCTTGATCGAAACAGGAGACTACGTT
This sequence comes from Echinochloa phyllopogon, assembly GCA_033239725.1. NCBI lineage: Eukaryota > Viridiplantae > Streptophyta > Magnoliopsida > Poales > Poaceae > Echinochloa > Echinochloa phyllopogon. The sequence continues at coordinate 26,837,766 of BTCW01000003.1, read as the reverse complement.
GGCTTCTCCTCCTGCTCGGGTTTGCTCTGCTCAGCCTTCTCCACCTTCTCCTCGACCTTATCCGCCGCCTCCATTTATTTTAGGTAATGTCATGCTTAGTATTTAGGGGGTGTTTGTATCCACGGTGCTAAAGTTTAGCACAACACTTTTAGTTAAACTTTAGCACTAGAGTACCCAAACACCCCTACTAATGAATTGCTAAAAGGGTTTGCTAAACTTTAGCACCTCAAAACCTTTAGCACATGAAAGGGGTGCTAAACTTTGCTAAAATGTGCTAAAGTTCACTTTTTTCACTGGTACCCGCGTTCTCTCTCCTCATCCAAGGTAGGGAGGAGGGGACCATGCAGGGGCAAATCTGACTTTTGACAAACTTTAACAATCCATAAGTACAGGTATTCAAACAACTTTTTGCTAAAGTTTAGCACTTAAAGTTTACTAAACTTTAGCAACGAGTATCAAACAGGTCCTTAGTATTTAGATTGATCTATTTATTTTATTTTTCAAATTGGGTTGACCCAAAGCCGACCCACACCCACTTGCATCCTGACCACCGGCGCCGCATCGCTCGCCACTTTCTCACTCCTCCCTCTCGTCGTTTCTTATTTCTCTCTCTACTCTTCTCTCCTCTTGTGTTCCCATCTCTCTCCAGGGTAGCGGGGCCTCGTGGGTAATCTCTCTCTACTCCCTACAAAGAGACCACACCAAATCCCTCCACCCCATCCTCCTTCCTCCCCCACAAAAACATTTCTCCTCTTCGGCTGCTGCCGCTGCTGCCTCCCCTTTCCGCCTGCCTTCCCCCTTTCCCTCTCCCTAACTCAGGTACGCGCGCGCCTCCGCATCCCCGATCCGGTCAGCTTCGGCGGCCTGCTGGGGTTTTCTCTCTCCTCCGCTCGCCGCCCCTTCTCGCCGTGCTCTCGTGCTGATGGGTGGCTGTGTCCCGGCAGGGGATCCGCTGTACCAGGAGCTCTGGCGAGCATGCGCCGGCCCGCTCGTCAACGTCCCGAAGTCTGGCGACCTCGTCTTCTACTTCCCGCAGGGCCACATCGAGCAGGTACTCCTCTGCTTCGACACCTTCCCCTGCTTACGCCGGAGAGCTTGTTTGGTCTGTTCCCGGCGCTTATTTGGTGCTGCCTGGGCGCTTTCAGGTGGAGGCGTCCATGAACCAGGTCGCCGGAAACCAGGTGCACCTCTACGATCTGCCCTCCAAGCTGCTCTGCCGCGTGCTCAACGTGGAGCTCAAGGTTCCTCCTCTTCCCGCTGTGTTTTCTCCCCAATTTTGCTTCCAATTGCTGCACCTTGCGCGTCTGCTTTCTCTCGCCTTGCGCATCTGCTTTCTCTGTGGCGGGCAATTTCAGTCCGGATGCTTACGCGTTCTCCGAATTTTAACAGGCGGAGGCGGAGACCGACGAGGTCTACGCACAGATCATGCTCATGCCAGAACCCGAGGTAGTTTCTTAAACTCAGACGATGTATTTTGGGCGTCTATTTGGGGATATTTTTGCGGTATGACTTACTTGCGCGCGGCCTGCTCATGCAGCAAAGCGAGGTGGCAGCTGAGAAGGCGAGTTCTGCTTCTGTTGCCGCGCCGCGTCCACCGGTCAGGTCCTTCTGCAGGACACTCACCGCTTCCAACACCAGCACACACAGGTTCTCCCTGCTGCGCCGCCACGCTGACGAGTGCCTACCTCCACTGGTATGTGTTCTCCAGCACCTCTGGATTTTCTGCTAATAATAGAACTAGAGATGCATGTACAGCTTAGGATTCGTCCAATCAGGTGAGCTTATCATCTTTGTTTGGTCGGCAGGATATGACCCAATCACCTCCAACACAAGAGCTTGTGGCCAAGGATCTGCATGGCATGGAGCGGCGCTTCCAACACATTTTTCGTGGTAATTTAGGCTCCTCGCCTTGCTGTGATTTGTTCCATCTTTCCACTAGTCATCTATGCTTCGAGACTGGCAGATCTGTTGCTCCATTACTTGTAATAGTCTTAGTCTGTGATGTCGATTTGTTCAGTAATTGTAACTTAGCTTAGCCAAATTTTCACTATGATACGTTGCATCTGTAAACTGAAAGGTTTGTTTATATACTTGATGTTGATCACTGATAACTTTGTGCAGAATCCTCAGGTCAACCTAGGAGGCATTTCCTCCAGAGTGGCTGGAGTGCGTTTGTTCGTTCCAAAAGGCTTGTTGCTGGTGACGCCTTCATTTTCCTCAGGTCTGTTGTTTCCTGCCCACCCAGCATGATGGCAATTCCCTGATCCGGTGCTAAGTTTCTTGTGCTTTTTGCAGAGGAGAAAATGGTGAACTTCGAGTTGGTGTTAGGCGGGCAATGAGACAGTTGTCTAACCTAGACCTCGGAGTCCTTGAAACTAAGGCCGTGTTTTTCTCTGTGTACTACATGCCTAGGTATGTTGACATGTCTGCAACAAACTCCTCATTTCTGACATTAACATACTGATTTGTCATAGTTATCTTGATTCTAACTAAATAAACCTTGTGTCTGATCTGCCACTGTTAGGACGAGCCCCTCAGAGTTCATCATACCATATGTTCAGTATATGGAGTCAGTGAAAAACAATTATTCTATCAGGATGAGATTCAGGATGCGTTTTGAAGGGGAAGAGGCACCAGAACAGAGGTATCTACCCTATTGGCCTTCTACTTGTGTAATCATTGTCTGTGGTGGTTGTTTGCAGTTATTCAAAGTGATTATTTGTGATTTATCGTTATCTTGTCTTGTAGGTTTACTGGTACAATAGTTGGTTGTGAAAATCTTGACCCACTATGGCCTGATTCCAGTTGGAGATACTTGAAGGTAACAACTTGTTTAATGTTTACTATTTGCCGTTATGATCTGAAGTCTTGTGCTTATGGAGGGTTGCTTTTTTGATTGTAGGTGCGTTGGGATGAGCCTTCTACTATCCCACGTCCAGATAGGGTCTCTCCTTGGGAGATAGAGCCGGGCCATAGGTTCGAATCCTGTCACCTTGATGTGGTGGTATTCACAGGGGCCGAAGTGCTGTCTCATCACCTCATGTTAATCCCCTTCCACTTTCTTCTAGAGTCAAAAAAACCTAGACAAAATGCTCCTCCGCCGTCATCTGAATCATGAGTTCTTACAAAAGAAGGTGAGTTTAAGATCATTTCAGTTTCAAGAGTAGGGGTGATTAAAAATATAACTAGGCTAACGCTTTTCAAATCATCTGTTCATTTTGCAGGCGCAACTAAGATTGATATCGATTCTGCTCAAACCCAACATCAAAACTCGGTCTTGCAAGGTCAAGAGCAAATAACTGAAGTCATTTCATCATAGAAATACACAAATAAAAAAAAGGACTTGTTAACGTTTGTGATGTATGTAAAGGTGTTTAGTATTTTTGTTTGCGTTGTCTAGTTTAGTTGACATTGTAGAATTAAAATATAATCTTGGACTGATTTTATCGGATCATACTTTACATCTGACATGTACCTGTGGATATGGAGTGATACCGCAAGCATCATAGCATCATTTAGAAAACCTGGTGGCAGTTCGACAGATCTCCCATTTGGTAAAACAAATGCTAGGACCCTTTGTTTGCTTACTAGTTGCATCAGACAGATTCTTAAGAAAAAATAGTAGTTTTTAATTTAAGATCCGATAGCAAAGTGGTAGAATACTATCCGGTAATGCTCTAATTCGGCCGTCCGACGGACGCGCGTCCGCCCGGACGCTCATTGAGCAGGCCACGTGACCCTCTCTGGTCCACATGTTCTCACCCTCCATTCCATCTTTATCTCCTTTTTCTCCTGCACACAACACACATCGTTTTCCTCCTAGCTTCCACGCCGCCTTCGCTGCGCTGTTTCACGCGCCGCCGCCGCCGCCGCCGCTCCGTGCGTCGCCGCCGGCCCCTTCCTCGCTCCCATGCCGCCGCTGCGCTCCTCCGCTGGACGGCGCCGCCGAGGCCGGAGTTGATGTTGCCGTTGTCTGCGAAGCACGCGCCGCGCTAGGCCCCGGGGGCCTCGCCGCCTTGCCGGTCACGACGGCGGCGACTAAGGAAGGGAGCAAGTCGACGGCAGGAGCGGCTGCACGTCCCTCGCCTGGAATGGCGCCGCCGCCGTGGCGACCCCCGCCCCGAGGCCCCGCAAGCGTAGGTGGAGGTGGAGCTGGAGCAGCAGCGCAAGCAGGAGGAGGGCCCCCGCCGCGGCTGCACTTGTGCATCCGCCGTCCGGTCGGCGTGCGGCTGGCTCTCGCGGTTGTGCGTGCCCGTGACCTCTAAATGTCGCCGCGCTCTTCCACGCTTCGTCGTGCAACAAGAGCTCCATGTTGGGATCCAGAGCTCCTCTGAGGTAGGGGCTCGGCTCCATGTTGCACTAGTGAATTCGTGATATTGCAATATCTTTTTTGGAATGTTGCAGTTTTATGATTTTTTTATTCTGGATGGAGGTCGCATGAAACTGATCTGATTTTTTTTTCATGTTGCAGCTGCAAAATTTTGATGTTGTAATATCTTTGTTTTGATGTTGCATGAAGTTTGATTTGGATGTTTCGTATGAAATTCGATTGGATGTTTCATATGAAAATGAATGTTTCATGAAACATGCTCTGTTGTTGCGGCGGGAATTTTTACTCAACCCTCATAGCAACTAGATGATATTCGATGGCGTGCATTTCTGTACGTGTCCCTGATGTTGCAAGTGACGGCTTTTCATGTTGCGGATATTATTGTTTGATGTTGCATACGCTATTTTTAGATGTTGCAAAAAAATTACATATTGCATGCAACATCGTACCCATGTTGCGGCGGGATTTTTCCTTTACTGTACATGTTGCGGCGGGATTTTTTCTTTGCTACAGTACCGTCAGGAGGAATACTTGCTTGTGGTTGTGCCACGTCCGATTTTTTTTGTCCCGTGGAACGTGCGGGCGCTAGCTTGACCGTAGTAGTTTTAGTTCTCTTACCCCACTAGGCATTGTGAACTCATTGACTTGTGGGTGCTACCATTCGAGAAGCCCAGGCCTGACGACGTGGCAAGAAGGATTAAGGAATAACTCCGATGGGCCAGGAGCACACAAATAGCCCGATGGGCCGGCCCACGAACTGGGCCGCCATGTGCAAGTTTCTTCGTGCGATCTCACGTACTGTTGGCCCACGGAGAAGTTTACAACCATGATCTGGCCTGCATGTGATTATGTGAGGAAGCGCAGAACCGTGTGTTTTATATCCGGCAAGCGAACGCGCGATAACGCGATGAATGGATTTATCCGTACGCCATGCAGGGTCAGTTACATAGACATCACAAGAATAGTTTGATCGATCGAGCATATATATTGATTCCACGTACAGCGAACGCATCATCATCATAAACCGAATTCAACAACAAGAACATGTCGTCTAATTTGCTTGCTTGAATGAATGATCATGATGCACTCGTTGCACGCCGTCTCTTCGCCTCCTCCTAATCGATTAGTTGGCCGGCGGTTCACTTGCGGCGGTGGCGGCGGTCTGTTCGTCGTTGGCGTTGTTCTTCTTCTCCTCCGCCGGCGTCTCTGCAACGACGACGGCCGCCGCCTCCACCTTTTGCTCGTCGACCGGTTTGGCCTCCGCGGGCTCCGTTGTGGTCTGCTTCCCGGCTGATGATTCCCCCGCAGAAAGTTTCCATCAGTTATTCTCGTGATGAATTGCGATCAGTGCGCGAAAATCACAAATACAGTATATGAACAATTTGTAACAGATTAGATTAGGCTAGATGTATAAAAAAATCTGAGTATATACTCACCATCCTCCTTGACCGGAACAGGAGACGACGTTGCCTTCTCCTCCTGCTCGGGCTTGCTCTCCTCAGCCTTCTCCACCTTCTCCTCGACCTTATCCGCCGCCTCCACCGGCGCCGGCGCCTCCTCGGCCATGGTGGACTCCGGCAGCTGCTCCTCCTCCACCTTCGTGGCTTGCTCCGCTTCGGGGGCCGGCGGCGCGGCCGTCGTGGGAACAGCAGCCGCGACAGCGATGTCGTCGACGGCGACATCCTTCTTCACCACCACCTCACCATCCTCTTTCTTCTCCCCGACGACGGCAGCGGCAGCGGCGGCGGCGGGCTTCTCGAGGGGCACCACCACGATGTCCGCCTTCGCCTCGCCGGCGGCCCGCTCCTTCACGATGTCGTCGCCGTTCTCTTTCTTCTCGTCGACGGCCGCGGCGGCGGGCTTCTCGGCGGAAGCCGCCTCGACGGCGTCCGCCTTGGCCTCGCCGGCGGCCGTCTCCTTCACGACGTCCTTGATGGCGACGGCGGTGTTACCGGAGGACGAGGACGAGGATGAGGTGTGGCTTTGGGTGGTGGTGGAGACGACGGAGGACTTCCTCCGGAGGAGCTTGCCGGCGGCGCTGGTGGTGGTGTTGCCGGTGGCCACGGCCTCCTTGGAGCCACCGCAACCCATGGCCGGCGGCCGGCGCTGGCGACGCCGGCGAGACGGAGGAGGAGGGGTAGGAAGAGGAAGCGAAAGCGACCGGAGACGGAACGGACGGGGCAGAGGAGTCGTCGGGCGAGCTTGAAGGATCGGAGGCAAAGAGACGCCGCGATGGCACGCCCGCTTTTATAAGGGCCCGGACCGACGACCCGACGTGCTCGCATGCATGGCCGCGCGCGTGGAAAAGTCAACCCTGACGCGTGGGCCAGCAAGGGGGCAGGGCAGGGCACGACAAGTTTGGGAAGCCATGGAACAAACAAAGCCAGAGGTTGGCAAACAAACCCATGGTTGGCGCGTTGCATTGCATGACGTGCTGCCATCTAATTTCCTCCCTCAGATACTCCGTCCGCCGGCGCGCCGGCCGCCGGAATTCAGTTTGTTTAGTTGGCAGCCACCAACTCGTTCGTTCACTTGGGTACCGGGGACTTGATCGGCCGGCAACAGCCAACAACAGGCTATCCGATTTTGGAGGCACATGTTTAGACAATGGCAAGATGTACTAGTACCATATAGTAGCATCGTAACGAAGATTTATGGTAGTATATAAACAGCAACCGATCATCACCAAATCCTAAATGTCTTATTTGGCTGGTTCCATAAACTTCTCATAGTTTCTATTGAAATTCTGACAAGTCAAGAACCAAGGGGAACATGAAGGATATGATCTCCTTGCCAGTCTTCAGGAAAACTTTTAAAGTTCTATACAGAGTAATGCTAGGCTGTTCTATTTCTATACGCTCCAGTAATTACCATCCTGATATGTCCGGAAGTTCACCGACTAAAGTAACCTCTGAAACTCGGCCACTCCAAGGAAGATTAGCAACGCCTGACCGAGGCGCTTCATCAATTCTCATAGGTGCAGAAGGTAACCGAGGGACATGCCAACGACTGCCATGTAGACAACGAAAAGCAAGGGGAAGCCACCAGTGCTGAACTGACCCTGCGCAGCGCCCGCCCTTTTCAAGAGTACCTATTCAAGAGATGCAAAACGAGACTTTTTTAGATAATGAGTGCAAAACGTTAGAGATGAAGGCAGGAAACAGAATGCTTCTGAAGAGAACTGTTTATAATGTTTAGTAGGTGATAAACAACTATTGTAGCATATTACATAATCAAATTGTCAAACAATATGCAGGAAGCAACTGGAGATAGTAAATAACAACAAAAGGTATGCTTTTACAGGCTCATGGGCCTGAAGTATCACACTGATACTTCAGAAGCAAACATACTTGGTAGTTAGGATTTAGGAATATTAATTAATATACTTGGTAGTTAGGATTTATGAATATTAACATACTTGGCTAAAAAATATAAATTAGAAAATTTAAGAATATCTAACCTAAAAAAGCAACCTATATGAGTATCAATAAACTCTACCTGTCCTACGGGGAGGATAAGTCGAAAAAAGACTAGCAAAGCAAAAATGAAAATTTGGAAAAAGTAATTTGTAGCCTGCGCCCTGTTTAGTTCCCTTGAAAAGGGAAAAATTCTCTCTCCAAACTTCACTATTTACCTATCACATCAAATCACATCAAATATCTCTCCTCATGCATGGAGCACTAAACGTGGGTAAATAAAAAAACTAAATACATGGTTTTAATGTACACGACGAGACGAATCTTTTGAGTCTAGTTAGGTCGTGATAGGACAACGATTACCACAAACAAACGAAAAGTGCTACAGTGCGCTACAGTGTCCGACGTGACTTTTTCACCCCTTTTTTCACCTCTTTCCGGGAACTAAACACCCCCCTGGTAATTTAGTCAGATGCTACCCGACACCATTCAACACAAAACAAGATGCTAACATGCCAATAGGCCATTCGTTTGGGCTTTTAAATTGGGACTACTATTCCAAAGTTTTTTTTTCTCAAACGACGCAGGCGAGAAGAGAAACAAAACAGCAAACCTGGAAAAAACCAGGTCAAGGTTACACACCACACACACCTACAACAGCACTAGAAAAAACAACAAAGGATTCGCCAGAGACTAGGAGTAGAACATGACCAAAAGGACCCTTGGGGCCTAAGCTGCCGCGGTCAGCGACCTTGACACCATTCAACACAACTAACATGCCAATAGGCGATTCGTTTGGGCTTTTAAATTGGGACTACTACTCCAAAGTTTTTTTTCCCTCAAACGACGCAGGCGAGAAGAGAAACAAAACAGCAAACCTGGAAAAAACCAGGTCAAGGTTACCCACCACACACACCTACAACAGCACTAGAAAAAAACAACAAAGGACTCGCCACAGACTAGGAGTAGAATATGACCAAAAGGACCCTTGGGGCCTAAGCTGCCACGGTCAGCGACCTTGCCAAGAGGTCCTGGAGCTTGGCTGCCCCAGCCATACACCAAAGACTGCTCACATCCGCTACTGTGCAAAGCAGAGAGCTAGAATGTCAGCAAATGGAACTACAAGTGTTTTGGTAGTTACAAAGTAAGAATAAGAGGTGCTCTTCCCTGGTGGAACCAGGCAAACCTCCCAGCGCATTGGTAGGGATTTAGCTATCGCAAACTGGAAGACCACATGCAGACTTGGTACTATAAAATATATGCCATGGATGTCGCTGTGAAATTCTGCGCTAGATGACTTCACTTACTTAAATGGGCATAGGATGAACAACACTGTAGCCCTTTGCCAAATTCGAATGTATATGGAGAGTTTATAATTGTTTCTTCAAGCTTCGGTTATAACGAACATGGGCACAGAAGAAAGTTACAGCAAGATTGTTTATATCATCAATGTAATAAAATTTTACCATCTGTTTCCGTAATGTATCCCGCTCCTGGATGGTAGTTCTGGTCTCTTCCCTCAATTTTACAATCAAAGTTTCAGCCTACAAAGGAGGATGATCCAACAATGTAACATTTCAGAAAAGGAATCCCTTGAGGCCTTGAGGGATTCAATATTCAAACAATTAGACTCCAATATTTGGGGCTACATATTCCTTACCTCTTTAAGTTTTGCCCCAAGATTGTTAAGCTTCATCTGTAAAGTGTGAACATCTTCAACTACCTGCTAAAGGGGTAATAAACAAAGTTAAACAGCAATTATGAGGTAAATACAACAGAAGTGTTGATTGTTAACCATGAATTTAATATTCATCACCAAGACAAAGTATAGTAGTGCAATTTGTGGTAACAGATACAGAATAAGCTAAACAGAACACACACAATACTTGAAAAGGAGCTTACATGAGATATATGAATATTATCAGTATTGTTGGATCCACTTAATGATGGAACTTCACTTGGAGCAGGAGTATATTCCAATGGTGGAGATTTCAAGTCTGCACTTGTTTCTGTTGAAGAAAATTGAGACTCTACAGAGATAGCAGAGGTTTCTTGCAAATTGGAAGCAGATTCTGGCAAAGTAAATGAAGCTTGATTTGGTGGGACTAGAAATTCTTGCAGAACAGTAGGACATTCATTTACAGAGGAGGAAATTTCACTGAAAGCGGCAGGATTTCCTCTTAAAGGGGGGAAGCTTGCTTTCAGGGGATGACACACTTGATTCACCACATTAGGTGCTTCATTCACATAATCTAGTATTTCCTCTGTCACAGGAATCTCAACTGTTTCCTTGGCACGGGGAAGTCCATTGATGGGTTGCTCTACTTGAGGCCGAGTCATGCTGACAAGAACAACTTTCAACTTCTTCTCCTCAATATATCGGTTGGTTTCTTTGGAGAACTACAATGAAGACTTGGTCAAACAAAAAATAGAGAGAAAGATGCAAAGGAACATCACATAAGCCAAGCATAAATTGCTGCATACTTACAAAAGCGGGAACAATGTCTTCATCAGCTGTACCGAATGGAACAACTGTGCTCTGCACAAGAAACTTGTCTTTTATTTGCAGATCTGGAGTAGCATTCTTTGGTGCTTGCATAGTAACTACATTTTATATAAACAACAAAGTTACACATAAAAAAGGAAGTAAATTTCACTTTGCAGAAAAACCAAATCCAGCCGTGAGCCATGGCATCTAGGAAAAGAGGTCATCTAGCTAGCATAATGCTCTACCGCAATCAATTCTGAATATGCCAAAGCACCGATCTCATCATCAGCCAGTAAAGACAACATTTACCTGTAAAATCACATGATGCCAATGGAAGAATAACTCCTACATTTGGTCGGACACAATATCTTTTTGGAGAAGTTGTTTTAACCTATTACATATTCAAATACCAAAGTTATCAAAAGCGAAATTGAAATAAATGTGAATATATGCAAACAGTAGGTCTTAAATTGTTTCTTCTAAATAAAAAATACAAAGTGTGAAGGCAGACTTATACACAGTATGAGAAAAACACTCCACAGCATAAAATCATTAACCATAATTCATGACATAAAATTGGAGACCAACCTTGAATGCAACATATTGATCTGACTTGTTCACAAGATGGACACTACATGAACTCTGCTTCTTCACCTCAACTGATAACAAATGAAAATCAGATAAATATATGGAGATGGTAGACTCAATAACAATTTGAAATTATGATCTTAGACTATGAAGGCCTACTTAATATTTACTAACCTCCGAACAATAACATCTTGTTCATAAAAAAAAGAAAGAATATCATGTTAACACAAAATTACAAAGATGGCTATAAAAACTAGAGCTTAGGAACCATGAGAGTACTCACTACAACTTCATTAATTTACCAATCTAAGATATGGATTTTGGTATTATTCAAATCCTATGGAAACGATTAAATAAACTGCTTCATACAGTGGATAAGTGTAAGAGCAGCTCCAGTATTCTTGGTTCCCACTCTCACGGAATAAAGAAATATAATGCGTCCTACAGGAGCACAAGCACAGGGCACAGCTGCAGGAGAGCCAATCAGGGCAAGGAAAATGTGATTTTTTTTTCTATTCATGTGGGCCCTACAAAAATAATGTTTACCTATGGCTTTTGAACTCTCTGCCATTGCAACTTTACGTTTCAAATCGATGGCACACTGGAGCTGCCCTAAGTCAGCATGATTTGTCACGGGCAGATCAAAGCCTTGTGACAGTATTTAAGAATATTAATTAAAAAACAGTATTTAAGATTATGAGTTGCTTCTAACTACAAAATGGCAGAACCATCCAGGGTCACAAAAAAAATTACTGTAACAGCTGGTTAGTGGTTACTGTAGTAATTTTCAGCCTAAATAAATTAAATGCCCATACTAACAGTAGCACTCGAAAAAACAGTACCGACCAGCAAAACTGGTAAAGGACGTAGCTGGTTTTTGTAACCTAGGAACTAAAAGAACTTACAAACTTCATTATTGTTTTGTTTCATTTCCAATTATTCCCTAGTTACCAGTATGTTGCCTTGGTGCATAGCCAGTATTCATTCTAGAATATAAATCTCTAGTTTAAAAAGATTCCTATTATTCTATTTCTCAATTCCATGAATCCCCGCTTTCGTGTTCAGCATGTTCATAATACATATGAAACTTCTTGTTTCTTTAGCCAAGCTCATTCAAGTGTACTAATATACAAGACCACAGACAGCCTTTAGCTCCTTGTGCTAACCGCCTCATTGAATGGTGGGGCAGATGGATTCCAGCTCTCGCCCTTCACCCTTGGATCATAAACATGACAGGTTTTTTGGGATGATATAACAGGCTTTAGAATTCTATACAGATGTGAACATAAAAAAAATCACTCCATTAAACAATAAAGTTAATCATTTTTTAGCTATGAATGCATAAATTGTTTACATAGAATATCTTCTGATCATACACAATCAATAATACACCCATCTTGCACAAAGACAGGAATAAACTAGTTGGCTTCATTACTACCACTGGTCCCAATTACCCTACTAATAAGTACAGTGTGACTGAACACAGCAGTCTAGTATAGTACCATAGTCCCCCCTGACCTCTTTCAACATGCCCACCCAACATCCTGCTGTGCTATTATTTTTCTCTCATCGCAGGAAACTGGTGAGCTTACATCATAATAACCAACTCACCAAATGAAGATATGTGACAAGCAGATCCATCACGCGCCTGCCATTGAACTACAAAGCTACTCGCAGCCAATGAACTACCTATTCCAATATCACATCCAACCACCACAAGAAAGAATACATCCTCTTAAATAGCAACTTTACAAATTCTTGTATTTAAAAAAAAAAGACTACACATAGTAAAAGTATACAGTGCAGAACAAAATTTGAAGGAAAAATGTCACCTAGCATGTTACAAACAATGCAAACTACATTCTGGTTCAAACCCCTCATAATGGGAGAGAAACATACTGTTCCAACAACAAACAAAGAAATATAGATTTAGCGTGTCCTCAAGCCTTTGCAGATTGGTTTTAATCTGTTACCAACCATGCACAAATCAGTCCTATTTCAGTACCAGTATATTGCCCTTTAGTCAATTTCCAGCACAAGGTAATTTATTCACACTCAATACAACTGTAGGATTTTGTTTTGTCAAATAGATGGTAACTGACTCCTAAGTGCCTTGCAGAACTTCACAAAATCACAGCCTGCTTCTGTCTAGTATAGATTTATGGAAGCACACTGTAGTTCTGATCTATTTTTACACAGGTCCCCAGATCAAAGCTACATCCTACAGAACAAGTAGGATTGTTTGTTCTCTCAGTCTTAATCTCTTTTATCAGGTAGAGAAAACCATAAGGGCACCAACTCTCTGCAGCCTACCGCATATAAGACATATTCAGCAGTCAGCGCTATCTGCAATATGCATGTTCATTCGCTCTTTTTCACATAATGACAATGGAAAGCAAACAATCAAGGAATCTAGAATGTTACTGCCGCAACGAATTTGTCTAGTGCGTGCCATAAGCAGCAAGGAGATATGTCATATCCCCACACACCAAACTTCAGAGTCTCTGACAGCACAGGAGCTAACATTCCAACCACCTATTAGCACTAGCACCACCAGAATGCAGTAGACCCTTGGAAATTTCATGATGACTGGAAAATGGGCGAATCCGACTGCAAGTACAAATCATGCTTCGAAAATGCTAATGCCACCGTTGTTCCCTTAAATTTGTTTTCACAAACCTCTCCCGCAGTTGAGAGTAATAACAGTATCATAATATAATAATGTTTTCCCTAGACTGTCAGTACGCCGAGACTCACAAAACACCCCCAAAACCCAGCTCTCTGTACCAAAATTTCGGTTCGCAGACTCGCAGCTGTGACAGTACAACAACAGCAAAGCATTTCAAGTGAGAGAGCGAACCCGGAGAAATCGTCAACAGATCGCTTCGGAATGTTGGGGAAAAAATCGTACGTTCTAAGTTAGTATAAGATGCAAATCGCAATCGAATCATGGTCGGTTAAACCCTCCCGCAAAGCGCACGGACTGACGGACCCATCCGCAAAATCTCAATCCGACATTAACCTTCGCAAAACCTCAATCCGGCATTCCGAACCAAGGCAGCAGAACGCGTACGAATGAACCGAATGATTACCAGTCTCCAGGTAACCAGCAAACCACCCGCGATCAGAGGGGTCAATGCATCAGACCAAGCAGCCCGCTCGGTCAGGGACGGATCATGGCGGCTGAACTCGAGCCCCACCGTTGGGCTGGAGGCTGGAGCGGAGAGGAGGGACAAGAGGGCGAGGAGAGGGGCACGTACAGAGGAAGCGGAGCTCGTCGGGGTGGATCTCGACGAGCACGTCCTCGCTGCCCATCGCCGCCGCCGCCGCCGCCGCCGCAGCGCCGCCCGCGCGAGCGAGAGAGGGCGCGGACCGGGAGAGATCGAAGCAACGCTCGGGCCTCGGTGGTGGTGGAAAGTTGGGCGTGCGCCGTGCGCGTGTCGTGCACTCGTGCTTGTCTCGGAGCGGAGAAAGAGGTTGGACAGAGGCTGACTGGGACCGGACGGGGACGCCACTCCGCCTCCACGGCTCCACACCGAGGCAACAAACTCGAGCCCCCTCCGCCGGCTATACCGCGTGATTAGTTTCTCTAGCCAGGCATCCGGGGGTTTGCTGGCCAGGCATTTAAGGGCATCTCCAAGAGTCTCTCTAAATACTTATTTAGAGAGTCATTTGTATAAAAAAATCATTTTCTATATGTTTTCGTTTTCCAACAGCTTTTCTATATCTCGTGTGCACTCTGAAAATCTATTCTCTTTTCTATATTTGAAGAGCGAGAAATCCGGAATAGAGAGTGGCTATGTTTACATAACCAAATAAAGAAGCTGTTGGAAGGTACCTTTTCAATCAAAATCTCTAAAACTAGCAATTATAATGAATTTAGAGAGTCTCTTGGAGTTGCTCTAATTAGATTTTTTAAATTTTCTTACAAAATACAAAATGAAAAGGTAAATTTAAAGATTAAGATGTTATCTAAAAAAATAAAAAGCTTCTCAAAGCAGGGGTAAACCAACACTCTTTAAACTGGCAAGCGTGGATGGAGAGCGCGTCTGGCTAAGCAAAAATATCTAGCGAAGAGGAGAAAATAGCTAGCATGGCAGTTGGCTAGTCTGTTGAATGCAATTTTTCTCTCTTTTCTCTTTTTTTAGCTAGTCAAGGGGATATACAAGAGCTCTTCCAGATACTCTGCCACTCGTGTTTCTGGAATCACAATTCGTACTGGCTAGAAGTGAAATGGTGATAACCGATAAGAATTGGTAGCATTATGCGGTCTTAGAAATTTTGTCTTTTCAACTCTTGCGCTACAAGCCTACAATGCCTCCTATATTTTTGCTTTATTTTGGATCCACTGTCAAAAGGACGAGATGAGCTGAGCTCTTGTGAGAAGAGAACTATAGTTATGGCGTCACGTGAAAAGTCAATTTATTTGGCCTTGGTGGTGCTACTTCAGGCGAGACAGTTGCAAGTTTTTTCCCCCAAAACTATTTCAGCTATAAGATGAGAACAAAAGCAAGCTGAAAAGTCAACACGTGCCACGTCCCGCGCTGCATGTGCCGGCTTCTGAATCACGACGATCATGGAGGCGCGGTGAAGTTGAAGCCACTGAAGCCACTGCATGTGGCCCCCGAGCCCCAGAGCAGGCCGCTGAAGTGCAGCAGCTCCTCGTCCTCGTCGAACACCAGCAGGTTGTCCTCCACCTGGTACCCGCCGATCACCACCGCCGGCGCCCCCGCGGCGTGCTCGTCTTCCGGGCTCATCTCGACGACGGCCAGGCACAGCGCGCGGTCCGCCGCCTGCACCATGGAGTTGCCGCTGTCCAGCGTCCAGTTCATCGACGCGCCCGCGCCCAGCTCCAGGCGGACCAGCGGCACGTCCCACCCCAGCACCCTCACGTGCCGCAGCGACGACGTGTCGTAGCACAGCTCGAACGGCGCCACCGCCGGCGCCGGCTTCACGAACCCCGGCGCGGCGATGGCCGCGCTGAACGCCCCCACGAAGGCGCGGTACACGTCGGAGCGCATCGCCGTGTACCGCCGCACGGTGCTCAGCGTCACGCCGCCGCTAGGCCCCGTCGCCGCGGCGTCGAGCCCGAGCGCGCCCGGCGGCAGCGCCGCCCGGACCGCCGCCACGTTCCAGTTGGGCCAGGACACGGAGATCGCCTCGACGGGGATGTAGTACCCGCCGCCGCTGCTGGGGTTGGTGGCCATCGGCGTGGACGCGATGGTGGTCATGAGGTCCGGCGGGTAGGAGCCCATGTGGATCGGGGTGTCGCCGAAGATGGCGACGCCGGGGAGGCACAGCGCGAACTTGCGGCCGAACCCGCGCTGCGCGGCGAGCTGCGACGGCAGGGACAGCGGCGCGCGCCCGAACCCCGCGACGCCCGCCGCGCCGGAGGGGAGCTGGGAGCTCGAGCGCAGCAGCCAGTCCGGCGCGCACGCGCCCAGGGCCTGGAACGCCACCGGGTACAGCGCGTTCCGGCCGTCGGTGGCGTTGGCCGCCATGGGGAAGCTCGTGAGCTCCCCGGCCGCGCACCGGGCGCGCTGGAGCGGGTCGCAGGCCAGCGCGGTGCACGCGCAGTCGCGGTGGTCGTCTCCTACAGCTCCGTCGTCGGCACCGGCTGCTCCTCCAAGTCCGGCGCCGTAATCCTGCTGCCACGACCGGCCCGGCTGGGGGCCGGTGAACCCGTTGGCGGCGTCGCACTCGGCAGATCCGCAGGGGAACGTCGGGTGGCCGGAGGGGCAGGCGCACGTGGACCAGATGAGGTCGCCGGCGAGGTCGACGACGAGTGGGCCGCCGCCGTCCTTGATGGAGATGGTGTAGAGGGAGGTGGCGGGGTCCTTGGCGAGCGGGGAGACCAGGGGGGCGTGGTCGCCGCCTGCTTGCGCCGCGCACTCCTGCACCACTGCCACTGCTAGTGCTAGCAGCAGCAGCAGTGAGGCGACGGGGAGGTGGCGGAAGCAGAGACGATGCATGGGAGCAGAAGGCTGCTTGGTCGTTGACATGGCGTGTCTCAGTGTCTGGCTGCACTGCGGTAAAAGATCTGGATCGTGTGGATGAAGAATTGGGGATAGATCAGGCGGTTTATAGAGATTTGGATCGCTTGCTACTGGTTACGAAGCGTTGACATGGCCATTGCTCTACTTTGTTATTATAGGCGTAGTGGATGGTCAGCAGCTGCATTGGAGAGGGGTTTTGCTAAGGTACTCCCAAGTGAACATATTACCTCCTATAAGGTAATACATTTAATATTTATTATATATATTTTTAAATCTGAAAATGGGGAAAATATCTTCTAATAGATCTAACTTCCATGCAATCAGATATAATGTTTCTTTTTCCCTTCCACTAGTGCGCTGGCTGTTTCATTTTTGCCCTCACGTGATTATGTCGAGTTGTTCGTTTCTTGCAAAAAAAAAAGAACGTGACATGGACATGGATCTGGTAAAAAAAAGAATGAATGTGTTGCATGTGAAAATATTTTGCCATGTCTAAGCAATTTCTTTGGAATGTATGAAATCATGTCTCTGATTATTTTTTAGACACTGCACGATAATTGGCTCGACATATCATGTGTGAGTTAAAAAGAAATAGCTTAGACATGCCTGCGTATATGTTCTGTGTGCATTGATCGCAAAAAAAAGTTCCGTGTGCATGCCCCCGTACGGAGGATATGAGAGGAGAGAAACCGTCGACCATTCTCCTGTGAAAGAAACCGTTGAGTCATGGATCTCCCGGGAGGATAGGGGATTTTTTTTGTTTTTATAAATATTTTAATTATTAAGAGATTTTACTTTTTCTAATAATCAATGGACCAGATTTGTTTAAGGTCTTACCTTCTAGGGAGTAATGGGAGTACCGTAGCAGGGCCCATTGGAGAGACCCTAGGAACTGCAAGTATGGATTGGATCGAACCAATCTTGGATCCCTAGTTTATTTGTACTAGTATATTAGAGTAAATGTGGCATATTAGCTGGGGATTCGAGATACAAAGGGTGATATACCGGAATCAAACAGTGGGTTGACTCGGATAAACTCACAGCTCCTCCAGCCCCAAAGTGAAAATAAATGGATAACTATAGTAGCCCTCACCCACTCCTGAATCCTGTTGATCGTATTTCCATGTAGATAATTGAGAACTGTTTGGACTCTCAACGTGAGCACCTGTTATATTGGCACTAGATCGAGGGCAATGCAGATTGCCACTGAAAAGGGGTCTACTACATACGCTCTTTTCAGCTGATGAATAATGACCTTGTTAGATACAATGAGATGATCAAAGAGCATAGTTTGGCTTATCTGAATTGTCCTTCCATCCTGATTGGGACTTGTGGTCATTAATTCATTATTCTTTTCTGTCTACACATTGGTGTGGCTGCTACAGCATCAACGCCTTTCTCTGTCTTGCTGACCCTCCAAGCTGCACTTTTGTCTACGTTGTGATCTCGCGCCCCCGACACCACGCCTGTTGACTGATTGGTTTGCTACCAAAACTTAGGCATGCTCAAGTTTGGATAAGCCAAAACTTAGACAAAAACTTACCAGCACTTTGATAATTTAAATGTGAGATATTGACAACTTTGAATAGGCAACCAAATAATGACAAAAAATTGGCTGGCCAAAGTTTTGATATATCAAAATTTTGGCCACAAACCAGTAGGCTCACCAAGGGCACAACCCGTGGCTTAAGCCTTGGACTGCCTGACCGTTTGTGTCCGTTCTTCCACAGGACTACAGGCAGACATAGAACTAAGTCTACGTCACTACGAGATGAAACATCCTCTCATGGATTGGATCGATCAGTGCTGGAAGTGTGCATCATCTCTACGGATTAGTAGTTCTCATAAAGACTATATATAGTCAAATGCACATAGCATCTGTGAAAGAATCAACTACCAAAGTCCAAGAAGTCAAGAAGTCGCTTCTGGGACTCTGGAAGGAAGTCGGAAACGTCTCTCTCTTTTTTTTCTTTTGAGATTTTGAGAGGGTGTAAAAATTGCTCGAACGACTCCGACAGGCCAAGCAGCCATTCGCTCTACGTCCTATATGGGCCTCACTGGGTTTCACTGATGGGCCCACGACCACGATCCAACAGGCCATTCCTTGTGCCGGCCCGGCCTACCCCACGCACCGACTCCACTCCTCGCCGCCGCCCTAGTATATAAATGCATCGAAGGTGACCTGAAGAACCCTCTCCCCAACCCGCCGTCACCTGCGCCTCCGCCTCTTCCCCTCGTCCGCCGCCTCCTTGCTTCCTCACCTCAAGGTACCGTTTCTTCTCGGCCCCTCCCCGCTTGATCTGCGCTACTCCATGCTGTCGCGGCTGGATCGATGTTTAGGAGTAGCGATTTGGCCTTCTGATAGGGGATTGGTTGCTGATACTCGCATCACCGTTTCCGTAGGTTTTGTAGGTTTTGCTTGCTCACTTGATTCGAGGGTATGATTGTTTCCGTAGGGTTCTGCGTGCTCAGTAGATTCCAGGATTTTACACTTGCGGGTGGATTCATCTGGATCCGGGATGATTGCTTCGGTATCCGTAGGGTTTCTGGGTTTTGCTTGCTCACTTGATGCGAGGGTTTGACTTTTATCGGTGGATATATCCGCATCGATAATTACTTAGGTAGCTGTAGGGTTCGTGTGTTTTTGCTTACTTGATCCGGATAAGGATAATTACTTATGTAGCTGTACTTATGTAGCTGTAGGGTTCGTGTGTTTTTGCTCACTTGATTCGAGGATTAGATTGTTCCCGTGGGGTTTTTGGGTTTTGCGTGCATACTTGATTGGAGGATTTGACTCATGGATGGATTCATATGGATCTGGATAACTGTAGGTTGATTTGTTAATCGTACTTGTGGATCGAACGTCTACAGTCTAGGCTGTTGTAATCCTTTTTTGGATATACTATATGTAGAAGAAGTTGTCCTTGTTTGGGTGTTCGTCTAGTTTCAGATCTGGTCTGTAAAATTGTTTTGGTACTGCCTTCCAAATTATTTATGCTGCTGCCTTTAAAGTTATGTGCATATACTTGCTCGTTTGCCCTGTTTAACAATTGATTCATCTGATGCAGCAGTTTTTGAACTTCACCTGCAACCATGGGTAAGGAGAAGTCCCACATCAACATCGTGGTCATTGGCCACGTCGACTCTGGCAAGTCGACCACCACTGGCCACCTGATCTACAAGCTTGGAGGTATTGACAAGCGTGTGATCGAGAGGTTCGAGAAGGAGGCTGCTGAGATGAACAAGCGGTCCTT
The DNA here is from genome assembly GCA_033239725.1 of Echinochloa phyllopogon. NCBI lineage: Eukaryota > Viridiplantae > Streptophyta > Magnoliopsida > Poales > Poaceae > Echinochloa > Echinochloa phyllopogon. The sequence goes on along the minus strand of BTCW01000003.1, from coordinate 26,817,694 downwards.
CAAATACGCGTGGGTGCTTGACAAGCTCAAGGCTGAGCGTGAGAGAGGTATCACCATTGATATCGCCCTGTGGAAGTTCGAGACCACCAAGTACTACTGCACTGTGATTGACGCCCCTGGACACCGTGACTTCATCAAGAACATGATCACTGGTACCTCCCAGGCTGACTGTGCTGTCCTTATCATTGACTCCACCACTGGTGGTTTTGAGGCTGGTATCTCCAAGGATGGCCAGACCCGTGAGCATGCTCTCCTTGCTTTCACTCTCGGGGTGAAGCAGATGATCTGCTGCTGCAACAAGGTATAATTCCAGAAATCCTATCTCAATTGTACTGCCTGTTTCTTTCATTGTGTTGGATACTCTGTTATGCTTCAATAACAATTGCTAGTATATTAGAATGTGAAATGTATGATAGTGCAATGAGTGCCTATTGATTCTATGAATAACCATCTGATTCCTAAGTATTTATGTTTGATGTAGTAGTAATGACTAAATAAATTGCATTATCCGATGTGTGAGCAGCAGGAAGGTTCTCTGTCAAAATTGTAATATAAGTTTCTCATTCAGTTGTGTTCCTTAAGTTATTGGAATGTAGTGCATGCAGAATTGTGTTCAAGTGTTGTATCATTTAGCTGCCTTCTATGATTGTCATATGATTAGTATAATTACTCAAATGTCATGTATTACAATTGTAATAGTATCTTTTCACTACTTGGTGATGTTTAATTTTTGTACTTGCTTTATACTTCCTCCATTTTGATTTACATGACATTTCAGACAGCTACTTTAGTGCTAAATGGCCTTAGTTTCCAACCACCTATGTTAAATAAATAAAAATGGTGGTAGTAATTGTTATTACAGAATGCACTAGCTGACTTGGATATGTTTGTGATATATACCAATTTATATTTATTTGTTACTGTTGAGATGGCACTTAAACAAGGTTAATCCCTACCAGTTGCATATAAGTTAATTTTGATGTGATGTTCTCGTGTATGTATATTATACATTTTTCTTGCTGTTTATGTGATCTCTTCAATTAAGCTAATAACATATGTTCTGTTGCTATTCTGTTTGTAGATGGATGCCACCACTCCCAAGTACTCCAAGGCCCGTTATGATGAGATTGTTAAGGAAGTCTCATCCTACCTCAAGAAGGTTGGGTACAACCCTGACAAGATTGCCTTCGTCCCAATCTCTGGTTTCGAGGGTGACAACATGATTGAGAGGTCCACCAACCTTGACTGGTACAAGGGCCCAACCCTGCTTGAGGCTCTTGACCAGATCAACGAGCCGAAGAGGCCATCCGACAAGCCCCTGCGTCTCCCCCTTCAGGATGTGTACAAGATTGGTGGCATTGGAACTGTCCCTGTTGGCCGTGTTGAGACCGGTATCATCAAGCCTGGTATGGTTGTCACCTTTGGTCCAACTGGTCTGACTACTGAGGTGAAGTCTGTGGAGATGCACCACGAGGCTCTCCAGGAGGCCCTTCCTGGTGACAATGTTGGCTTCAATGTGAAGAACGTTGCTGTGAAGGATCTCAAGCGTGGGTTTGTGGCCTCCAACTCCAAGGATGACCCTGCCAAGGAGGCAGCCAGCTTCACCTCCCAGGTCATCATCATGAACCACCCTGGGCAGATCGGCAACGGCTACGCCCCAGTGCTGGACTGCCACACCTCCCACATTGCTGTCAAGTTTGCTGAGCTTGTTACCAAGATCGACAGGCGATCTGGTAAGGAGCTTGAGAAAGAGCCCAAGTTCCTGAAGAACGGTGATGCTGGTATGGTGAAGATGATTCCCACCAAGCCCATGGTGGTGGAGACCTTCTCTGAGTACCCTCCTCTTGGTCGTTTCGCCGTCCGTGACATGAGGCAGACGGTTGCTGTTGGAGTCATCAAGAGCGTGGAGAAGAAGGACCCTACTGGTGCCAAGGTGACCAAGGCTGCCGCCAAGAAGAAATGACATGCCTGGTGGTTAATCCTGCGACTGCATTTGCGATACCTAGATGCCTTTCTGTTATCACATAAGTTTTGTCCTTGGTCATTGCTGGTATCTGTCTTGTTATTTCATCTTCCGCAAAACTTGAATGCTCTAAGACCTATATGTGCCCTTTTGGGTACTGTTAAACGGATTGTCGGATGTCGACCTATCTTTATGCAGATTGTGGCTTGTTTTCTTAGTATCTTTTGCTGTGCTGATTTGGCTGTGAATTTGGATTGTGGTTTATGCCCTGCAGTGGAATTTTTTTTTGTGTTAGTCAGTTTGTCGACTATTATATTGTTCCAGAGTACAGGAGTTTGTTGGTCGTCTTAGTAGTTTCTCGCACTTGTGGTCCTAATGTTTGAGGATGTGTTTCTGGATTGGCGATCATGCTGCAGCTCTCTTAACTTTGGACCGAACCGTTACATAATGGTCATTCGGATTGGTGATGTCCAACTTGTGATGGAATGTCGTGCTCTGTGCATCTTCCTGATATTCAAATCTCGGTTGATTGAAAAACATATGCCAAGAGTCCCACAATACAGATCGCGTGGGACCCACTGCACTGCTGGTGAGGAAGCCCGCGCCTGACGCGGCCGTGGACCGTCGGCGTCGGGAGTCCAAGGCGAGACCGGCGTCCCACGCTCCCCTCCCCTTCCTTGATCGGCAACGGGTCGTTCCACGAAGGCACGAACAGACCTAAACATAAACCCACTCATGGGTCATGGCCAAGTTGGAAACCATACAGACCATGCTATGCTGCTTCAATCAAAGTACCTATACAAGGCTAAAAAAAAATCAAAGTACGTACGAAGCCAAATTCTCGGGTGGCGTAGAATCGACGAGGGCTTTCCACGCGTTGGTGACAGAGACCGCACGTCGGAAATACGTAGGTTTGGCATCGAACCGCTTCCACATAGGGTTGGTAAAGGGACCTCCATTTTGTACTCGAAATTTTAAGATCCGGTCTCTATTAGTGCCGGGTCAAAAAATACTAGTTTTTGACCTAAATTTAACTAGGGCCAAATTGGATTGTGAAGAAACAAACGGGCCACGATCCATTACTGGGCTAGTAATGGATCGTGGCCCGTTTGTTTCTTCACAATCTAATTTGGCCCTAATCAAATTTAGGTCAAAAACTAATACTTTTTTGGTCCGGCCCTAATAGAGCCCGGCCCTTAAAATTTCTAGTACAAAATGGAGGGCCCTTTACCACCCCTAATTACCACCCATGCTTACACGTCACCAGATGACCATAGCTGTGGACGATCGTTAATTCCAAAAAATTGTTTCTGATCGCGCATTTCATTCTTGGCCCGACCATTGATCCCGCTTGGAAACAATGATATGCCGGATTGAATTGAAATATGTTCATTGTATACTCCAATCTACATATATTAAGAGAGATAAGTATTCAAATAAGATATTGGAGTCGATTAACCCTCTTGTTCTGGTGCAAGTGGACAACGGAGACTTATTAAACCACGATCAATGCAGGAAAATCATGTGAGGTGAACAGCTTCCTACATTTAGTACAACATAACGCAATGTGCCACGACGTGTGGTAAGTGGGCTGATCTTTCTCGGTTCCTTCCAAAATCAATTCACACTCTCGTTTTATTTTTGTTATGCCCACCCTCCATTTATAATTATTATTTTCTGACTAACTAAGACTGTGCAAAGGTTTCTAGAGCAACGCTCTCTAAACCGGAAAAAGAACGCGAAGCAACAAAGAAAATTTCTCGAAAAGATTGTTGCAAACCCTACAACTTGTTCAGACCTGTAAGAGTCATACAATCGTAGAACTGCAAACTAGAATCAAATTCTTGATGCTAAAAGATTAACATCTCCATTGAAGAAGGGAACGCGACGAACACACGCGTCGTCTCCCCTCCATTCAAGTTTCGTCTCTGAAGTTAGGGCGATTGCATGAGCATTCGCTTTCTTGGTCTGGAAACAGAGAAGAGGCGCGGAAAGTGACCTAGGAGATTTTCCGTGGGCACACTAGCTTATTTGTGCCAAAAAAAAACTTAACCGGGACTTTTTCTACTCGTGCTACGTTCTGCCATTCTGGCGAGAGCAGTGATTCTGATCCGTTGGGCCTCAAAGAACTCATTTCCTTTTTCTCCTCTACTTCAGAACTAATTTAGGAAGGCCATAGCCCATATGTATGTTCCTGCTTACGTGCCATGGGAGAGGGGATGGGAGGGTGCTTCTCAGTTGCCGGCGATGTCCGCGGCGGCATGGAGGCCGTCGGCGTGGGCGGCGGCGGGAGGAGCCACGGGGGCTCGGCGGCGCCGCAGGGCGGGCCCAACGACGCCGTCGACTACTTCTTCCAGACGCGCGGCCTCCGCGGCCTCTACACGCCCATCGAGGTGAGCAAAGCACTCGCACGGTCGGTCCTTCGACCGCCATTCCTGCAGCCGGCCGCCGTAGATGTTTGCCGAATTTGTGCTCCGGTGGCTGGAGTGGTTGGGAGTGGGTGTTCGGGTGGTTGTGGTTTTCGTTTTGGAGGAATTGGGGTTTTGTTGCTTCGTTTGGTGGGTATATGTCTCAGCGGTTAGGCGAGATTGGAAATTTGGGGTTTGGAATGTTCTCGTCGGAAATGTGATCATGATTTTCGAAATGTTGTATACTTACCGAGTTACTTCGCAAATGCGTTAGATTATAATTTTTATTTCCCACCTTCATAAGTAACTATCGAAGCTTGAAGTAGGGTTTGGGGTTTTCGAATGCTGAGGCCGCATTGTAGGTTTTGGTGCTTAAGTTTTGGGAGGTATCCTCGGTTCCCTGCAATTGCTCGGAATCAAGCGGGCCAGCTTGGCTTTGTTATAGGAAATGCTATCGGCTCCAAATATGCCACAGTTGTCCCCTTTTGTCTTTGAGAATGTGAAACTTTTCTGCCTGTATCCCAGCTGCATGCCAAAATCTTTTTGTGTTCCTTTTGTTGGGAGAATTTGCATGCATGCTTATATGTTTCTCTGATGAATTGCCATCAACACCATCATCATAGAAAACTGCATGTGGTCTGTTCATTACTCATCAGTCCCTGTGTGTGCACGAACTAGATCTTACTATAGTACACATTCAGTTTACATTCATGATTTCTCAAATGTTGATTGTGTAGTGTAGCATTGTGTATCGAAATTTCTGTATTGATTTGTTACCATGTCCTTTGTGGCTAGTGCATGCACCATAATAGTTGGGTATAGTAACTATACCTCTTTCCTATTTGTTGGTTTCCTTGTTTGAAGTGTTTCCTGGTCATCTTGATGCCTTCAATTAGTGTTGTCCTACCTATGATGGCGTCAAGTCTTACATGGCACAGCTTACTAAATATGTTCCCAAGTTGATTGTGGATGTCAATCTGATGATCTCGAATGCTGATATGTTGTTTTGTTTCTCTAATTCCAGCTCTCGTTTTCAGCAACAAAGCTGCGGAACACAGATGCTTTTTCAAAGGTACAAAACTAGTATTATCTGAAGTATTTCAGTCTCGATATTCCTACTTCCATCTTGGTGGTACAGCCGTACAGGTCTTGTTCTCCACATGCATAATTATGTTGTGGAATGTGTGTCTCTGACTTTGTAATGTTGGTTATTCCTAGCGAGAAATGATAGGTTATGTTGTGGAAAATGAACATACTATAAATAGCTAATTGTTTATAAGTTTTTGTTCCATATTGATATTCCTGTCTTTTACCAATGAGTATACAACCTTCACTTATCTTACATCTAACCCATACAAAAGTAATTCATTACTGTTTGTAATTCTCGAAACTGGATGCACATTGCTTTGTTCAGCTTGATTGAGTTGTCTACACTAACATCAAGGGAAAGCTAGAGGAGATTGGTCGTACTGAAGTGATTTTAAATTCACTGGAGCCCTCTTGGATCACAAAGGCTGCAATGTCTTACCAATTTGAGATTGTGCAACCACTCGTGTAAGTTTCTTATGGAAGAAATCTATACACTACTTGAAAAAAATCTCCTACAGTCCTACTAACTGCTATTATTTTTCAAATAATCATAGATTCAGGATATATGATGTTGACACAAAGTACCACAACACTCCAGTGAAGGTATTAGTATTATGTGCCCTTAATTCATTATTTTTTTCTGTGCCTCTACTCAAATTGTACACTTATGCTGGATATTTGTTCAAATCAGCCAATAGTTCTTTCATACTTAATTACTATGTTCTGCATATGGCCACATTTGCAAATGGTAAATACTTGCTTCAGAGAAGATGTATGATTAGCTGGCACAACAATTATCTCAAGTTCTGTTTTTGGGGAAAAAATATCAGATATAAAATAGCCTATAAAGAAGTTCCCTTCTACCTCAGTCACCTGTATGCATTATTTTGTGAAGAAAAATTTCATCAAGTAACAGTGGGAAATGGCTCCTGACTTGTAGCAGAACTGTCTAGATTTTCTGTGATTCATAATGAATAGTTTTATATATAACCTACAAAATCTGCATTTGCTGATTTATGCAGATGTTGAAGTTGGATCAACAAGATTTTCTTGGGGAAGCTTGCTGCAACTTATCAGAGGTTGGTAAAACATCAATTACATTGATGATCATAAATACCACGAACAGTTTCTTGCATAAGTTTCTGTATCATCCAAGTTATCTAAATGTTTGCAGGTTAAGAGATGAAGCAGTGTCTTGTCTGATTTTTGTTTTGTGCTCCTTCCACAGATTGTCACAAAATTCAACCATAGCCTGACATTGAATCTTCGAAGTGACTGTGGACATGGTCTTCATGGAACAATGACAGTACACGCTGAAGAAAGCGACTCTTCTAGAATGGCAGTTGAGATGACGCTGCATTGCCTCAACTTGGAAAACAAAGATGTGCTATCCAAAAGTGTATGGATGCATTTACTTCACTACTATAGTAATGTTATAAGCTGGTAAATTAGTTACAATTCTCACCTGATATTGACTATACAGGATCCCTTCTTGAGAATTTTGAAACTGGTAGAGACTGCTGGTCCCATTCCTATCTGCAAAACAGAAGTCGTAACTAACAACTTAAACCCTGTTTGGAGGCCAATCACTTTAACATCGCAGCAATATGGAAGCAAGGTATGTGCAGTTTTACTGGTACGAAGATATTTCTGTTAGCATTGCTGAGCACATGCATAATTCCATGTTGACCTGTGTTTTTCCCTTCTCTTGTGCTATATTTCAGGATAACCCACTGCTAGTTGAGTGTTTTGACTTCGAGTCCAGTGGTGACCACCAACTGATAGGGTACGTAGATTAGTTCAGTGTATATTTTGACATTGTGTTCAAGATTAATTATGCCCTTGGACCTTGTTTGTCTGATAATAGGGCCTTCCAGACTACTATTTCTCAGCTTGAAAATCTACATACCTCAAAGTCTGGAGCAGATTTTTACAGCCATAAGGGACAGAGAAAGGTAGTTTTTCTCTGTTACGTGATATACTGAACAAAAGAGCCACTTCAACTAACTTCTTTATATGTCTCAACTGGTTTCAGATGCGAGGACAACTGTTTGTGGATAAGTTGCAGGAAAAAGTTCAGCATACTTTCTTGGACTATATTTCCAGTGGATTTGAGCTCAATTTTATGGTGGCTGTAGATTTTACAGGTAAGTTTGATTTGTCAGCTTAGGATATTATACTTGTAGCTCTGTCTGATTTATGATTTTTCTCTTGTTTTCAGCTTCAAATGGTGACCCCCGTGTACCTCAGTCCTTGCACTACATTGACCCTTCTGGCAGACCTAATTCATATCAACAGGTTAGCATTTGTCTGGTTTGTTAAATATTTCTTAAGGTGACAAGCTTGCTAATTAGTTCATATACCAGGTAATACTTGGAGTTGGCGAAGTTCTGCAGTTTTATGACAATGATAAGCGATTTCCTGCATGGGGTTTTGGAGCAAGGACACATGGTCATGTATCACATTGTTTTAACCTGAATACAGCTACAAATGACTGTGAGGTAAAACTTTTGACCATGCTTAACATTTTCTGTGGTATGTTTCCTTCACAGCCATATAATCGTCGGCTAACATGTGAATATGTTAACAGTATAGTATGTAGACTTGGAATTAGTATGGTCTGTTAGCACAGTCATCGGATTGTCAATCATGTGCGTTATTGCTCCTGAAATCTTGCTGAACATTCTGACAAACTGGGAAACATATAAACCACTACTGACAGCATTCTAATTGCTAATATTGATGCTATATTTGTTTATTCTCCTAATGATGGTGTTTATAATTTCCATACATCATGTGTGTTAAGGTCTTTTTTTTTAAATGAACACAGGTTGTTGGAGTGGAAGGTATCATGTCAGCATATGCCTCTTCTCTTTACAGTGTTTCCCTTGCTGGGCCAACTATGTTTGGGCCTGTGATCAACAAAGCTGCAGAAATTGCAGCCCAATCCCTTCAATACTCAAACAACAAATATTTTGTCCTTCTCATTATCACGGTATGCAATCGAATTTCTGCACATGACCTCTGTTGGTCCATGTTATTCACCTGAGCATTTTTGCAGGATGGAGTTCTCACTGATATTCAAGAAACTAAAGATTGCATTGTACGGGCATCAGACTTGCCACTGTCAATTCTCATTGTTGGCGTTGGAAATGCTGATTTCAAGCAAATGGAGGTAAAGCAAAACTTCAGAAATCCATTCCTGATCAATAAGAAGTATTCTGAATATTTCCCTGCATCTTGACCCTGATCAAACTGTATGCACATTCCTTTATGCTATAAGTGAAATCATTTTATAGACAGAAAGGACCTAACACCTCACGATGTTTGCTTTTTTCAAGCTGAGCTGTTGCATGCTGTATCTGTATGCACTTGGTAGTTTAGTCTGGCAGTTCATTGCAGCACGGCTCTGCACCTTTTTAATTGAACCTGTGGTACCAATGCATTCGATGAATCTACAGGCACACATTCACTTGCATCGGGCAGAAAGTCTGTCCACTTACGATGTACTTTATTCTTGTCTGATGCTAAAACAAAGGCTATTGGACTGCAATTCGCTGTCCCGTGATCTTCTTTTTCTGTCCACTTAACAACCTTCCACTGCAGATTCTGGATGCTGACGACGGTAAGCGACTGGAGAGCTCAACTGGGAGGATCGCGACACGCGACATCGTCCAGTTTGTCCCCATGAGGGAAGTCGAAGGTCAGCAGCAATAAACTGCAACATCACATTCGCCCTTGTTACCATCAACCAACTCCAGCTGTCACATTACAGCCACAGAATATACCGTTGCTGACATAATTTCATTGTCGATGGTTCTATGTCCTTGTGCACAGGTGGCCAGATCTCCGTCGTGCAATCTCTTCTGGAGGAGCTGCCCGGCCAGTTCCTGCAGTACATGCGTGCCCGGGGGATTAAGCCACAACCTCAGGCTCCTCTGGCCTCAACCTCAGCGCCCGCCTACCCTCCTCCACAGCAGTGATCTGCTGCGCTCTACATGAGCTGGTCCTTAAACTGAAGTGTAGATTCCACCAATACCCCGTCCTAGCGTAGTACTCTTGTTCATACAGTCTCTGCTCTGCTTAAGCCCCGTCTTGTTGCACATGGTGCATCGAACGAGTTGAGTCTGCGCCCTAGATCCAGCATTAGATTATACTGAATTGCATTTACCGCTTTCCTCTAGGTTGAACACTTTAAGTTAACTGCGGTATGTAATGACTGGTTCTGCTTCAAGTATCAGCGTTATTACTGTCCCCTGCTTTGCAATTTCTTCTGATCTTGCACTTTTTTTTGAGGCCTGGTGAGCTACTACAGATGGAATAGATTAGCTGCACTCCCTGTCTGGTGATAGGAAAAAAGGGGTGCCCGTCTTTGGTGATGGTGGTTATGAGTTGACCACAGCTTTAGCTCCATGATGGCGCAGCGGCTGGCTGCTGGCTGTGGGGAGAAGGCAAGGAGGAGCATGTGCGTGTTAGCCTGGAGGCCAGCCTAGAGCTCGTGGGCATGTTAGCCTGGAGCTCACAATCACCGGGCGAGCGGCATGCTCCGCTTGCCTCCCTCCCTCCCTGGCAGTTGTGCCCCTCGTATCTTTTGGTCCTCTTCAACAACCCAAATTCGCTGGAGGCGGCACCCTGCTGCCGGCGGCGTCCAGCGTTTGCGTTCATGCACGCCCACGCGGCCCGAGCTGAGAGGCCGTCGTCGGTCTGGGAGAATTTTCTTCGCTTGTTTTCCTGTTGTCTTTCAACCTTTCTCTTCAAGACTACAACTCATTTTTGTAGCAACAATTTTGTAGGACATGCAAATATTTTACAAACAAAGAAAAGAAAATCTCTCTCTTGTATAAAATGAGGTCCACCGTGTACCGCGGATATTGCGCAACACGACGCAGTTTGGTTAGATTGATTCTGCATAGATGTTTATGCGAGGAAAGCGTGTTTAAAGTCTGGCCTGGTAATGTGAGTGGGATGGACCGGCAACATGTATGAATGTGGCAGTGAGATGCTCCTGCAACATGTATAGAGTACAAGTGACATTGCTCATGTGGACTTGTGGTGAATATATTAAGGCCATTTTGTTTTGGAAGAAGTCCATTTTTGGCCATCGAACTATAGCCGAAGTTTGGTTTTGGCCATCGAACTCGAAAACCAGAAATCTTTGGCCACCGAACTCTTGAAACCGTTCACATTTTGCCATCGAGCGGTTTTAGAAGGTGGTTTTACTGACGTGGCTTCCACGTGGCGGTAGGGCCCACATGTCAGCCCCATCTCTCTCCTCTCCCTCTTTCTTCTCTCTCTTCCCTCCTCTGTTTTGGTGCTGGTCGCGGGCGGCTGAGCGGCGGTGCGGCCAGCCGGGCGGTGCGGGCGGGCGGCTGCGCGGCCAACCGGGCGAGCGGGCATCGGCCAGCTAGCCAGACGGCGCGGGCGGTTGGCGGCGTGGTTGACCGGGCGGACGCCGGTGCGGGCGGCCGGACGGACGCCGGAGTGGTTGGCCGGGCGGACGCCGGCGCTCCACTGCATCGCCAACCTGCCAACCACCTCGCTTGCCCCCGCCCGCTCGCCACAGCGCCACCGCCACGAGCACCATCGCCGCCGGCCGCCCCCTTCCGTGGAGCCACTTCCACACGCCGCCCAGCGCAAGGTGAGGGGTGGAATCGAACCCCCGCACTCCCTTCCTTCTCTTCCCCCTGCACTGCTCGGCCGCCGCCCGCCCGCCTGCGCCGCTCGGCCGCCCGCGCCCATCACCAAAACAGAGGAGGGAAGAGAGAAAGAGGAGAGAGATGGGGCTGCCATGTGGGCCCCACTACCACGTGGAAGCCACGTCCGCAAAACCACCTTCTAAAACCGCTCGATGGCCAAATGTGAACGGTTTCAAGAGTTCGGTGGCCAAAGATTTCTGGTTTTCGAGTTCGATGGCCAAAACCAAACTTCGGGATGGCCGAAAATGGACTTCTTCCTTTTGTTTTTATTTCAACACTGGCCCCGTGAGTTGACTTGCCCTCCTACTTATTTCTTTAAACTATTTTCCTATGTTCCAAACGGGCTCGCATACGACCATTCTCGGTGAGGGTTTTATTAGCATTAAATATAGTGCCATGTCAGTTTTTTTTGGTGATGTGGCAAAGAATAAATGAAGAGAGATGAATTAAGTTTCATGGTGGTGAAATCCTATGTACACTATTTCCAAGACGGTCTGTGTCTTGCATGTAGTCTTGAAAACAACAAATAATGAAACTTTGCATTGAGAGGGGGCTATTTCAACTATGAATTAAATGAACTTTTGCTTACTCTGTATGTAGTATCCTTGAAAACATAATAAATATGAAATGTCCATTGAGAATATGGAAAATAGTGAAGAGAAGTGGTAGTGCATTGTATGTTGGGTCCCAATCCCAACAAATTGCTGTTTATGAAGTCTGAGGAGACAGACACTGAGGATAACTTTTGGTTAGTTGTTCCTTGAATCATTCGAGACAATTAACTCTCTGTATCATATCAGACATCACTATCTTTCCCTTTTCTTAACGTACGCCAAAGCAACGGCACAATCATGTGGATTGCTAGGTGCACCATTTGTATTATTCCCCTTTTTTCCCTTTTCCTTGGCACTATTTGTTAAATTCAATATGGTTTCCATTTCTACACTGTCAGTTTCAGTTGACAATGGTATCTTTCTTATCAGCATTTCTCTCTCTTTTCCCCGGCACTAACAAACCCATTCATCTTTATAAATTCACTATTTTGAATAACATTTAATTTGATAGTGTTATTCGTATAGATCGTTACAACTTGAGAATCCAAGATAACAAACATTCGGGTACAAATATTATTACACAGATGATTCATTGATGTTATCATATTTGTTCATAAAAATAAATTCAACTCGATAAATTTACATTTCTTGAAAACACAGCAACAAAATTTATCTTTTGCACATGTACAAAAGTACCTATTGGTATACGCTAGTATTGTTTGAGAAAGTTAAGACCACAAACAGGGGTCGACCTAGAACTAATATTGAGTGAGGGCGCTCCTTAAGATCAATTAAGTTTTAAAATATTAAATACGGTGAAAATTTGTTTATGGCCTTGGCATCCAAAAAATTGAGTGCTCATATCAACGTAGGTCCATCCCCTCCCTAAGGTCCAACTTGAAAATCTAACTTTCTCTTGGATCCCACAGGAACTTTTTGTTACCATCAAACTCATACGAGCCATCATGTCACTCCATAAAAACTCGGTATACCTAGCAATTTCGTGCTGAATAAGCCTCACGTCGTTTTTATAGTAGTATAGCGTGCCAGCTCGGAGACAGGAGGTTTGAGAGGAAGAGTCTCAAGCTTCGAATTGTCAATTTTCTGCAAAGGCGCAGCTCATCTGTCCCTTTCCATAATAGAATGATTGGTAAAAAGAAACCATCACATGGTTAGCAAGCTACTGTCGCCGTTTCAGACAATATTGGAAGGACAAACGGGACACGATTATTTCATCTGTAACTGTGTAACATCTGACGAGCTTACATTTCCGTTTTGAAAAAGAAAAAAAAGAGCTCTTATGCATATGCATCAGCCTATATTTATACGAAGGAAATTAGTGCATTGTTGCTGGGCACTTTCTTATAACACTATTCTATAACCTAACTCCTAAGGTTATGACAATTATTGCGTTATATTGACAACTCTTCATGCTTAGATCATGCATCGCTTTTAATATGTGAGTAGGGATGCAAATGGTTATCCAATGGTGTTTTATAATTACGACATGTCACTCTAGTTCTTTCTCCTTCTAAATATATTATGAATTATTTTATAGTACATTTTATTAAGTTTTTAATCGACACAGTGAAATATTCATAAGTTGCATACCTATATGTGATAAAAAATTCTGTTGATTTTGCGTCGGAGCCTTGGATGATCCTTCCTAGTTCCTAGACACAATCAGCCAGCGATTGTAATCCGACCTTGAATGAATGAAAGCTGTGTTACGAGCTAAAAAAAAAAGTTCCTAGACACAATCTTCCCAGATTTTACTGAGTACAGTACCCTATGACTAGTCCTTTCAACATTGCCGTCGTCCACTTGTCCTATCTCTGAGCCAGCCGCCGTCGTGCAATGTCTCAGGATAACACTTCCATCAGTAACCGCAGGAGACCTTAAACGGCAAGGCTCCTGGATGATCCTAATCTAACCAGACATATAAGTTTCAGCTTGTTCCTTTCAAAAAAAATTAAAAATGAAAACCGGACATAGTTTTTGCTGCCCCCAGGATCGGGACAAAAGCCCTGACAGAGGAAGCCGACAACGGAGAGAGCGCCAGGGAAGTGAGGGCAAGAAAACCGTTGGGAGGCTGGGAGCTTTGCTTTGGGCCGCCGAGCGAGATCAATGCAATGAATCACAGGCACACCTCGGCGCCAGCTTGTCCTCCCCTCCCTGCCTTCCCTTCCCTTCTCTTCTCCCCCATCATCATCGTCGCCACGCCGCCCTAATTTAATCGCCATTTATATTTACTAACTTATTAATCCCGACTCCGTCTCCGTCCCCGCCTCCTCTTCCTCCGCCGAGCGAAGCGAGAGGCGACCAACCAGCCCCCACACCCCGCGCGCGCAAACCCTAGCCCAGCTAACCAGCCAGCCTGCCTGCCTGCTAGCACCAGGGCCAATGGCGGAGGACGGGGGCGACAGGGACCAGCAGCAGCAGCAGCAGCAGCCGGCGGCGGCGGCCGCCGCGGCTGCGGGAGGAGGCGCCGGAGTGGCGGCGGAGGGGCGGAGCAGGGAGAGCGTGAAGCTGTTCGTGGGGCAGGTGCCCAAGCAGATGTCGGAGGCCGAGCTCGCCGCCCTGTTCGGCCGCGTGGCGCTCGTCGACGAGGTCACCGTCATCCGCGACAGGGCCACCAGGGTCTCGCGAGGTAACGGATCCGTACCGCCCTCTCGCCCTCCGAACCCGGTGTTCCTTCGCCCGCGCCGCCAATGCGGCTCCCGCGCGGGGCGAGCTTCTCTCGGGCCGGGATCTGGGGCCGCGGGTCGCCTCGGCGAACGCCGAACGGGGACACGGCGGAGGTTGGGGGGCTCCGTCGTCCGCGCGTCGTTTATTTATTTATTTTGGGAGGGTTTCGTTGCTCTCTGGGGGGCTCTTGGCTGGGTTCTGAGCTTGGTCTGGGGCAATGCCGCCGCCGAGCTCGGGCTGCCGCCTTCCTGTTCGTGGACGCTCCGGCGGCGGCGGGGCGGAGAAGTCTCGTGCTTCGCTGGGGAATGGTTGTTTGGCTGGCCATTTCCCGTGCAATGCGGTGGGGGAATTTCGTGTTTTCTGGGGATTTTGCCACCTTTTGTGTTGAATTGGCGGTACCTCTTGTTGTTCTCTGTGCGCGCTGGAGGGATGCGACGCCGTGATGCGAGTGCCATGTTGTCGCCAAAAGCTTTGGTGAACTTTATCAGATTTTTTTTTAATCCAGCCCGCCCCCTAGCAATTTTTGTAGTCTTGTGGTGGAGGATATGTAAGAAGTTGCTGTGTTTGCTTGAAACTCCCTGGTTTACTTCCACTTTGGCATTTGTTTGCTTGAACAACTGGGGCTTGATCCAAAGCTGGCCTACAATGTTGCAATATTCTGTCTGCACATGTCTTTTGATTTATCCCTTGTAGGGCTAGATCAGAATTGCTCTCTTAAAGGAATTTATCATAATCTGGTGTCCGGACTTCATTGCAATACTGTAGTATGATTTTGATTGTTTTCTATATGATAGGGAAGTGGTGTTTTCTTTATTTTTGTTGGTCTGAATTTGTGTGGAAGGACTGATTCAGTATGCTTCTCCTTGTAGTTGTGTTTGTATTCTCCCATAATGTTCAATGTTGTTCTTCATGTGGAAAATTCAATTGGAATGCCATTTAGCACAAAGTTAGAAATTTTGATGGGGTATAGTGTGAATATGTAATCTCTAGATGGCAAGCTGCTAACCTTTTGTTCCTTAATTTGATTGTTGATTAAGTGCACTGGAAATTTCAGGCTGCTGCTTCCTGATCTGTCCATCAAGGGAGGAGGCGGACAAGGCAGTGACTGCATATCACAACAAGCGCACATTACCTGGGGTATGTGGACAGAACCCTGCCTGATTCACCTACATTGCCTGGGAATACTACTATAGTGTACTGACTGGATCCCTCTGTAGGGTTCTTTGGGGTCAGGAATTGTTGCAATGTTTTGAGTTTGCTTTAATATAGTGGGAGCTGGTACTGTCTGCATTCAAATCTGTCTCCAAACTAATCCACTGATTACATAGCAAGCCTAGAGATCTGAACCCAACCCTAGCATTCCCATATTGTTGTAGATGTCTAGTTTGAACATATGTTTCCATACATGATACATGAATTGACTAAGCAGGCCCAACGGTAGAGTTGCAATTCTGAATATGGATAAGTTGAAACAAAACTTGCCATTGCCGACCTACTCTCTGGCAGTGATATATTAACATGCTTCAAATGACAGGGAAAAATGAAATGCTTCAAAGAAAATTTCAAGAGTCTCTATACAATTGCAATCCAAGGAATTATTTAATATTCCTAACACACATTATATGTCGTCAAACACCTTTTATTTCTCCTGATGCTTTAAGCATTTCTCTTTCTCTATTTTAATCTAGGCCGCAAGTCCATTGCAAGTAAAATATGCTGATGGAGAGTTGGAAAGATTGGGTATGATGCTCTCCAAATTTATATCGTCTATAATAGATTTTCATGTTGATCTTGGTTCAGTTATTTATCATTCCCACTGACATGTTTTGTGCTATTACTTCCAGAGCACAAGCTTTTTGTTGGAATGCTCCCGAAAAATGTAACAGATGCTGAAATGACCGATTTGTTCTCACAATATGGGAATATCAAGGATTTGCAGATCTTGAGAGGTTCGCAACAGGCAAGCAAAGGTATATTGTCTTGTGGGGATAGTTAATAGGGATGAAAGATCGCTTAATCACTTTTGTAGTTTTGTTACACTTTCCTGCACATTTAACTTCTTTGTCAACTTTGGATGTTGCAGCTGGTTGTGCCTTTCTGAAATATGAAACAAAAGAGCAAGCTGTGGCTGCGATAGAAGCTCTAAATGGAAAACACAAGATAGAGGTTTGTTAGAATTAAGGGTCCATTTTTATTGTTTGTATTGGTGATATTTTACTCCACTTCTCCAGCACTATGCAACCCATTTTTCTTCAATCATAAGATTACTGCCCAACTCAACAAGCATGATCCAAATTCTATTAACAGAAATAGCCCAAATCTCGCACTGGTGTTAAATGAATATTGCACTCGCTGTCCTTGCATTTCCAAAGTATCAAACAGAAGATGCTCAAACAAAGCAGCATGCACCTGCCCAAATTGTTTGGCGGGGCACAATGCAAACATCACCTTAGTTCAAATTTTGCATGTGCCTACTGACATGTGACCCCAGACCTCACATAGCAGCCACACAATGGATGGTATTTCAATTTATGAGGAAGCTGAACCTAGCTCAGTTGGTTGAAGTTGTGGATATATGCTTAGTCCTCCCGGATTCAAGTCCTTGTTGAGAAAAAATTGGGTGCCTATCTTTTTTCTAATATAAAGGCACCCAGTTCCTCCTAGGTTATTTTTTTTTAAATTTCCAACGTATGCATCTTCTGATGGTGCTGACTACTGTGCTATTTCCCTAAATATGTAGAGCAGAAATTCTAGATTCCACTTCTCTCATTACTTGAATTTAATCTGACAGATTCAGGTAAAGTAAAATTATGCATACTGAAGTGTGAAGTCTTCTAGAGTAGCAGTTGGTTAAAATTATTTTTGTAAATAAAAGATATTTCCTTCATGACATTTTGTCTTATATTGGATGAAGATATTGATGCATACCTTAAATCATTAATACCTCGGCATTATGCGATATTTGACGATTTCTATTGCTTCTAAAATTTCATGACCAGTTACACAAATCTAACATGCCCTATTCATTTTTGTTAGGGTTCAAGTGTTCCCTTGGTTGTCAAATGGGCTGACACCGAAAAGGAAAGACAGGCTCGAAAAGCACAAAAGGCTCAATTCCAGTCTTCCAACATGTTGAATGCAAATGCCATGCAACAGACCTCATTGTTTGGAGCTTTACAGATGGGATATGTACCTCAGTACAATGGATTTGGCTACCAGGTAAATTATGCATAAATATCTTGAGGTTAGCTTAGTGCATGATGCAGCAAGCAGCTCCATGAAAATCTTTCTTATGCTACTCTCACACTAACAGAAGTGAGCATTCTTTTGAACTGCTCAGTTTGGGTCATCCTTAAGTTCATGTACACGAACTAGCAGTATATAACAAAAAATAACATACAAGTTATGCAGTAGGGCAATATGCATGCAAAGTGCCACAGGAATACTTCCTGTATTTTACTTCTTTGTCATGGTGGATAATAATCTTTACTTGTATTGCTCTTTGCAGCCACAAGGAACCTACGGACTTATGCAGTACCCTCCTCTATCTCCTATGCAAAATCAAGCTGCCTTCCAGAATATGGTTCAGCCAGTTAACCAAGGAAGCTCAATCCGTGGAGCTAATTCCGAACTTTCCCCCAATTCAGTTCCTAGATCATTTAATTCAACGCAGTTAGGAAGCCCCTATTCACCTCTGCCTGGCATGCAGTATCCTGGAGCGTATCCTGGTGGTGCTATTAACAACCGTCCTTTTGCAAATTCTCACAATTCAATCAAACTTCAAAATTCAAATGCTAATTCACCCACGTCTTCGGGTGCCAGCAGCAATCCTGGTCCCCAGATAGAAGGTTTGCTGTCTTCTATACTCACGAGATTACTTAATTTATAAGTTCTTTGTAACAGAGAAGTTCTTATATTATTAGATGCATCATGTTATTTGAAGATTTCTGTCTCTGAAATGGTTGTCACATGAACAGGTCCTCCTGGAGCCAACTTGTTCATATACCATATACCACAAGAATTTGGTGACCATGATCTTGCAAATGCATTTCAGAGTTTTGGTAGAGTTTTGAGTGCTAAAGTTTTTGTAGACAAGGCAACTGGTGTTAGTAAATGCTTTGGTAACTAATTCTTCCTAGCTTGAATTTGGATGATAAGTCAGTCTTACAAACACGGTTTCCTAACTTGTTCCTGAATCTATACAGGTTTTGTAAGCTATGATTCTCCAGCTTCTGCACAAACAGCCATTAGTATGATGAATGGATTCCAATTAGGTGGTAAAAAATTGAAAGTACAACTCAAGCGAGACAACAGCAAGCACAGTAAACCCTTCTGACAAAGTGATTCCAGTGTACGCTCACACGATCAGGAAAATCAGTACATATGTGTCACAATTGATCGTAACATTGTTTCATCTGGCCTCCCACCACGCTGTTGTCGGTGGTGGCTCTTGTATCTTTGTTCAATTCACATTCTTGGAAACTGTCACATTGTGTATTTTCCTCGCAGCATAGTTGTAGCACTTGTACCATCAGATCCTTGTACATCAGACATTAATTCATTCGATTGTTCTTTTATTTCTCCTCTCATGATTCACTTCATGTGTGAATAACTTTTTATTCTTGGATTCCGCGTGTTTTCAGTGTTATCATCATCATCCCTGACCGTGGTAGGTATTCACTGAGTGCGTAAGAAACTAGCAACGTCAGTCTATCCTGTTGCTTCGCAGCTTGTTAAATTTTTTGGAGGCCTATTTGATTACTGGATCATACCATCATTATAGATCTTGATAGCAAGGCCTTTCTAATGAATGAATGGCTAGTGCTATTGGCCAAAGCTTGCGAAATTCATGCCTCAAGAATATTTGAAAAGCCAACAAAAAAAACTTGTGAAGTTATGCAAAACTCAGTCAGCAAAATGTTCATTTGCTCTGAATTTGGTACGGCCCTAGTTTAGGAAGAGCTCATTTTTAAACTTTCGCAAGCTTATATGGGCCAACGCAAAAGGTTCCGGAAAATTGGAGGCAACTCTATGGGTAACAACACTATAAGCATTTATACTGGATTCCACCATCTTTATTGTTTCGAGCACGGTTACACAGCAAGCGCAGGGCAAACATATGTGCAACACACAAGAGCCTGCCGCATCTGGCTTTGGCCGCTATACACACATACGCAAAGATGCCCATCTGCTGCTTTACATCCCCGACCCATATTCACACGCCCTCCTAGTATACAACATCACCTCCAGACTGGGTGCGTTATTCTGCGCCTACAACCGTCTCAGAACAGCAATTCTTCTGTTCTGCTTGTTCTGGACTATATTTAGCTTCAATCAGCCGTCCTCGTCATGGAAGACCCATCAGCATACACATGAGCAGTGTGAGAGCCAACTGCCATTGGCAAGAATGCCTTTGTGTGGCATATGCTGCAATTTTTTCACAAAACAATGGGTGGTCAGTAGCAAGAGATGAAATGTGGGTAGCCATTTGGAAAGGAGATACAAGGTAGCATTTGAGTAGCTTGTATCTAGCATGGTGGCAAGGCTGATGCAGTGGATGAAATGAAATGCAGATAATTTATTTGGACCATATTGCACAATTGTAGTTCCATTCAATGTGTCTAGCAAAATTACTATCAGTAAAGTAAAAAAGTTTCACTGGTTGGATATTCTTCAGAATTGGAATAGAGCTACAAGAAAAAATAAATAAAACTAATAACCAACTCAACTACTTGTTTACTTTGAAAATCATAGCACCCATAACAATAGAACCAAGGGAGTTGAGCAAATGCAATTAAGAATTAAGAACCAAGGGAGAAAGCGACTCACATGAATGAGGAGCAGGAGCTGTAGCTGGCATTTCAGCAGGGGGATGCCCATGAACGAGGGGTGCAGCATGCAAATGGGGCTTCACAAATGCTGGAGAAGGAGCAGGGGCGGTGTTGTGTCTCCTGGGATTATTAAGAGAGTGATGAACAGAAGGTGATGGACTAATGTATGGTGGTGGCGCTGCATGAGGTATGGTTGCAGGTGAAGCATAATGGTGGTTACTAGCTACTGGCTCAGCAGCTGGAGATACAGGAGCTTTATTCTTTGGCTTGTTGGTGTATCGGTATGAACAAGATGGGGATGGAGATATATATTTAGGCTGTTGTACAAGAGAATGTACAGGAGCAGGAGATGGAGCAAAATGCTTCTTTTCCTCATGACTATTGTGGTGGTGGTGGTGGTGGTGGTGATAATGATCCTGATAAGGCATAGGCGCCGGACTAGGTGCATCAGTACCACCCCCACTGTGCAAAGAATGTGTCAGGTATGATGAAAGGCTTATCTGCTTTACTCTGCCAAACACAGTGTGATTCAGTCCCAAGTTTCCTGAGGACGAATTAGCAATTGTTTGGGCCAACTGCTTCATCCTTGGAAGGGATGGCTGGTGATTCCCAACTTCAAGAACAATGGAGGCCTGGACAATTGTTGGAGGAGCTACGGTTGAACCTTTTGAATTCGTCAATTTGATGTAGAGGTTCTGCAAAGTACAAGAAAGGAGACTCAGTTGAACAAACAAGAACAAGATCTAATAGGCCACATTGAACAGGTGAGGCCTTTGCAGCACATCATTTCCCTATCCCGAGTTTACTAATGTCCAACAAATAAGAGTCATTCATTACTCAGTAGCCCTAAAGCAAGTAGCGAATGTGAATGACAAAAACTAAAATAGCAGTGATATCTCATTCCTCATGCACCACTACCACCTGTTACTGGCTTGCCTTTTTTTTTTCCTCGAACAGGCAGGAGAGCTGCGTATTATTATATTAAGAAGAAAAAAAGGGTTATAGAAACCCGTACAACACCCCACCCCACCCCACTACATAAGGGAAAACTCTCTCTCTACTGAACAAAACTTGACCCTAGACCAAAACTCATTGGTTAGCTCTAGAGCGAGGAGATGTGATACCCTTCTAGCTCCAGCCAAGCACCAAAATTGCAGTAACAGAAACCAGGACACCATCAAGGCTGCATATCTTTATATTACTGGCTTGCTAGAACATTTGTTTAGAGAAATATCTTATTTCATTGTTCTTTTTATTTTTTTACGTGCTCCATACTAGTACTAGCAGTATACTAGTATAGAGAAGATCTAAGCGTCATTTTTTAAGTATAATTTAGTAATTATTTCAATCTTTCCGGGCTCAATAATATTATAACTTTGTGCTAGTATTGAAAAATATATAATAGTGATGTCATTTGTGTTTTTTTAATCCATGATATCCTTATACTACTCACATATACTACCTATACCACAGATGAAGTCTCCAATAGTATACAATTAATCTTAGCCGTCGGATGTTTTTATACTAGTCCTTTTCGAACACTAGTATGGAGTACCATAAAAGATCTCAAAATGTTTGCCCAAGTTTTTTTTCTAAAAAAATGCTAACCAGCATCACTTCAGTCACCGGCATAGTAGTGACTCATAACCAGTACGAAATCGCCGTAACAAGCAATTATGTGATAACAAGTATTGACACCTGTTCCTTGTATATGACACCTAGCAAACCCATTTTTAGACCATCAAATGTAACTTTTGTAAAAGTAGAAAGTTCTACAATAACATCCTGTAGTCCATATATCTATGCTTGCACGTTCCCCTGTGCTCTGATGTATGCACAAGTGCTCCCACATAGACCACGACTTGGCAGTGATTTATATTGTTGAGGGTACCCCAATTCACAAAGGAGAAAATGGGGCAAGCTATACTCCATCGGGTGCCCAGTTACTCACAAGTACAAGGAACATGCATGCATACTTATAACAATCGCATGCCCATCAGGTCACAAAAATTAAATGTCTGGTTCATGTACACATGCAAGATCAGAAACCCAGAAAAAGATTAAAACAAAAAGCAAGCAGTCAAACCATTCAGATAGATAGTACAATAACAATTTATGGGCAAAAGGATGGATACTATACCAATAGTATAATATAGCGGATAATCGTGATAATAGTAAAATGGGTAAAACAAAATTTTAACCTAACTGATACTGACCTCATAGGGATTGAGGCGTAGTCCTAACTTCATTTGGTCTTTCAACTCATTTGTTTTCTCTTGTACTTTGTAGATCGGGAAATTCAGAGTGAAGTTAAACGATGCATAGGGTTTCTGAAGAAGAAATGCGGCCTGTGGAGGGATAATGGTGATTCCTCCAGGGAATTTAAACACCTCGAAGTTTGATGAATTCCCAAATAGAGACTCTGACAGATGGAGTGTTGACTGCTGTACAACCAAGGACATAAAAGAAGACCTAAGGATGCTCAACGAAGTTGATGAGATAGTTGAGAATATTGGATAGGGAACAATGCTGAAGATCACATATGTCCAGTTTGATGCGCCTAATGGTTGTAGAAAATTTATTGCCACCTGTACAATCATTTGGGAATCAGCATGATAGAATATTGGACACACTGTGCATGATAAGAAGAATGTAAATAATGTACAACATTGTGCCTTACAGTTGAGTTAGGAATCCCAACTTCTTCATATATGTCAAATTCAAGCTTAGATGTACTTCCACTCAGCTCAGAAACTGTCTTTTGTAGCATAAAGCTTGCCACAATATCAGCTGCAAACATAGCATGATTTCAGCAATAAAAAGGCACTATCGTTTATCAACAGATGTAACTAAAAGGTACATCCAAAATTTTATTATGTTGCCATGGTGTGCATCTACACCTTCATAAAATTTCAAATCGAAACTCAACTTAAACAAAATGTAATAAAAAAAGAGAAAAGGACACATGAGTAATGCGGGGTTATGGATAAGAAGAGTATTTCACGATTGATTTCTCTTTTTTGTTACTCAGTGTGTGGGTTGAGTTTTGCTTTGAAATTTTATGGAGGTCTAGATGCACAACATGCCAGCGTCATAAATTTTGGTTGGAATTTCCCTTGCACTTCTAGAGATGCAATCATGCATCAGGATCACAGTAGCGCCTAAACCGCTGGGAGCACTAGATATGTTCTTGCCCGTTCTGCAATACAGTCAACAGATCCGGCCCAAGCTAAAAGTGAAACCAAAATAGTATCTTGCACCATGGAACAACCGGAAGTAATGTTTTGAACACAGTTACACAACTCATAGCTTTGTATACATGCGGAAGATAGAAGTGTTGTCGACTTTCATATCGTTAATGGTCATCCAAGTGAAGCATTAAACCACCACCCTACATCTAATCAAGAAAATACAAAGTATCAACTTTCCTAATTTATCATCAAAGCTATTCTGGCAAATCTCATACATAGGGATGCAAGCTTTGATTTCTCTGGGTCATTGGGTCAGCCTAAAACTCATCCAAATGAATTACTCTGGATTTAAAAGCAAGGAAAATGAACAAAAAAGTATCTATGGTAGTGACCCAGAAATCCAGAACTACTCATTGGACACCCACTTGCATCCCTACTCACAGTTAACAGTTAGCACCATGTTGTGTGTTGAATAACCACGTTAGTGATTATAAAGAGCTGGGACAATCTAATATAGATAGACTACAGATTTGGTGTTCTTGGCACTGGTAATTTATTTTCTTGGATGTAATGTTACTATCCGACATAAGGCTATAGCTCTATGTAGAATGAATTTGCAACATGTAGTTGCACCCTAAACTCATATTCTTTTTTATCAAAGACGTTGCATATCTTTGTTTTAAGAAGCCTAAACTCATTCATTTTTATCGAACGCGTTGTGTATTTTTGTTTTAAGAAGCCTAAACTCATATTCTTCTTATCAGTAGTCACACGTTTTTTTAATGTAAAAGATTCAAATGACAAATATATACCTCCTAGTAATCAAATAGTCACTTCCAATAGTACATGTGCTTATCATCGTTGGATTATCAGATGGAATATGATTTTTCTTTTCCAAAACATTTTTGCCAACTTGAAACATCACAATTTAAAGTGCTGCACTACTCTATCACCAAAATATTTGCCACCGTCTTCTAACATCACCATTCCATACGCAATGACTTCTTTATCGCGACAACTTTTGTCGGGATCTTCTCACGTAGCCATTCAACAAAGTATTGTGCCCTCAACCGCGGCAATTTTTGTCGGGACCTTCTAACATCACCATTCTATGTAAGTGTTACTTTTCTATTTCGGAAGTTTGCCAAAGCTTTGTAATATACTATTTATTGATTTGCGCGGCAATTTTTGTCGGGATCTTCAAAGTCCAACATATCCAAAAGATAATATAAGGAAATTAAAATATTTCCATCAGTGGCACTGACTAAGAAACTTATTTATTTTTTTCCAAGCGTAGAAGAAAATATTATCTCCACTTGAGTTCTAGAGAAAATGCAGACAGAGAAAAAGGCACCGCTCACCGCCTAAAATTAATCGTTCAGTTTGATAGCAGTTCAACCCTTGAAATTCTTTTTAGTAAGTGTTCACAACAGCCGACTGAAGGCCACATACCAGAAGCAGCAATAAGACCACCTGAAGAAAGAGTATACAATGCCTCAACCCAAACTGGCAATCCACACAAAAATCTCCAACCAGCAGCATATGGGGAAATGCTGATAGGGTAAAACGGATATGGCAACACAGCAACCATCCAGGGAACAGAACCATCTTTTTTCCACACAAATATAGGTTGGCTCTGGATTTCCTATCCTTTCCACTATCAAAAACGGCACTTGAACAGCTACACTGCACGTACCCTAGCACCACGGATCCTATTGATACAATGATACACGTGATTCTCTTGTTCATGCCAGCTAAATGTTGCGCCAGAATCTAACAGGCACACACTCACTAATAACAACTTATCTAACAAAGTGACACAAGAGCACGGAAAGTGGCCAAGTTGCTCCCGGAAGGGAACAAGAGACGCAACTGTAAAATTCGTCGGCTTTGATCAAGTTGCCGTCTAAGCAAACAAACACTCTGCAGATGAAGAATCCAAGAACAATCGGAGCTCGCCATCCCGCACGAACTATTGAGCAGAAAGCTAAGCAAGTCAATCGCCGAGTCACTGCTCGCGGAGTCCGTACGACGAAATGGATTTAAAAAACCGAGGAGGAAGATGGAAGCAAGGCGCGCGAGATCCCGCAATGCGGGGCTGACCTGCGAACGCGCCGCCAGGATCCGGCGCCTCGGCGGCGCCGCCGCGCCCCGCGAAGGGCGGGAGCAGGAAGAGCGCCGAGAGCGCCACGGCGGCGCCGAGCAGCAGCGCGGCCGCGCATTGCGGCCGCACTGCCGCGCGGCACCAGCTGCTACACCGCCCTCCTCTTCCGCCGCCGCCGCCGCCGCCGCTTCCTCCCTCCGCCGGCGTCGGCTGCTGCTGCTCCCGCTGCCTCCCGCCCTCCTCCTTCCCCATGCCGCGCGCCCTCACGCATCGCCGCCCGCAGCCATTGCCGCCGCTCCGGCTAGGCTGAGGAGGCTAGGTTCCAGGCCTCGTCGCACGCGCTGCTGCCCCTGCCGCTCCCGCCGCCGTGCACGGGAGGTGTTTGGTGGTGGTGGCGAGAATGAGATGGTCGGGTGGGGGAAGAAGAGGGGGAGGAGTAGTGCGTAGCGCAGGGATGGCCGCTTCGCCTTTTGTCCGAACCCGTGAGCAGGCGTGTGTAACTCGAGGGGAGAGCGTGGGCTGCCCACCGTAACGTTTGTGTTGGGTTTGAAATTTAATGCCTTGTGTTTTGCGGTTAATTTGTCTAGAATTTGCTGGGGGCTCGCTCATGTGTTTGGGGTTTTTTTTCGTCGTATGGAGTTTTTGTTTCGTGTTAAGCAATGAAGTATGGTTATTTTTGAATTTGGGAGAGTTAAACTCATTGATCAAATCTACGGTGAATGGACGAAGCATGTATAAGTTTAATGTGTTTGAGATGATGTTTGCTTAGAGAGCGAGATAGAATAGGATATAACCTAATTTAAGGGATGAGATGATTATATCTGCTACCTTTATGTGTTGTTTGGAGAATAGGACGATGCTGCCCACCGCCCTATCTTAACGTACGGTTGTTGATCATCTTCTCCTACGTAACCGGGCCAAAACTCACACGTGTGCGTTTGTTGAAACTTGTCACACGCAACTCTGGATACCTCTTTGTTGCACCCCTTCACGCTCGAAACGCTATGTTTGCCATACAGCTACTAGCCAGCGATCCGAGTGAATATAGTAACATAAAGCATTATGTATCCAGACAAGAGAAGAGATGTTGTGATGCTGTTAATGTGTGATGACTAAATTTGAGAAGAATATTTCGCTTATACTCTATCCAACTCCACCCTTTTTCAACTAAAATATGACAATGACGCACAGGATGCAGTGATGGCTTTGATGGAGGTAGTTCAACGGGGAGTATAACTACATCCATTGTTTGCATTTCTAGCAAAAGAATGGATGTAAAACATAGGAAGAGAAGCTTTCAAGACTTGTGTTATTTTGTGTTACCAATCGAGTAGGAGAAGTAACCGATTCGAGTGATTTTGTGTAAAACTAGCGATAATTGTTCTAGTGAACCAAACACATGTAGACATATTATGTTACAGAATGAGAAAACCAACAAACAGTATCTTGATCTTTTACTCTAGTCGTATCATTATGTTTTGCTAACGTTGCCTCCGACAACGGAAGATTTAACGGTCACAAGAAAGCAGTAGGACAGAGAAACGCGGTCACAATAGACATATGGAAAAGAGGATAAGAAGTAAATTGTTATCATACTACTTTATAGTATGTCCAATAAAATACCACACGCTGATCTAAGGATATATGATGCGGATTGAATATTAGATTAATGAAACAGTAGTTTATTATGCTACCTCTAATTAACATGAACAATTTAAAGCTAGCAATCGCCAATCGGATACAAGCATTGGCCATTTGGGCAGCCTAATCACGTGGACATGCTAAACCGGTGCACCACCGTGCATCCGCAGCCCGCGGCCCACAGGAGATCCGGACCGACGGTTGCCTGTGGGTGTATGACTCGTGAGGACCCCGTAAACCCGGTGCATGCAACAGCGCGTGCCCCACGTGCTCCTCCTGGCCCCATCTGTCAGTTACACTGTCTGAAGTCGCATTGCGTTCAGGGCCACAGAAAGGCTCCAGTTGGACGAAATTGTGAACCAATCGAGCAGGGCCAGGCTCCGGTCAGAAATCAGGATTTGGGCCCGCCCAGCAGCAAGCATCTCCAAGTTGGCCCGTCCAACACGGCCCAGCCCATCCGAGCTGCAGCCCCGAGCACCATAAAACCCACGAGTCAATGCGCCGCTTCCTCACCAGCACGCCTCCATTCCTTTCCTCGCCTGCCTAGGGTTCTAGCCCCCCTCCCACTTCCCTCGCCGCCGCCGCCCCCCACCGCAGCCGCCATGACGGCCGAGACCGCCACGCCGGAGGAGCAGCTCCGCGCCCAGCTCGAGGAGCAGAAGATCCACGAGGTGAGCCGCGATGTGCGATACCCCACTTCTATCCCTTCCCTTCCCTTCCAGTCACACCCCGTGCCGCCTCGGGCTCGGCTCGTGCGGCGTGGCCGGATCGCGGCGCGGGCGAGGCGGCGACGCGAGTTTGGGTGTTTTTAGGTTGCTTGACCGCGATTTTCTGGCTAGATCTCGCGGGATTTATGCTGTGTCCGCTTGGGAGTGATATAGCGAGGGGATGGATTTAGGTTGGTGACGCTGGGTTGCTGTTAGGCTTTGTCTCCTGGTGCTGTTGAGCTTCTACTATAAGCCAATAAGTTTATGCCTTTGCGCTTTTATCCTGCGTTACCTTACCTTTGCGGATTATGCGCTCCCTGAGCTTGTTGTTCCATGTGCTACTGATTGTGATGTGCTGCTGTCTGCCGTGTTGCTTGGCACGTCGTGGACTTAGTTATTGCACGCTTCATAGATAGATCACATACCTATTGTGATGTTATGCCGCCTGTTGTGTGCTTGGCATGTCTTAGACTTCTTTATTGCCCAATTCATAGATACATCACATGTTTGGAATCTGCTAATTACCTATTATGATGTGTTGTTGCCTGATGTGTGGTTGGCATGTCGTAGACTTAGTTACTGCCCATTCCATAGATGAATCACATGTTTGGAATGTGCTAATCCTGTGCATTCCTTCATACAGAGCACCAAAACCTAAGTAGTGAAGGGTAAAAGTGATGCCTTGTATCTTCTTACAGAGTTTTTCAATGAAGTCTCTATTCCTGCCTGGGCTGCCTTTTGTTTTTGTTATAGGTTGCATCATTTGTTATTATTAATTTTATTCCTCAATGGTTTTTCTTAAAATCCTTGTTGTGGTATCATGGTCTAAAATAGGCTATGGTGTGCTGTTTGTTAATGCATGTTAACTGAACAATGGTTAAAGTATAAAATAAAAACTGAACAATGGTTTGTTTATGTTACTTAATTCTTTGCATGTATTTAATTGTGTTTATTTACTGAAGTACATATATTAAAATAGATCAAACTTTTATTTCTGATGATCTGATGGTGGAATCCCTTTGTACTTCCAGGATGACCCAATCGTTGAGGATGATGATGAAGAAGATGATGACGATGATGATGATGATGAGGATGACAAGGATGATAACGATGCTGAGGGTACGTGAACTTTGTAGTCACTTTGTTAGCTACTGGCATTAGTATGTATCAGTCTGCTTAGAAAAAGTATCCGCATGCACTGTTCATATGTTCCAACATCAAACAGTTTCTATTGTTCAGTACTAGGAAGCTGGTGCATAAGTGGTATTTATGACTTACTCCCTCCGTCCCTAAATAAGTGTCGTCGTTGGTTTCCGTGCCACAACTTTGATTTAATTTATAAACAATACGTGTAACATTTTAATCTCCAAATAAATTTATTAAAAAACTAGATTCTAATATCTACCTAATGATATTTATTATGTACCATAAATATTAATATATATTTTTATATATCCGGTCAAAGATGTTTCTCGGGAAGCGAAAACGACACTCTTTTAGGGACAGAGGGAGTAGATATCATCAATAAGGGCCAACAATGTGCGTAATAAAAAGCTATAATTGTTTATATCTCTGATTTTTCTTTGTACAAATCTGCATGCCAGATTCATTTTAGTTGCATCCATTTTTGCACTGTATTTATTTTGTTTGATATATATTCCTCCATTTATATGACTTTTTTGTTGAATAGCTACTATTAGTTTTCATATGAATTTCTTTTCTTTTGACATCTGGTGAGACAACATATTTACTGAAGTGAATCTGTACTGCCATTCACATCGTTGAATTTCTTTTCTTTTGTCATCTGGTGAGACAACTTATCTACTGAAGTGAATCTATAATGCCAATGCTCCTTTCCTGTTCTCAATACTTAGTTCCCATCATGCATACGAGTGCACTATTTATAGTCACTGCAGTCGACAATATAACACGTGGTCCAGCACTTTTCATTTTGCATCGAGCTCAATCACGTAATATATTTGTTCTACGAGTTCTTAATATGGCCTTTTATTAATATACTGTTACAATGACATGTGAATTTTTTTTTGTTAGCATCTAAATTTGCAATGCTTTTAATGAACAGGAGTTGATGCCAGTGGGAGATCTAAGCAAAGTCGGAGTGAGAAAAAGAGCAGGAAGGCCATGCTGAAGCTTGGCATGAAGGCCATCACTGGTGTGAGCCGTGTAACTGTCAAGAAGAGCAAGAATGTAAGCTTCTTTCTTCCAGTCTTATTTTCAACTCAACATTGCTCGTTAGATTTCTGTTGATATATCCATCTTTTTTCCCATTTCCAGATGCTCTTTGTCATCTCCAAACCAGATGTCTTCAAGAGCCCTGCATCAGACACCTATGTGATCTTCGGGGAGGCCAAGATCGAGGACCTGAGCTCGCAGCTGCAGACACAGGCCGCAGAGCAGTTCAAGGCACCAGACATGAGCAGTGTTCTGTCAAAGCCAGAGGCCTCGACAGCCGCCCAGGATGACGACGAAGCTGTCGATGAGACTGGCGTCGAACCGAAAGACATTGAGCTGGTGATGACCCAGGCAACCGTGTCGAGGGCTAGGGCAGTGAAGGCATTGAAGGCCGCCGATGGGGACATAGTTACTGCTATCATGGAGCTGACAAATTAGCCAGTTGAGCACCTACTTTGTGATATCATGTCGGTTTTATCTTGTTTAATGGATCTATCTATGATCTGAAACACGTGGTCACGGTGAGCTGTTCTGAATGTTGTGTGACTGGAAACAAATGGAAATGTCGTCAAGGCTCCTTTTCTTGCATTGTTGGGAGGGTGAGCTGTTTAGTTTTTGCATTTGTACGCAGTTCCAATTTTCCATATCCAATTCGATGGGTGGAATTGGCCGGTGACTCGCATTTCCCCATTTGGTTAGGATCTGCATCATAAATTTGACGGATGACGTAGTTGGTCCGGAGGCCCTTTGATGAGGCCGTTTCATGTCATTACCGTGATTCTTGATCATGAGGCACACGACAATCATTCTTGATCATGAGGCACATGACAATCCTGCAACTTATCTATCGTCAGCAACTACTCTGTGACTAGCCGTCAGCAACTACCGTGGAAACACATGTTGCATATTCCAATCCATATGCCGAGACGAATTTATCACTTCTAGCCTAAGCGCAATAAAGCCTAATCCACTAAAATCAAAGATTTACTCCCACACGTCTTGAATAAAATCAGACTACGTAACTTTTGAGTCACGAGATGACGAACTTCTTCAGGTTTAGAACGGAAAATGAAGTTAAGTTTTACCCCGCTGAAATTGATACTTTACCCATCTGAAATTCATAGACAGGATAGAGTAGATGCCAATATCAGATAATTTTCCAATCAATGGCATCCTAGATGATGGTGGAACCTCCCACAATGTCAGCAGTCTGTGATTAGATGCCACAATCAAAGAGTTTCCAGCCAATGGCATCCTAGCTGGTAGTAAAACCTCCCACATTCTCAACACTCGTCAGTGATCTACACATTTCCTAAAAGTAAGTGTCCATGCTCACGCTTGTGTAGAATTCCAGAAACTGGTTAACCAATCCAGAGTTAGCCATGCCAAGACATCACCAGGCAGGTAGATCTCCATCCCTCCTCTCCCTGCAAAGGGGTAAAATTTCTAGCCACAATAGACTGTTGTTGTAATAGGCTGACTGCACTGTCCAGGTAGTGAGGTAGAATCAACTGCTACCATGTACAGGCAATGGCACGTCACCATGGAAAAGCAATGGCAGATGAACCAAAGCACCAGTTTGTTAACCGACTGGTGAGCTTAACCAGTGTACATACCAAGAAAATCATTGTGCTAACTGAGAAACAGCTACATATAATTGGACGGTGGAGGGAATTAGCAAACTAGACAGCTAGTTACGGTACCATATCGCAGTTTTCTAGTACATTCTGACTTCTGGGGTTTAAGTTTAGGACAGTGGAGGGAATGTTTTATTGATCTTAAACCGCATCGACTCAAGATGGCCGCCACGGCGCCACCCCGGCCATCGGAGCCCCGCCGCACTGCTCCTAAAGTCCATATATTTCGGATTCCAGCGACTGCATGCCTTGGACCCCTTTTTTTCGTGAGAAAACTGCATGCCTTGGACCGATTCAATTTACTCAGTCGCCATTGCTTCATCTTAATATAATGACGTGGGATCAATAAAATTTTCTTTTTAGAAAAGACTATATTGCTCTGTGTACAAATAAGATCAATAAAACTTCTCTGTTTGAAAAAAAAATGATATTGCTTTGTTCACAAATAAAGAATAACGATGTAAGTATCCTGGAAATAGATAGGGTAACATGTAAAGTGAAAAAAAAAGGACAAACTCGTAGTTACTCAAATCGTGTACCACACCTGAATGATTCAAACCATTTGATCGTATAGTTGTAAAGTGACATGTTGCTTATATTGATAATCGTCCTTTGTGTTGTTATAAGGTCGTTTGTGAGACTGCAAATTCCATAACCTAACTAGCCATTAGCCATATTAACAAACTTAGATTTATGGATGTGCGTGGATAGCTAACAACACTTGTTTGCATCGGTGATTGTATTTCTTTTGAAGCTTGGTTTAGGGCAAGCTAATTTGTTTTCCTCTTCACAAAAGGCTAGGATATTTGCAATTGGAGAAACAATGCTCTCTCCATCCCAAATGTCGTTTTGACATTTCTATATATAGATTTTAATATATATGTAAATATAGTATATATTTAGATGTATAGTATCAATTGTCTATCTAGAAAAATCTAAAAAAAATGTATAATTTGGAACAGAGGAAGGAGCTCCCTAGGACCAACAATTTGAGCTTATACGATATTCGTTGATATGTATACCATTTAATCAAAATAAACAAGCATGTTCCGGCTCTATCTCTATTTCAAATTACTAGTCATTCTAACTTTTTAGGAAGTCAAACTTTGATGAAAATTCTACAAACCATTACAGATAATTTATAAAATCAAATAGATATATTTTAAAAATATATTTAATAAAAAATTCTAACTTAAGGTATTTTGACAATTAAAAACCTGAAATAATTACTAATTTAGAATAGAAGGTCAAGTATTTTTTCCATCATGTGTGAACAGAAATTTTTGGACTGCATCAGGTGTTCGCTCCCCTCTAAATAGTTGAATGAACGTCATTCCTTCCCTGGATTCTTATAGCACCCAGGGCTACGAAGAACATGTTCCTGCCGTGGTGGAACAAAGATACGATCCGAGGAGCAGCAGCTGGTGCCGAGTTTCCGAGTGTTCGTTCTGTCCACAAGCTTGTCAGTTCGTACTGAGGTTCCTTCGAAGCCTTTGTGCTCTGTAGATTCCTTTTCTCTGAAAAAGAAAAGGCATTTCATTTCAGATAGACAACTCTCTCCATCCGTCCGTTCCATACATTCTCTCGGTCACGGACAGCGTCGGGTAGGCAAGGCAAGGCAGGCACGGCCTCTGCGCCGGGGCGACGGACGCGTGCTCCCCCGTCCGGCCGGCACGTGCCCCGCGTCGCGCACCCAGGCTTGCACGCTTTACCTTACCTGGCGTTGATCACCTACTCTTCCACTGCCGCCGGGCCCCACGGTCTGCTAGCCCCGCCTGTCAGTGACGAACGGGTGCGATCACATGGAGGGTCAGGGTCAGGTCAGGTAGGCCAACCCAAAACGTTCGGCGCGCGGACCTGGGCCGTCCGTTCCGTTACGCCTCGGCTCGCCGCGCCGCGCCCCAGGTGGTGCGCGCTGGTTTGCTGCGCTCTGGAGCGGCGCCAGGAGAGGCGACACTTGGGCTGGCTCTTTCGGCACGGGAGTTGGTGAATAGAATAAGGAAACCCATAAAAAGGGCGGGGGCGAGCTGGCTCCCTCGTACTCGCGCGGGGGCTACGCGCACACGCTACAGCTTCATTCGGTCCTTGTGCCTCTGAGTCCGTCCAATATATTCGTTCGGTCCTTGTGTCTCTGATGTGGAAAAATCTTGGAACCAGTCTCACGATCCGTA
Organism: Echinochloa phyllopogon; assembly: GCA_033239725.1. Classification (NCBI taxonomy): domain Eukaryota; kingdom Viridiplantae; phylum Streptophyta; class Magnoliopsida; order Poales; family Poaceae; genus Echinochloa; species Echinochloa phyllopogon. The sequence goes on along the minus strand of BTCW01000003.1, from coordinate 26,783,821 downwards.
TGACTTAACCTCAAATGCGGTTTTCCTACTAGATAAACCTGGAAACTTTTACCGCGTTGGCATTGTTATTCTTGCTATTGTCTACGTAGCTCTTACTTTTCCGCAGAAAGTGTACCAATAAATAAGACACTTTCTTGGTTCTCAAGGAAATAACACACTTCCGTGGCTCACAAGGCAATAACACACACTTCCTTATTCGGAGCCGTCTGATCCCGATCGGACGCGCCGTGCGCCCCCGGTGTACGCGCCCCCGTGGACGCGGAGGCGGAGCTCCCGAAAGGCTTCGTGCGCGTTCGCAAGAGTTCGCAACCATCTCGGCCTCCGCCTCCCCGCATATAAGAGCCTCCGCCACCCACGGTCGCGAGCAAACAAGGCCAAAGACCACAACGGCAAGGGAGGAGGGGAGGGGAGAGCAGAGGAGGAGCCCATCTCCCGCGGATTCGGTTGCCCGAGGCCGCCGCCGGGCGCCCGCGCGGCGCTCACGCTCACCCCCACGCAGGTGCGTGATGCCCTTTATTTCGATGTTGTTTGATTTTAATTTTTTGTAGCTGCAACCTGCAAGTGATATCGTTCGTTTGTTAATCGGGGGCCTCGGCGTGCGTGTTTGGTGATCCAGCGTATCTGTTGGGATCGAGGACCGATCTGTTTCCGTGATGCGCGGATCAGCGTGGGTTTGCTGGGGCTTTCACCTGGGATTATGGATGTGCGTTCCGTGTTCTTAGTTGCATTAGAGATGGAACTGCTTGATTGGACTGGTAGATCGTTGAAATCTACGGGTTATTGGTCCCGCAGATGGTACTGTATACAAACAGGATCGCGCGTTATTTCTACATTAATTAGGGCTCTGTTTTACGGACTTCTATATATAGGCCAATTATATTAGGGATCAGCATGCAACACAGTGACTTATTATTATTTTTGTTTGTCTGTGTGATGCGAAATTATGTGCGCTTATGGACTACCAATTTTGTTTCATAGATCGTTTCGTGATGTAAATCGGCCATGCATGTGTTTTTGTTTGTGTACTACCAATTTTTGGCATGCATGCCTCATTGATTTTCGCGTCTCAGATATGCATGTGTTTAAGGGCTCTTTATGATGCAATGTGCACTTGCCTGATCGTAATCTTAATATGTGAAGGTTTGTAGGACTGTTGTTAATATCTTAGGTCTACTTTACAAGACTTTCAAGGAAACAGAGTGAATTTGTGGCCATTTGTTATATGCCAGAAGATGAGATGTGCTCTTATGCACTTGGAATTAAAAAAATTGTATCCTCCTTTATCCTATTTCTGGACCGGTTTCTTGATGTCTATTATTCACATCAAATGGACCCCAGCATGCTTTACAACTTAAAAAGTGCAACTACTTCCATATGTGTATAAGCTTATCCCTTTTCACATTATTATGCATTCTTTGTAATGAAAAACTATGATATACAATGCATTTGTGCTGTAATGTGCAAGGTTTTACTCTAATGCTCAGTATGGAATTTTATGATGCTGATTATGATTGTTAAGATATGCTTGGTTCCATTCACCTCTGCTTTTTAGAGAGAACCATAACATTGAATTAAACAGTCTTATTACTCCTGTAAATTCATTAACGCTTTGCATTTGTTACACTACTTTTTGTTTTTGGATTGTTGCTTGTGTTGGCTAGATTGACCAGTTCACGCTTCTTTATTGAGTAACCTATTTTCTAACTTCTGGCGCAATACAGGTTATTTATTCAGCAATACATTGGGTAGTTTGACATGCTGAATCATTTTTAGCTGCCCCATTTTTAATTTGGTTCCTTTTGAAACTTGAAGCTCATCTTACTTAAAGTGATGTTGAAACTTTATTATGTGTCATCTTTCAAAATATATTGTGGCTTCATCTTGAAAAGCTCTGTACAGCTTTAATAGAACATACTACAAATCATAGCTTGTGCTAGTTCTGTCTTGTAATTCTTTTGTGCAACTTAATTCAAACTGCCGTGGTCCAGAGTCTTTGTAATCTTGTCATGATTGGTTGAATCTACATACTAAAAGTCTAAAACAGTGTGAAGTATTATGATCGTCGATGTGATTTTACTTTAACTGCTATTCTGTAGGAATTTATACTCTACAGTAGCTTGCGGGTATTTTTCCTGACCTTATTAAACCATCCGTTGAGCAGGTGAAGGTTAACCCTTAAACACTTAGAGATGGGTGAGGGACACGAAGCTGCCAAGAACATTGAGATCTGGAGGGTCAAGAAATTAATCAAGGCCCTTGATGCTGCTAGGGGCAATGGCACTAGCATGATTTCTCTCATCATGCCGCCTCGTGATCAGATTTCACGTGTCACTAAGATGCTGGGTGATGAGTATGGAACTGCCTCTAACATCAAGAGCAGAGTCAACCGTCAGTCTGTGTTGGCTGCTATAACCTCAGCTCAACAGAGGTTGAAGCTTTACAGTCGAGTTCCCCCCAATGGTTTGGTGCTCTATACTGGCACTATTGTCACTGATGATGGCAAGGAGAAGAAGGTCACCTTTGACTTTGAGCCATTTAGGCCCATTAATGCTTCCCTGTATCTCTGTGACAACAAGTTCCACACTGAGGCACTGAATGAGCTTCTGGCATCTGATGATAAATTTGGTTTCATAATCATGGATGGTAATGGGACATTGTATGGCACACTAAGTGGGAACAGCAGGGAGGTTCTTTACAGGTTCAGTGTTGATCTCCCAAAGAAGCATGGCCGAGGAGGGCAATCTGCAGTCCGGTTTGCCCGCCTGCGCATGGAGAGGCGACACAATTACCTGCGCAAAGTTGCTGAGCTTGCGACGCAATACTTCATCAATCCAGCCACCAACCAGCCAAACATCGTTGGGCTCATTCTCGCTGGCTCTGCTGATTTTAAGAACGAACTGGGAAAATCTGAGATGTTTGACCCACGCCTGCAGGCCAAGGTTATCAAGATGATTGACGTGTCATATGGAGGTGATAGCGGCTTCAACCAAGCCATTGAGATGTCTGCTGAGGTTTTATCTGATGTAAAGTTTGTCCAAGAGAAGAAGCTGATCGGGAAGTACTTTGAAGAGATAAGCCAAGACACGGGGAAGTATGTCCTTGGTGTGGACGACACCATGACAGCCTTGGAAATGGGAGCAGTTGAGACTCTGATCGTGTGGGAAAACCTTGATGTCAGGCGGTATGAGCTCAAGAACAGTGTCACAGGAGAAACTGTTGTGAAGTATCTGAACTCTGCTCAGGAGGCTGACCAGAGCAACTTCACTGACGAGGCAACATCTGGAGATCTGGAGGTCATTGACAACATGCTGCTGCTGGAGTGGTTCGCTGAGAACTATCACCAGTTTGGCTGCGCCCTGGAGTTTGTCACCAACAAGTCCCAGGAAGGTTCTCAGTTCTGTCGAGGATTTGGCGGGATTGGTGGGATCCTCCGCTACCCAGCTGATGTCACTGCCTTCCAGGAAGGTGACTTGTCTGATGGGGAGTATGACGAAGACTTTGAATAGCAATCAACTGATACCCAAATGAACATGGTCCGGGAGGAGCCTGTGCTAGCCCGGGCTGCGCCGGGACGGGACGACCCTGAAACATCCAAACGATCGGTGCAAGAAAAACATGGTCAGTGCTGTTGCATAGAAAACAATTTACACAGTTCTCTTCGTTCTTTTTCATGTTCGATTGATTGTTGTTTCTCTGACAAATGCTTTGCATCTTTTGCTTCCAGGAGCAGCTGGAGGGAAGAAGGGCTAAGCAACTAGAACCTGTGAAGCTTGTGTGAAACATGGTGACATAGGTGCTTTGCAGGTGGTGTGTTGCTCTGTTGATCCGAGCTGCTTGGAGCCTGGTGATGCTACTACGAAGCAGGCATGGACGGTGCCTTCTGATGATGCTCCATCAGGAGGGCTTAATTAGTACTCTTAGTAATGAGTCGGTGAGAGTATGGTCAATAAATTCCAAGTGAGGCGTGCTAGTTCGCATGGTGTCTCATTTGTGGCTGGTTTGAGCTGGTGCATTGCCGATGCAGGCATGCAGCTGTGTTTTTATTTCCTGAACCGAGGTCGTGGCGTGTTTGAACTGAAGTCATGGTCGTACGCTTATGACGTGCGTGGTGAACCTGTCTTACTATGTACTGGTTGTGCCCATGTTATTTCGAGTATTCTTATATATGGTCTTGCTTGCAGAATTTGCGTATCTTCGAAGTACTTGAAATTCGTGGATTGCACCGCTGTTGGTCCCGTACTATTCGTTGGATTTAGGGTAAAAGGGAGCAGATTATCGCGTTGAGCTGCTTGCAGCTTCCTGACGATCGCAACATCGAGCTCTGTGGCTCCATCCCTGCAAACAGAAGCGCTGCCACGGGGACCGATTTTTTTTTTTTTTTGGAAACTGAGAGGGGACCGATTTCCCCCCTCTAGAATTATATGGTTCTTCGGGATCATATTCGTCTGACCACCGAGGAGAATACAGAGCGGTTCTTCTTTCGAACTGTATGATTCTTGTACAGAATCATATTCCTTCTGATAGGATGGTGAAGCTGGCAGGCCGAGAAATAGAAACAACTTTGAGAACAAACCGTGTATTTATACAATCAATGTATTTACAAGCTGATTCTGATATTTGAGCCCTAAACGCCTCAAGCACTGAGATCTATGTTTCTCTTAGATTTCAAATCATTTGAGTGTGGAAAATTTTGGCGTAAAATTTTTCCTATATATGCATGGCATCCCTTCAATAGTAAGTAAATATACTTTATGTCATTTTGTTTTTTTCCACGTATATAGTTTTTGTTAAGTACTTCAGATATACGTTATTTAGAGAAGACAATATAATTTATAATTTGAGCGGAGGGAATATATAGCACCTCCGTCGTCCCCGTCGCCATTGATAAGAATGTATCTAATGACATCATCGTCACCCCACAACCCTATCATCATCGCCTCCCACTATTGGCGAATGGCTCCCATAGTTTTTCATAGCTTGTCAGCACGATTTGATTCCCATCCTAACGCTAGATAAATTGAAATTCTAAATTTTGATATTTTGGTAACAAAAACTCTGCGTAATAAACGGAGAGGTTGATGATGGTGATCGAAGATTAAGGATTAGAAATTATCACGAAAAATCTAACCATTAGATTTTTTTTTAACGAACAGGCACAGACTGTGCTCTATTTCTATTAGTAAAGGAGTTTGAGCGTTTACAGGAAAGAGTAAAAAAGGAGATTGTACATCAAAAACAAGACAAAAACACTCTCCATTGATGAGAGCCGCGAGGACTTTCGCCCCTGCCAATCCCCACGTCCGGGCTTCCTCCTTAATTTTGTTGAAAAGTCCCGTGATAGTCTGGCCTTTGTTTTGGAAGGTTCGCGCATTCCGTTCTTTCCATATTTCTCAAACCGCTAGCAAAATCAAAGAACAGAGACACCTCTTTGGCACTCTATTTCGTGTCCCCAACATTGCCCACCAGTTGGCCACGTTGTCACTCAGGTCCCATGCTTGTGGTTTAAGCTGAGGATAATGTGTCCACTCAGCTACTGATTCCCAGATCCGTCTTGAGGAGCGACATTCGGCTAAGAGGTGGTGTGCCGTCTCCTGAGCCCGACGGCACAACGGGCAGTGTGCATTTCTTGGCTATCCCCTAGTTGCAAGGCGGTCCGATGTCCACACCCTGTTACCATCGGATTTATGAAAAGGTTCCCGATGGATAATTGTTTCTTTGCCCATTGAATTGCTTGATTCACCATGATGAAGTGCTATGACCGACGACAAAGTTTCCCGGTACCAGTCAGTCTCTTCACACTTTTGCAACCCCTAAAGTTGCGGGTTACCGATTATGCTTCTGTTTCCAGGAGGAGATCGACACGACAGGGTGGGCTCGATGTGCCAAGAACCGACCGGGGAGAAATGTCAAGCGGCCCACGTGAAGTGTGGGCCCATTTGAGTCCACTTACGTGCAATTCTAAGGCAGGGCCGGCCGGAAAGCTCTCCCACGGCCTCCTTCGTACGCGCCGTTGGGCCCTCTCAGGTACTCGACGACCTTTCTCCTCCTACTCCTGCTGCCTATCTATGTTTAGCATATCTCGTTCTTTCTATTAGTGGACATTCGGATATCACATTTTCCAATATAACTAGGAACTGTAACCTTGTAGCTCATACGCTAGCCAAACAGGTTTCTAGCACTGATACGCATGGGGAGTGGCAAGCTAATACCCCAGCCAGTGTGAGATCACTGCTTGAGAAAGATTGTAATCCTCCTCCTTAATGAATGAAGCAGTAGCTGTTTGTCTCAAAAAAAAATCACATTTTCCAATATACTGTATCTCAATAGGAATAGTAGATTTGTGATTCTTTTTCATGACGGAGTTTAAGCTCCGCGATGAGATTCTTTTTTACACTTTTTAGGGATTCGGTGCTGATGATAGGTTATATATATATAACATCCTCACAATTAGGGATCTTACACAGTTGATTGATTTTGAGTGTGCTTGCGCATGTGCCATCAGGTGCTACCTCATCAGTTCCCATCTAAAGAATGCTCTCATGTGAGCAATCGTACGAAGATATGAGTGGCTATCTGACTCGGGTTTAATGTATGCTTCTAAATCTAAGGATATTATTTGTGTATAATGAATGAACCGTCATGTGGAGTCTATATATTATGACTTCAAGTAATCGTTCTGCCGCTCAAGCTTATTCCCCCCTTGAATCTTAAGGTAGAAGATTCTCCACCTTTACACCCACAATGAAAACAGTTTTAAAGTGCAAGTGTAACAAGTAACCAAAGGAAAAGGAAACCAAAATGGCTAAAAACAAGACGTTCTACAACAAAAACATAATTCACACATAGTAAATTCTATGATATTCCTACCTTCCGAAATTAATTTACTTAAGCATGTCAAATAGACCTTTGACCTTTCAGAGTTGAAGCATATCGGCGTTATATCTATCCATTGTGGGCCCGGTTACGTTGAGATTGTAGGGCTTAATAGTGCTTGCCAAGCAAACAGTTATTGATAGATTAGAAAGTAATTTGAAGAAAGGTGCCCCTCAGATGAAAAAGAACTGGCTCTTGAATGTCAAATGCAGCATACTAAAAGTGGCCATTGCCACCAAAGGAGTGTAGCCAACCTGCCCCATCCACTGATCTTGTAGTAGTGTGTAGGGGACTCCTGCTGGGACTTGGCGCAGAGCCTCCTGGCCATCGACAGCGCAGACTAAAACAGAGAAGGAACAACTCCTGAAAGGTGAAAGCATGTAGATGCAGATCAATATCACCTTTGCGAAATGTAATTGCAGATTGCAATGCATGTCATGGATCAGGGAATCTCATCTCCATTATGTCCTCTGGAGTCAACCTACCATGTGGGGGACAAGTGGTAGCCTCCTTTAAGGAGCTAGAGGCATTCCCATTTATTATTTTTTATTTTTTTGAAGAAAGAACCATACTGATTTGAATACATATTTACCTCATAAAAGTTTTCTCCATTAGAATTGGCATCATCCTAGAACTGTATAATTCAAATTTTGATTAAAGTAATATCTTCGCAATATGTGATTCTGGCATGAGAAGACAGCATGTGTAAATCGTGTACATACGTATAGTTTTACTAGATTCTTCAAATATACAATGATAGAAACTAGTGGTTGTTGTTAGGTTTTGATGAATATGCCACTGTCCAAACCAACACTTATTTGTTGATCCCCACATGTAAATAATGACAGCTCCATGATCAGTTACAACACCTAAAGACTAGCTAGAAGGCTAAGCTATCGTTTTCTTTGGTTAGTGCAAACAATGCATATTGGTCCCTCTATCACCACTGAGAGTAGCAATGGAAATATAATGCCCACATTGTTGTTGATAAGTGAAGGCCCAAAAACAACAAAGCAAGTCCTTCCTTTTCAAATGAAGAAAGTAGATCAAGTTGCCGATATTTCATAGAAAAATCATTTGCAGATAATTTCTACCATAAAAAATACCTTTCATTTTCCTGAAAAAGATATTAGCCTCTTTGACAGCTCCTTACATTTGCTGTCAAGATAAAGCAGAAAAGGAAAGCCCACTACACGAAGTCATTCCTTGATAATGATATATATAGGTACTTCCGGTTACAATTATAGATATCATCCTAGATTTTGTGTGCATGCGTTAAGTAGGTAGATGAAAAGACTTTGTCGCCCTTCAATTATTCCCAGGTTAGGAATGATGGTTCATTCGTTCATTAGAGGGATATCATTCCTCTAATGAAAAGCTTAGAAGTGATTATACGCTCGAGATGACTTCAATTGAGAGAAAAGCTTAGAAGTCTAGAGTGACTTACAGAAAGAACTGGAGGGAGTATCATTGGTTGCATCAGCAGTACCCATTCAAAACCAAAGATCTGGTGAAGTGAAAAAACACTTAAAGGAGGCAATATTTCTAAAAAAATAATCAGCACATGGTTTACTCACATTGGTTGCTCAATAATTTATAATTAATATCAAACATTTTACTTTGTTGAGATCACAAGATCAGTTTATAAATTTTGCCAGCTCTTGTGTACCTGGCTTTTGGTGAAACTGAGTTGCCTAGTTAGTTGTTTTTTTGTTGGTCAGGAATGAGAAACATTTCTGATGGTACTCACAATCAATTTCATTGAATTATCTGATCAAGGTTGACTTTCCTTTGAAGTAGTTAGATATATGACAGAAAGTTCACAATAGATTGAGCTATAACACTTCAGTGTGCGGTATCGTTTCAATCCTTTTGCTCACCAGAAAATTTTAACTTCAGACCTAAATATCGGTGCATGAAACTTCTATATATGCAAAAGCATGCCAAGAAGATGAATAAAATTTCATGTCATAGCTAATTTCCAATAATATTGGAAAAAGGACTTACAGGACACATGGTTACATAGATTAGAATCAGATTGTTCACAGGGGCATCATGCACCAAAGATGGACAAATTTTATCCCGGGAAGAAGTAAATACTTTGCCGGTTGCCTCTTCCCCAATCAGCGCACAAAAGTACGACCAGTCTTTAGTTTCTACTTTTTAAGGCACAGCTGTCTCCTAATCCCAATACGTGTAAAAAGAAGATATGATAATTGAAAGAACATCTGGTTTGCTGTACAGATTTGCTTGTGTTGCCTTCAAACAATGTGGATCCAATAATCTATTAGATAAACTCTAAGAATAACTTGGAAAAAGACTATGCAAGAACATGGCATTTCATCCGGAGAAACCTTAGAAGGAATTACTAGGTAAGTAGCTAGGGTGGCAATCAACACCATGTGGGCAAAGGGATTTTATGTGAAAACTCTTGATCGCCACAGAGGAAAAGAATCCTTAGGCATCCCATGTTCATAGGATTGAGCTAAGTGTTAGCGTGTTGAGATAGACAGGCCATGGGCCTTGTGTGCGGTCGCACAGGGGCCTTCCTGTACGCCAGCCCTGGATAGGATTAGGGGTAGTGCGTGTTGATTAGGCAAGGATCTCCGTTGATTGGTTCTGTTTCTATAAACCCTAGGACATCCTTGCCTATATAATTGTACTCATATTGCACACCTTAATCAATCTATTATCCAGTCATATTCGCTTTCACTAAGAACAGAGTATTGAAAAGGAAATGTATCTTAGCGCTGTATCAACATTCCTAAAATTGGCTAGACAAATGTCTTACCGACATGTATGTTCTGAAGAAATAGATATGCATGCAGTGTCTAGACAAGCATCCTGAAAGAAACTTCATCCGATATGCTCAAGAGGATGTTTTCCACTGACAAGTCCAAAGGCACAATATAGCACACCTATCATTCTATCAGCTAATCCTGCTGAAGACTGACAGAAGATACTGCACATGAAATCTGGATTTGAAGCATCAAGTGGGCCTGCTAGACAGAAATCAGGTCCGTCAGTTGATATATATTATGTAACCACTGTCTGACTCAATCAGGAGTTCAATCCTGCTGAGATATACAAGTTCAAAATCTATCTCTCTTGTTGCATGGTCCTTGCAATGTTCTCATGGGTTTGGTGTAGTGAATGATATGAACCATAATAGACTGAATCTAATGAATGGACTGCATCTCCCCTCCTTCTGCATCCATTCATTTACTGACACGTGTTGTGCTACACTTCAAACAGAAGCAACGAAGCAAGAGACTCTAGAAAGGAACACTTGCATCAGTGCAATATGTCTGCATCCATATTTTGCAGTCAAGCCTGTTCTCATACTGATCCTAGTCTACCCAACAGTCCCCAAAGTCTGGTTTGACGACACCACCTCCCACACTAGTCCACATGCAACCCCTTTAAATTTACGTCCCTCCCTCCATCTCCACCACCCCTGTGCTCCTGCACTGAACCACACTATCGTCCTACACCTTTCCTCTTTCTCCTCAAAACTTGAACTGCCAAACTAGTTAGTCCTTGAGCTGTATGTAGGTAGAGCCATGAAGCCATCAGTTCTGCAGTACCTAAAGCTTTTCATTTTATTTGCTATTGGAGTTACCACCGCCCACGTGTCTGAGCCTGACCAAGAAGTGCTTGCATCCCTCCATAAACTACCCCTTGATGGCCATTTCAGCTTCCACGACGTGTCTGCCGCTGCTTCGGACTTTGGAAATCTCTCTAGCTTCATGCCAGCTGTTGTGCTTCATCCAGGCTCAGTAGATGACATTGCCACTACTGTCAGGCATGTTTTCTTGAGGGGTGAACACTCCATGCTCACCGTGGCAGCCCGTGGGCATGGACACTCACTACGAGGGCAGTGCCAAACTGCTGGAGGGATTGTCATCAAAATGGAATCCCTCCCGATTGCCAGAATGCAGGTGCAATCTGGTGCATCGCCCTATGTTGATACATCAGGAGGAGAACTCTGGATAAATGTCTTGCATGAGACATTTAAGTATGGTCTGACGCCAAAGTCATGGACTGATTATCTCCACCTCACAGTTGGAGGCACGCTATCGAATGCAGGGGTCAGTGGGCAGACGTTCCTTCATGGCCCACAAATCAGCAACGTCAAGGAGCTGGAGATTGTAACAGGTATCAGAGAAACCTTGCTAATATGATTATTTAAAAGTTTACAAAGCAACAGAATGGGTTCTTATCCAACTTATATATCCTGCCTGTCAAATGCAGGGAGAGGTGACATTGTCACTTGCTCACACGAGCAGAACTCCGATCTCTTCCATGCTGCTCTTGGTGGCCTAGGCCAGTTCGGCATCATAACTAGAGCCAGGATTGCCCTTGAGCCTGCTCCAAAAATGGTACAGCAAAACAATTCATTTATAACAACTCATTAGCAACTTTTAGTATCCACTTGCTAATGATTTGAATATGCAATAGGTGAGGTGGATTAGAGTTCTCTACTCAGACTTCACAAGCTTCACAGAGGATCAGGAGATGCTTATTTCAGCAGAGAGAACCTTTGATTACATAGAGGGCTTTGTCATCATCAACAGGACAGGCATCCTGAACAACTGGAGATCATCATTTAATCCACAGGATCCAGTGCGGGCTAGCCAGTTCGAATCAGATGGAAGAGTGCTCTTCTGCCTCGAGATGACGAAGAACTACAGCCCTGAAGAGGCAGACAATATGGAACAGGTGAGCAGCTAACTCGCATACCATTAAATATGGTTATGACTTGTGACTAATATCAAATCAAGTTGAAAATGACCGAATTATGTGTGTATACATGTGTGCAGGAGGTCAACAACCTACTGTATCACCTTAGATATATACCTCCATCCTTATTCCACACAGATGTCACCTATATTGAGTTCCTGGATAGGGTGCATTCCTCTGAGGTCAAACTGAGAGCTAAGGGGATGTGGGAAGTCCCACACCCATGGCTAAATCTCATGATTCCAAAAAGTTCGATCCACACATTCGCAAGGGAGGTCTTTGGGAAAATCCTGAAAGACAGCAATAATGGTCCCATATTGCTCTACCCAGTAAACAAATTCAGGTAATTAGATGATATGTGAAACCAGAAACCTCATTGTGATGCACTTTCAATAGTTCTATTGACTGATTATTTCCATTTCATGCAGATGGGACAACAGAACGTCAGTAGTCATACCAAATGAGGAAGTTTTCTACCTAGTGGGATTCCTATCCTCAGCGCCATCTTTGTCAGGCCCCCACAGTGTTGAACATACAATGAACCTCAACGACCAGATAATACAATTCTATGGTAAAGCAGGTATTGGGGTGAAGCAATATTTGCCAAACTACAACACCGAAAAAGAGTGGAAGGCCCACTTTGAGGCAAAGTGGGAAACATTTGTACGAAGAAAAAATGCCTATGACCCATTGGCCATCCTAGCCCCAGGACAGGGAATATTTCAAAAGGCATCAATACCGTTGTCTTCATGACTGTATCTACTGTAGTTTCTGTGGAACATATGCTGTACAGTCACAACCATAGCTAAAAGTTCTTTTGCAATCTATGAATCACAAGAAAATAGAGAAGAGTTACCTTATCTTTGAACAATCGTTGATATGAATATAGCATTAGCAACTCCATCTGTTGTTACACCACAAAGACTGTGCAATGAAGAATGGTCAACTGGGCATTAACAAGTGCGAGACATTCTGGGTACTGGGTTAACTGATGGTGATAGCAAGAGGCAGCAACTAATTGATGATGCGGAACAAATAAAGCTGCCAACATATAAAGTACACTTGCATGCACATAATTGTATGCAAGGAAAATATCCTACACTCATGCAAAAGAGTCAACATTTAACAAGTAATATATAAATATGAATCTTGATGTTTTCCTTGCAGAAGTACCATTTGCCTGTACATTAAGGCATTCTATAGCATTTTAACTTAGATGGTGATATTTTGCCTGTGATCAATTACTGAAAACTTGCAAGATTAATTTGTTAATCCAGTAGCATAAGAGCCCATTTGACCAGAAACAACTCTGTCTAGACTCAGAAGTCAGGACACACTCAATCGTGCTTACTAAAGGGCTTAAAGATGATGATGCAAAATATTCTAGTATATGAAAAGGCAACATGCAAGTTAACCAAAAGGTAAAACATGCTCATAAAGCATTTACAAAAGCACACGTGTCACATTTTGACAGAACAGCTACAGAACATAAAGACAGAATATCCAGAACTAACAGAAACGGGTAGCAACTAGGGACACATTTTCAGTCTTAGGAGTCAAATAAAACTTAACCAGGAAGCAACAGCAGAAGAAGTACCATAAAAGTGTAGCAAGCATACTGTGTTTTGATGGAATATGACTGAACAATCAATCAAATAGATGAAGCATTCAAGATGCAAACTTGAAACAACAAATAAAACTGGAACCTATGTTTGGGGTTGAAAGGGTTGAAATCCGATAGTAATCTAGTTAAAGCTTGTACATTGATCATTTCTGTCTCCATTGCAAGGAAAGAATAGAATCATCGACACCTTAATTTTTTATCGATTCAAATTATTAAACATGCACAAATTATCCAGTAGCTCAAATTAAGTTTTTTGGCATAGGTCTAGTTCTTAATTAAGTTTTTTGGCATAGGATGTTTCCCGGGTCGTGTTGTAACTTTTAACAGGTAATCCTGTATTGGTCACCTGCTGATATCTCAGGTGCTGCGGTGATGTAGTTGCCTATGTATCAGGTTCGGTTCTACTCTCTTTTTTCTCTTAATACAAATACAGAGATCCCCTGCGTGTTAGGAAAAAGAACGGAAAACGTACTCGTGTGGTGCTCTTCATTCTTTTCCAACTTTAGTTCTTACCTTCAGCATTCCATATTGAATTATAGATAGTAGCAGAGGCACATCAAGTACATAACATTAACAATGTATTAAATCTCAACTTTGCAGGCAAAGTCTGAAACTAAGAACAGAAACAGAAATAGCACTTGTTTTTTTTACTATGCACAACAATGTAACAAAAAGGGTTAGTGGTGCTTCCGGAACATGAGTACATGGCATCAATTGGCCAAAACCAGTCCTTGTCAAGAAACCTAAAATTGATTGGGTACCAAAAAGGTAGCCCGGGGCCATAACTACTGTTGGTGATTGACAGCGTTGAACTGGCCAATGGAAGGTTTGATTCACGTTATCTTTTCCAGCAGCAGCTAAAAGGGGTAATAAACATAAAAAGGAATATTGTAATCATGCGCGTGCTGATGGCTATATGCCATGAATGTTTTGAAATGGGTTCGATTGTGGCTTATCTAGACAGATGAGGTCACAAAAAAGTAGTCTGTCATATCAGTGCTCTGCAGTGTGCCTGTATAGCTACATGTGGTGTAACTCCAGGAAAAACAATCATTGTACCCACTTAGGACGATAACAATGTCAAAATCTTGCACTAGCCTTACAGTCGTTACAGTGCAATTGTTGTGGACTACCATTTGGATAATAGGTGCCAAGAAAAGCACATGGAAAAATGCAAATACAACTGGTAGTCATAACCTAAGAGATAGTGGTCAAGTAAGGTAGATGTCACCACTATAGATGAGACATGAGAGTAGTAAGTTCGGCAATCTTGCCATTGAAATCAAATGTGCATATCATTGGATCAACAAAAAGACTGTTCAAGCTCCGTGATAAGACTGAAAGTCTTTCTTTAACTGATGCACTACCGGCTTAATTGAGGAACAACCAAAACCAGCCAGTGGCCAGCACTGGCCGACCAAAATGAGGTTTATCGATAGACTCAACTGGATGTAGGTGACCACGATTCCAGTTCCCTCCGCGTAATTTCGCGGGTTTGCGCTTCAATCTAACATGGAAACGCCACAATGACGCCAAACGCGCGGCAAAAAATTTCTCCGATCCCTGCGTGGTCTCCTGAGGAACCGCTCCCTACGTAGCATCACCTGGCCCTCTCAAGTCGCAACGATCGCACGGCAGAAGCAACGGCGGCGCAGGAATGGCAGGAGGCGCGCTACCGTGCGCCCGCGGAAGGGAAGATGGCGGAGGGGAGCTCACCGAGTTTTCGACGGAAAACCACAACGACCGCCATATCTGTGGTGGCGATTCGGGTTCCGGCTCTGAAATGGAGAAGCGGGGAAGCGGAGCCAAGCAGAAGGGGCTAGCGGCGGCGACCAGCCGACATGGCCGGCGACGGCCGACGGGGGAGTGGGAGCGCCTTTCGTGCCTCTTCTGTTGCTGCCTCTGGGCCGCGAGTGGGCGGTGGGCCCGTGGGCCAAATGGGCACCTGAACAGCACAACAGCGAGTGGGCGGTGGGCCGGACGGGCCGTCGGATCACACGGGCCTAGTTGCATGGTTCTGACCTGGACCAAGGTTTCGTGCAGCCCACGCGGTAACCGAGTGGTGTTTTTTTTTAATAACAGATCGTGGATGCACCCGTTTCAGTGCACAGTTTCACTACACGATTATGACCAGAAACTAGATAATTATGTCAAAGAAGTTTTATGGTGATGAAACTCCTCTTACATCCATGAAACTCGGGCTTCTCTCTTATATGCCACATCAACACATTTAATGTCATGAAACTTTTCATAAAATCCCACTGAGTCTTCTCCTGTGGACACATCAATTATGTTGGCGTAAATAATCTGAATGCATACAACTTTTATGGAAATAGAAACACAACATTTGTTTCTGGACGTGATGGATTTATCTCAACCTTGCTCAATAATCCTAGATGTTGTACCTACTCATCATAAAAAATATGGTGACACATGAGGATTACGATTATGTAATAAGTGCACCTCCATTTTCTCTACTATCTTTCTTTTCCACTACACCACCTCACATCTACCATGTCATTGATGTCACTTAGAGCAAATAGATGCATAAGACTGTCTCCAACAAGACAACCCAAACCCAAGTTTAGGTTGTGTACAGTGTATTTGGGTACTGAAATCCCCTCCAACAGAAGACCTAAACCAGCGATGCATTTTGCTAATCGGAGAAAATGAAACCCAAATATGAGTCCTCGTCCAGCGACGACCCAAATCTCAGCTCGCTCCTTCGCTTGCTCCTTCGCACGGAGAAGGGGCAGAGGCCCCAACAGCGGCCGCACGCCGCGGAGGAGCAGGGTCTGGAGGCTTGCCGGTGAAGACGGGCTCGGCCATCGGTGCGGGCAGGCAGGCACGCGGCAGCGGCTTGGGGCGCGCCGGTCGGGCCCGGATGCGCGGCCGCCGACGTGGACAGCCGTCGCGGCTTGGGGGGCGGCCGCCGGCGCGGACGGTGCCGGACAGGGCACGCACCGGTCGGGGCGAGCACGACCGCCATGGGACGAGGCGCCATCCCCATCGCTTTCCCCGGCCCCGGCCCCGCCGCAGCTCCCTCCCCTGCTGGTGCCGCCCGCCCACCTCCGCCGCGTGAGCGGAAGCGGCGGTGGCTGGAGGAGAGCGGAGGAGCAACGACGAGCGCGACGCTTGGCGGAGGTGCTACCGCGCGGCACGGGGATGCGGCTTCGTCGGCGAGAGCGGCGACATGACGGCGCGCTGCTGGAGCGGCGGGCTCGGGGATGCATTAGCTGTTGTAGAGGATGAATTTTTGGGTTGTGATGTATTCACTGTACGTGATCTTTTTGGTAGAAATGGGTCTCCTTTTTAGATTGTATTGTTGGAGATAGTCTAAGTGTTGTGCTTCATGTACATGTATACTAATGTAGGATGTTTTATCTCCCAAGCAATAGACTTTGACATAAATCAAAACTCAAAAGGCTAATATCCAAAATCTATTTTGCAATATTTTGCTTGCTGGTACTACTTACACACTATTCGTTTATACAAACGACAATTTAGCATGTACGATTGAAGATGCTTCACATGCAAAGTATAAATGATAATTCAACGTGTCCACGTAAATAGTGACAATATGAGAAATAAGGCATGTGTTAGCAAGCCATGTTATCATACTTGGTACACTTATCTTGTACTCCATCCGTATTACTTTATTTGATGTTTCTGACAGTGTCGACAATCTCGCCCTGTTCGCTTGGCTTATCAGCCAACAACCAGCAGTGTTTTTCTTTCAGCAAAAACCAGCCACCGGCCAACCGAACAGACCGTTTATGCCCCCCGTTCCTTCTATTGCCCACTGTTGTGGCCTTGACATACCCCGCACGCCAGTGACGCAATTAGCATTCATATATGCTTTTGGTCTTCTCACCTTCTCCCTTCTGCTTACTCTTTAGATGCTTTCTGCATCTCTCTTGCCCGGCGGCGGAGGACCAACAACTTTGGCCGTTTCGTTTCTTGCCGGCGCTAGCGAAAATACTACAAGGCTACGTGCAATGTTCCATGGAGGTGACCTTCTTATATTCAACGGCATCATTATCTTGCCCATTGGGCAATAAATTGCATGATATGCTTCTCCATTTTGGCATGAGAAAGGAAATAAATTATCCACCGCGATAGTAATTTTTTGCAGCCTAAAACAAGAAAATCGCAACCTTGATGGGTATGAGATTAAGAAAGCAACGGTATCCGCATCAAACGCACAGCTGACCGCACAACCAGCTACTCGTCTTCCCCCTCCGAGTCGTCGTTGCTGCTGCCGGTGACCATGGAGCTGGATAGGGATGCATGAGGAAATCCTTCTACGAGGCACGGACACCCTACAACACTCAGTCGCGCGGGGATGGCGATGATGAGTGAGAAGATGGGGACGGGGACAACATGCTACTACACACGGAAGTACGAGGTGAGCATGAGAGAGATGGAAAAAAAATAGAAAGACACATTAGGGTTGAGCAATAACGTCGAATTTTTAAGTCGTTTTCTTTTGAACCAGCGGCAACAAATAAAACGATACGAAGGGAATAGCTATAGCGATCCAGCGTGGCAAAAAAAAAACGAAAACAGCTGTTTGCTTGACCCGTTTAAACGTGTCAAAGTGCGGCTGCCATGTTTGGCAAATGCGCTGTCCATCGTTCTTGCGGCTCGGAACTCTGGAACGTGACCCGTTTCGAATTCAAACTTGTCCGAATTCAAAAATCGGCATCTGCGAAGGCCCACGGCGGCCAGGCACAGCTCCAAATTCCGAAATCGCCCAACTATACCGCCTTGTCGAAGCAACCTCTCCGGTCCGCTCGGCGCTCGCCTCTCCTCCCCTCCTCCAATCAATCGATCAGACGCGCCCGCCGACTCCACCACCCCGTCCCATTCCCCACCCTTCCAGAAGGCCCCCGCCGCCGCCGGCCGCTGCCCCGCCGCCGCGGGGGATGCCGCCGGCGGTAGCGCCCGACCCGCCGCGCCAAAACCCTAGCGGGCCCGAGCTCTCCGCCGCCGCCGCCGCCGCCGCCACCATGGCGAACCCGGGCCTAGGGCTCGGCCTCGCGCCGCCGGGCGCGGAGCCCTCCGCCGGGGCGCCGCCGCCCTCACGCCGCGCGCCGCGCCTGGCCAAGCGGCGCCACGCGCCCGCCGCCTCCCGCTCCCGCGCCCCGCAGGTCCCCACGGGGACGTGGAACCCGTTTGGCGGCGGCGGTACGGATGGTCCGAGGCAGGACGGGACTGGCGTGGGATTCGGCAAGGGCCAGACGGGGGGCTTTGTGTTTGGTGCTGCACCGGCGGTGAGCCAGCAGGGTCCGGAGCCTTCGGTGGCGGCGGCAGCTTCACCCAGTGAGGCACCCTTCGTGTTTGGGAGCGTGAGGGAGAGCCTGCCACGGTTCGAGGAGGGATTGCCTGCTTCGTCAAAGCTGCCTGATAAGATGGAGAAGCTGAACCTGCGGACACCGGGGGAGGCTGGCATTGGTTTCGGTCAGGGGAAGGATCAAAAGAATGGAGGTTCTATATTTGGTGTTGATATATCTGATTTGGTTTCTAACAGTGAAGTTCATGTGCTCCCGGAGAAGCTGACACAGTTGAATTTAGGCCGTGGAGCACCCT
Source organism: Echinochloa phyllopogon (assembly GCA_033239725.1). NCBI lineage: Eukaryota > Viridiplantae > Streptophyta > Magnoliopsida > Poales > Poaceae > Echinochloa > Echinochloa phyllopogon. The sequence continues at coordinate 26,764,989 of BTCW01000003.1, read as the reverse complement.
CACAGAGTGAGAAGGGTGGCATTGCTAATGCTGCACCAAATGCATTCGTGTTTGGAGGTAATGGAGCTGGGAGTTTTGCTGATAGTAGGGACACAGCTGCTCCTGGTGCACATTCACATGCTTCTAGTTCAGTCGAAGGTACTGATGCAAAAGCTATGCCTGAGAAGTCAACACAGTTCAATATAGGGGATCAAGCACCTTCCAGGGGAAGGGGAATTGCACAAACTAATGGAGAATCAACAACTTTCACATTTGGAAGTACTGCAGCAAGTGGTCATTTGGATAGTACAAACAATCTTGTGCCTGGTGCCAATACCAGTTCAGCCACTGCTGTTAATGCTTTGGATGATGCAGGCGTGCTTCAGGAGAAGATCACACGGTTGAACATAGGAAGGGGCATGCCCTTGCATGACATCAAAAGTGCTGGTGGTGGTCATCAACCTGAGGTGTTTAAATTTGGGAGTGAAGGAGCCTCACATGCTGTTTTTGGGAAGGAAACAAGCAGCACTTCAGATAGGAGCAGTGGATTTTTCTCTGCAAATAGCAATGCTTCTAGTTCAAGCAGTGATTTCCTCTCTACAGCAAATAGCAACGCTTCTAGTTCAGTCCATGGCACTGACAGTTTGCCTCCAGAGAAGACATCAGATTTGAGTGCAGGAGGTGGAGTCATGTCACAGAGCATGGAAAGTGATAACAATAATTGTCCAGCAGAGGCATTATTAGGAATAAATGGAACCCAGAGCTCTGTTTCGCACTCTGCAAGCATAGCCATGGATGATGGAAGCAATTTTGCCAATGGTGCAAATACTAACACCTGTAGCTCAACTCATGGTACAGTGGAGGGTGCACTTCCAGAGAAGATGACAAAGTTAAATATAGGATCTGGAATTCCATCTCAGAGCAGGCAAGATGAAACTGCTACTCGACGACCAGAAGTACCTGTATTTGGAAGTAATGTTTCTAGCTTTTCTTCTGACCAGGCTGAAAGCACATCGTTCGCTAGTTTTCAAACTAATGTATTCACTCAGCCAAAGGACAAGGGAAGAAACTTTATTGATGAGAACATTAGTAATTCTACATATTCTGAGGCAAATAGTAATCAAGGATGCGGGACAAGTAGCTTTGTTTTTGGTAGAGGCAGCAATACTACATCTCCCTCTGAAGGAGCTGCACAATATGGACTGCATGAGGCAATCAAGAAATTGAACATCAACCAGGAAGGGCCTCCTCTTGGATATACTAAATTGAATGATTCTGCGACTCCTGAATTTTTGTTTCAAAGCAAAACAGAGGCTACTTCAGGATATGATGCTGTTCCCCAACCCAAACAGGAATCACATCCATTTACAAATTTGAATTGTTCATCTAGTTTCTCTACATTTCAGAATACAGTGCCTGCGTTCAGTTTTGGAACCATGCATGCAGAAAGGGAAATCGCTTCTGATGATCCTTGTGCTGTGAAACTGGATTTACCTGGGTGTTCCAGAGAGACCTTATTTGGTCTAGACAATATAAAATCTGCATACAGGGACAAAAAAGAAGCACATAAAAGCAAAACGAAAAGTAAAAGACCGACTAGGCTAAAGCAACCTGCTCAGGTCCATCAGGCTGCTCCTATGGAAACCTGTGCCAATGGAGAAGAATCAGATTTAGCAGGTGACTATTCACCAATGGATTGTTCACCTTATCCAACTGAACATGTGTCAACAGAGGCATATGTGGCTTCAGATCAGTCCGTTCATCTAGGTGCTAGTGGTATATCTAACTGGAACTCCAATTGTGCCGATGATGATCTAGTTTCTGCAACTGAGCACTTGATTATTGATGCAAACCTTCCGACGTTTGGAAATGAAGGTAGTGTACTGAATGAAGATGCATCTGAGAGCATTTTTGGGAGTAGCTTTTCCAGTTTTGAAGGAGATTCAAGTTATGCATCACAGCATTCTTTCACTAATGTCAACATTGGTATAAATGGTGAACATAAAACAGGCGCAACAGAAGCTTGTTCTGATGATTATGGGTACAATGTTAATGGGCAAGCCTGTGATGAGAATACCTACAGAACTCTGCATGATTTTGGTGAAGCTGTTGCTTTTCAATCAAGCTCATCAAATTTTAGTGGGCTGAACTTTAGTTTCGGGGCATCACCATCTTCTCAAATTTCTGCATCTGCACAAAGACGTAACACAAGAAGGAAATTAAGAACAAAGGGCAATCCAGCATCTAAGCCTCCAACTACCAAATCATTTGTGCAACCAAAATCTTCACAAGATATGAAGGGCATGCAATTTTTCTGTGAGACAAGCAAAAATGAAGACTCAGTGAAAGAGCAACCAACAAGAGATTCTTCTATTTCTGCAGCCTTGGAGACTTGTGAAACCTGGCGTACTAGGTTTGTGTGAACATGTTTAATGCTATCTTGATGTCTCAATTTTCGTGACTTGCATATAATTTTTCATTAACTCATGTGATTACTCAAAATTTGATGTAAGTCATGTAACATAGCCTGTTTGTTTCATTTGTTCCAGTGGAAATAAAGCCTATGCAAATGGCCACTTTGCTACTGCGGAGGATTATTATACCCGTGGAATAAACTCTATTTCCCACCATGTCGCTTCTGGACACTGTTCCCGCGCATTGATGTTGTGTTATAGCAACCGTGCAGCTACAAGAATGTCGCTTGGCAGGATGCGGGAAGCTCTTCAGGATTGTCTGACTGCTACATCAATGGACCCCAGCTTTCTTAAAGCTAAAGTTAGAGCTGCAAAGTAAGGCTTTTGTTGTCCTCAGTTCTACTTCTTATTTTTTGTTGTATATTGGTGTTCTTTTCAATTTGTAAGTATGGTCAGTTCAGTGATTGCAAGCATATGACATTTGATAACATTCTATTATGATCCCAGTAGTGGAATGTGGCATTGGCAATGTGCTGCTTTTATATGTAACACTTTTCTACTCGGAATATCTTGTGTTCTTGAGGACTTGGCAGGGATTATTGACACTGCAACTTAATTGCACACATATTTTCTGTATCATCTTCTTGTCTTCTTAAATGACTATCATGTTGATTTTTTATATTGTCTATAAATGCAGTTGCCAGCTTGCCTTAGGCGAACTTGAAGATGCATCAAGGAGTTACATGTGCTGTTTGAACAATAACACTTCGAGTTCTGACCCCAAGATGTTTGCTGAGGCTTCTGATGGTTTGGAAAGAGTCAAGGTATCTTGTCCTTTCTGCTTAGGGAAGAACTAGAATACATCTGGTGTTCACTATTCCTATTTTTTTTAAATGAATTGATATTTTCTATGTTCTTAAATCTATAAATTATACTACATCTTGTTTCTGGTTAGAAAGACATTAGTTGTTTGTCTAGTTCCCAAAATTAGTCACTATTTTTGAAATAGTAATGCCTCATAGAATTACATATATGCTTCTTCCCATTGCAAATATAAGTCCACTAGGGCATTGACAAGGTCTCCATTATGACATTTTTTGAGTAGTAATATCTGTAATACATATTATCATAAATGGAAAGAGTTATATGTGAAAAATATTTTTCAAAATCTAATGCCAATCTTGTGTTGTCAATCTATCAAAATTTTAGATATTCATAGTCAAAGGTAAACAAGTTTGATTTAGGATGAACCTAGATGGACTCATATTTTGATCGGAGGAAGTAATTGTTTGCCTTCCTTGGTGGGTTTGAAGGGCTGGTTCTGTTTGGTGCTATCTAAAGATGATGATGCAGATGCAACATTCCATGAGAACACTTCAGAGCTTAACTTGCAAGAACTATAATTTGGCACTGTCTAGCATGGAAAATTCTAAATTAGCCAACTAGTAAGTTATGAAAAGAATGATCACTAAAAAACTGGCCTGCTCAATTGGTATATACTCTTTATTAGTAATGACGGAAGCAGCCAAGCTTCTCACGGTGGACCGGTTAGAGCGTTGAACTCCGGGAGTCTCGTTGAACTCCGGGAGTCTCGTTGAAACTCCTGTCCCGACCTGGGTTCGAAGCACGGCACCTTAAGTTCTTAGAACAAAGCCTGGTGGGAGTCTCCCACCATGGTCGAGTTTTTTTTTTAGTAATGACAGAAGCAGACCTAGTTTATCTTTGTATTTGACACCAGGTACTATTGTAATGTACGGTAATTATTCTTGGCCATTAGATTTTCATCTTTTGAGCTGCCAAAAATGATGATGCCCTTTGCATCTTATCATCAGATTGCAATTTTGACGAAAATATCGACCTGCTTGGGTAAAATACATGTATGATGTGATTCTTCATGTCACTTTACATAAAAAGGATTGGTTTTCAGTTGACTAGCATTTTACATCATAATAGTTTGATGGTAACACGTGCATTAGATGTGATTTGTGTTTTGTTAGTCCTTGTGCTATATTGCTCGCACACCTTTCTGGTACTCGGGCTCAATTTGATATTCATTTCCTCATGCCAGGACTAATATGATGAGTTTAATCTTGGGGAAAGTAGTTATGCTGATGGTTCTGTAATCAGGTGTAGAAGTTGTTTTACTGATTACCTGTAGTTGCCCTGTATGGGCGTAATAGGAAGGACAGTATTACACCTGTAACAGGCTCCCGAGCAATACATTGTAGCAACGGAATTCACTCCACAATCCACAAATTCCAAAAATACCGTTCCACAGATCATGGCATGTTGTCATTTGATCTCAATATTTCCAATATCAGGGTCATTGGGGTTTGGTGTTCAAATTTTTGTAAGATGCTGTTGTAATACCTAAGGATTATTTAGGAGCATGATTGAGATTGGATTCTTCAGCATGATGCCATGATCAAATTATCTGTGTATGCATAGTTGCATTCATAATGCATAAATTTATTTGTAAATAATTCAGAACATGATACAATGGTTTGCTTTGTGTGGCCACATGCATTTGGATTCCCATTACTCTTTGCATTTAATTTGACCTGGATGTTTCTAAATTTATTGCTCATCAAAGCTGTTCATTCTTTCCGCTATACAGCTTATGGAGTTTCCTGTACCTTTGACTTGATGACTTCTCTTGGTTTGGGGTGTATCTAGTATAAACCAATAGCTTGCAATCAGGCAAAACTAATTTAATTCAGGCATCAAATGAAGATAAATTCTTCCTTAAAAATAACTTCCAAGTTCCATATTTAACATTTAGTTTGTGCAAGGAATATTTTTTTTTGCTGACATGTTTTCCCCCCCTAAAAGGACAGCATAGACACAAAGTTTTCGGTATAGTACCTACCAAGATTTAGATTGTTCCTGTTGATTTTGTTCCACTGCCTACACAATGGTGGTTTCTATGATTTCACCTAGCTATTAGTTTTGCTTCAATACTTCATACATTCTATTCTTGGTAATATTTAAATATGTGTTCTGTTCCATAATTGTTTCCTTAATGTCTCAGTTTATTTAAGCTCAAATATATTCTCCACAAATGAGGTTTTATCATTATACCATATTCATACGCTTTTGTCACTTCTGCAGAGGGTGACAGATTGGATATCCCAGTGCAAGGAACTTCTTGAGAAAAGAACATCTCCTGAAGCTACAACAGCCTTAGAATTGATCTCCAATGCGTTGCATATAAGTCCACATTCGGATAGCCTCAAGGAGATGAAAGCTGAGGCATTGCTGGTGGTTTGTATTCCTTTTTCCCCTCTACTTTTTCCATGAATTATTAAGAGCGTCTATGCTGACAAATATTCAGGTGATGTCTTGTTTTGCCCTCATATATTTATTTTTTGTTACTAATATCATCGCTGCATTGAACAGCTTCGAAGATATGAAGAAGTGATTAAACTATGTCAGGAGTCTGTAAATCCCGCTGAAAGAAATTCAGTTTTATTCAATGCTGACGGAAAACCAAAGAATTCCAGAGTCTCTGATGGGAGGATACATTTCTCTGGAAGGTATTGGCGGCCATACCTTATATGCAAGTCTTATTTCCTTTCAGGCAAACTTGATGAAGCTCTTGATTTGTTAAAGAAGCACGAGCAAGTCACAACTGTCAAAGAAAGGTATATTGCCATGTTTTTTTAAATTTCCTTTGTTTTGGTACTCCACACTTGTCTCGTGAATTGTGATGTTTAACTACTGAATGGTGCAACTCACACAGTGATGAGAGCAGAGACCAAGAACGTTTCGCATCGTTGTCTGCAACTATAAGACAACTACTTTCCCTTAAGGTATGTCTTAAAATCTCTCTGTTCATCCTCTTACCGAGTAGCACTAGCAGGAAGTTGGTGATATGAGTTCATCATACCTAATACTTCCCAGTTTATGTAACTTATGTTGTTATTGGCTCTATTATTGGTGTCCATGTGTATTCCAACAATTATCTTCTCATGTAGATTCAGAACTAGCATGTGGTAGACCTAAAAATACCCTAGCACATTGTGACTCGTTGCAGGACATGTGGCAAGCGATTATTGTCTTTAAGTGGACTATCATGTCCCGAGTTACCTTGGCTGTTAAGTTTGACTCTAAAAATGGGAACAGGCTGAGCTTTTCTGCGACTTTGTGCTGCTCTTCTAATGTAGGATGCATAGGACTATAGGTGTTAGACTGCTGCTTATAGAATCAGAAAAAATGATAACTAAATATCTGTTGATTTTTATGTTAGGACAAAAATCACAGAACAAGCTTGAAATTAAATAACCTTGAAACTTGAGATTTTCCACTTCATCGAGGTGTATTCAGGGTTCCCCTCCTTCCTCACTGACATGCGGCCCCATGATTCACATATCCATGAGACATAGCATCACAAATCCTAACGTGTAAATCTTTGCAGTGCCAAAATATCAATATCCTTTTTTTACTTCCATTTATTTATATGGATCACACAATTAGGATAACTGATCTATTGTTACTTTCTAATCCTTAGGCTGCTGGAAATGGATCATTTCAAGCCGGTAGATATTCGGATGCCGTGGAACACTATTCAGCGGCTTTGGCATGCAATAGTGAATCACGTCCATTTTCAGCTGTCTGTTTTTGCAATCGTGCAGCTGCATATCAAGCACTTGGTCAAGTTACTGATGCGATAGCAGATTGTTCACTTGCCATGGTTCTTGATACAAATTATCCAAAGGTATATTGCTGGGGTTCTTATTCTGTTTTATAAGCATGTCATTTTGCATGTATAAAAAGAATGTTGATAAATGTGTGTCTAGTGTCAACTATTTAAGTGCTACATGGTTGTTTTCAGAACCTATATAATGTATATATTTCAGGCAATTTCAAGGAGAGCCACCTTATACGAGATGATAAGGGATTATGGACAAGCTGCTAATGATGTAAGGAAGCTGATCTTGCTTCTTGAAAACAAAGTCAATGTGTCTGGAGTATCACCAAAAGTTGGTAACAAGCACAGCGATCTCAAGCAAGCACGCACGCGGCTTTTGTCCATAGAGGATGAAGCAAAAAAGGATACTCCCCTGAATTTGTATTTAATCCTGTAAGTTTTCCAAATTGTTTTTCACCTTTTTATTAGTCTAGTAATACTTTCTTTGCCCAACTTATGCCTGGTTAACCTGAATGTGTGCATTCTTTAAAAGCAGTTAATGGTATCCCTGCATTTGATTTTCACCTGTGATTATCAATTTATCACTGATCCAGATAATACAAGTTGCTTATTATATGCCTAGCAGTACTGAATGCACTTTGCTAGTGGCTCTTTAAGGAGCTATATGCTGTTTAATATGTGTCTTTTGCAATAATATTGGTTTCACATTTATTGAAAAGAAATTGGCAGAAAAATGTCACTATTTGGAACTTAGAATGCATTAAATCTGATATATTGAGATAGCAACATAGCATTTCTTCAATTTTAGCAATTGCGAGTTTGTGACTACTTTTTCAATAGGAGTACAAGAGTGGCACAAGCACAGTATTTATTTTTTGCATGGTTATTATTTATTTGTTGTAGAAAAAATTATTCCAAGCTAGTTGAAGAGTTCATGAAATGGGGGAACACTAGTAGCTGCATTTATTTATTGGGATGCAATGATAACTGCAGTAGGATTGAGAAAAATCGATAATTACTCATCCACATATGTTGCTAAGAACTTCATCTAGTATCTTGCCAATGTTTAAGAGAGAATTACGTATTAACCATTTATGACCAGTTGTGAACTGTTCTGTGTTGTGTGCTAGTTTCCCAGGCTATAATACAATGGACAATATTATTTCATCTATATTCTACTCCTCTTAACTTCTGGTTTGCTGGTATTTTGTGGAGATAGACGCAATTACTGATTTATCCTTTTCCTTTTCAGGGGAGTGGAGCCATCCTGCTCCGCAGCAGATATCAAGAAGGCATACCGGAAAGCTGCATTGAGGCATCATCCAGACAAGGTCCTCGTTGTTTTTGATGATTTCTTATTGATTTCATACATCAAGCTTTGCTTTTAACACTGCTTTAACCTGCAGGCTGCTCAATTACTTGTAAGGAATGAGAATACTGATGATGGATTTTGGAGGGATGTTGTGAAGGAAGTTTATGCAGATGCGGATCATCTGTTCAAAACAATCGGGGAGGCATATAATGTTCTTTCGGACCCAGACAAGGTAAAATGCAAAGTAAAACCTTTGCTGATAGAAATTATAACAAACTAGTATTAAATTATTAATGTTTGCAGAGTCTTGAATTAGTTATATGCTTGGTGAGAGGAAATTGAGATTTTGTTAACTCGCGATTGTTGTGTAAACATTCTGCTGGAAATAATAGAGTAACAGATAAATCTGCTGGCAGCAGACACTGGACCAACAAGAACAATACCAAAAAAAAGTCTTGAACATGTAGCGGGAGCTGAATTTATGTTTTTAAGGAATTTGTGTACTTGAATCCATGACCTTAGCTGCCACAATTTGTGCTCTACAGCTCTGTCACTAAGATTTCCTCTGTGATTTTAGACTTTATGTTTCTTATTTATTTATAGCAGTTGTTTCAAACTTGCTATAGTTTCAATGTCAGTCTTATGCTGTTTGCTTTGCTTTATCACTTGCTAGATAAACAAATTTGTTTTGAAGCCTTACCTGTTTGAATTTTGCAGCGTCAAGAGTACGACTTCGAGGAGGATCTAAGAAATGCTAGAAAAAGAGTGTCTAAGTCAAGGAGTACTCGTAGGTCACCAGAACAGAATTACAGCAGCAGAGGCTTTAATCCACGCCAGTGGCAGTCAAGCAGAGCATCACGCTCACGTTGGTACGGCTATTCAGATGATTACTGGTAAACTTATTGGCAGCTACTACATATGGTGTGGTCATGTGGTGACCGGTTAGAAGCAAGCTTTGCACCAGTTGCATGGAGTAAAGGCCGGCCTCCTTGCACCAAGATGAGTGTCACCTGTCTTCTTGGGACCTTTAGGGGCCACTGCTAACTCACCAGCCTCACAGCCTTGTCATTTTTGGGTGGATGAAAAATATAAGGATTGGTCATTTGGGGTGATTGCTTTGGACACTGCTGTGGTGTCGTGGCTTGACTGGCACATATGCAAGATCTGGACGCGGGACAAGAAGTTATCTTTGGTTGGCTTGATGGTGTCTGAACCCTAACTGCTTGGGAGTGGGACATCCCGATATGGCGATATCATGGCTGGCATAGGTCTGAGCTCTTAGAACTGACAACATCATCAAAGGTTAGAAACACGGAGAAAGATATTGGTTTCTCCATAGGCAAAGGCATTCTTTTGTTGAGTGTATGGCTGCTGTATCAGGTATACAGTACTGAAGAAGATCAGCTGAAAGAAGAGGCATTCTTTCCGTATGGGCTGTTATTTTCTGTTTATAAATTATCCAGATGGTGAGGGTTGCCTGCCAATCGGAAAACAAAGAGTGGTACATATTGTAACTGATCAATGAAATCTCGAATTATTTGTTAGCTGATGTAAGGCATCACTGTGGTGTGTTTAAACATCTGCGAGATTTTGCATAGACTCCTCCCAGAACATATTTCACAGCCAAGGAGTTCATTGATATACTTGGCTTCCGCAAGGTCATTTCAAACATAAAGAGTTATCGAGCCAAATTATGCCATTGTAAATTGAATAACTGTTCAAGTTTTAAAATAGTAATTTTGGTTGTCATTCGAGGAAGGCCCATTTGAAAGGCCTTATTACCAACTGGGCCGTGGGCCATCTTTCTCGCTTCATTCGTTTGGCGCTCTCTTCTCCTCCGTTACAAACGTCGACCGCCGGGAAAAATAGACGCCAAGGTGTTCGCTCGTTGACCATGTCCGATAGCCCCGATCTCTGCCCCCGCACCAATCGGATTCTTGACTCTTGAGCCTCTCCTCCGATGGCCACAACGTGAACGCTGTATACTACGAGTCCGTATCGGAGAAGAAGCCGCGTGATGGAATCCGACGCGTACTACACGCGACGCGGGCGCGCCAGCCGCCATACATCCCGCGCCGTGCCACGCAGCAGGCCCAAGGCTCCACCTCGCTGCGTCTTCTCTCATCTCCCGCACGGCGCGCGGTCCGATCGGAGCTTGCGGCCTCGATGGCGGTGCTCTGCTGGGCCGACGGCAGCAGAAAGGCCGCCCACCTGCCGCCGGCGGCGGCCGCGGCGCGCCCGTGGTGCTGCCGGTGCGTCGGCAACTGAAAGATAAAACACATGAGCACGGCTGGACGACACGCGCGCTCTTGTTCGTTTTGAACGAAGCTCAGGCCTCACGCAACTGGAATCCGATATCGCAAATTAAGAAGCCTACAATGCGCGCGCGTCGGATCGGATCCACGCGTGGCGCCGAATTGAAGTTCCAAGTCCGAACCGAACCCCATCGTACGCCGTCGTCTCCCAATCTATATATACAAACAAGAAAGCATCACGGAGCCCCAATCAACTCCCCCCCTGCCCCTGCACGCACGTCGATCTCCATCCCCATCTCGACACTCGCGAACCCTTTTCGATCGGAGCCCTAAATTACAACCCCCACTGATCCGATCGAACATCATCAGTGTTAGCACGTCGTCGACGATCGGGACGATGGCAGCATGAATCGATCGATCATTTTATGTGATCTAACGGAATCGGCATGCATGTATATTGCGCACTCGCTTGTACAGAATGCATATCTATCTATACTATAAAGAGAATTAGATTTGAAAACACTTCTCACCAACAAAAAAACCCACACCCACCTCACATAGGACCCACCTGTCGGGAAAATTGGTTGATGAATGGTAAAAAAAGAGGGGGGGAGGGACATTCCTATGTTGATTTCCCCCTCTAAACCCAAAACTTTTTTCACCCAAAAAAGGGCCCACCTAAATATACCCACATTTGTATCCACGTCTATACACAATTATCCCGTATTGCTAAAAGACAATAAATTAGAGAGTTTTTTCCATATAAATAAATACCAACTATATATCATGAGTTTTGAGAATACCTAAAGCTCTCCGTACATGAGAGAACGAATATAAAATATTTTTAAAAGCGCTTTGCACTAAAGTGAAGTGATATTGTTTTAGTACCTACATGTCATCTATAAACGTGCGTGTCGCACGTGCGTTCTTGCTAGTAGTATATAAGACTAATTCAATGATTACTTGTATTCTGCTTCCTGTTTGGGGTTTATTTAAGAATTCACAAATGTAGTGTTTCCTTGGACATGGAATAAAAAAAACTAGACCGGTGGGGAGACTGCCCCACGCTTTTTCATTAAGAAGAAGAAACCTTCTTTGGATGAGTGCTACTAAAGCATTGCAACCACCAAGCTAGCTACAAGCTCTTTCACTTCCTTGGACATGAAATACAAGGACGTTCCGAACGATGTTATGAAACAATATCAAAAGAAAGGAATAAACAAAAATCTCATGAACTAAGTAAACTAATTATATTGTTTAACAATTTAAAAGCTACAGAAAGAATCTAAACAAAACATCACAGAACAATCATGCTTCTCGATCACCGATATATTCGAAGCTATTTACATGTAATAGCCCGTAGAGCAAGCTGTATGTTTCCATATCATACACGTGCACACAGAGATCACATATTCACATACATCTACGGACTGTAGTTCCGTAATATTCTGACCAACAACATTTCAGAGTCCACCAGTCCAGTTTCTACCTTGTTGGGCTCATATATCTCATCAATATTATTCTCTAATAAAATCAGCAAAAGATCCATTTGTTAACCACTAGATATCAATTCAACACTGCATGTACATTTACATAGATGAGATGAGAATACATGTTCTGAAAATTAAAACTAGATGAGATGTACAACAGTACAAGAGCTGATCCTATTGGCTACAACATTGGATTGACAGATGCCCCCTATTACTTCACCTGAGCAGGAGATAAATTAAACCTATGTCAAGCTTACACATAGTTTTGTCTAGTCGACGAATACAATGCTGCAAGGAGTGCAGCCCCAATCCCAGACCCTTCCGCCATTACCCTGAGACTAACTGTGGGGGCAATTTCATCCCCCAGGATCTCATCCACGGCTTCATTCAGATACTCCCTGAAGACCGAATAGCCTTGGTAGAGACCACCTTCGATTGCAACAACCGATCTCTTTGGCTCACCTCTTATTTTTCTAATATTGGTGGTGCCACAAAGGGTTCCATCACGACCAATTTTTTGTAGTACTGCAACGATACCAGCTGCTGCTAGGCGTGCAGCTCTTCGGGTAACAATGTCACATATTCTCACAACAAGTCTCCGGGTCTTCAGTGGAACATCTTGTATCTGTAAGGGAAATATACAATTGATGAGATGATTGTGTCATGAAAATATCACAGATTCACATATAAAGAGTGGTTTAGGTGAGCAAATCAGCTATGATAACTAACCTTTAGATGTTCTTTGAGCACCCTACCGACTACATTCAGATCTGGGGAATCATCTTCACGAATAGTAGCTAGACAAGGTGTACTGGATGACAATAGGTGGCATAAAATTGTTATAGCTATATGCAACAATATCATTTTCTTAGGCAATCAGATCATAGAATGTGCAAATTTGACTAGAAAGATACATGAGAAAAAAAATTACAGCTCTGATTTCACGTTTCCAAAGATCCTTGTATTAAATCAAAACCTTGAAATTTAATTTGGAGAAAATATGCACACCTGATCATTAAATATTTACAAACATATATAGCATGCCATATTTGTTAATTTGCAGGAAAGATACATCCGCATGCCTCTAGCTGGACTGGTTAGAGGACTAAGTAGCACTCTTCAGGTCCTGGATTCGACTCCCTGTGGGAGCGAATTTCAGGCTGAGGTTAAAAAAATCTCCTCGTTGTGCCTCCCCACTGCAAATAGCGGCAGGGCGCCGGCCTGTGGTAACGGTGCGGTCCTACCAGGGGGTAGTGGCAGTGGTCGCCGGCCTAGGTTACGGTGCGGCCCTATAGGGTGAGGCCAGGGTTCGGGGGTTTTCTTGGCTGGTAAGGCTGAGGTCTTCTCTATTTAACAATACCGTGGGGGCGGTCTTTCCCCCACCGGTCAAGTTTTTTTTATAAAGATATAGATTCAAGTAGAAAGTTACAATGGAAAGTTCAGTATGCAAGAAGCAAAGGACATTTAGCGACACTTAATTGATAATTGATAGATTGTTACCATCCCTGTTAATTTATCTCGGATGGATCAGACTGTTTCCAACATTTGGCTATATATATAATGTCTATAATCTTCTCAGCGCAATATGCTGTACTATTATTTTCTCTACAATAAAAATTAACATAAAGAAGATAGGGATGCCAAGCCAATGCCACAACAAAAGTTTAGGGCATAACTAAAGCAATGGAGTAAAGTGGAACAAATGAGGGAAGCTTAATTAGCAGTGGAGCAATGTCCAGATTTAGTGGAAATATTAGGCATACCATATTGATTTTATAGTTTTATAGCAACACCAGCTAAAGAATAAATATGATACCTGAATATAAAAGGGGTAGACAAGCAGTTCTCAGACGAACCGAATTCATCTGATACTTGAGCCATTCTTAGCAGTACCAATCTCGCAATTTCCCCAAGATACACACCAGAGATCATTTTCTCAAAAGCCTATATCCATTAAATGGTGTTACTTCCAGATTTGTTACCAGATTTTTCAGAAGCATGCCACAAGAGATTTTAATAAATTCTTACTTGGTCATAGTGATTGCGTTTCTTCTCAACATTGAAACATATGTCATAAGGAGTTAACGGTATTTGTGGAGACCGAAAACTACCCCATTCTATATTTACAACCTAGAATAGATCATGAATAACATAAGAAATCATGGATTAATATTTTCACATTAAAGATTGAATCAAAATAAAGGGGAAAATAAAAAATATATACCGTGAGGTCAGAGTTAGTAAGAAGACCCCGGCATTTTGTGATTGCAGCACTGCGTTCAATATAGGAAGCATTGGTACCTGCTCCTATAATCACTGCAGCCACTGTATCCTCATCATAATAATGCCCCATGGCCAATGTTCCCACAGCATTGTTTACCTATTTCATAGTAGCATATGAAGTCAACAAAACGATTTTATCCACACATTGGACTCTTCAGTGAATAAACAATATACATCATCCTTGAAATACAAATACAAGTCAATCAATCATAATAGAAGAATGTATTTTCACTTCATGAAAGCTAGAACCTATTACCCACTTTTGTTGTAATATGATGCAAACATGCGAACACCAATATCCAACACTACCTTTCTTTGATCACAAATACAATACACATGAAATGGTACTGATGCATATACCCATGGTCCTTAATTAGACTCACATGATCGAAGAATTACATGCATAAGTTTCCCTTCATGTTAACACCTGCTATCAGCTATAGTTCCCACTATATGTGCTGCTGCAATATTACAGTGCTACCACTGCATGATGGACAAAATGACCTCTCTGCTAAAGGGTGCTGTTGATTTCCTAGAACACATAGGAGAGAGAAAGAAATAATGCAGGGTAGAGGGAAAGCAACTAAACTAGCTTGTCACAAAAAACATTTTTGAATAATGGTAAAGGAGAGAAAGAAATAATGCAGGGTAGAGGGAAAGAAACTAAACTAGCTTGCCACACAAAACATTTTTGAATAATGGTAAAGGGTGCTATTTAAATAATGGTGTTCACATAATGAACTATCAGGGAAAAACGCTAACACAGACATCACATGGTGCATAAAAGAGATGCATGATATATGGAACCAGAATATTAATAAGATAGTGGAATTTTTTATTTGTTTTTAATCAAATTAATTTTCCGAATACACTAATTACTTCACCTAACAAGGTCAGGGACATACCAGTGCAGTGACTTGCAAATTCAATCCATTCCTAACAAGAGCTTCATTCAAGCACTCAGCAACATCTTTCCCAACCTAACATTCCAAAGTTCAAACAAGCCAATGCGAATAAAATAAATCAACAGCAATCACAGGGACAGCCAATTATTTGAATAAATATTTTATGCATCATCTATCGAGAGGAAAATATGGAATTAAATTCTATAATAAGATCTAAGGATTGCATATATATCATGTCCTTATCAGCACGAGATATATCAACAGGATATTTTGGCATGATATCAATTTTCATTGTCACAACATAAAAGTTCAGCTCTCCGAGTACAATTTTTTTTTTGAAAACTTCGAGTACAAATTTCATTCCTAACCACATTTAAAAACAGTATAATTGAGGGCACAATTTTTAACTTACAGCTTCTTCAATTGAAAATTCCTTAGTCCACCTAATTAATGATCCTGATGATATGGAAACTTGTCTGACAGGGAAAGAAAATGTAAAACCAAGTGCCCTTCCCTCATCTTTCCCACCCTCTCGTTCAATAAAATTCTTTAGTGCTGAGGCAATTAGATTGAACAAGTCCTGCAAACAGAGAAAATCAGTATATAGAAATAATACATAATGCAAAGAAGTGAAATAAAATATTTTCATGACTCTTTAGTCAATTCTTCAGCAATGTACCCTTCCCCCAGTCCATAATACATAATGCAAAGAAGCCCTTCCCTCATCATTAATGATGATTATTACCTCGCTTGTACCCTTAGTCAATTCTTCAGGAATAGGTCGATGTTCAATTTTTTTATTGATAACCGTAGATCCTGAACCAAGCTCTAGTTTCATGACTCTAAAGCTTGTTCCTCCAAGATCAATGGCATAATAGATGCCTTCCTCACTCCTGCCC
The DNA here is from genome assembly GCA_033239725.1 of Echinochloa phyllopogon. Lineage (NCBI taxonomy): Eukaryota > Viridiplantae > Streptophyta > Magnoliopsida > Poales > Poaceae > Echinochloa > Echinochloa phyllopogon. Next base: position 26,748,801 of record BTCW01000003.1, on the reverse strand, counting down.
AATCACATGCATGTATGAATCACCATAAGAGTTTGAGAGTATACTACAACTATTTAAGAAAGAAAATTCACTTATGAAACTGCATTTGATCATTTTGATCAGCAAATCACGCACCAAAAGATCCATACGCTTAAAAACATGAAATAGACATGATTGAGTTGCGAATGGGAATTTCTCAATTTAGAGAAAAGATCAACATGGAAATCGGACGCTGCCAATATGCTGCTGCAACAATTCTCTAAATAGTCAAAACAAAAGGAAGAAATCAAGTTCTTGATCATTTTCGTAATCTGCTCCAAATTTTGCCCGGGCAATTAGTAGGACATCACAAACGATTGAGTAATGCAAGATGAATCAACACACCAAGCTGACAACCAATCCAAAAATTGCATTGTTCTGGACTTCTGGTCATTCGTAAGCATCTGCACCAAATGTTTTCTGCTCGTGATTGTGGCCTTTTGGAAGTGCAGAAAAAAATAATATGAAATGTCATAAACTGGTGCCAGCGGAACTTCAACATAGATGAGAACTTCAACAAATGATGAACAAATGGCCAAGAGTCGTGTTTTTGCATACTCTCACGTACTTCACAAGCCGACAATCGCTAAATTTAACATTTGACTATAGGCACCCTCCCATGCATAAACACCAAGAACTGAAACTATACTGCACAAAAAAGGACAAAAAAGCACCAGAAAAGGACAAAGAAGCAATGCAATGGAATTGAAGCGCACGCGTGGGCGCCATCGTCACCGGGCCGGCCGCTTACCCGTCGGGGAGCTCGTCGACGCAGGTGAGAAGCATCCGGACCTTGCTGGCGCCCTCGGACGCGAGCCCGGCGAACATCTCGACGGCCAGGGAGTTGACGACCCGCTGCAGCCGCTCCGTGGGCGTGGCGCACCCTGCCTCGAACCCGCGCACCACCTCCACGGCCCGGTTCCACCGGCACCGCGCCGCCGCCCGCCGCGCCACCAGCGCCGTCGCCACCGCGCACGTCACCGCCGCCACGCACCGCATCGCCAGGCTCAGCCACTGCGCCTTCCCCATCGATCCCTAGCTCCGACCCGATCGCGTGGCGGCGCCTCTTACCCCGGCCCGCGCCGTCGAGGGCGAGCGCGAACGCCGGCAGGATGTTGGGCGATGTGGCCGGCTGGACTGACTGCGATCGGGGGAGGTGCGGAGGAAGCGCGGCCGCGGCGAGCCAGCGGCGGGCGAATAAATAGTCGAGGCGAGCAGAGGGACGGGGGGCGTCGACGTGGATGGAGGTCGTATTGAAGGCATGTAATCGCCAGCAATTAATTTGTTGTGTTCTCATGTGTGTAAATTTTACACCTTATAGTAAACAGATACTTACTCAATAAATTGGGAAGATCTGCTAAGATATCCTTGCACGGATTTTTGCATATCTATATCTCGTCTTGAGTAATATATTAATATATCTACAATCTTATGGTAACAATTGATTCAACTATTTAATTACTGGACAAAGATTATGATATTCTCCCATTCAAGGTTGAAATATTTTTTCCTAGCATTAAATATGTACATATATCTTAGACAGATTTTTTCTTCATATTAAAATATTATAGACTACTTATAATTTCACTTCTTCAAAACATTATATAGCCTAATAAGTAATAACACAACTATGTGAGTAGATTTGTGTTTTGTCACTTCATAACTTTATTGAATTTAAAAATAAAATTATCAGCCAAAATGATGTCCACCAAATAGGTTTTAGGTCTTCTGGCTAAAACATGTAGTGCAACAAAAAACTTTTTGTTCAAAATGATGTCTCTAAAGTACGTCAAGTTCAGACCATCACTAATCAGATGCGTTGATTACTCTCACCTCATTTTTGCCGGGGAAGATGTGATTATATATTAGACCAACAAAGAGATATAATTTTCTTCCACAAGGGTAGTATCAAAATATATTGGATTGCATGCATCCACATACCACCCAATAACATCTCCTTGCAAATCTTATATGCTAGTAAACTTGCGACCATATTTGAAACCCTATAAAGTTTAATCTCAATGTCTCATAGCTCAGAGACAAGCCCCCCCCCCCCCCCCCCCCCCAAATTCCTAACAAGAAAGCCAACTTATAATTTTTTAGCAACATAATTTAGGGCCACAAAATTGATAAAAAGTCTGACTAAAAAATTATAAGGCCACCTTTGGTGCAGAGAAAAAAATAAAGGATTTATATAATTTGAATTCGATTGGAAATATTTTGTTCATTCCTTTTAAATAAATCATTCAACCATTGTAATTCATTTGAAATTCCTATGGAATAACTTAACTATTCTATAGGAATTTTAGAGGACTTGTAACATGAGGCCTAACCTTTTAGAAAAATTCCTTTGGGTTCATCTTTCTCATGATTTCTACGTATTTGATATTTGAATATCTGAACCACACTACAAATTAAAACCTAGCTTGTAAATACTCTTGACCAAGAAAATTCTATATTTTTCATAATGTTATGCAATAAGATCAACCCATGCACACATTGACAACTTGGGCTAGTGCATATCATGCACATCTTACATATAATTACTATTGTAATCAAGTTCATAATCTACGTGGAGGTGTTTGGATCCATATGATATGAAGCACACCTTACCTACTTTCATGATCTGTTAACACCAAAATTTGGCATGTGCTAGGTTAAAGCCGATACTGATACAGATAAAATAAGCCGACGCCGATTCGGAGGCATGAAGCGATGGAAGCAGTGGAGTATAGGGAAACTGACAGAGTCGGTATTGAAGGTTTCCTTGACAGAACGATGATGTCATACAATACCAAGTCATGTTTGGTTCCGTTTTATAAATATAGTAGTCTATTTCTTTTGCGTCAAGTTTGTAATAAGTCATAATCGACTAAGAGTCCTTAGTCTATGATATAAATATGTATCGAGAGGGGATACAAAAACTGTATACACACACAAATCAGTACAAGTTTCTCATCTCAGCATCATGCTAAAATTTTAGAGTAGGAGTAATGTAGCTTTTCTCATCGAGTTCTTCGAACAAACAGGGCAGCATCATCTTTGAGCTAAGGTTTGCTTGTAAGTACCGTTAGTTATTGAATAATTTAGATTCAATTCGTAGCTTATGCTTATATTTGGATCTATTTTGTTCAAAGTTATCAGACCTTGTTTCATATTGCTTGTAAGGCTGCATATGTTGATCAATTGCTAGTATTTGTTAACAAAATCCACCTATTATGGTACTTTCGGTTTGAAACATATCAAATTAAGGTATTCATCGTGGAAAACATCTAAAGAAAGTACAATAAAATAAAACCCATTAAAATCAACATAGTATGATAAGTGTTAAATCATAGTGTTTATCTAGATTTCTATTAATTTCTGTATTGATTTCGTATTTGGATTCATCGGTTCAGTGTTTATTAACCTATCCTCTGCTGTTATTGCTGCCTCGGTTAGGTCGGATCATATAATAGTGACAATAGTTTAATTTTATTGTTTCAGTGAATTTATTTATGAAAGATATTAAGAAATCAATAGTGGTATCTGCGATGGAATCGATTATCAATAGCCGATGAAGTCTTGTTTCATTCTTTTAATGACTTTTCTTCACGATTCGGAGATCACAACCGATGGTTAATCTATATCAGGACACTTCGGAAAACTAGCTGATGTGAGGGTGCAAAAAAGTTACTAATTAAATTTCTCTTCTTATCAATTATAGGTCAAATTGACTGGCTCACCACGAACCACAAAGATAATATAGGTCCTGCGCTGGAGTGAAGCATGTCTCACAAGCCTATAGCGTGTCTCGTTGCACAAAGGTCACCAGGCAACTTTTCTGTTAACATGATCTCATACTAATAACAGATAAAATAATATTGAATTGTGGTGGAATCTGAATCTGGACATGAAAAAATTGATATTGAAATCCAAGCATATCTGGTTGTTTATAGAAATCTTCATGATTGATTCTTGGGGCACCTGAAAGCAAAGAAATAACTTCAACTATGAAGGGACTAACTTTGCAGCACACCAAATACTCATGAGACAAAGGCACGGGAGATGAGGTCTCATGTCTTGTTGATTGGTCACTTTATTATGTGTTGATTTGTTTCCCTGGACAAATGCATGGTTAGCCTATTTAACCCATTTGCACTTTGAGTGGTTTTATATTAAATAATTCTTTTGTCAACATATAACTTGTATATTTATTAGATTTATTATCCATAAGTGTTAATGAAGGAGGATTTCTTTAGCAAGCATTATCACTATATTCTAGTAAATCTCCTTTAAAATTCATTTTGTGTGTAGACGACATGGATAAAGAATTGGCAGAAAGGAAGCACTTCTATTGTGCTAATTAACTATTTACTTAGGTTTAGGATTTTGCTCTCGTATAGAAAATTTCAACATATAAATGAGTTGTATGTGATAGTTACGGACCAAGATATTAAGGGCGGATGGTTCTAATAAACATAATGGGTTTCATGATTCTTACAATCTATAATTAAATTTTTTTATTTAAAATGTAATGTATTATGTATAAATCTATGTGTGGATACCTCTAGCATTGTGCACTATGAGCTTGAGATACTCATGGACTTCCACATGCTATGCTCATGGTCATGTAAGTCTAAAATGATTATACCATATTGATTTCTTCGTCACCTAACTATCTAGCTAACACATTAACTCAAGAGGTCAACCACCCTTATTCAGATTGAGTACATATTTTTCTATTACAAGTAAAAAAATGGTTCTTCTATTTTTTATTCCTTATAGTCTCCAACTTCTGAAACATTTTGTTTTACAACTAAATTAGTTATTATGGTGGGAATATTGATACGATATAGCTAATTGTTAACAGACTAAAACTGGTATAATATAGCTAATTGTTAATGGAAATGTTGTTTTTCCTGAGTTTTTTCCTAGCTGGCTTGTTTTGCTTTGATTCATTTTGTTTTAGCTGTTGCATGAGATGTGTTTTTGGATATGCTCTCTTATTGTAGGAGTAAGAATTTATTTGAATAACTATGTATGCATATCTTCCCTGCTCTTTGTTTTGATTAACTTTTCTTTAACCTTTGTTTACTAATACATATCCTTCAAAACACTATAGATTATTCAAATTATAATTCTTTGTTTGTGTAAATTTGGACTCTTCCAATATATTAATTTTATCATATTATAAATAAAATTTGTAGTAAAATTGACATATTCATGACATGAAAATAGGTTGGAGTTGGTTTTTCTCAAAATACAATGCAACAAAATTTATACTCAGATTGATTCATCTAAGATTTGTCAACTTTAGACATCTTTAATACATGGATGTATTGATTATTCTCACCCTACATTTTTAAAGATGATACTATAATAGATGAACAAAGAGTTTACATCTTGTTTCGACAGAGGTGCACGAAATGTAGAGCAAGTGGTAAGTTAACAACGGATGATGTCTCTTTGAAAGTCTTATTTGCTAGTAATTTTGCAACAGGTATTGACATTATGTAGAAACAATGGCATGAGATTATATGATCTTTGCTTTCAAATCTACAATGGGGTCTAGGCAAATGTCAACCAGATTATGCTTTTGATGTTTAGATATTTACGCGAGGAAGGTCCAAAAATAGTTGACCATGTCCAAGTAAATAAATATATATTGTCATTGTCCATATTATGAGTGCTAACGTGAATTGTGTTGCGAGACTTTAGCTACATGGAAAGTGCATAATTCATTGTGTTTTAATTAGGTTAACTACTTGAATAGCAAGGAGCGTGATATAATCATGAGTTTTGTTTATGATGCAATAGTCTCTAAAGGTGAAGATAGTAGGTTGCCTTTAAGTGTTCACTATCTCGTCCACTCCCTACATTTGTTTTATCAATCATGTATGTATTTTGATATTCAACCTTCACATTATTTGATTAAGATCTAACCTGATATTTTATAGATTGTAGAAGGCTAGACTCGGTCTATTAAACATCATATAACCCCCTACCAAAACCCTCTCTACTTTATGCTATTTGTAATTATGCATTGTAAGTGTTGGACCTTAGGACCGGCAATCCACTGGGGGATACTACCCGAGTGGTAGATTTGTAGGAAAGGGATCGTCGAGTCTAGAGGCTTGATGGTAACACGAGACACAAGGTTTAGACAGGTTCATGCTACTCGGAGGTATAAAACCCTCGATGTTTGGCGGTGTTTGTATTGCTGCTCCTCGATGAAGCTTTAGGAAGCTATGGCGAGGTTTGTGGTTATAAATGATGAGATGTGATGTCGTGCCCCCTGGGGCCAACCAAGCCGACAACCTAGGGTTTACAAGTTGGTTCTAATATAAATGTATTAGATTACAATTAGGAAACTTATCTGACTAGATTTCTACTGATACTCTGAGATATCCGGATCTAATCCGCCGGGTATACCACAATGCGTACTCGCCACGTCTTCATCAAGCTTGCCCAACAAGTCGGCAGTTCGTTGTGGGCCACCCAGGGTCGGCACACAGCTTTATCAGATGTGGACCCAAGCCGACTGTCTCCCCTACCGATGGTGGGTCCAGTGGTACCCATATCCCACAGTAAGTATCTCGCACCCTATGGTTCTTGGTTTTGGCAATAGAAATTATTGTGGGTGATCCCCCACGGTTTGGCTCTCAAAAAAGAAATATTTGGAAGGACTTTCATCTGGTGTTGAGATCATGGTTGTGAACTACATAAAATAAGATATGTTAACATCAAAGTATAGTGTTGGAGGTTGGACAAAGTCTAACCTTACCTTATATTTTATAAAAACAGAGGGACCATGTATTATGATAACCATGCTATGTACAAGTTAATAATATTTAATAACTCTAGAGGTTGTGAGGCTAGATGAGGATTTTGTTGCATTTCAAGCTATTGAATTCTATTGTTCCATATACAATATTTAACCATATTTAATAATTCTAGAAGTTGTGAGTGGAGATGAATGGTATATACTTCAACACCACCGTATCTGAACCACATTTTGAATTAAATCTAACTTATAAGCATTATTGACCAAGAAAATTCTACACTTCTTATAGTGCCATCAAATAATTAAGATAAACATGTCCACACCATTTGTAACTTGAGATTTGCAATCTCATGCACATCCATCATGTAGAATATTTTCTTGATCAAATCTATGTTTCATGTGTGCAAAGATTTGAATCCCACCTAAATAAATTTGAAAATTTCATACCAATAGCAGATAAAGATGTTTCACTTCAAATACAACATACCAAATTCATAGGACTCAGCCCTCTCCCCACTCAGGTAACATCATTTTCCAAAAACTCCACTACACATTATATTGTTGTCTACATCACTGGAAATTGCCCTAGAAACATAATTTCAACTGCATGATCGTTTGGATATTGCTTAATAATTTTCATAATCCTAACATGCAAACTTTAATGATGCTGCTCTAATTTCCTTGGTCCTTGCTGGTTGACCAAGTAAAAATTTATTGAAGATACAAAGGTCTCAAACCCGTTCCACCTATTCTCTCCTATGCAACTTGTGGTGGATATGATTTTCTGGTATAATCAAGATGGACCTAGGCGATCGTAAAAATAAAGGGGGAGACTCGGCTCAACAAGATCAAGGTGGGTGGCACATGACACTAGTTCCTATGTACCAAAAGGATCAAGAGAGACACAAATGGACTGTAGTATGATATGTAGAAGGTCTACGTTGTAAACCAAATCCGATACGTATGGCTACCTCCAGAAGCCACCCCATCTGATCTAGCCGGCCACCTCGCCTCGCGCAACCGCTAAACACCTTAGCGCTGCCACACCCTCTCCCTTCGCATGCCATCCTCCTCACTCCTTTCAACCCAGCATGAGAATCATCCCAATCGCCGCTTTGATTATAGACAACCTCCCTGTTAGGCCCCAACTAGTCTTGACATACACCTCGCCTTGATGTGTCTGGCGACCAGGTTGCTGCAGCCTACAAAGCTATGCTACATGCGTTAGGTTGTGCATGCAATGACCTGATTTGTGGTTGATCGTATACCACTACAATCTACCTGCCTTGTTTTGGTTTTACTCCATGTGCTTAATGCAATTTGACTATTCAATTTTTTTTATGATGGGTTCAATACAGAAATATGGACATTTTCTTTGGTGGCAAATATACCAAAATCAAGTGGGGCATTGGGACAATGTATGTCCTTAGATTCTCAATCATGCGCCGTGTGTATTTAGTTTCAACATTCTAGGTTCAATTATAATCTTTTGTGGGTACATAGACTAATGCTTTGCGTTTCACGGTTGCAACACACTATTACCGTTTTAACTAAGGGATAGATTGCCCCTATGGTTAACAATTTAAATGCCTGCACATCTTAACTCCTCATAAAGAGAGAAGCATGCATTCTATAACAAGTCAAATAAATGATCTTTCTCGTGATTTTATTAAAGTTATACTATCTTACACCATTTATATTTATTTGTTTCTTTATTGATTACACATGATGTCTTATACGCAATTATTTGGTACCAGTGAACATATGTTCGATTGCCCGCAACAACAACTAGGTAACTACTAGTTCCAATTTGATATTAAAGATTATAGGGATGCAATTTATGATTTCTCTAGGACTAATGGCTTGACCCGAAGCTCATCCAGTTGATCTAATATACGGAATTTCAAATCAAAGCACACAAATACACGTACATGCAATCCATTAGACCGGGATATTGCACGATGGGTCGCGCTATATCCGAGGGCGCGTCTGTTTGTCTGTGCCTCTACGTCCGGAAAAAAACTGCCCCAAAAAAAACATCGAATCGTTGCCATGTTGCTTGCCGCTTTTGTTTCAATGACTCAACTCGTGTGTCTAACCTACACTCTTTCTCTATCTTATTTGCATTTGAATCTTGCCTTTATAAATGCAATCTACCTAGAAAAAAGAGTGATCCATCTCTTCCTAATCTGGATAGAGGTAGTTGATGCGCTGATGTATTGTTTAGATTTAAACTATCAATTTATATAAATTTTATCAATATATATAGATTTATAGTTACAATATATGTATATTGATATTTAGATTATACGTAGATTGATGCAGTGAATACATAGGTTGATGCAACGATTATATGTAGATTGATAGTCATAATATATGTAGGTTGATAAGCAGAATACACATGTTAATATTTAGAATATATGTCAATTGATAGTCATAATGTTTTAGCTAGGTTGATAGACAGAATACACAGGTTGATACTCAAAGTATATGTCGATTGATAGTTATATATAGTATATGTAATTTATAGTCAGAATACACAGATTGATACTCATAATATATGTTAATATGTAGTCACAATATATGTAGGTTGATAATCAGAATACACACGTTGATGCAGCAAATATATAGGTTGACACTCACAATATATGCAGATTGATAGTCACAAGTTTAGTAGTAATCAAGTTGACAGAAAAAAAGGTTGATAGTGCATAATATTTATCATGTCATAATCAGTGTTCAAGAAGTCAAATGCATCCAGGCTAGTTAACTAAATGTATATCAATTTAGCTTTTTGTAGTAAATACCATAACTTAACTTGATGTTAGCATCTTCATTGCTACACATCATTTTATCTAGCCCACGTGAAGACCAACATGTATAAACCCACGTCTGCATGGTTACATGGAGATAATTAGCATTAAAGAGGCCATCACCGACGTGTGAGCCAAACAAAGTGTGCTAGGCCAACCCGCATGTGGTCCAACGGTAGCATGACATGCCGAATCTTTCTTAAAATAGACCTGGGGTTGAGGAAGGTACGAGACCTGCTGGGTTGGGCCAGCCCAATGTCATGCTGGTCGCGCGATGGGTCGCTAGCGCAACCGGTCGGATAGAGTTAACGAAAGCAAAAGGTCCGTCCAACCTCCCTCAACTATCGTGTTTGTCTGCTTTGCCTCCCTCATCTCTAAAACCAGACATGGCACCTCCCTCATCTAACCATACCGGACATTTTTCCTCCCTAAGTGGTTTTAAAGGTGGTTTTAAGAATAATTAAAATTTCTAATATCTAACTCTTAGAAAATTTATTTAGCTCAAAAAAAAATGAAATTAGTTTAATATTTTTGTAGATTTAATGCTCTATATTATAGTTCTTAACAATAAGTTATTTAAATCTTTTATGATCATGATTTGATTTTTTTTGCTAAAAGTTGCTCTTTTTTGCTAAAGGTTGTTTTCTTTTGCTAAAAGTTGCTAAAAGTGGTAAGGGGGCGGGTATGGAGAGCAATAACTATGGCAGGAGAAGTGGACATGCATGTGGCAACAACGGGGCATGATTACACTGTATTTTTTTTAAAAAATAAAATTAGATTATTTGTATTAAAATTAAACTTCGACCTGGCTCTTTTAGCTGGTCTCAAGTTGGGTTTCAAATAATAATGAAAATCATAGTAAATAAGAACAACTTAATTTTGAAATAAAGCTCGGAATAAATAACTATGGGCATCTTTTAGCCAAAAAAATCAAATCTCAATCATAAAAGATTTACATGAGAAGATATAACGTAATTTTAAAGATGAAACTGATTTCATAGAGCTAAAACAAATTTCTATAGATTTTCTAAGAGTAAGATATTAGAGTTTTTAATTTACTCTTAAAACCACTTAGGGAGGAAAAATGACCGGAATTGTGAGACGATGGATGTGCCATGTGGTTTTGAAGATGAGGGAGGAAAAGAAGACAGATATGATAGTTGAGGGAGGTAACATGGACTTTTTTCTTAACGAAATCCATTTGTTGTTAGTCACTTTTTTCTGAGAGGTGTTGTTAGTCACTTAGTCGTACCGTTTTGGAGCTAAAGCGGCCCATCCCAAGCCCGAACTTCGAACGGACCCAAGTCACCACCATTCATTTCGTCGGCGTCTTGGCCCACGACATCCCAACTGGACCTTTCAAATGTGGTGCGGCCCAAGCCGCCGGGAGAAATTGCTGCTGGGTGGGGCCGCCTGGTCCACTTCATCCGGCGTCAAAATTTCTGTTCTTCTTGTTGCGAAAATCCTCCATTTATACCTTATTTATTTCAACCAAAACTGCGCTCCACGGATCTCCCTTTTTGGATCACAGTGCCACACCGATCGGACGGTGCAGCTACTTGCACGGGACGGGTCTGATCTGATATTCTGTTCCGTACGTTGAGCTGTCACGGCCGGCCGGGAAGCTTTTGTTTCGGTTTCGGTCAGTCCGTCAGTCAAGCCGCCCGCCGGCACCGTTGCTCGCCATGCATCAACCCGTCTTGATTGCCCCGGCGCTCGCCGGTGGATGGCAACCAGGAAACCAACGCCCGCCCGTTGCGGGCACCGTCGCCGGTCAGATACCCCCTAGCGTAGCGCCCTACCCGCCCGGCCGCGCCGCGCGCCTCTGCATTCATTCATTCGTCGGCGTCGCCGCCGCTGACGGGACGACGGACGCCGACGCGCGCGTGAGGCTCCCGTTTCCTCGGGCCGCCGGCACTGGCCACCGCTCGCGTGCCATGGCATTGGCCGGGACTCCGGGAGAGAGACGCGCGCGTCCACCCATGATGCGTCCACATCGGGCGGGCGAGCCCGGCCACGCGCCATGGCAAGCCAGTGACCCAGTGGGCTGGGTCGTTCTCGCGGCTCGGCTGGTCTCGCGCGCGTGGAGGCCGGCCTCCTCGTCTCGTCGGGGCCTGAGGCAGAGACAGAGAGTGCACGCCGCCGGCGCCGCGCGCGGTTGCGCGTGCCGAGGCAAGGACACGCGCGACGCCTGCGACGGCATGGATGGCGAGCACGGTGACGGCGAGACAGGGTCGCGTCGCGTGCGATGTTGCCTGGGGATGGACGTATTGAGACCAAACTAGGATCGGATATAGTTGTGCACAACAAACCAAATGCCCGTCCCAAAACATCGGCGGCGTCCATCCCCGGCCGGCCGATCAGCTAGAGCCGACCGACTGACAATATGGACGCCGACCGACGACGTGGCGCTGTCCATCCGCCCATGAACCAGACGCCGCGCGTGCACGCAGCTCTGCGCTCCGTTGCGCGGCAACCATGCTGATGAGGACACGCTTACGCTGCCCAAGAGTTGTCCCAATCTTTCACGGTACTAGATAGCTGAATATGTCAGTCAATGAATCTAAATTTTACTGTATCACTGATTCAATAATATATTCAGAGTAGCAGCTAGCCGGTAGTAGCAGACTAGGCTGCTGGCACTGGTATCCGGTAAGGTTCCCGAAGGAACGCTTTAGGGGAACCAACCCCTGCAGCGGCGTCCGCAAGGGGCTCCTCTACGGGAGCGGAAGCGGCCGGCTACGGCACATCCAGGGGAGTACGGAGGCCTCCCCTACCGCGCCACCGTGGCAGCGGGCCCACGCAGCCCAGCTGCTCCGCGCTCCGCATCCGCCCGATTCACCGCCGCACGTCCGCCCGATTCGCCGCCATCCAACCGCCCGCCGCTCGTGCTCGCCATCGCACCGCCGCCGGAGAAGAAGGCGTCGTGGGCCGGCAACACAACAACTTGTAGCAGCGGACCCGCCAGCTCGGCAGCGGCGGCTCTGCTTCTGCTTCTGCTTCCGCTGCTGCTGCATTGCGCCGGCGCCGCCACGGACGCCGAGCGGCGGGCGCTGCTGGACTTCAAGGCCGCCATCACCGCCCACAGCACCTCCGCCAGGTCCACCACCAGCGCCCACGCCGACGCCATCCCCTCCGCTAGCAGCTCCCCGCACGCCGGCGCCATCCCCTTCGCCAGCACCGTGCACCCCCGCCCGCCCGTCGCTGCCCGCCGCCGCCCGCTCCACTGCACGCCGCCCTCCCGTGTGCGCCGCGCGGGCCGCGTGGAGGAGTTCTGCTCGAGCTCCGCGTGGAGGAGCTCCGCTGGCCGCCCTCGGCACCGCCGCGAGGAGCCCCGCCGCCGCCGCAGCTGCCGGCCGGCCGCCGCAGCACGGGGAGAGGAGGAGGCGAGGCGGAGCGGCCGCGCGAGGAGGGGAGAGGCGAGGCTGGCGAGCGGGGCGGGGATGGCGCGGCGGCGAGAGTGGAGAGAGAGGAGGGAAGGGCCGGCTGGGAATGAGTGGAGAGAGAGGAGGGGAAGCCGGCGGCAGAGGGGGACCGGCGGGGAGAAGAAGAGGTGAGAGAGAGAGGGGAATCCGGGGAGGTGAGAGAGTAAAAGAAGGAATAAAATATATGGTAGTTGGTATAGAGAAAGATGATAAAGGAGAGATGAGTGCGGGAGAAATCGAGATAGAGGAAAGAATCTTGATGAATAGGATAGAATATTCTCTTTAGGGGAAGCAGATAGAGGAACACGCACTACCGGATTTCGATTCTTCGCCGTGTGCCTGGAGCACACGGCGAAGCCCATATAGCACACGGCGAAGGCTTCATCGTGTGCGGCCCACGGCAAAGCCCCGGCGGCAACGATCCCCGACGGCGAAGGTGGCTTCGCCGTAGGCCTTATCTCGGGCACACGGCGAAGACTTCGCCGTGTGGTAAATCAGGGCACACGGCGAAGAAAAGGAAGAGACGGCGCCCGTCAGTCGACGACACATTTTTTTTTCAAATCTTTACTGTGTGCCAAGGGTGGCACACGACAAAGATTTGAATAAAAACGATTTGAATTACCCGTGGGTGCCACGCGCGGGATTTTTTTTTCCAATTATTCGCCGGGTGCCATGTGGTGGCACACGGCAAAGATTTGACTGAAAAATGATTTGAATTACCCGCGCGTGGCGCCCGCGGGATTTTGTTTTCAAGGATTCGCCGTGTGCCGGGGGTGGCACACGGCAAAGTCATGGCCAGAAACTAAAAAAAAGAAAAACCCAACAAAGTTAAATTTATTTGTCCTTTCCGTCCTGGATAAAAAACAAGAGGCAGCCATAGACACATCGTCATCGTTATATAATCTCTGAAGAACATACAGACAAAGGCAATAATTAAACAAAGGTATTTGCTGACCAAGGTTCTACACTTCTAGTAACTAGTAGATATAAATTCGATCATTCTGTCCCGGAGGCTTCTTGACATTCTGTCCCGGAGGCATCAACACAAATAGGAGGGAAGTAGAGGGATAATCGGAGGCATCAACACAAATATGAGAGAAGTAGAGGGATAATCTATAGAGCAAACATGAACCACACACTACCACAAAATAGATTCCATGGGCCCTTGCTGATTGTATAACCTCTTAACAGCAGGGGCATAAAGTTATTGACGTGCAAGAAATACATACCAATGTGAATCTGGACCCAACATGCATGTATGACATTCCGAAAAGTACTGCATCTCAGCAAGAACTCCCAGTGGCTGAAAAATGAAAGCATATATTATCCAGAAAACACTGCAGGAATTATGTATATTAAATCCTTTGTTAAGAACATGGAAAGTACATGAACAGGGAGCATACCTAAACATTTTATTTTGTAGGTAACCCAAAATATGAAGGGGCTTATGAACTTCCTTTGTATTTTGTAGGTAACCCAAACATTACAGTTCATATAGAGGTCAAATTGGGAGAACAGATCACAAATATGGAAAATTAACTCTATTTCACTTCTCTTGTTGTGTAAATTGATATCTACAATCATCGATTTGGGGACAATGGGAAAGGAGCACCACACTCACCAACAGAAGATGAACAGGGCAGCAGCGCCGGTGGGACTCGCCGCGGGTGCGAGGGCGTAGGCAGCAGCGGCCTCGGCCCCTTCTTCTTCTCCGGCGGCAGGCGCACCGGCCGGCGGAGCGGGCGGCGGCCGGGCCGCGCAGGCTCGGCCGAGCGCGGCGGCGCGGACGCACCCTCCTCCTTCTCCTCCCCGCCCGGCCTCCTTCTCCTCCCCGTCGTGCCTCCTTCTTCTCCGAGCGCGGCGGAGCGGGCGCGCGCCTCGCGGGGTGGGCAGGGCGGCGCGGGCGGGGCGTGGTGGCCGAGCCGGCGCGGGCGTGGCGGCCGGGGCGGCGCGGGCGGGGCGGGGTGGCGCGGGCATGTGTGTGGGCGGCGTGTGTGGGCCGCCTAGGGTGGTTATCAGGATTTTTTAGGGTTCACTTCCCCGTGTGCCCCAGATCTGGCACACGGCGAAGATTTTTTAAAAAAAAACATTTTTCTGTAAACAAAAAACAAAATATTTTGGTATAAATTAAAAAAAATAAAATATTTTTCTGTAAACAAAACACTACTTTTCTGAAGGAAAAAACGTGGTTGGGTCTTCGCCGTGTGCCACCTGGCCTGGCGCACAGCGAAGAGCCTCTTTGCCGTGTGCTGGAGCCGTAGCACACAGCAAAAAGGTGGCTTTCCCGTGTGCCAACGTAGGGCCTACGACAAACTGTTTTAAAAAGAACATTTTTCTTACCTTTACATTTTTTTAGGTGTGGATATGTTCTTCTGCATATCATATTTTATTTTCGTAAATTTTATAATTGGTTTGGTATATTTAAAGATTTTATTTGATTACTAGGATTTTTCTCGTATAATTCAAATTTGAACTGCAAGTGCATGAAATAATACAGTAAAAAATGTGCAAAAATGATATTCCTAAGATTGAGTGTAGTGTAAGGCCTTATCCAGGTGTTGAAACAAAAACTTGAAAATTTTGGTCTTAAAACATTGCCATGTTCGGCGCGCGAATACTGTTTAAATTTTATAAAATTCAAATAAAGTCTGAAAATCACGAGATTTCTCAAATTGTCATGCTATGATACATGGAGCATGGGGAAAATCATCTAAGATGGATTCGCACATTCTCTCATGCTCGCTGCTTATAAACTGAAACAATCTCACGAAGTTCCGGAGAGAAGAAAGTGATGTGGTCAGAATTGTATCTAGAATGAGATTCAAATTTGAATGTGTGTTCAAATCATTCTTTATACCCAACAAATAATATGGACTCAAACAAATTTTTATACAATATCTGTCCACATGGCGACGGTGTAATTTGCATCGAATTCAAACAAAATAAAGGCCACATGAAATTGTAAAGGCATCTTCGCCGTGTGCCACCTGGCCTGGCCCACGGCGAAGAGCCTCTTTGCCGTGTGCTGGGGCCGTGGCACACGGCAAAGGGGTGGCAGGCCCACTTGTCGGCCAGGGCACGTTGACCGGCGCTTCGTCGTGAGCTTAGATCTAGGCACACAGCGAAGCACATGGGAAAAACAAATCGAAACTGTTTTTTTTATAACCTTTGCCGTGCGCCATTTATTCGGGTACACGGCAAATCTATTTTTTTTTCACGCGCATGCGGGAAACCGTGGGGGGGGGGGGATTTGGTAAATTTCGCCGTGTGCCTCAACTTTAACACACGGCGAAGACTTATTTTTCTAAATAATAAAATCTGTTGCGAACGGCACGTTAAACGAACGTGAACGTTTTGACTTTGCCGTGGGCCTGTGTTATAGGCACGCCGTGTGTCCCACCCTTAGCACACGGCGAAGAGGAAATATACCGTGTTCCCATTTTTCGCCGTGGGCTTTTTGGAATGCTCACGGTAGCTATTGTCTTCGCCATGTGCCCGTGATTTTACCCACGGCAAAGTTTCGGACACACGGCAAAGCTGGGGATTCCGGTTGTGACGAGTGCGAACAGCCCAGACTAAGCACATATGTTCGGTAAATAGGAGTGTTCAATTGTCGGTCACCAAACAAGCAGTAATTTGATAAAGGCCAATTATACTCATGCACAACCAGACTAGATCACGGCAGGAAAGAAGGATAAAATATCTTCAACTTTAAACAGCAGGCGTAACTCGTATGGACGGATCTCAGTGCAAAACATTAACCAACAGAAATCCTTCTCGGCAAGAAGCAAATTATAAATAGGATAATTGAGTTCAGCTTACACAAGTGCAATCCAAACCCTAGCAGAATTCTTCTACCCGTAGCCACGACGGACCACGATCAGAAGAGATGAATTCCAATGGAACTCGCCACGAGCACAAGCCTGAAGACTTGATCTCACGATCTTCACGACCACAACGGATCAGCAGCTTGATAAGAGGGATGGGGATCGCCCTTTCCCTGTTCTTCTCGGAGGAACCCTCGACGAAAACAGAACACGCGATAAATCCAATCTGCCTTTACAAAGAGCGATAGCTCCCTAATATATGCGCGCAGGCATGGACTCCACTTTGGACTCGGTGACAAGGCCACAGGCCCTCAACCTGGTTCGACCAAACATGTGCACGCAGGCACAATTGTACCATACTTCAAAGTCTTGCATGGAAAACTAATGCATGGAAATAATAGAATAATCCAGCAAGCATACTAAACTCCGTTTGTTGCTCTGATATATACTACCGTACTTGCTTATAAGGAAGATGAAGTTATTTTGTAGCCTGCGGATAATTTAATTTCTCTATGAGGATAATTTATTTTCTTTTATCACAGCAGCAAAGGGAGCAAGCAATTGGGAATTTATTAGAGGGGGAACGAACACAAGTGGGATCATCCCACCAAAGAAAAATAAAGATAACTCCGAGAGACTGGTGGGCGGATGCTCCAAGCCTCCAACTAATCAATTATCGTTTCTCTACAAGTGGAGTAGAGTATAGCAGCCCCCTGCTACCTTGGAGCACAGTTTTTCTACAAAATTATTGTACAAACCTTAATCAATTATCGTCGTTTGTGAGTTTGCAAGTTTTTGTTGATGGATGCCAATACAATCATATTTTTCCTGATTCGCCACCGATCGAGCAAAACAATTTAGTCCCACTCTTCTAAAAAACCATTTTAGTCCCACTCGACATAGACACATCTCTCCGCACCATCCAAAAGAAGTATGGTTCGCAAAAAAAAAAAAGACAAATTGCATTATTTTTGGCAGCCGAACTGCACATTATCAACAGGATCCTATATGAATCTCTTTGATTAGTTGCCAACTGAAACCTCAACTGTCATCGCCACGTGATTCCATCAGAATAATGCAAAGCAAGGAATATCCTAGACACTGCACCCCTCCTCCTACCTGCATATTATTGGTCACGCTGAAAATCATACAGTAGTACAGTTGCAATACATAACAGTCGCACCGTTGTATCTCCAAATATCTTATCTCCAAGAAAAAACATGAGTAGTATACGCAATAATCGCATCGATCGTCAAACTGGAGATTTGGTCGCTCGACTGATCGAGTAGGTACGGTGCCCTCTACCAATTTAGAAGGAAATAAGAGACTGACTGAGTAGGCAGTGATGCATACCCTAATCCAATGCTGAATTATACGCCATCGCAACTCTGTCCGCTACTAGTTTGTCAAAATACATGATGAGTCATGGACCGTTTGGTCCAAATGAATTTGGAGATGCTTGTCGATTTAGGTAGGCATGCAGGTTCAGGAAACCTGAAGATTGCATTTGTTTAATCTGCCGTCTAATTATACGACCTCACTCATGATTATATAATTGTTCCTGTAAACTTTGTAGTTAGCGATGATGCAAGTTTGCTGACTCAGGGATACACATAATAAGCCATTTTTGAATTGGTTGTCACGAAAACGACCATGAGAGAGTACATGAGCATTCACATGATTTATACCGGTTCGGCCGTTCGGGTGTCAGAACTCAGAAGGCACCCTAGGTTCACTTGCCCTGCAAAACCCCTAGCTATTCGGAGTTCTCTCGGGGTCCTTGTGAATGTTGTATATTAATGAGTCACGACTGAAAATTGCCAACGGTTATCGAATACGTACTCTCTCCATTCAGAAATTTAAGATGTATTTTGACCAAAGAAAAAAACAAATTTTATGAACAATCAATAATTAGTGTATAATCTGGTCATCAATATATTTGTATTCAAAGTTGTTTTGAGATTATATAGAGTCTTTACCAATTGACATTACTATTCAACCAACTCATGGTCCCACTAATGATTTTGAGAGGCGTAAGTAGAAGGAATTTTTTAAAAAAATTATGGCACACGAAAAACAATCAAAATCATTTCATACCTTGCGCTCTATCTCTCATCTATTCAATATTGGAGTTTTGGTGTTCTTGCCCCTACTTTAAAGTGCAATTGTGATTTTACCCTCGTTTTTTCATCTTTATGAATATGCTCTCTATTATTCACAAGTCAATACGATTTTGCCCTTGATCTTTGCCAAAGACCAAGGGTAAAATCGCGTTGACTTGTGAACAGTGGAGGGCAAAATTACGTCATTTGGAGTTAAGATTTCAATTGGAGTTCATGCCGCCGCACTGTGAATAGTGGAGGGCAAAATTGCATTGACTTGTGAATACGTCACTTGGAGTTAAGATTTCAATTTTGTCGCAAAATCGTCTTAATTCACGACACATGCTTAACCTGTTTCATCTGTTTCCAGTGATGTAGAAACACAGTTTTCTTTTTTTTCGCGGGCAACACAGTTTTCTTTTTTAATGGAAAGATATGTATCTCTCCTGCGTGTAATGGAGAAAAAACAAAATTTCTAGGAATTCACCTAATTTTTTTAAAACAAAAACTAAAGATACGTTTCTTAATTAGTTTGGTGTATGCCCCCATGCGTGTACGCTCCTGCCGAAGTTCTTGACTATAGTGCATACTATACACAACGGCAGCATTTATTAAGATGACAATGGACGCTGACAGAACCAGCGATTAGTATCTTCCTCCGCCTGAACATAAATCATATATGCATGGTGCAAGGTGAATAACAGATCACTATATATTTCTAGAAAAATTAAACAGCATTTCTAAAATCTGTCCTTAATTCTCAGCTCCAAATTAGAGGCTCGACACTTTGGAGTTGATTTGGACCCAAAAACTTACACTGAACTACCAAATTAGTAAACCGTTCATATATCGGTCTCAACACCACCGTACCGGACTCGGTCACCAAAAAAATGCCCTGGATGTAACAACCCGGCGTCCATTCGTCCCTTTCACAGCCGTTGAGCTAGATCGCAATGATACACCAGAGAAAGCGCATGCAAAATGGCAAAACCCCCAACCGAGCGAGCTTTATCATCACAACCGGCCAGTGATAGATCGAACGGCCATCAGTGACCATTAGTCCGTCAATTTCCATAACCGCCGGGATTGCAACGGCGCAGAGAAAGCATGCATGTAGTGTGAGCCTCACTCCAGCTTCCTAGCTCTCCCAAAGTCAAGAACACAAAGTACACTTTCAGGCAAACAAAAAACAAGCTAGCACCAACATTTTTTGTCCATCATGTCATCGCTAGCGTTGTTCGTTGGATCCATATATATATGCATCCTCGATCGGCAGTGCAGTCGTGTGTGGCGCGGCGTCCATTTCGGTCAGCAGTTGATCGATGCAGCGCCCTTTGTGTGTGTGTGTTTAGGTGAGCCTGGGACATCAGAGGCTAAGGTCGTACGATCGAGTGGTGTACGTAGTGCACTACCGGCTCCGGTAGGAACGAACCATTGAAAACGCATCCTGTCAAAATCATTTGGTAGCACAGGCAGAATTTAAAGCCCGTGTCGTTGTCGTCTATCTCTTCGATCAAGTGGATAAAGAGAACCGGTATGGTCAGTGTATTAGCGCATATATACCAGTCCCAACTTGATCCAATATATGACCACAAAATTCGTATAGATCGAAGCGGTGCAAGTGGTCACATATATAGCGGATAGGTCAAGCTCGTCAAGGCCAGGGAATTTTATTAATTTCGTCAATATGGTCTGTTTTCATGTCTCTCAATGGAGTAGTTATTAATTATATTTTGTGAAAAAATCCTACTTGTACCAAATACCAGTAGGTTCGTAGAGACTTTCTAATCCATATTTTTAACCTTTTTCTACAGTCCATGCTAGAATTATACATGTAGCATGATGAATAATTGGACTCTCGACACAGACGGGACAATACAGTTGAGGTGCGCAGGAGATGGGTCAGCCTGTGGGAGATATACATATCCACAGAACGGGAGGATGACGCGGATCAGAGCACGGCGTCGAGAGGAGCCGCACGAATGGACCGGATCGCCTGCCTCCTCCAACAAAGTGGCGCTTTCCGGCGCGCGTCGCCGTCCGGCCGCTTTCAATTCGCTCGCACGGCGGTGACCGGGCCGGTCACGTCGTTACCTAGGGCCCAGACGCTCGGCGCCACGCGTCTGGCCGCGGATGGTTCCACGTCAGCAATGGACCACGTCGTTTATTTACCGGAGCCATGCACATGCAACGTTCAGTAATTTAAATAGTGATGAACAGGTGAAACCTCTGAAAAAGTAGCAGAACTTGAGAGATACATGCATATCCCAACCCGGCAAGGCAACCCGTATATTCAATTTACATATACGGCGTGTAATGTACAGATGTTACAGTTGGTGTACGTATAGACACTGCACCTCCTAGCTAGGGCACGTCCGTATACGTACATCTGTAGTATCTTACTTATCCATCAACCTCTATATACTAGCTATACGAAGGGAGAGATCAATTGACGATGCACCACCGTATCCGTCTACGGTACGATCGAGCTAGCGTCGTCTCCCCTTCTACGTATACATGCAAAATACTCACTCACGGCGTACGCATCCAGGAGCATCATTGGACACTCCCAGCGGTCGCAACCCACCAAGCAAGCCCAGTACAATACGTTTTTAATCTACATGTGTATGTATACGCTTATACGTACACCGCGGCGGCGTATACATACGTATACCTACTAATTTCACTGGCGCACGAACAGCTTCAATAGCTAGCTAGAAGCTGATGGGGTAGACGTGCTGCATGTTTGGGTAGAAGAGCCCCCAGTTCTGCTCCACGCCGCTGTCCTTCTGGTTCTCGTTGAACATGGAGAAGAGGTAGGTCTCGATGCCCCCCGGGTGCCTCGGCGTGCCCCTGCCCACGTGGTTGATCAGGTACTGGTTGTAGACCCTCGCGTTCGCCGGCGTCGCCTGAACGCCGCCGCCCGACGGCCACCCGCTCTCCGACACCACCAGCGGCACGCCGGCGCCGCCGTGCCTTCCCATGGCGAAGTAGAAGGCGTCCACCGTCGTGTCGAACAGGTTCTGGTACCCGTAGGCGCCGTCCTGCACCACGGTGCCGGACGCCGTGAAGAGCGCGTAGCTCATGTCCATGGCGCTCGGGTTGTAGGCCCAGGCCAGGTACGGGTAGATGTTGGCCATGAGAGGGGCGCCGGTCCGGGCCAGGAAGGCCAGGACGGGGCCCATGTACCCCTGGGCCTCGCCGGTGAACTCGGCGGCGGAGGGCGGGCTGTACACGCCGAGGATGGCCTGCGACACCGACGTGGTCACCTTGATGTGGCCCAGCCCGGCGGCGGCCAGCGCCGCGTGCACGTTCTCCATGGCCGGGGCCAGGTTCTGGGCGGCGCCGCCGGCGACCTCGTTGCCGACGCAGACGTAGCGGAAGGAGACGGACGGGTAGGCCTGGATGTTGTTGCGCACCCAGGAGGCGGCGGCGGCGGCGCTGGCGGCGAGGTTGGAGAGCACGTCGTTGGGGGCGCCCACGGTGACGCTGATGCCGGACCCGCCCACGGCCTGCAGGGCGCCCTGGTCGGGGGCGTAGAGGCGCATCGCCGAGATGCCGTTGGACTTGTACATGTTGATCACCGTGCTCGCCGGAGGGAGGTTGTTGGCGCTCATGCCGTAGCACACACCGATGGCCTCAACACCTGCAAGTACGTACGCAACTCCCGTCAGTAATTAATCTAGCTTGTATGTACTGTATATAATATCTCGACTATTAATTAACCATGCACAGTAATAAATTTAGTACTTAATTATTCACCGTCCCAGCTAGCTAGGTAACAAATTTTTACTCTACCGATTTATTTTATTTACGATGAATGAATGAAATACCAATACCAAGAAATTTAAGATCGAACTGGAAGAAGGAAGTGTGTACACATAAAACGACAAGGTCGGCGGTAGGATGCGATGCATGTAGAAACACACATCTGCAGCCTTTTGACCTGACGTTGGAGGTCGACTGAATTTTCTAACCCTTGAAAGCGACGATTAACTGAAAATTTGTATGGATGCAAGGACGCTCACGCTTCTCCTAACCTTGCTTGCTTCCCTCTCTATCTGGACGAGGACTCTTTTGCTGATGTTACGTGAAACCACCAATTGTCTATTTTTTTACAGTAGTGAGTCTCACTCGGTGTCAAATTGCACGCAGCCACTGCCGAGGAATATTTTGCCACCGGCTTGACCGGGTTGTCGCTGCGTGCAAGAAAGTAACTAAGAAGAAGAAGCTCGTGACAAGGCCTTAAACAACGGGATAAACTTTGACATATCGAGTGAGACTTTTCAGGTAGCCGCGACCACTAATAACGTTAACAAACCCATTGCTTGGTTCACGCATCCTACTTCTACCTTAACTAACTTTGGCTGATAACTTTGCTGAAATTGTGCTGGAAAGCAGGTAAAGCCATTCTATTTTATCCTTAAGTTTGAAAATCGGTAGAAAGAATATTTAACAGTTGTATGTGCAAGTACACCTGCCGGCCACTAGTCAACATAGGAAACGGAGTACTAAGAATATATATGCTCAAAGACACTCAAGAGAGGTAGAGAGAGAGAGAGAGATGATGGTAGAGGACCACATGCGGATGTGGGGATAAAGCTCTTGGTCCAACGTCCGCATCCGCACCACGACCGTTGGATAGTCCACGTATGATCGATGTGGATCGCCAAAGCCGTTAGCTAGCCTCTCCGTGCATGCCGCCAACACAGCCAACAGCCTGCTGCTAGCTCTCTCACACACACATCATACACATACGTGTGCTACAAGCTAATTACCTGCCTCTGCCTTCACATGTTTTCAGCTAGCATCTATATGTTTGTGTTATACATGTGTACACACATGTTCCCTCTCACAGCTAGCTGATTCGGTAGAGCTATAGCTCCAGCCTCTTTCGCGCCAAAAGATTGATGTGGTGTAGTACTGCAGCTGACAATAATGTCGTCTCCGGCCTGACTGCTCAGCTGCAAGTATAGCATTGCCGCCCTTTTCATCATGCACACATCATTTAATCCATATTTTATCTAATCCCCGAATGAGTTGGTTATGGATAGCCAAATCAGACCTGCAGCATTAACTCTCATCCTGCACCACGGACCAGCCGCTAGCTGGCCAATCAAGCTTGAAGAATGGAGCAGCTGCCGTACACGTAGCTTAATTGAAGAGGAGTAGAGCCCCTGCAGGCAGGCCCGCCGGCCGGCCGGTGCCGCATCATGCGTCGCCGTTGACAAAGTGTCAAGAAGACGACGGCCGGCGAACCGCCGCCGCCGGTGGAGTGGGGAAGCTATAGGAAAGACTGAAAAGGATGGCGGCGATCAAGAGACGACGGAGTGGTTGCACCGAATTCTCATCGAATCATCAGCAGCGAGCTATTGAGGAATTGGAGTAGTAGTGTGGTAGCTAGAAGGACTCGCATCAACAGGGGCCGGCACATAAAGGCTTTTGCACTCATGCATGACATGGCGAGAGGAAACCAATTAAAGTTGTAGGGTTAGTAATTTGCATGACACTAGCAGCCGAGAGAAAGATAGAAAGACAGAGACTAGCAGCCAGCAGCCTGATGAGTTAACTTTTGATTGATCGGTTCATAAAGGTGATTAGGAGGCAACTATCTAGTCGATCATCAGCTAATTACAGTGACGTGCGCACGTGCTCACCGAACAAAGACACAGAGATGACATGTTTGGTGCATGAGGAGACATGAAACATGCCCCAGCACGCAGCAGGCAGAGTAACTTTGCAAGTAGCTAGCGACCTCCATATTTCTCCATCAACTTTTGCGGTTTAGATACTAGCTAGCCGGCCAGAAACATCGTTTTCAAGGTGATTTTTATTAAGATATGGATTCCTAGAAGAAGCATCTATATGCTTAAGATATTGCCTTTTGCCGATGTTTCTGCGGAAAAATTTACAGCTGATTAAAACATATGTTGTCGTGCTGTAAAAAATAATGTTTCACCTAGACTAAACTTTGAAGTCGATCTGCCTCAAACACACGCGAAAACAAGTTTTGCAAGCAAAAGAAAACTATTGTTAAAAATGATGACCCGGCAGTCAAAATCTAGGTTCCTTGATTTTTGTTAATAAGAAAGCGACTGATGCAAAAGAAAAATGTTCTTCAAAAATACTGTTCCATTGCTGCACGAGTGATCCATGGTGAGTGAAATAGACGCCGTTTACCCTGTGACCTAGCTAGACAGAGAATAAACGCCGGGAGAAAGCGACGGGCACACCAAAAGGACGGGCGGTGGTTTTGACGGCTAAAGCGCGGTATCCTTGCATGACGTTGTTGATGAGAGAGAGATGTGTGACTGTGTGCACGTCTCTCTCTCTCTCTCTCTCTCTCTCCTATATTATCTTAGCTCATGCCATGGCTACGTAACTAAAATATTTACCAACCGTGAATTAACTTAATTACTATCTGCTTCCTCTCTGAAGGAACTCGATCTCCTATATGCCGCGCATAATAAACAAGAACATGCCCTACCTAATAATTTTTTTTTGTCAACATGCATGCAGCAAACATATGAGAGAGAGGGGGAGAGAGAGAGGGAGAGAAAGCTGAGGGAGGGAGAGAGTAGAGAGAGAAAGAGAAAGGTAATCACTTTGTGGGATTGATGCAAAGACCCCGAGGAGCAATGCCATGGCGAACATGGAGGCTACACCTTGCCTTGCCATTCTCTCTCTCTCCTTTGCCTTGAAGGCTAGCTATAGCAGCCAAGAACTCTCTGTCTCTCTTTCGTGGCTATGCTAACACGTCTCTCCAACAACTGGGTGCTAGCTGAAGAAGCTTGTTTCCTTGCCGAAACAACCGGTGGCCGCAGGTCCCTTATATAGATGCCGAGGATCGGAGGAGTTGGACAGGGTTCGGTCCAATCCACTTGCAATTTGCCTTGGCGTCGTCTCTCCAGCGGCAGCCAACATTAATTTAGCCTATTCCAATTGACGAGCCGTTTGCTGGCGTCACGAGTCCTACAGTGTCTGGTAGCCAGAGGTTATCCGGTACACTAGGTTGTTGTGACTTGTGACTAGGGGGTTTCATCACACACCAAACAACTTTTGAAAAAACGGGTTTAAATTTTAGGCGCCAATGATGTTGGATGAAAGGGAAGTTTTTAGGTCAACATACGAGGTGCGAGGACACGGCGCGTCGAACCGGTGTCGTCAACGTAATTTTGGTACGGTCGGCGACCGTGCACGTCTTCCTCAGGGGACATTCGAACATTCGCCGTGTCGGGTTTTTTACGACAGTTTCCTAAGTTGTTGTAGAAGTTGACACAAGTGACTTACCTATATGACTTCTTTACGCGGGAACCTTGGATTTTGACACTACTGTTTCATATCATTTATATGATGTCATCTAGATATTTTCATGCGCAATCGTCATCCTATATTATCTATAAAGGTAAGAATTTAACTGACGTCCTTGTGGCATCTACCTTTATTTGTTCTCCTATGTTTGTCAATGAACAATAGTGGTCTCCCAAACTTCAACTTCATTTAAAGGTTCCATAAATCTGTTGTGAGCAATTCATAATTAAAATTATGGCAAAACTGCTAGTGTTTTTGGTGTACCTAATTAAATATCTGTTATGAACCAAAGAATTACTTGCACCACTTTAATGAGATATTAGGTGTTCCATGGACTCTGATATGCCTATATACCAGACTAGTTCCACTTGAGTTTGGTGCATGGTTTTCCAAAGGAGATTGATTGATATATAGTTGCTTTTGAAAATATTAACGTAGTAGTTGTTGAATTATATGTAGTCACTAAGCAAGACAGAACACAACTTCTACGAGTAGAGCAGGTTATGATCCTGGTATACCAATTTTTTTCATTGCAAACCCTGATAAGTTATAACAACAAACTGGCTTGCTTCCATCGAACCGTTAAAAATTTTATATTGCTGACCTGATCTGTGGACAAGAAGGCACATGCTGTTGCTATCAGTGTGGAGTCCCGTTATGCAACTGCTTTCGAGTATAACTACTAATGAAGTGATAAAATTAGGTGTACCAAATTAGTTCACACTAGCAGCAGCTAGCAGGCCCATACGCTCTTATACATGTATCTGTGAGTAATTAATTAATTATTTAATATGTGTGATACAATTATTAGTTCATTCTGATAATGAAATGAACTATCTTATTCCAGTGATGATCCCTGATGCGTCGGGGTATGTAGGGATTCTGGATCTGAGGCACGGCTGGGGCTTCCGTGTCTCTTTTTTATGTCTCGATCCGTGTCCCTGCACACGTGGAGACTATCCGTTCCCCCCCTCCAAGAGGTGGGCCTTCTTTTTTTTTCCGTTGTCAGCCTACGCCACCAGGTAACGGAGTCGTTCGTTCGTAGATGCTTCGTTCCATCCTTTCCTCTTCTCTCCACCAGTTCTTGCTGCTTCCACGCTGCTTCCCATGGAGATAGATTCCCTGGTACGTGTGATTGGGGGAAGAGGGCGGCGAGGCCGTGAAGGATGAGGGCCAGACGGAGCCGAAGCTAGGTCAGTGCTAACACCTCTCTCCACGCAGATTCAGTTTTACTAGAATCCTGGTTGGATTTGTAAAGGGCACCGTGCACAATAAGTTAGAAATAAAACAAAATTTGATTGAGAGGGTACAAAATTTGATTGAGAGGGAAAAATTCAAATGTATTTGCATAGATCAAGTAAATGCACACTATGAATGACACTGGAACGGATTCAATGGTACAACTTACAGTTTCTAACTCAGTTCTCCCCGTATCACCAGATGGAACATTGAATCTGGAGATTTTTGGCGTAGATGTGGTTGCAGCAGCTCCTGCCATGATGATGCTTTGTACCTGTGGAAGTACAATTGTTATACAGTACAGAAGCTTCCAATTACTTGCTCTAATTTCAAACATCCAAAGCGGGGCTTATATTATTAGCAGCCTCTCCTTTTTGACATGTCAAACGCAAAGTGGTCTAATATAATGATGGTTACGGTTTAGGCCTGCGTTTTATACAGTTACACATTGATCAGAGAGATACTTAAATGACACCTAATGATCGAAAGCCAATTCCAAAATTTCTTTGATGTACGCATGCATGCATGCATCTATCCTTATTTCAAGTCGATCACCATGTTATTCAAAAGATGAGTTTTTTATGCAACAGATCATGGATAAAGTTTCGGGGGATGAACGTGAGACAAGTAGCTTGTAGCCAAGTTTGACTACGGCCGGGTGCAGAGTTGCAACCAAACAAACTTCAAAAAGGCTAGCTTATCCCCCTTGTTTCCGGCCGGGTCAAAAAGGTTTTTCTTTTATCTGAACCCGATGCCTAATTTCGTTCAAAAACTTGGATATAGTATGGAGGCATGGTAATCTTAGGATCACCTAGTATAGATGATTACTCCATCAATCGAGTTTAAAAACAGACCCACTAACTGCATTTTCACCAAAAACCCCTTCAAAACAAACTTCAAAAAGCTAGGTTTATCAGCTTTGTGCCCCCTAGTTTCCCGGTCAAAAAGGTTTCTATTTCATCCAATGCCTAATTCCACTGGAAAAACATGGATATAATATATATGAATTGCATTTTCCTATCCTGCCACAACCTAAAAACTCCACACGACCGAGATGCCCCGCCCCCGACACAAATGGGGCCTGCCAGTGGTCGCGCAAACATCATCGCAACTCAACAGGATTCCTCGACACAGACTGTTTCTGACAGAGCCAAGCTGCCTGCGTGCATCTAGGCAACAAACAAACACACACAGATATATGGTGCACGCAGCAATTGGTTGGATGCGCTTTTTGCCTATGTGGATACCATGTCACGCCTTGTCCTATCCGGGGGCGGCCTGGATGGATGGCGAGCCCTGCCGAGTCATCACACGGGCCACCTGGAAAGTTCCGCCCTATCCACAAACTCACTGCTTATGTGGCCGCGAGAGGCCCGGCAAACGTGTCCCGTCGCCGTTAAGGCATAGTGCTCTGTGTGGCTCCTGTTCTTGTGGATATATGCGTGCGTGTGCACAGCCTCCGGCGCCTACGTGTTGGTTCCATCCAACAAATTAACAGGTCGCTTTCGGGGGTGGGGGAGGATCTTAAATAATCCGGCACATGCATTGCTGCCATTTTCTCGGGATTTTGATTGGCTGTCAGTCATCCTCCGTCACTTGTGGAAATGTGAGGCTTATTTATTTTCTTCTCCGGCCATGAAAAAGATATATATGCACATTTCCTCCTGATCGAGTATTGTAGTGGCCGGGAAAAAAATAAAAGAAACAGGTCTCGGACGAGTTCCATGTTGCAATCTCAGACTTGGAAATTGGAGCAACTCTTCAACAATTAATTTGACGTCATTACCCGAGCACATGAGTGACAGTCTAGTTTTGGGATTGATAGTCACTAGAGTGTTGTCCTTTCTTCCCTTTTTTTGTGTGAGATTGTGTGCCATCCAGCCAGAGGCCGGGAGGTTTGTATATATGTTGTATCATCTTGATTTAACATTATTAAAAGCAATAAAACTTTCCTTAAAAAATAATTTGACGTCATAATTGAACCTCTAGCTATATCCCTGTGTACTACTACTACTACTACTACTTAAATGCTAGTTGAGCACTTGTGTTATCCAGCTCGAACATGTTGCATATTGTTATCCGGCCAGTTCTTTGTTGTCGATCGATCTCACGCAGGGAAATACTGTAATTGAAAAGGAAAAAGGGTTGTGGATGTAAAGGGATTACGAGGGGTCAGTAGAGCCTAGTATACTTGAAAGGTCGTCGTTAATAAGTTTATCTTTATCTTGCTTATGTGGACGCGAGGACATATCATGTCCTGTCAGTAGATAGCTACGCCGGCCACACACAGCGGGGGCTAGCAGTGACTGGTAACGACGACGGCTTCGCTGGAATTCCCCTCACGCTTTACTCTGGCGGCTCCGTGATGAAGTGGTTATCTTCTTCTTGCGGACTAGCTTGGACCGTGATTGCGTATTTTTTTCTACAAAAATATCGGCAATTTGCATTGCTAGCTGCTTTCCTTCCATGTCCTCTTGCTTTTGTCAGTTTTTTATATTACCACACAAGTCATGCATTGTATAGTACCAGGCCTCTGCTGCTATTTTCCTTTCTAATTACAATGCATTTTCTAGCTCCAAACAGGCGACGACCATATATTTTTCGGTAGACTTATTATTTGTGGAGGTCCTGAAACATAGGGCATATGGATGTCACGTACTGAAGATCCATTCATATATACAGCTAGGAAAGCCTCTCTTAACTGCTCAAACCGAATTTCATGTGTATTATATTCAAGGAAAATGTATAAAAAAGCGTATGTATGTAGGGGCCTTTCCTTCTCAGAGCCACGAAAATATACAAGGCCCCCACAACACATGCATGCATTGTTACAAAAGAAAATACTAGAGGCCCGAAAAGAATACACGATTGAATGGGGGAGCAAAAATAATGAGAAAAGGAATCGAGTGGTGGAGGAATGCCAGAATGCAAGTTGATCGAGGGGCCGGTTACATGATCATAGCAAGCACGGCCCCACCACCACTGTAACCTGATAAGCGCAGCAGTTATACTCCAATAGCTAAGCTCGACACGACGGAATCACCGGTCGGATATTTCATCTCGACAACAAAGCATCCGGCCGGCAGGATGGATCACGGCTAGCTAAATCAGGGGTAGACAAAGGCCTGACGGGGGTAATCAATCAGCAACTTGCTTTCGCTTGATCGGATCGATCAGATCGCCCGGCCGGCCGGCCTGCCTGAGAGAGGTTACGTGTTTCCTCTTCCCAGAATATAATCTTTGCAGTCGTCTGTCGTGTCACACCACCGTTAGAGACTTGAGCCTTGAGGCGGTTGATATATGATCTATCTAGCTATCGATCAACCCATAGAGTTCCAAGAATTCTTCCGGCCATCTCCATCGTTGATGCGCGCTTACGGGTAGCTACTAGCTAGCTACCTAAGGTATCCGATCCGATCGGATAAGCCACAAAAACAACTTGAAGCCCCCGATCGTTTCAGCAGGATAGAGTGATAAGATTTCCACGTCACTTTTACCACAGCCCGGCCGGGTGCATCATATCCTCACACGTATTGTCATACTTGATCCAGCTTGCTTTATGTGTGCATGCATGGCACGGTTCATTATTTTCTTCATCCATGTGTGTGTGTGTGTGTGTGTGCAGTGTGGTCTAGCCTCTAGGCCGGGTATGTGGAACTTGCATTTCCCCATGGTTCATGCTGCTATATATATGCTAAACATGGCAGCAACACAAGAGCTACTCTATAGACTACTATAGCACGTACACACAGCTCGTGTACATACAGAGTCATCACGCAACGTACATGATATATTCACATTAGGTCCGGGCACTTAACTCGTTTAAGTTATGGTTGTTGCCTGACGTGGACACGCACACAGCAGTTGAGCATCGATCAGCTAATGATGATGCATGATCAGCAAATATACCCATCAGAGTTGAACGCAACGGATAAGGCTTCCGTGTCACCAATGCCATGGAGCCGTCTGCACACGTGTACACATGCATATGTGCAAGCAAGCAAGTATATTGTACTACTAGCTAGAGGTGAATGAGCTAACGAAGGGACAGCATCCATTGACATATCAAGATGACGGCCGTTGATTCCTGATTGCCTTGCCTGCGGAGGGCGGTCGCCCGGCGACTCACGGCGGCGACGGCCGTCGACGGCGACGTTTTTCTTTTCTTTGTAGGACTGTGGATCTCTCAAAGGACTGATGGAGGACAGTATGACATGCATGTTTGTGTGAAAGGGAGATGGACAGATCGATGGGAGCTAGTTTCTAGTTATTTTCTCCCTTCTCCTTGTCATGATGACTTTGTCATTGGAGTGCCACATGTTGCATCCTCACGAACGATAAGATTCTCGAAAAGATTGGGACTCAGATAAATTAGCCCTGTTTTGTTACAGGACCTTCAACACATCGGGATTCAGGATTGATCGAAGAACACAAGGATTAATCGCAAGCTTTGCTATAAATAAATTTGTACATTTAATTCTGGTCCTTTAGCTAAGCTTGTTAAATCAATAATGGGTAAAATTGATTAGACTGTACGTACTGCATAAGGTACGACACGATGTAAGACGAAATATTTGCGGCTCGACTCTATTTTTCCAAGAGAAAAGAAATGTGTGGTGCAGGTAGAGCTGCTGATAGCTAGAACAAGTGCTCAACGTTAGAGTACAAAACTTAGTCCAACAAACTACGGCATTATTCTACGATACATGCCAAACTCTGGAAGCTTTTTTCTCTCTTGGAAAGAGAAAAATGTGAAAGGAACAGAGCAGTGGGAGCTGGGAGCACTTATGTGGCAGGCTTGAGCTTTGTTTTTCAAACATGTAACATCAATATTACCTCATGAACTTGCTTACAAGACTCCACTTCCATTGATTAATATAGGTGACGACTAGTAGCAGTAGGTGTAAGTCTTGATCCGGCCTTGACGTATCGGTAGCCGTATGAAGTCAAGTTTCCTGCCACATAAACAAAATAACAAAGGAAAAAACACCCAAACTGCTACATTGGGTTGGGGAGATGATATATTTTCCCAACTCTGTTGAAATCACTCGTCAGCTTTGTACAGACGCGATACTTTTAAAGGTGATCAGCTGATGGTGCATTTGGTTCTTGCTTATGCTTCCTTCTCTTTCACCCATATAAACGACTCTTAACAAAAAAAAAGAAACCATGTCACCTCCAAATAGAAAAAAGATATTTTTTCTTAGCAAATTTTAATCTTATTATTATCCTAATAACAAACTGATGTTTCGGTATTGCAAGTTTTTTTTATTCTATCTTGCAAGTTGTTTTACCTACTCACCATCTCACTTCTCCCAGTTGCCACTGCTGAAGAAGATAACAACCTTATCATTTTTAGACAAAAGCACAAACTCTAGCTCAAGGCCTCCAGTGGTGCGTCCAATTTGGATGCAAGTGGTCAAACATGAGGCACAATACATGGCGGGCTGAAGGATGTCACCCTAACGAACTTTCCGAACTCCATTGAATCTAGCCTTCGTATACAGATGCGATACTTTAAAATACAAGTTGGCTGTGCATTTGGTTTGTTTGAGCATCCTTCTCTATCACCCATCTAAACAACCATAACAAGGAGATAGATGGATAGCATAGCACCTCCAAGGCAAACATTTTTTTTAGTGAATTCTAATACTATCTCAATGAGTCCACCCACCTTGTAATAAGTCGCTTTACCTACTCGTCACCTTACTTCCTCTACTCGCCGCTGCAGAACAACACTAACCATATATTGCAGACAAGGTGCTGGAGAGAGTGTGATGGAATTTAAATCACGTCCTAACATACTTGGCTTTCTAACTATATGTATGGGTCGATAAAAAATTGCCACGGAGCTAGTATGGAATAATTTTTTCATCTTAATCCAATGGACAAAAATACCAAGTCTCCTTTTTTTTTGAAATACCCGAGTATGGCATAGACGGAGCTAGTATAGGATTTAATATTTTTTTCATCTTAAACCTGTTTCACGCAAAATTTAAAACCATTCTTGGCCTTCTAACATAGATGGAGTTTGGTTGGGGCAAATGTAACGCGACCTGATTGCGGGCGGTAAGCGATTACGTTGTCGTCTGTTTGTTTCGGCTCCTCTGTAATCAGGTCCCGTGTAATCAGATACCGGGATAGCATACCGATGATACTGCTCGATCCTCATCCAACGTAATGGGATACCGGCTTCTGGGTGCGTGCGCTGCCTACCGCCTGCTTCCTCCCCTGCCACACGCCTCCTGTATTTTCACATGGGCACAAGCCGTGTAGAACTGGCCACCTACGTAGATCGGAGTACACAATAGCAGGTGAAAAGTATTTGATTTCATTACCGTTTACGTTTCCATTTGCCAACCAAACAAAGACAGTAATGTGATACAACGTTTACAGTGGCAGCGTTATTCAATTCCATTTC
This sequence comes from Echinochloa phyllopogon, assembly GCA_033239725.1. Classification (NCBI taxonomy): domain Eukaryota; kingdom Viridiplantae; phylum Streptophyta; class Magnoliopsida; order Poales; family Poaceae; genus Echinochloa; species Echinochloa phyllopogon. Next base: position 26,714,879 of record BTCW01000003.1, on the reverse strand, counting down.
TGTTTACGTTTGCATTTGTGAACCAAACACTACCTATATGTATGGGTCAATCAAATCATTTCCGGTGTTTCACCTCAGCCCGACGGATCACTAATGCTATATATAGCTAGGCCATCAATCGATCCTTTTCTAAAAAAAAAGACCATCAATCGATCTATTGCTCGGGAAATTAAAGGATTGATCCTGATGGGTAGTATATATATGGACAAAAATCTGTGTGTCACGGGTGAGAAGCAAGGATCGAAATACCTTACGGCTTGCTTGTGCAAGCTATGCAACTTTTGTGCGTGTAAGTTAGCGAATGAAGCTACTAGTAGCACATAGCCATTGGTCCGGGCGAGCTCCAAGTGTCCTCAATCAACAGAGCAGGACGCTAAAAGCCCTGTGTTTAGTAGCCTAATCCAAGACGATGGTGTGTCATGGACTGATGGCGCATGCACATGACGAGATGATTCACGAGAGACGGCGGAGGCATGGATGCTTTCGATCGGACACGCCATATTGTACGTGTTTCCAATTAGACAGGTCGTTATGTTAGGTACACTAATTTGTCTCTTGCTCCAAGAAAAAAAAATGTTAGGTACACTTCGATTCCGACCGTAGGATGCGGTATTATTACAATATATAGGTCTCTGCGCTCGGCTACGTTACTACCAAGTACTCCCTTTCATCCTGTGAAGAGTCCAATTCTGATATTCAAACAATCTCACAAAAAATGTAATTATTTAAAATAGATAATTATTTTTTAAATCAGTGGGAATGGGAGTGTAGGATGATCATTTACCAACCCCATTAATCTGTCTGAAAAAAACTAGAATTGCACTCTTGACGGGACGAAGGGAGTATGGAAGTAGTACACGGGCAGGCCAATCGGTTTATGTTATTATTACTGGTTTGGTTTCTGGTGTTTTAAAATAGAATTGAAATATATACACAACAAAGAAAAAAATTAAACCTGAATATATAGCCATAATATTTTGGTTGGTTTTTCCCTATTTCAAAAAAAATATTGTTGTCGTTTATTGGGTTTTTCGGATTGAAAGAAAACTATTAATGTACATCATGTAAATCTGAACCTCATCTAAGCAAAAAAAAAAGAAGAACTCAATGATATAAAAGAGGGCGATAAGGAGATAATAACATTACGAGTTCAACGACTATGATATTAACAATTACACAGTCAAATGATAACATAAACTTATTATTATCGTAGTACTAACCGCCTAACCCTTTAAGCCAGACACGAAACACCATATAATAAAAAACATGAACCTTTGAGCTCGACTTGGATCAAGTACAATATGCAATAATAATGTTTGGGGATCAAGAAGCTACATGTATGACCGAATAGGTCGGTCGCTAGGTAGCTTGGACTTTTGAGATAGGATAGGACGATGGGATACACAGAAACTCTGTTTATGACGTGCTTCAGTTTTTGGACGATCGATGGGATATACTAGTACGAGTGACGGACAAGTCCGATATCCAGGCCGGCGCGCTGGCTGATGATGCATATTTGGCCGGCGTTTGCTTGTGCGTGTCCGGCGCGCGCTTTCGGCAAGAGACCCGCGCCACTCGCCGGCCGCGCTGACGTCCCCGCTGCTGACCGGCCACTCGAATTGGAGGAAGGGCTCACGAATCAGGGGCGGCGCATGCTTGCTTGCTTCCTTGTGAGAGCGTCTTGCGCGCGGCTTGGCACGAGGCCGGGCGCACACGATAGAGAATTGCCGGCGTGATTCCTGCGTTTTTGTCTTACTACTTGTCACATGTACGTGCGCTTGTTTGATTTTTGGCCGCAGAGTTACTTGAAACCGTGCGAAATTTACGTTCTTCTTTCTGACTGTGCATATGCATGTACCTGCAGTAGTCCTGCAGGCGGCTGCGCGCCATAGTAGTATCTGCAGTCGGCAACAGTAGCCACGAAAAGGACAAGCTGGACACGCTCGTACGCCTGGCAACCACCACCTCGTTCAAGCGACACCACTGGGCTGATGCACCGTGTCAACCGATCGACCTACTCTGCTTGGATTAGAAAGCTAGATAAATAGCCAATTGCACAAGTAAGGAAGCGGCAACAAGCAAGGAAATAAGTAGGAAACTGTCAGTCTATATGCCTTCCCTTCAATTCCCTGTGGCTGACTGATGATTAGTGTACGTAACAACCGGCCAGGTCGTCGATCAGGTAGGTGCTGGTACTGACTAGCGAGTGACTACCGAGCGGTAAAAATAAAAGCAAAAACATCTGGCTGACCTCACCTCACGGACGGACGGCGTTGCCTGCACATGGGATGGAATATTATTGATGGACGACAGGTAAATTAACAACGGCCGATGCAGGTTAATTATTATTAGCGACACACGTGCCGGTCATTTTCAACGCACGTCTGCGAGGGAAAACAACGCTTAGCATTGGATGGCAACTGGGGCGCAGATTCCACTACTTTCCAATCAGGTATGCCAAATCGAGTTGGCTAATGCTGCCATGGTTAAGCAATACTACATGCCATTTATAATATAATCTTCCTTCGAACCTTCCCCGCGCATCATCCATGGCGGCCGTAGTAGGCCGTGGCTCGTGCTCGCCTCGGCGCCGCCGGCGGCGAACCGCGGACCTAGCTGTTTTGCCTTTTTGAGAACCAGTGCGGGATGACGATGCATCGTATTCTTTCATTAATATAAAGCGGCAGGCTTGGGTCTCTGACGGGCCGAGCTGATGCCTAGGCCCAATATGGAGCTCCGAGGTACACACCGTGCTCTGCCTGGTTTGCCGGTTTGGCGTTCGCTTGGGCGGCGTTTGCTAGTGGCAGCCGCCTCTGCTGATGACAACAGCGCAGGGGGGCGGACACACAAAATGAAATCTGGCTTAGATATGATTTGCCCTGATATTTATAAAGCTAGGATTGATTTTTTGTATGTCATAATTTTTACGAAAATTCTCCTAATATTTATAAAAATCAACCCAGGATTTTTTTTGTCATCGTCTAATTTTGGTCGATCACACAGGTAAGAGCAACTCCAGTGGGCTGATTAAAAATGTGCCTCTATATTTTATTTTGAGGACCATTTTTAAAAATTTAGAGGGTCAAATGAGAGGTGTGCTCCAACCTAACTGACTGACCACGGCATCTATCCATCTGACCAGTCGGGCCATCTATCTCCCACCTCACTCCCCACTGCCTCTCTCTTTCCCCATTCTCTCTCACTTTGGTGCGTGGCGGCGGGGGCAGGCTGCGCCGGGCGGTGGGGGCTAGCGCGGCGGCAGGCTGTCCCATGGCCTTCGGCCACCTTCCACTCCACCGCCGGGTCACCGCCGGCCATGCCGTGGTTGGCGGAGCGCGGCGCCATGCCAGGCTGGTAGGTGAGGTGGTTGCTGAAGACGGGGCCGGTGGCGGTGAGCGCCGTGGCGAGCGAGGCCATCTGCTGGAGCCACTGGGTGGGGTCCTTGCAGGGGTTGATGGGTAGCAGCTTCCACTTCTTCTTGGACACCACTAGCGCCCCCTTCTTCCGCTTCTTGGACTCCGACGAATCTGCCGCCGCCGTCTGGCTCCGCTGGATCTTGGAGCGGCAGGAGGGGCAGAACCAGTCGCCAGCGGGGGCGCGCGGGAGGATGGGGCGGAGGCTGAAGATGTGGAACCCACGGTCGCAGCCGTCGCAGAGCAACAGCTTCGCGTCACAGCTCACATCGTCGTCGGCGGGCTCCGGTTGCGCCTTGGCCGGCGGCGTCTGCGCGTGCGTCTGGCAGCGGAACTACTCCTCGACGGCCACCTTTCACTCCATTGCCGGGTCGAAAGTTCGAACTCCCGCGCGCCGCCGCGATGCCACCGCTCCATGGCCTCCTTCGCCGGCTGCTGCTCGCGTTCTTTAACCATCCAACAAGTTGGTCAGAGCCGGACGAGGGCGGAGACTTGTACGGCGGCACCGCGGGGGCCCCTGCGCGGATTGGAGTAGGGACTCGTCGGCCGCCCGTGGGGCCGCCGCTCCGGTGCCGCCGTCCACCCGCGCACCGCCCGCCATCGGCCTCCTCTCTTGGCGCCGGCCGCCCCACCGCCGCCGCGCGGAGATCCGGCCGAGGCGTGGGGAAAGTACAGGTAGAAGGGGTGCGGCGGCGTGGGGGAGAGAAGAGGGGGGGGGGGGGGGGGGGTCGGGGTGCGGCGGGGTGGCGCCACGGCGGAGGTAGCGCCGACACTGGTGGGGATGGGAGAGGAGGGGGCGGCGACGCGGTAGCGCTAGAGGTCGAGGTTGAGAGGAGTCGAGCGCCAGATGGGGCGGCACCGGGAGGAGAGCACCTGCGTGCAAGCGCCAGATGCGTGCCACCAGGAGGAGAGCAGAGCACAGACTGTGTTGGGGAGGAGCGCGTAGGGGGAAGGAGATGGGGAGCGCGTGGACTGCCGGGAGAGGGAGAGGAGACCAAGACGAGTTCATGGGAAGGAGAAGGAGCGGAGCGGCGACGGGCGAAGCTGGGCAGCGGCGGCGGCGTCTCCTCGCGGTGGCACGGGCGTTGGGGGAAGACGCCCCGCGCCGGCGCCCCTCGTCCTCCCGTGCCCCGCCGCCGCCGCCCCTCGTCCTCCCGTGCCCCGCCGCCGCCGCCACCCACACCGCTTTCTAATATCCCCGCGCCACCGCCTGCTCTCGACCGCCCTCGCCATCCCGCGGGATGCCCGGCGACCGATTCGGAGTTGGGATTTGAGATCGCATCCGAGCACGGATCGGCACCCGTGCACGCCCTTCTCCTTGTTGGACATGAATTAGTAAGCGTCTCCTTCTTCGACGCTGTATATATTACAGTATACACGAGGGGGTTGATTGCCGCAAAAATTGCTGAGCAGGAGGCATAGGGAGAAGCTCAAGTGAAGATAAGCATGTCGAAGAAGCAGCCGCATTGCATACTTGAGTCATGCTCCCACCGCGCGGCCAAGCGATTTAGGCAGCCACAGAAGCATCTCTATCTCATCGTCGATGACTGGGAGAGAGGATACAGCGTCTACAAGATCGACGTCGACGCGTTCGACGCCGGCGCCGGCCCGGAGTCCATCCCGTTCCCAGATCCCCCAGTTGTCCGCTTCGAGGCCCGGCACGGCGGCTCGTGGTACTTCGCCGCCCACGGCACCAGGATCCTCGCTATGCAGCCCTCTGGCTGCCCCGCTTTCCCCGCGTTTGACACCCAGACGATGGCGCTCACCGTCTGCTCCTGGCCTCGCCGCGGCGGCAACAAGCTTCTGCTGAAGCCATTCTTCGCGTCCGTCTCCGGCAGCCTCTTCCTGCTGAGAGGCTGCCACTTCGACATGCTCAGCGCCACACCGCCGCCGCCAGACAGTACAAGCGGCGCGGACGCGGTGTGGTCTTGGAGTCGAGTCCGCTCGCTCCCGCCATTCGACGACTCTAACCGTATCTCATCCTTCGCATTGCACCCCGATGGGCGGACACTCTTCATCTCCCAAGACAAGAACACCTTCTCCTTTGATACAGAGAGCCAGGAATGGGCGTCACATGGCAACTGGTTCATGCCTTTCCAAGGCGAGGCCTACTTTGATAGCGAGCTGGATGCTTGGGTTGGACTTTGCTGTCACAAGGGCGGCGTAGGCTACATCTGCTCTTGTGATGTCGCACCGATTGCTGCTGATTTCAGGAGCCTGCCGGCGTGGAAGCTCGGCAAGGATCAGCTATTCAACGCAGAGTCCAGGAGGCACTTAGGGGCCACGCTGGTGTACATGGGTAACACCAAGTACTGCCTGATTGAGTCACTAGCACATGACAACGAGGAAGATCTGCGGCGCCTCCACTGGGATGGCTACTACCCACATCGCCGTGTGCTCTCCATCACCACATTTGGTCTCAAGTATGATAAACAAGGACAACTCATGACTACACAGCGGAAGGTGCAGACCTACGAGATGACTGATGCTCATCAGCTTCCTGAGCCATCATGGAAGCCTGTTGCTTTCTGGATGTAAGTTACATGATGCACAAATAATGTGGTCAATAGTGGGAGTTGATCTGGAGCCACTTTAACTATTTTCCTACTATGTATGATTATCCTAGTCTGGGCACACTCTAATATTATTATATTTATATATATATTTGTAATTCTTATTACTATAAAATGCTTGGTTTGATGTTCCCAGATAAGGAACAAATGATTTGATATCTTGTGGTTGGCATTAAGATGCACTGTAAAACTTCCTTACGCCTTGCAAAAACTTGCTTCCCGTGCTGAACATTACTAACAGTTGTCTGATACGTAGTGGAAAACAAGCACTATAAAATTCTAATATGTGTTCCTCAGTTTTCAGTGGTAGATATAATTTGAAGAGACATGAATAGATGAATAGATTATTAATAATTTTGTGTGCTAAAAGACACCAAATGAGTTGTATCCAAACTTCGAACTTTGCTAGCCATAGGAGTTTGGAGATATCTCTGATTGTTGTGGATACCATGTTTTAAGATACTGGCTTTGCCTGTAAATTAAGTACGTAGGGAAAACTAAGGCTGATCTACACATCTTAATAATATTGTGCACAGCATGGAAAAAGCACAGGATTTGCTTACTTCTCGTGGCTGAATTCTACCATAACTTGTACAATTCCTCGTCCAAACTTGAAGGGCTAGAGGTTCTAAGCTATCATTTCCACAAATATTTTCCTAGTAAACTGACATTCTGACATCAATATTTTCTTTCTATAGTTGAAGTTAGGATGACAGCCAACATTGTGAGCGCCACACATATAAGTACATAGTTCAAGGATCTAAAGCACTGACCCTGATCTCTTAGCCCATTTTTTTCCGTTTTCTGGGCATTTGATTTCAGAAATATATACTCTGTTTAGTACTTTCAACATACATGTATACTTGAGGTCGATGGTGGAGGAGGCTGAGCATTTGCAGATGAGAAGACGACTTGATAGATTTTGGATCATTGTCCATGATGACTTCTCTTCTGTGTATGGTAAGACTTCCATTAATTATTCACTGTTTAAATTCTATATTGTTTCAGAAAGAAAATTCATTCATTGTTTTTCAATTTGTCTACTTTTAGAGCATGATCCATTGTATGGTTCTACAATGTTTGTTCTGAAATCCGACATGAGCTTAGAAAACTTGCTTATAACTGTAGTCTTTTCAGGAACCATGTTATTTTATATGCCCCTGGTATCCATGCTAACTGCTAAGCGCTTAGACTTGCCTCTAGTTATATATATCTGAAACATCAAACCATGAGAACCAATTTTTTGCAAACTCAGATGCAAACAGGAACAACACCTGTAAGAAATTATTGCTTCTTAAAACAAACTGCACATGGATTAGTATAAACTTAAAACATAGTAAGGCATGGCCGATACTCTATCAAGTAGCTTGTCAACTGTTCCACTTTCTTGCAGATAAGCATTCCGCTTCATTACGTTCTGGAGATGTCTATGTATGCTCAAGCAAAATTAGCTGACAAAAAGTACAATAGCATTATAACCTCTCCGTTTTCCTTCTACGGCAATAATCTCTCTGTTTAACTGTTATGTAGGCTAATCTTGGGGGCTAAGGGTTAGTTTGTGGTTGCTTTGCTGTGGGATCTAGTTGGTTAGAATGATATTTTTCATTCATAGTGTCTTTTGCTGTTACTGATCGTAAAATGATGCTTTCAACTAACGACATCACTCAAATTTTGAAATAAATAGGCACTTTAGAAGGCCTCTGCAATGCCAAACGGAAGCTTAAATCTAGTGAAGTTGCAATACATGGAAACAGTGCAGTTTTGCATTGGCATAAGTAAGTCTTCTGGATCCTTTGGATAATTAAGAAATGACAACCATTTACCTTCCTGTTTCTGAGATATTATTGTGTTTTCATGTTTAGCATTCAGACATGCCTTTGGATGTTGAAATATTGAACATGAAAAAACATGATGAGTGGATTGGGATGAATATGAAGTACGTGCCAAACTAACCTGGCAAATAAAGTTGAGTTATGAGTTATTATTGCTGCCCTGAGCTATACTAGATTTTGTAGTTTCACTTAATCTACTATTTTTTAAATTTCTTCTTACGATGAATTAAAAGTGAGACAGGTAAAACCGTAAAATTTACTCCACCGTTTCATGGGCAAAGATGAAAGCTCCATGATTGTACTTAGATTATTGTTCTGCGTCTTTTAACTACGTAGAACAGTTCCACCAATACGATGAGACCATCTAAATTAGCATTGCAATTGCTTATTTTCTGCTAAGAGGCCGGTTTAGTTGGACTATTCCTGCTGTGCCATCTTTGAGTCCTTTGCTTGTTCACGATTGAGGTTCACTTAAAACATGTGTATCATCAAGGAAGTACGTCACACCCGATTTTCGAGGGAAAACCAAGTGCATCTCATATGTGCGCCAGGATCATGTTTACACACATATGATAGACAAAAGAGTGTAATATCAAAACACAATATTCTAAAGTACAAGGGATTTATTATAATATTCATATTACACTCTCGAGAGACACGAAGGTCTTTATCGTAGAACAAGCGATAGCTAAACGAGGTGTCTTCAACTTCCATCTTCCACAGGCATCTTGACTGGGGAAAGCGCAAGCCTCAGAACTCGTCGTAGTCGCTGCAGTATTCTTCTCCATTTCCTTCTTCTGAATCAGCAATGGCAAGCGTGAGTACACCTAACTAGGTACTCAGCAAGCGGGGTGAAAATGCAAGGCCACAAGGATAGGCTATGTGGTTCACAGCAGTGAGCTTTTTAGAGTTGATCAAGTTTTATTAGCAATTTCCTATTTAGTAGATGTAAGTTTATACCAACCCACTTAAGCATTTAAAAAAAACATCTTATTCCAAAACCCACGAGTAAAACCACAATTTAGATTCCATCTTTAAGTTCAATTATCATGGTAGGGTCCAAGCCGCTCTTGACCGTGAGCACGGCTGATATATCAGTTTTACACTCTGCAGAGGTTGCACACTTTCACCATAGCTCGTGTTCCCCATGTTGCCCGGGTTAGCTAGACCCTTAAACACTTCCGAGGTGAGTGGCTAGGGATCCACTACGAAGCCTTTACAAAGGTGTGCAAAAGACCAACGACCCGCAAAGTTACAGACTAGGGCGGTCCACAAACCTCCCTAATGAAGCACCTTAGCCAAGGCTGCTACCCCAAGAGGACCGGGCTGTGACCCCTGCAACCCCAATCCCCCTCTGCTCCTCGTGGTCGGATAGGGCCGTCAGTGCGATCACACGCCTAATTAATTGGCTAAGGTCAGAGCCCATTAACCCTATGGTTGCGCTGTTTTCTTGGGTGGTCACTCCATGTTCCGATTAAAGAAAAGTTCTCTTGTATTAACCATCGTTTCACCAACAGAGTTGCCATGATCAACATTCTATAAAGATTCAGTTTTAACCATTCTCATAGTATAGCAACGCTAAGCATAACCAACCCAAAACATTTTTTTTAAATCAGGGTTGATACAAGGGATCATGGTAAAAGACTAGGTAAATCCTTAAAAAGGTATTCCCATCATATTAATGCAATTAAAGTAAATTTTAGTTGTCATGCAATTGTTTAGGATAAAAAGAATATGCGGGGAGGGCCACTTGCCTTGGTCTACAAAAAGATCTTCTTCCTCAAAAAGTTGTTCTTGATCCGCGTCGACGGGCGGCTCGGTTGCAACTGGCACGAGATCTACGATTAAAACATACAACAATAAGAAAAACAGTACATCAAACATTGAAAAACATTTTTATAAAGCACCCATTAAAAGATATACTATACGTTTTAGGGAGATAAACCTAACAATCTAAAGATCACAAGGACTTGCGGAACATGATCACAGAGAGCAAAGAAGATAGAGATTAAATTAATGAAATTACAAGATTCAGATTACAAGATGTGTATGCGTACTGATGGAAGGCTTACTAGCTTGTACTTGTTTACGGCAAGCACATGCATCAGACCATGGAAGTTAGTACTAGATTACTAGTACGTGGTAAAGAAGCAGGTGTAGGAATTGTGCTACTGTGCCAAATTATTTTGATATACGATGTTTGGAGCAGGACATGGAATCGAAGTGCATGCAGCTAGCTTTTGCATGCAAATGACGGCACTAACAAGGATTAAAGAAATTGAACAAAGACATGTCCTGAAATCTGGACTGGTTTTACATGGCAATGTTTGATTACTCTTATCCTACTGAACTTTCTGTTTCTTGACAACTTAGAACAGAGCGCAAGTATGCAAGGAAATGGTGCAACAGAATCTGTAGAAACGGAATGAGTACAGCACTGGGGATACTTCTTACCTGCCTACGGTGATCACGGCAAGGAGTGGAGATCGGTGCTGAAGAAGCGATGATGGAAAAAGCAGCTTGTTACCAGATGGAACTTCACCATGCAACAACTTCAGTCCCGGCAACCAGAAAGAGAATGTAGATAGGGGATCAGCTTTACTCAATGACTGGACATGATCGATAAAGATGAACGCCAAGGCAGAAACCTCACCGGCAGCAGCGAGCATTCCTGCCGATGGATCGACGAAGATGGCGAACTATCACCTGAGGCAAGATTATTTGGAGTGGCTCGGTACAAGGGTCAGGGAAGGACAGGGCATCCCTTTTATAGGTGCAGCAAGGAAGGAGTCCAGCAGCCGGCCACCGTGGAGAGATGCACGGTTGATGCATGGTGGAGCTTCAGTTACGTACTGCCACTTAGGAAGCCGTTCGTATCTCTGGTGGTGGATTTTGATGGATGAACTAGTGCTAATTCCATTTTGGTGATTAGTGGATTGAGTGGGGTTTTACGATGTACTGGCGTGCGTGCGAGTTCCGTATAGAAGCTGACGTGATGACATGCATGGGGGTTGCAGGTTGCTGGCTTTTAGATCTTTTAGCCATGCGAGTTAATTAAGAGGGAAGAGAGATGATTGGGCTTGATCAGAAGAAAAACGTAATGGCATTTTGCTTTCTAGCTGCAGTTACGTGCATGTGCATGGATGAGAGGATAGAGGAGAGATAAACAAAGATAGAAAAGAGAAAAGACCTGTTGGCCTGGTCGAGAGATATTGGAAGAATTTTGGTCTATCAAGGAATTATTAGAAGCTTGATGAGTATTTAGAATTAGATTAGATTAAACTGAAGTATACTCGTGTTTTAAAAATTAAATTCATTTTCCAAACAAAATACAATGTAGAGCGGCATGAATGCAACAATTCACTTGTCATGCTATAAAATTATTTAAATGATGTTTAAATATTTTTAGGCTCAAATTAATTGATAATTTAATTAAGTCCTAAAAAAATAATCTAGTCATGTTGCTATGATTTATTTGTGATGGAGTTTTTAGGGTGTTACAAAGTATGAGCCTATGAGTCATGCTGTCTTAATCTGCAGCCTTAGGTACCGACGATGAATCGTCCTCAATGTATTTGGTCATGGCACACAACACATTCGGAACCGCACATTACTCAGTACCTTTCATGAAAAGTCTGCTGCAACATAGTTGATGCATTTGGTTTAGAGTAGCATGCGGATAGGCACGAGGTCTGGGCTGTGGACTTGAAAGCTCTGTATATAGTTTCCAATCAAAAACTGTAAATATAACCAATTGAACTTGAGGGCAGGACATCTTGCTGCATACATTTTTTTTAGACTCTTTAATGGTTGTGTAATGATTTGTTTGTCTACAGAGCACATGCTTCTTTTGCGTCCATGGTGTACATCAGGGAGAAGACTCATGGGGGAGCAGCTCTTCTAGGTACCGGCTGAGCATTTGGTCTCTTGGATGTCCTCTTAGAATGTTGCAGATTTTGAATGTTCTCCCCTTATGCCAAGTTTTATGGAAAGAAGAAATTAATTGGCCAGGCAAGCCAAAATCTATTTTGAGCATCACATTCCTCGACTCCTCCACATCAAGCCAGGATGGAATTACTGATGGAAAGGTTTTTGTTTAATTTTCTAACTTGATGGTCGCATCAGCCATTAATATCATCATGAAAAGAAGACAAAAGGAATGATTAGTGTTTGCACTTCTTCCTCTCTTTCAAGTTTGTTGTCAATCCAGAATCAGTTATGCTTCTCTATTTGTTATATTTGGATTAAAAATATTTGATGCATTGTATCAGTTAGAGAGAGAAATCCTGACTTGCTAGAAATTGGTAGTTCTTAATCTGCCATATGTATTGCAATAACAATACTAGTTTCATTTACAGTAACATCTCTTTATGCTTAATGCTTTGACTTCTCGCTACTCTGTTTATTGGACAAGCTCCTGACGGGTTCAAAACTGTGCATGCTGTGCAAGACACCGTGCTTTGGTCACCTAATGCTGGTGACAAACTGCATGTGGTCAGGGACGGCACCATGTCCAACTTCCAGGGCTCCAGCTTTAGTTTCAATTTCTTTGGAGATAAGGATTCTAGGTAATTTGATACAGGGCTTTTTCATATTCAATACTGTCATTGAAATACTGAAAGTAGGATATGGAATTTATGTTAGGCACTAGATTTAAATTTATGAATTATTGCTTGCATTACCAGAATATCTTTTCCAAATCCTTGACATGTCTCTTTTAATCACATGAGACTTGGCTGTCTGCAAAGTAAAACTCTACCACTCATGCATAAAACATTTCCCCACTAGCTTGAGACAGAAAGACAGTGCATAAAGATTATTTTTTGGTTATATGTATGCTTGTTGACTTCACCAGTTCTGTGAGTAATATGGTGCTTATCATTAGTGTTTTCCTTGGAACTTTTAGCAATTACCACCATCTGAACATTGTGCTTTATCTGTGCAGCCTAAACAATATTTGGACAGAGGATTGAGTGTAGCTTCATGAGAAAGCTGAGAATATAAACCTGCATGAGCAGCATGATTTCTGCTTGATCAGTCAGTCACAGGGAGAAGTTACTTGAGAGGAAAAGCATGCGGATGTGAAATTTTCATACAAGTTGGTAGATATGGCACACATCATCATATGATTTATAATTTTGTAAATGTTAGAGGAGTAATTGACAAAAATCCATCAGCAACACTCATCCCATCAGACACATTTTTATAGCTATATACTTACTGTCTTGTCCTGTAACAGTTCCATTGTGTTAATGTTCATACCTGACCATTGGGTTTATCAAGGCATTATACTCTCGTTCCTAACCCTGTTCTGCAAATAGGTGTCACGCATATGGACACTTTGACTAAGATGAGATGAACAAAATGTAAAGACAACATTCTACCTCTTAACCATATCAATACATATTTAGATGGTTACAAATGGGGTACAAGAGTTGGGAGGCTATTTCACAAGTGTATGTAATGGACCAAACAAAAATTCTATGTACCATTCTTTTTGGCGGAATAGCCATTTTCATCCTTAAACTATCAATCGAAGCTCAATTTCATCCCTAAACTATTAAAATGACTGATTCAGTCCTTAAACTTTCTTATATGGTTCTTTTTCGTCCTTTGTCCTACATGTCATGCCACGTTGGCACGCTTAGTCAGCACTCATGTAACTAGGTTTTGTAAAATATTCTTTTCTAGCCTCTAAATGATGCATATGTTTGTATTTTTTCTACTGTAACCGCTTGTGGTTTATGGCTAATAATATAATGTTTGTTTGTTATTATATGATGATGAATATAACCATATCTATTCACATAATAAAAATGATTGTTCATACAATGCTTCTGATTCAAAGTGACATACCATGAAAATGTTTAATATAAATGACTTGTGTCATGCACTGGACACTCAAAATGTTATATAGCTGACTGTGTACTGACATGGCGTCTCTCTGTTTTTTCTTCTGCGGCAATAATCTCTCTGTTTAACTGTTATATAGGCTAATCTTGGAGGCTAAGGGTTAGTTTGTGGTTGCTTTGCTGTGGGATCTAGTTGGTTAGAATGATATTTTTCATTCATAGTGTCTTTTGCTGTTACTGATCGTAAAATTAATGATGCTTTCTACTAACGACATCACTCAAATTTTGAAATAAATAGGCACTTTAGAAGACCTCTGCAATGCCAAACGGAGCTTAAATCTAGTGAAGTTGCAATACATGGAAACAGTGCAGTTTTGCAGTGCCATAAGTCAGTCTTCTGGATCTTTTGGATAATTAAGACTTGACAACCATTTACCTTCCTGTTTCTGAGATATTATTGTGTTTTCATGTTTAGCATTCAGACATGCCTTTGGATGTTGGAATATTGAACATGAAAAACCATGATGAGTGGAATGGGATGAATATGAAGCACATGCCAAACTAACCCGACAAGTAAAGTTGAGTTATGAGTTATGATTCCTGCCCTGAGCTATACTAGATTTTGTAGTTTCACTTAATCTACTATTTTTTTAAATTTCTTCATACGATGAATTAAAAGTGAGACAGGTAAAACCGTAAAATTTACTCCAGCGTTTCATGGGCAAAGCTGAAGGCTCCATGATTGTACTTGGATTATTGTTCTGCATCTTTTAGCAGCCAAGAGGAATTTAGCATCTACATACGATGAGACCATCTAATTTAGCATTGGAATTGCTTATTTTCTGCTAAGAGGCCGGTTCGGTTGGACTATTCCAGCTGTGCCATCTTTGATGTGACAACCAGTGCTTAAGAGGATTGATTGAATACTCGTACCAAGAAGTTGCTACTTTTTTTTACTGAAGCTCATGTCCAAAAACTCCAATGTTAAGCGTGCTTGGCCCGGAGCAATTTAGGGATGGGTGACCGACCGGAAAGTTCTTCCTGGATGCGCATAAGTGAGGACAAAGTGCGCAGAAAAGACTTGTTGGTATGTGATGCAAGGTTCTAAAGAGTTACATTTGAGTCCTACCGGACACTCCTTGGATGTCTGATGGTGGCCGGTGATGAGTAGAGCCAATAAGGTATTTTACGTCGGTGATAAATCATAACATTATCCATATTAACTCAAATTAGTTATGGGAGGACAAATCCGCGTGGGAAATCCCGGGGCGCGCGGGACAAGGGAGATGGCGAGTCCCGACGGCTCGGTAAAAATGCCGAGGGAAGAGGAGGGGATATCAAACGCGATAGAGTAGCGAGGAAGAATGAGAGACTGTTGGATCGGAGTTTTAACGTCTTTTTTTTACCGAGAAGAAAACATGAGTAAATTGCACTGGGGGTACCTAAACTATTTGACGGATAACAAATAGGTATTCATACTATAAAACATAACATGTAGGTACTCGATCTATAACTTCCCCACTCCAACGGTACAAACTTGGCCACGCAGCGCCAGCGTCCTACGTGGACGTGCCACGATGGCCACGCACGCTACATCCCCTGGGCTTTTTTATGAAAACGCGCCTGCCTATTTGTCTCTCTCTCTTCTCAGTCCTTCTCCTTCCCTTTCCCCAATCTCTCACCGCTCCAGGCTGCAGCGCCGCCCGCGCCGCCGCCATTGTCAATCTGCCTCGAGTGCTGCCGCCGCCGCGCAGTGAGCCATCGCCGCCGTGTCCCACCTCGTCCAGATCCCATGGACGCGTCTTCATCGAAGTCTTCCTGCCCTGGGCGTCAGTCGGGCTACAAGCCCCTCCCCGGCGGTAGTACCATGAAACACGGGGAAATCACTGGGCTTCCACTGGTGTCGTGCCCCAAGTGCGGTTCGGAGATTCTCAAGCTCGTCTCTGGGCCGGGATCCAAGGTCCCCGGGTCCGTCTTCTTCAAGTGCCGCTGGCATGACAGAGATGTAAGTCCATGCATGATTTGTGTTAGTGCCTGCAGTTCTAGTGTAACATGAATCCCTAATCTCTTTCGCAGGATCCAAGGACTTGCCCGTGGTACTTGTTTGCTGATAAGTACGAGAGAATGCTCATTGGCAAAGGTGTGATTGGAGCCACTAGAGTGGAGACCGAGCAACATGTCCCTGAGTTGAGCTCTGAAGTTCCAGGCTTGGATGCCAGAGACAATGTTCAGGCAATCTTAGGTAGCTTAGATGCAAAGTTGAAGAAGCTAGTAATCCTTGGGCAAATTGGAGTTGTTTGCACTCTTGTTGTTGCAGTCCTGAATGCTCTTTATGTCATCTTTCTGTTAATGAACGGGAAGTAGGAATTGTAAGACTGAATTGTAATGTACCTTAATTTTAGTTAATGAAGTGGCTTGTTTAATGTCAATGTGTTCCAGTGAAATGAATGGATGTTCCATACTGATTTGCAACTGGGTTTGTGATCCCAGGTCTGAATATATGATGCATTTGACAGCAATGTGATACTAAAAAAGCACAAAATATATGATGCATTTGACAACAATGTGATTCTCAGAGAACTGTTATATCACTGAACTAGCATCCATTACATCTCAGTTTTGGTGCTTGCATTACATCCTAACATAACCATACTTCCTGCATATGACCTATAGCTATGTCATCACTGCACAAAAATGCAACTTTAGTTGCATCAAAAGAGGTAACTACAGTTGCTCCTCCAAAGCCAACTGTTTTTGCACAAAAGCTAACTAACTTCTTGCTGTTCTAACTTATCTACAAAAGGTCAGCCACAACCTAGATTAACCCTTCTTGGCCTTGCTTGTGTTGGTCTCTGCCTTGCTTCTGTTGGTCCCTACCTTGCTTCTGTTGGTCCCTGCCTTGCTCCTTGCTATTCTACCAACCTTAGTTGCTGTTGTAAGTCGAGCTTGCCTAGCTGGTGGGAGGCATGAAATGATGAAGGCACTGTCTGGAAGTGGTTCACTCATTGGTGTTTGTGTGACAGTCTGGGATGCCTGCTTAATGTGAGACATGACCATCAGGTTTGAATTTTGACAAATATGTAATAAAAAATGTTGCTGAGTTGTGGTACCTCATCATGTAGCTGTGACAACATGGGGTTCTCCACTTGGGACAACAATGCCTCTGTTTCAGCTTGAACATGTTCTTCAGGCCATTCTTCCTGAAACAAATTGCAGTGAACATAGGCATGAAAGAAATTGCAGTGAACCAGGGGAAAAAAGGCATTGTGGTTGCACATACCTGGACATGTTCTTCTTCATGCCTTGCTTCCTCATCTTCCAGTTCAATACTTGACCTTTTACTTTTCTTAACAGCTAGTTCTCCTGCTTTCTTTGCAGCACATGTTGTCACATTGTGGTCAGGTTTTCCACAATGACTGTAGTGCATGGTTACACCATGTTTGGATAGCCTTGGTCTATTGCTACCTTGGACTTCATGTCCTGCTCTCTTCCTTGCCTTAGGTGGTCTACCTGCTTTCTTCTCATACTTAGTTGGCTGCACTACTTCACCTCCAACATTTTTCCAGGCAGTCTTGTCATGGCATGGAAATATTTGGAAGTTGTATGCATTCTGGTAAGCCTCGATAGAGTAACAAGAAGGGAACACCGAGTCTTCTGGTTTTCTCTCATGCTTGAGGCAAGCAATTGCATGACTACATGGTATGCATGTCAAGTCCCACCTTCTGCATTCACATTTCCTAGCTGTAATGTTCACTGTGTACTGCCATTCTCTGTCATGAACCTTAAAAATTCCAGCGCCACTAGGTATAGGATAGCAGGTGTTAGACATCTCTGCATGCCTAGCTAACTTCTTCCTTATTTTGGGGCATATGATCATGTGTCCCCACTTCTCAGCTGCCTCTTTCTGTTTGTTGTAGTGTCTGGTCATAATCTGCACCTTGATCCTTTGTAGCATGCTCAGGATAGGTAGCTCCCTGGCTTCCAATATATATTTGTTGAAAACTTCACAAGTATTGTTCAAGAGGATATCACACTTTGGGTACTCACTAAAGAAAGCCCTGCACCATGTGTTTGGTGGCATCTTTTCTAACCAGGCATGGGCATCCTTGTTGAGAACTCTAAGTTTCTCCATCTCCTCATTCCACCTAACCAGTGTACTAGCTCTAGCACATCTCCACAGTTGATTCTTCAAGTTCTCTCCTTTGAATTTGCCTGAAAAATTGGAGTATAGGTGTCTAACACAGAACCTGTGCTCTGCATCACGAAACACTTGTTGAACAGCAGGGATAAGACGTTTCTGTTTATCTGTCATTATGGTCCATGGACTGGTGTTTTCAATCCCAAGGTCTTCTTTCAGGATCTGTTAGAACCACTTCCATGATGGTAGATTTTCTACCTCCACCACTGCCATAGCCACAGGGTATATACAGTCATTGGGGTCTATACCTACAGCAGTTAGCAGCTGCCCTCCAAACTTGATCTTGATGTGGCAGCCATCCAAACAGATAACAGGCCTACAACCACTGAGGAAACCTCTCTTGCATGCATCCAAAGAAACATACAGTGAACTGAACAAGCAACCAATGCATTTTACAAAGAAGGTAGTGCCTGGGTTAGTCTTCCTAAGTTCATGGCCATAGTTCCTAAGCTCAGTGAATTGCTTCACTTCATCCCCATAAATGATGTTCCATGCCATCCTTCTTGCCCTAGACAACTTCATCCTTGATATGGTCAGATTGAGCTCCAATTGAACAGTCTTCCCAAAATGGGTCAAGCTCATCTTCTCATCAGCCCTAAACCTATCCACATACTTGTTAGCAAGCCACTTTGTAGTGCACTTCTTCAGCTCCCACTTCTTCTGACAAGTATGATCCCAACATAAGTTTTGATCAAGATGCACTTCATCCTTGAGTCAAATGAAGCATACAAGTTCCATGGACAATTGTCATCACAATGTGCTTTGATCCTTTTCTTGTCATTTATTGGCCTCTTAATCTCAACCCTATGTTTGATATTGTACTCTATAAGTGCTTGTCTAAGCAGTTGGATTCAGTCAAACTTCATGTAACATCCCGTATTTTTATACGGAATGTTAATGTGCAAAAATGTGGATTTTCAAAAACTTTTTTTCGTGGATTGTTGCTAGGTAGAAAACCATAAGGATGTCTTCTTGTTTCCCTTCCTAAATTCCTAGATTAAATAAAACATTAAATGGAATTAAGGTGTATTTTTGCCTTAGTGTGATTTCGGGTCTTATTTGGTTTCTTGGTGTTTAATTGTTTGAGGCATTCGAATTTGAATCAAGATTCAAATTCAAATTCAAACACTAACTAAGCCTTAAACTAATTATCCAAACCCTCTAACCTACCTTGGGCCGAAACCCTGCTAACCTATCTAACCCAGCCCACCTGCTAACTAAACCCCACCAGCCCAGCAATCCCGCCGGCCCAGCCTTTTCTACCGCGCCCCCTCTCTCCCTCTCTCTCTCTCACCCGCTCACAGGCCGACCCCGCCTGTCAGCTTTCTCTTCTTCCTCCCCCACAGCTTGCGTCACCCGCGCAGCCGCGCTCCGCGCCGGCGCTCCGCGACAAGCCCGCCGCCCGACCGTGCGATGGTCGCCGCGTGTCCTAGGGCACGGACGCCGAGACCCCAGCCGTCCGCGCCCGCCCCGCGCCCCGCTAACCCTAGCCGGCTGCCTTTAATTACCCCCGCCGGCCGCCACTCCCGGTTCCAGCCGCCTCTTCCCGTTGGGGTATCCCTCTCGCCAAAACCGCCGCCGCCGCCGCTGCTCCGGGAAGAAGGGAGGAGTCGAGGAGAGGAGCCGAGGAGGAGGAAGACTGGTGGATGCGCCGCCGCGCGTCGCCGCCTTCGAGCCGTCCGCGGGAGGCGAGCCGCCATCGCCGCACGTGGAGAAGAAGGAGGCGCTGCCGTCCCCGGGCACCGCAAGCCGACGACCGCGCCGTCCGCGAGCCCCTTCATCGAGCTGCCGCGATCGACCATGCCACGCCGCAGTGAGTCGTCGCCGCCGCGCACCCCCCTTCCCCTGTGAGCTCCGGCCGTCGTGCCGTCGAGCCGAGCTTGACCCTCGCCGCCGCAGCCTCTATGTGTCGCCGGCCTTCGTGCCGTGCTCCTTCTTGCAGGGACCATCGCCGCTATCCCGTCCCCGCAACCCGCCGTCGCCTCTCGCCGTCCCATGGCCGCCGCGCGCCGGGAACGCCCGAGCCGCGTGAGCGCTGCCGTCGCCGCGTCGCGCACGAGCCGCTGGCTTGTCGCGCGCGCGCGTGAGCCAAAGCCCGCGCCACGGCTGCGCCTTTGCAGTCGAGGCCGAACGCCCGAGCCACGCGTCCTCACCTCGCACCGCCGCTGTGCGAGCCGCCCACCGCGCAACCCGCCGTGGTCAAGCTCGCCGGAGCCCTCTTAACCCTACCTGGCCACACCCAAAGCTTCGCCTTGCAGCCATCTCGCGAAAACCGACCTAGGGGTCGAGCCCCTCGCCCTCTAGAGTCCACCCCGCCGCCTCGCCGCCATGGCCGGAGCCGAAGCTCCGCCGGCGCTCGTCGGCAGGCCGCCGCGCCGGCCAAAGGCCCACCTTTCTCGGCCAAACAGCTCCGCGAGACCCGGCCGAACCTTTTTCCCCCTGTTCATCGAGCCTCGTTGGGCCTTTCCCGGCCCTCGCCGTCGCCGGCGCCGCCGCAGACGCCAGCGCCAGAGCGCGCGCGTCACGCACCCGAGCGCGCGCTGCGGACGCCGCACGCAGGGCCACACCAACGCGCCACAAAGCCGCCGCAGAGGATCCGGAGTCGGCCGCACCGAATCCCGTGCGCCCGGCTCATGTGGACCGCACACACGGTCCACGATGGACCAAGCCCACCGCGACCGTTGCCTATCAGGCCGGAAGCCCAGCGCTTCCTGGGCCGAGTCCCAGCTCCTGTTGGGCCGAGCCGACCGTTTCGGCCCACGACCAGCCCAGCGCCCCTTTTTCCCTTTTCCCTTTTTCTTTTTTTCCTGAGCTGCTGACCGCCTGGCCCCACCTGTCACTGACTGCCTTAGACTGACCTGTGGGCCCGCTGACCCCGCTGACCCTTGACCGTTGACTGGTCAAACGTTGACCGAGTCAACGCTGACGTCATCAGGGCCCACGATGACGTCAGCATACCCAGCCCCGCTGATGACGTAAGCATGGCGTCATGCTGACGTCAGCAGTGATGACGTGGCGCCACCAGAGGCCGCCTCGTGTCCCTATCTGTTATTTTATTTTTCAGAATTAATTAAATAATTTCAGAAAATGATTTAAACTTCAAAAATTAATAATAAATCAACCGTAGCTCAGAAAAATATGAAACCAGTTTCATTATTTTTATAAAATCATGACCTACGCGTTAGAATAGAGTTTGGTGTCGTTTGGCTCTTCCTTGGTTCTCGTTTGGAGTTTTATTTGCTAGTAGACTCGATAATTAAATTGCGGATCGATATTTAGGAGTTCGACGAGTACTACTACGAGGAAGAGTCACCAGGTTCACGCCCATCCATTCTTTGAACGCCTATTAGATATGCTCGTAGTATGCTATGCTTTATTTATTCACATAAACTGCTTGAGATGATAAACCTTGCATAGCCTGTTTAATTACCATTTCCTTGCTGTCCTACTACTTATATATATGCTGCTGAGAATGCTTCGCTTGCATGCGTGAAAGGAAAATGGATGTTTTAAACTGATTTTGGCGTGAGTGAGGAAACCGAGGAGCTGAAGGTTTTGAAAACCCTTTTGTTGAAGTGAGCGCACCATAACCCAATCCTCGGATTGGGGGCTTGGGAAGTACACTTGGGTACTTCATGCGGAGTGCCTGTTGCGGGCACAAGTTTGATTTGATCTGATGAAGAGGAGTTGGCGGCAATACCTGTAATGGGTGCGACTGGCGGACCACCGTGGTGGATACGCATTTCGAGAGAAGAGCTCACTTCGACAGTTTGAGGACCGGTTGGACTAGCTGCTTCATTGGGACTTACCGTGCACTCTGTGTGTCCATTATGAGGGTGGGCCCGATCCGAGCCTAGCAAGTGCGGTGCCAAGCCTGCAGGAGGATAGCGTTTCAGTGTAAGGGGGACTGGTGTTGACCTTTGCTCCCTGATTTGCTTTGGCCCCCGATTGGCCCCGGGGGAGTGCTTCACAGTTCCGGGCGACCTACTGCGGGAGGCCGCGCCCAAGCCGGAAAAGCAGGATGGTGCCGTAACTACTAGACCTCCGTTCGGTGTGATGTTGTTCAGAAGGTTCGCGACCAACTGGGCGCATCTCGCATAGATTCCAGGTGTACACACTCTGCAGAGTTAAAACTATACGTATAGCCGCGTCCGCGGTCATGGACAACCCCCTTTGAACTGCTCATTCTGTTAGTGTTTTGGTGACTAAAACTTCTACTTCTCCCCTTTTTAAACTAAGGATCCGGCATGGCCGTTGAGATAGGAGGAGCGGGAGTTCTCCCATCGAATAGACGTTGGAGACGGGAGCCTGTTCTGTCAGGATTGCCCGAGGAGGTGTGAGTTGGTGTTGGAAACTGATTTAGAAACTTCTATTGTTGCTGCATAGGAAACCCTTGGCTATTCCTTGTCTATTTTATATACTAGACTAGTCCACCTTAAAGCTTGCATATCTATGGATGGTGACGTGGAACTGTTCCAATCCTTGGGAACAGTTCAAGGTCTTGCAGGTTACGAGTCCGACTTCGACAACAACGCTGACGGATGGTATGACTGAGGTGCGGCGCTACGCTCGAGTAGTTGCCTGTGGAGGAGATGAAGATGAAGCCCTGATGATTTAGCTACCGCTGCGTTGGCTTTCCTTTCTGTCGATTTAGCCCAAGTGGCTTGTACCCGTACTTCCATGCTGGGAGATGTAATAACCTAAATATTGCACTGTTTTATTCGATGTATGGATGTGATAACTTCTGGAATGAGGTCTGTACGTGATATCAGTTGATTCTGGGACTATCACAATGGTACAGGGAGTCGGATTCTCTTTTACGAAAATCCGGTTCGTTTCACTTCATCCCTATCTTGAAACACTACTAGAAATGTTAATATGTATGACGTATAGTTTCCGTCGTAATAGAGCTCAAATTCGTCTTTAAAAAATTTCTATGACGAATTAATGACGAAATGTCATTCGTCGAAGATGGAGCGTCAAGTTTGTTTGTCCGAGACGAAAAGACATATTTCGTCATAAAACACGTTGTTGTTCAATGACGAAAAAGACTTGCCGCCTGATTTTTGTCACAGAAATTTTGATCCACATGGCACGGTCCATGCCATCATCTGATGTGGATTGGTCAATGTGGCATGGTCCACGCTGGCATGTGAGGTGGCGGCTGACGTGGCGCCCCACGTGGCGCGTTCTGGCTGGACCACGTGGCGCGTTCTGGCTGGACCACATGTCAAGTTCTGGTTGGTCCACGTGTCGTGGTCTGGTTGGTACACGTGTCAAGTTCTGGTTGGTCCACGTGTCATGATCTGGTTGGTCCACGTGTCATGATCTGGTTGGTCCACATGTCTCATTCTGATTGGTCCACGTGGCACGTTCTGATTGATCCATACAAACCGATACAAATTTCATTTAATTTTAATACAATTATGCACATCACATACCCATCAACACACATTTATATACCACATCACGTAAAATCATCGTGTACCACATTCAGAAACAAACTTGTTTCATCTTTCATCATCAACAAATGACAATTGTACATTACATTGGTTAACTTACATTACAATCTAACAATTCGATTGCTCCTTTTGCAATCATGCAACTTCAAGCCACCACCTCTTTAACACAAAGCCTGACAGCTGACAACCTGACCAATAAGAAACAGAAATCAAAAATTCTAGCTAGCGGCATCAAACACAGCTGTAACAAACAAAGAATTCAAAGAATTCAAAGAATACAAATTTCATAACGCCCTCTTGTTGGGTTTGCTGCGGCTAAAATTTAAGTTCGTGCATTCAAAGTGGCCTGTACTCCTGCTTTTGTTATAGCAACCTAAAATCAATGTATGGAACATAGTGCTTAAGCTTTCACATATCAGTGAGGAAAAGAAAGGGAAAGCTCCCCAGCACAGGTTCCTCATACAAGTCTTCTACCACCGACAAAATCTTGAAGTGCATGGAACTTCACTAACAGTAGATTGAAGTGAGGTTTTGCACACTATAAGTAAATAGGCAGGTAATAAATATTCATTTTCAACTATAAAGTTTAGGAAGTTCAAATGAGGCACTACACTCAAACAATAAATATCAACAGACCTATCAAACTAGACTGAGCAAACCTATAACAAACAAGGCAAGAATTCAATGTAGCAGGACTGCTTTCATCTGAATTTTCAAAAAACGAGATGAACAATAATTGAAAGGACCAACACTAGGCCTAGAGGGGGGGTGAATAGGCCTGTTTAAAAATTCCTACAAAATCCTTCGAAAATTGTCAGTAAGTCGGATGATCCGACACAGTCTCGGATCTTCCGGCCAGGAAGATCCGACACTGTACAGGATCTTCCGACTGGAACAGAATTCCGGAAGATCCGATGAAAAGCCGGATCTTCCGACAGGCAATTCAAGTGTACTTCGAGATTTGAAATCTAATGACCTTTTGACAATTCCACTTGAATACAAAGCTCACAAATGAAGTAAGGAACCTTCTATATATGATCAATAACAGAGAATAGCCACAAATAAGTAGATCGGGACAAATCAAGTTATGGAAACAATAAGAACAAGAGCAAATGTGGAGACAAAGGATTTTCTACCGAAGTTCACTCCACAAAGGAGCTACGTCTCCGTTGAGATGCTCACAAAGAGCCGGGCTGTCACACTAACCCCAAGTCTCTCCCAATCAACCACAAAGGAGGATTGAGTTACTTACTATGTGCTCCCACGAAGAGAGAGGGTAATACAAACTTCCGGGACTCAAACCACAAGAGAATGGGAGTTCACCGGCACCTCTAACCGTCTAGGAGCAGGCTCCAAGAGTAACAAACGAGAATCGATGAATCCAAGTGCTTCAAGTGCTTGAGAGATGAACTAGTGAAGGGCTCAAGGTTGCACAAGTCTCACACCTCAAATCTTCTCTCTCACTCAAACCCTAGATGAAACTTGGAAGAATCAAGCTTTGGAAGAGAGTAGAGAGAAGGAGTGAATGCTCAAGGGAGTGTTTGTCTCGTGTTAGGTCAGTGTATCCAGCAGCAAATGAATGAGAGGGGTGAGGGGTATTTATACCAACCCCCCAAAATATGACCGTTATGTGCTCTGCGAAGGGGTACCGGATCTTCCGACAAGCAACAGTTACGTGTTAGCAAAACTCCAGAAAAGTTCCAGGGGCCGGATCTTCCGACCATATGTCGGATCTTCCGGGGGACCCCGGAACTTCCGGCCCGGAGAAAGCCAAGACAGAGCCGGCCGGAACTTCCGGTCGGATCTTCCGGCCTCGGGTCGGAACTTGCAAACAGGACACTCGTGGGCTTGAAAAATGGCTAAGTCATGCATCTTCCGATGCCACGGCCGGATCTTCCGGCCAGGGAAAACTCAAGACCGAGCCGCCCGGAACTTCCGGTCGGATCTTCCGGCCCAAGTTCCGGCCGAGCAGAAAAAGGTGTTTGTGAAGGTTTTTGTGTCTCTCAAGAGTTTGTCATCTCGAGCAAAGCACTTTTAGCATCTAGAATTTATCAACTACGTCCCCCTTGATAGTACGGTGGTCCTATACTCAATTTCAAACGGAAAATTAAATTTAAATCCACCAATTGAGTCCTCCACCATATGAATGAGCGTTGGGGTCCTTCCTTTAGCATTTTCTCCTTTTTATTTCATTTTATTCCTGCACAACTCATGCAAAGCATCATATCCAAATTTCTATTGCCATTAATCACCAAAATTGATTAAATGCCTAGATGCACTTTCAATCTCTCCCTTTTTGGTGATTGATGACAATACAAATTTGGGTTCACAAGATGGGAATAAAATTCATGTTTTGCATCCAATATTTTGAGAGGCTCCCCCTAAATATGTGCATGTTCAACTTAAATAGCCTCAAATGCTTGTGCACATATTTTGCAAGAGTCTCTCAAAATAAAATTGCATAAAAGTGCTTGGTGTGATAAGTGATGCATATGACAAGATATACACAACAATAAAGTGAGAAATAACATCACATCAAACATAAGCATCTCACAATGAAATAGATAACGAGTTGAACATCACACTAGCAATAACCAAATTAAGTCTTACAAATAAAAGTCTCACTTGGCACACCACACATAACACAAGTTCAAGTTCTCACAAGTTCATAAAACATGAATACAAGATAGATAAATGATGGCCCATAGCCCACATTCACTCCCCCTTTGTCATCAAAGACCAAAAAGGGAGCTACTCGTCCTCGTCGTCGTCACCATCACCCTCGCCATCGTCATCATCATCGTCGTCCTCATCGTCATCATCAGCTGCTGCGACTGCCTTGCCCTTGCGACGATCGTCATCCGTCTCTGACTCACTTTCATACTCCTCCTATTGGTCAGTTTCTTCTTCTTCTTCTCCTTCTTCTTCTTCTTTTACTATCTCCTCCTCACCTTGTCCTTGTTGTTGAGAGGCACCAAAGACATATTCCTGTGAGTAGTCCTCCCAAGGATTTGCAAAGGGAGGTGGAGGAGTGACTTCCCTGAGTTGATGAACAGGAGAATGTTGCATGTTTAACTTTTCAAGAAGCTCTTTGTGGCGCTTATCCGCCATGTATCTATCATACTCGGCGTGTTGCTCACGCTCATGAGACTTCTTGACTTGATATTTGCACATGTTGAAGCAAGAGAACATGCCTTGGAGCAGAAAGTCAATCTTACTCATCTTGCCTTTGGGAGTAATAGAGGGGCCACTAGATGAAGCAGGAGCATGTGATGGAGGAGCTTGGGAAGATGAGGCACCTTGAGAGGACGGGGTTGGAGCACCCTGATATGCCTTGGACTTGATCTTGAGAAGCTGTGTAATCTTGCCCGGAGGAGATTTGTATGGGAGATGAAGCTTGTCAGTCAAAATGTTGATCCCAGTAACATACTTGATCATATGAAAAATGTAAGGAGCATAGTGACAGCCACTAGAAGCATCATGAGAGCAGTAGATGATTTCATTCCAAATGAAGTTGAACACTTTGAACTTGGGCTTCCCGGGGGCCATTTGAAAAAGTAAGTTCTTTGCCCTCTTTGAGATGTTGTCAGCATCTTCTGCTCTAGGGTACATGGTCCCTCGAAAGAGTTGATTTAGCAACTTGTAGAACGGAGAGAGACCCTTGTACTTCCCATACACCACCTCTCCATAAGCATGATCATACATGAATGCCAACTTGGTGTCATCTAGTATTCTCCCAAGATGAAGATCAACCTTGCTACGATCATTGCTAGTATGAGCATAAGCAGTCTCCTCAGCAAGGTCAAACAAACCGGCGAAATCATGCAAAGAGATGGAAAGACGTTTCCCACATAGAGTCCAGTGCATCTCATATCTTTCCTCATCAACCCATAGAGTAGCATAAAACTGGGCAATGACTTCTTCATTGTATGGACACTCAAATGCCATCAACTTGTCCATATCCATCTCCACACATCGCTTGTATACATCCTCAACAACAGGCTTGAGCGGTGGTGGGAAGTTCCTCAGATATTTCCAGTCAACCCAATACATTGGAGTGCAAATCCGAGTCATCTTTAGGATCACAGACTCATACCAATCTGCCTGGTGTGGAAGCCAAAATCGAGGATCACCTTTGAAGAGTTTGTATCGAATGCTCCTTGGATCCTCATGTTCACTGAACCTTAGAGGCTTCATGCTGTTTTTGGCGAACTTGAAATTGACTAAGGGACTATCTTGTGAGTGACGGAAAGGAATGGCAGTGCTTATGAAATTCTGAGCAAGAAAGAATATGTCAATATCATCATTATACTGTGTCCCTGGTCCTTCTTCTTGGCCAGCTCTCTTGACTCTGGGACGAGGAGGAATTTTGCGCCCTTGCCCACTTGGCTGGGCTCTTCCTCGAACAGAGCGAGAGGATGTCTGTTTCTCTGAGCGCTTGCCTTTGCCAACTTCTCTAATGCCCCCATCTGAGCTGGTGTCCGACTCAGAGGACGAACCACTAGGTGGGTGAAAGGAGCTTTTGGTGCGACCGGTACTTGGGCGCGCAGTCAAAAAAGTGCTCTTCTTCTGTGTGACCTTCTCTTTAACCATCTGACAAGATATGCAAGGATAAATTTAGAGAAAGGATCAAAGATTGGTAACTGAGTTGATAGGACAAAACTCGACTCGGTCGGATCTTCCGGCACTGAGTCGGAAGATCCGGGGGTTCGGATCTTCCGGCCCATAGTCGGATGATCCGACAGAGTCGGGCCAAACCCTAACAACTTAGGAACCGAAGATTTAGCCCACCAAACGACATGAGATCATAGGGAAGCATTCTAGGCATGTATATGAGATGATTCACTAAGGGAAAACCACTAGAACTTCCTACATTGAGAGATCGGGCGATGGGGATTTTGAATCAATACCGTTGAGATTTCCCGCGAAAATTCCGGAAGATCCGAGGGGAATAGAGTCTTGGAGTGTTGGAGAATCAAAAGATGTCACTTGATGAAGAAAACCACGGTCCAATCTTCAAAACGCCATGTGGGGTGGAGAGAGGGAGAGAGGAGGCATTGGTGGAGAAAGAGAGAAAGAAGGAGAGGTACCGGTTGAGTCCCTGTATAAATATATCACGCACGGCCCGGATGATCCGACAGGGTGTCGGAAGATCCGATAGAGACAGAACCAGTGAGATCAGCACCGGAAGTTCCGAGAGCTCCCAGGTCCGGAAGATCCGACAAGCTCCCGGAAGATCCGACCTGATCGGAAGATCCGGAAGATTCACAGAGAGAGCGACGGGAGACAGAGCCGCCCGGAACTTCCAGGGGTAAGTTCCGGGGGTCTGTCGGAAGATCCGGTCCAGAGAAGATGTGTCCCAAAGATGCCTTTTAACGACGAGATTTGATAGATGAATTTGAGAGAACTAGCTTATGAACATGTAAGAAACTTGTCCCAAAGTTGATCAGCAACAAACAATCAACACATAACCATGATCAACTTGAAACAAGAAAAGATCCAACGAACAAAAGATCAAAATTTTGAAAAACTCACACCATAGAAGGAGAATAAAATCGTTTTTCTTCCAGTCTAGGCATCAATCAATTGTGTATGCAACAAATCAAGCCAAGTTACGAGAATCCAAGATATTTAGCTCACTCCTCAAGGAACAAAACCTTTTCTCATCAAGAGGCTTGGTGAAGATATCGGCCAATTGTTTTTCGGTTCCAACATGGCATAGGGCGATATCTCCTTTGGCTTCATGGTCTCTAAGGAAGTGATGTCTAATGTCTATGTGCTTGGTTCTTGAGTGTTGAACGGGGTTGTTTGCTAGTTTTATGGCACTCTCATTGTCACACAAGAGAGGGATATTTTTGAACTCACAACCAAAGTCACTCAAGGTTTGCCTCATCCAAAGTAGTTGAGCACAACAAGCACCGGCTGCAACATACTCTGCCTCAACGGTGGATAGCGCAACGGAATTTTGTTTCTTAGAGCTCCATGACACCAAAGACCTACCAAGAAATTGGCAAGTCCCCGTTGTACTCTTCCGATCTACTTTGCAACTGGCATAATCCGAATCGGAGTAGCCAAGTAGATCAAAAGTGGAGCCCTTGGGATACCACAAGCCAAGGTTTGGAGTATGCACTAAATATCTAAAAATTCTCTTAACAGCCATTAGATGACATTCCTTAGGATTGGCTTGAAATCTTGCACACATGCACACACTAAGCATAATATCTGGCCTAGATGCACAAAGGTAAAGCAAGGAACCAATCATGGAGCGATATACCTTTTGATCGACCGATTTGCCTTCCTCATTTAGATCAAGATGGCCATTCACCGGCATAGGGGTCTTGATGGGCTTAGCATTGGCCATGTCAAACTTCTTGAGCATATCACTTGTGTATTTGGTTTGACATATGAATGTGCCATGCTTCAATTGCTTGATTTGAAATCCGAGAAAGAACTTCAATTCCCCCATCATTGACATCTCAAATCTCTTGGTCATTATCCTACTATACTCTTCACAAAATTTTTCATTAGTAGAACCAAAGATTATATCATCAACATAAATTTGACACACAAACAAATCTTTGTCTATTTTCCTAGTGAAGAGAGTAGAATCGGCTTTGCCCATTACAAAGTCATTCTTGAGAAGAAAATCCTTGAGGCATTCATACCATGCTCTAGGTGCTTGCTTAAGCCCATAGAGCGCCTTATGGAGTTTGTAGACATGGTCGGGGTGCTTGGGGTCTTCAAATCCCGGTGGTTGCTCCACATATACTAGCTCCCTAAAAGGCCCATTCAAAAATGCACTCTTCACATCCATTTGATACAACTTGAAGTTGTGATGAGATGCATAAGCCAAAAGAATACGAATTGACTCAAGCCTTGCCACCGGAGCATATGTCTCACAAAAATCAAGCCCTTCAATTTGAGTGAAGCCTTGAGCAACCAACCTAGCCTTGTTTCTTGTGACAATGCCATTTTCATCTTGTTTGTTCCGAAAAAGCCACTTGGTGCCAATCACATTTTGCTTGGGTCTTGGGACCAACTCCCATACTTCATTTCTTGTGAAGTTGTTCAACTCTTCTTGCATTGCAATAACCCAATCCGCATCTCCAAGAGCTTCTTCTACCTTGAGAGGTTCCAAAGAGGAGACAAACGAGTAAAATCCACAAAAATTTGCTAAACGTGAACGAGTGGTTACCCCTCTTTGGATGCTCCCTAGAATGTTGTCAACGGGATGATCCCGTTGAACACTTTGGTGAACTCTTGGATGTGAGAATGTTGATTGACGTTGGATGGGTCCATCATCATCTTCTTCATGATGTGACTCAACATCTTGAGCATCTTCACCTTGAGCTCCCCCTTAATCATTGCCATGGTCATGATCGTCACCATGATCTTGGACTTGATCTTGTGATGAGCTTGGTGGTTCAACTCTTATTGATGATGATGGATCGATGTTGAACATGATTTTCGGATCTTGGTCTTGTTCTTCATCTTCATTTGGCAGCTCTTGAGGCTTCACTTCCCCTAAACTCAAGTTCTTGATGGCTTCACTTGGCGGGACTTCATCTACAAGGTCATTTACAACTTGCTCTACTTGAGAGCCGTTTGATTCATCAAATTTTACGTCTACCGTGATCTCAACGCAACCGGTGGTTTTGTTGAAAACACGGTAGGCGTGTTCGTTAGTACCGTAACCAAGTAGAAAGCCTTCATCAACCTTAGGTGCAAACTTTGAGCTTTTGGTTTTCTTGTTAAGAATGTAACATTTGCAACCAAAGACTCGAAAGTAGTGCACCTTTGGTTTGTTACCGGTTAGTATCTCGTATGGAGTCTTGTTCAAATACTTTTGAAGATAGAGACGGTTAGTGGCATGGCCAGCCGTGCTAACCGCCTCGGCCCAAAAGTTATCCGGAGTTTTGTACTCATCAAGCATGGTCCATGCCATTTCAATCAAAGTCCGGTTCTTCCTCTCAACAATGCCATTTTGTTGAGGTGTGTATGGCGCGGAGAGTTCATGCTTGATTCCTTCTTCATCAAGAAACTCTTCAACATTAGTGTTCTTGAACTCCGTCCCATTGTCACTTCTTATATGCTTGATTTTCAACTCAAACTCATTTTGAGCCCTTTTAATGAATCTCTTGATGATTGTTTGAGCTTCACTCTTGTCTTGCAAAAAGAAAACCCATGTGAAGCGAGAAAAGTCATCTACAATGACAAGTCCATACTTGTTCCCGCCAATGCTAACATATGCAACCGGTCCAAATAAATCCATGTGAAGCAACTTGAGTGGTCTTGAGCTAGTCAAAATATTCTTGGGTGGATGTGGAGCACCAACTTGCTTCCCGGCTTGACAAGCACTACACAATCTATCTTTCTCAAACACGACATTTGTTAGTCCTAGAATGTGTTCATCCTTTTGAAGTTTGGCCAAGTTCTTCATCCCAACATGAGCTAGCCAGCGATGCCAAAGCCAACCCAAGCTAGATTTTGCCACTAAACAAGTCTTCGGTTCCACTTTACTAGTTGTGAAATCAACTAAGTAAAGCTTTCCCTTGAGTCGACCCATAAAAGCAATAGAGGAATCCTCCCTTCTTAGGATGCTCACACCCTCATTAGTAAAGAGACAATTGTAGCCCTTCTCACATAGTTGTGAGACCGACAACAAGTTGTATCCCAAAGAATCAACAAGATAAACATTGGAAAGAAATGAGTCTTGTGAGATAGCTATTTCACCTTGACCTATGACATCACCATGATTGTTGTCACCAAATGTGATCTTCTCAACGGGTGAGTCATACTCTTGTAGCTTTGCAAGCATATTCTTTTCTCCGGTCATATGATTTGAACATCCACTATCCAACAACCACGAAGATCCACCGGAGGAATATGCCTACAAAACAAGTTTAAGCCTTGGACTTAGGTACCCAAAAGTGGTTGGGTCCTTGAGTGTTAGCTTTTGACATTTTAGGCACCCACACACTTCTCATCATCTTCCTAGTATGAGCACCTATATACTTTACCACCATCTTCCCATTTTGGTCCCAAGTGACCATATAGTCGATGGAGTAGTTTGGCGATGGCTTGTGCTCAATGACCTTCTCTTCCTTCTTGGTCTTGATCTTGACATCTTGACTAGATGCTTTTGCCATTGGCAAGGGCTCCATGGACCTTACCACCCCATGAGCCGCATCCATTAGTTCACCTAGATTGGTCCCCTTGGTGAACAATGTCACATCACGACCTCTTATCTTCTTTGTCCCATTGGCCTTTCCACCTCGAGTGTATCCAAGCCCATCCTTGATAGTGCCATATCTACCGGCTTTATATGCCGGGTGGGTCTCGAATACACTCTTGCCCTTATCTTGGTCTTGGCCAATGATTTTGGTCAACTTTTGGATTTGAGCATCTTTAGCCTTGACTTGCTCCTCTAACTTAGAAATGTTAGTAGCACAAGCATGTATATCAATTGTGTAACATCTTGAGCAACCTTCCCTAGTAGAGACACTTGAGTCAAGAGTTGTTTTAGAGTTGTTCTTGGTACTTTCCCAAAGTGAGCTAAAATTGACTTCTAGATCGTTATAATTGATCTCTAGGCTTGAATACCTTTCTTGAAGCTCACTTTTAGCATTCTTTAGGTTAGTTAGAGAGTCATTTGTCAAAGACAAGTCCTTTGACATCTTCTCCCGTGAGTCATTAGCATGAGATAGCTCACAAGCCAATTTCTCAACCTTGAGTTTCTCCTCAACTAGAGCCTCTTCTAGGACAAGGTTTCTCTCCTTCTCAAGGATGAGCAATTCTTCTTGCCTATCAAGAGACTCCTCTCTTTTCTCAATTTTCTCTAGTAGCTTTTTAATAAATTTGTAGCCATCTTTTCCGAACTTCTTTATCATGTTTTTCTCGTGTTTGGCTTCTTCATTATCTAGATCATTTTCAATGTTCCTAGATGACAAAAGAGTGGATGAGAGAGGTGGTGTGGTGTCAAATACCTTAGTCCCTTGAGCCATGAGGCACATGGGAGCTTCGTCATCACTCTCATCGATGTCGTTGAAGAGTCGTGGAGTTGATGTAGGAGCTTGAATGGTACAAGTGGCCATTCCTTCATCACCGGAGTCATCACTTGATGAATCCCAACCTTCACCGACGTGGGTGCTTCCAAACCTTTTCTTGTACTCTCGACTCTTCTCCTTGTATTTCTTGTCTTTGTCACCGGTCTTGTCCTTGGACTTCTTGTCATCCTTGTCGTTCTTCTTGCGAGGACAATCGGCAATGTAGTGACCTTTCTCCCGACACTCATAACATCTTCGTTGAGAGAAGCTCTTCTTTTCACCTTTTGTCTTCATAAATCTCTTGAAGTTCCTAACCATCATAGCGGTTTCTTCATCGGTGCTCTCATAGTCGTTTGAGTCTTCATTCTTCTTGGAAGTTGAGGTCTTCTCATTTGACTCAACTTTCTTGCTTGGTTCGGCCTTGAGAGCTATGGTCTTGACTTCGGTTTGTTGGATTGACCTTGTCACATCCAAGCTATTTATCTCATGATATTGCAACTTGTTGAATAGCTCCATTGGCACCATTGTCTTGAACTTGTCACTTTCTCTAATCATTGTGGCAAGCATTGGGTTCTTGGGTGCGTATGCTCTAAGCAATTTCTTTGTGACCTTGCTCTCGCCCCAATCATTGCTTCCAAGCATTCTAATTTCGGTGACAAGGAGCTTCAATCGATCATACATCTCTTGCAAAGTCTCATCCTTCTTCATGACAAAAGCTTCTAGTTCTCCTTGTAAAAGATCTACCTTGCCTTCCTTGACTTCATCCGATCCTTCATGCGCCATTTGAAGAGTGTCCCATAGCTCCTTGGCACTATCGATTCCTCTAATCTTGTTGTACTCATAGGAGCTTAGAGCACTCCTAAGCACGGTCACGGCTTGAGAGTTGCGGAATATGTCGTACTCTTGTTCTCGACTTGGCGTTGCACTCTTGTTGACACCTATTTTCACAATAGTCCAAAGAGATGGATGAAGACCATGCAAGTAAACTTTCATATCATCGCTCCACCGGGCATAGCCAATCCCATTGAATTTGGGAACTTTGCCCATTGGAACGGATGAGAAATTAAGACTAGAAGGGTCAAAAGATTTGTTAGAAGAAGATGTCTCATATCGATAAGACACCGAGTGAAGTCCGTCGAGAGCGTCTCTTTCTCGTATCTTCTTCTTGAGAAGCTTTTGCGCCTTCCTTTCGGCCTTCTCCTTAATCTTCTTCCTTATCTTCTCCCTTCTTTGCCTTTTCTTTTCTTGTTCATCCAAGCTCTCATCAACATCGCTAATGTTGAATTCATCATCGCTTGAACTTGACTCAACGGGCGTCGGATGTTTATCTTTGTGAGCGGAAGCCATCTCGGATACATCTCCCATACCGGCCATAGTGTTTTTCCCTTAGTGGTTAAGCCTAAACAAGGGATTAGGCTCTGATACCAATTGAAAGGACCAACACTAGGCCTAGAGGGGGGGTGAATAGGCCTGTTTAAAAATTCCTGCAAAATCCTTCAAAAATTGTCAGTAAGTCGGATGATCCGACAAAGTCTCGGATCTTCCGGCCAGGAAGATCCGACACTGTACAGGATCTTCCGACTGGAACAGAATTCCGGAAGATCCGATGAAAAGCCGGATCTTCCGACAGGCAATTCAAGTGTACTTCGAGATTTGAAATCTAATGACCTTTTGACAATTCCACTTGAATACAAAGCTCACAAATGAAGTAAGGAACCTTCTATATATGATCAATAACAGAGAATAGCCACAAATAAGTAGATCGGGACAAATCAAGTTATGGAAACAATAAGAACAAGAGCAAATGTGGAGACAAAGGATTTTCTACCGAAGTTCACTCCACAAAGG
This sequence comes from Echinochloa phyllopogon, assembly GCA_033239725.1. NCBI lineage: Eukaryota > Viridiplantae > Streptophyta > Magnoliopsida > Poales > Poaceae > Echinochloa > Echinochloa phyllopogon. Next base: position 26,679,655 of record BTCW01000003.1, on the reverse strand, counting down.
AGCTACGTCTCCGTTGAGATGCTCACAAAGAGACGGGCTGTCACACTAACCCCAAGTCTCTCCCAATCAACCACAAAGGAGGATTGAGTTACTTACTATGTGCTCCCACGAAGAGAGAGGGTAATACAAACTTCCGGGACTCAAACCACAAGAGAATGGGAGTTCACCGGCACCTCTAACCGTCTAGGAGCAGGCTCCAAGAGTAACAAACGAGAATCGATGAATCCAAGTGCTTCAAGTGCTTGAGAGATGAACTAGTGAAGGGCTCAAGGTTGCACAAGTCTCACACCTCAAATCTTCTCTCTCACTCAAACCCTAGATGAAACTTGGAAGAATCAAGCTTTGGAAGAGAGTAGAGAGAAGGAGTGAATGCTCAAGGGAGTGTTTGTCTCGTGTTAGGTCAGTGTATCCAGCAGCAAATGAATGAGGGGGGTGAGGGGTATTTATACCAACCCCCCAAAATATGACCGTTATGTGCTCTGCGAAGGGGTACCGGATCTTCCGACAAGCAACAGTTATGTGTTAGCAAAACTCCAGAAAAGTTCCAGGGGCCGGATCTTCCGACTATATGTCGGATCTTCCGGGGGACCCCGGAACTTCCGGCCCGGAGAAAGCCAAGACAGAGCCGGCCGGAACTTCCGGTCGGATCTTCCGGCCTCGGGTCGGAACTTGCAAACAGGACACTCGTGGGCTTGAAAAATGGCTAAGTCATGCATCTTCCGATGCCACGGCCGGATCTTCCGGCCAGGGAAAACTCAAGACCGAGCCGCCCGGAACTTCCGGTCGGATCTTCCGGCCCAAGTTCCGGCCGAGCAGAAAAAGGTGTTTGTGAAGGTTTTTGTGTCTCTCAAGAGTTTGTCATCTCGAGCAAAGCACTTTTAGCATCTAGAATTTATCAACTACGTCCCCCTTGATAGTACGGTGGTCCTATACTCAATTTCAAACGGAAAATTAAATTTAAATCCACCAATTGAGTCCTCCACCATATGAATGAGCGTTGGGGTCCTTCCTTTAGCATTTTCTCCTTTTTATTTCATTTTATTCCTGCACAACTCATGCAAAGCATCATATCCAAATTTCTATTGCCATTAATCACCAAAATTGATTAAATGCCTAGATGCACTTTCAATAATTCTTTCTCCAACTCAGCCTAGCGTGAGCAGGAATTTCTACAGACCATCACAACAACTAGATAAAACAAGCAGATGGCACAAATCTACATTGTATCATTTCTGAAAGACATAGGAAATCAGACACGATGCTGAATTTCTTGAGCGGTTGATACAACAGAATTGGGACACCACGTAAGAGTTCACTAATGCACCAGTCGTTCTTGTAGAAAATAATCAAGCATTAGCCTATTTTGTACAAAACGTTTCACTAATAATTAAATACAATGTGTTCCTTTTTCATTGATTGATAGATTTTGACAGCTACATCAATAGTGTACTGCAGACATATGGAAATAGTGCAGTTTAGGAAAAACTTACATCTTTTACCCAAGTCATTTCTACTATGTAATTTGAGCAGCACCTGCAAATAGAAAAACTCAGCTTATTAGTGATAAATTCCTTAAAGAGGGATGGGGTACCCGCTTCAAGTACATAGAATATTTTAGGGTTTCAGTAGGCACAGGCTCTAGCAAACAAAGGCCAGACAAAGTGCTTGAGAATTCAGATTGAAGATCATGCTATACACCTATAGCGATTATACCTTTCCAGATTCTACTGCCCGTGCCATAATCATTGAATCACCATATGAATAAGAAGTCGGCAAAACATTGAGGCATGCGCCATGGCATAGCTGGTCTGCAGGAGTAAAAAAGTTACAGGGAAGACATTATTATCATGCTGCTAGTGAAATGCACAGGATGTTCAATGACAAATTTATTTGAGCTGGAAGTATTTACATTCTCTGCAAAATGAAGGGCATTCAGGAGGGTAGATAACAGGGAGATACTCTACCTGTATATCAGATCCGTAAAATGAGTTAATGTGTAAGGTGCAAGTGCCAAAAGCAAATAATAGGTGAGAGTGACATTTGCTAGGCTAAATTCAGCAGGCCATGCATACCTCCATGAAATTATGAAACTGGCTGAACATCTTAAACATTAGCTTAGAAAACAAATGAGAGAGCAGTCAATCAAGCAGCCTAGTTGCAGATCAAACTGTGTAGAGCAGTAGCATATCAGATTGCATAGAACAGCCAGTCAAGCAGACAATCAGACAACTGAACATTCATAGAAGCAACATGATTAATCTAACTCAGTGTTCATGCAAAAAAAATGAAGATATCAACACCACCAGAGTCCCTAAAACATGGTCGATATATCTAATTATTAAGATTTCCACAGCATAATTCTTACACCAATACCCATGTGCAATCATCGCAAGCAAAAGAAGCAAAGCCTTCTTGTAGACCAATTCCTTGCCATAGGTACTCAGGAGCAGATTGTACAAGCTGAACAAACTACATGTATGGACACATAGCGAACAACATTTTAATTTTTGAGCGTACCTACCATCCAGGAAATAAACAGCTCAATAGTGGTTGTTACTTACACTTTGAGGCGCAGCGCTGCTGCTGGGTGAGCTTGGCGCAGATGAGGTAGGTGATCTGCAGCGCCTGGTCCTCGGATCCGGCCTTGATGATGAGGCTGCAGATGACGGAGAGGATGCACTCGAGATCTGCAGAAGCAGAGTTGAAGTCTCAATTCCACATCCAGGAGCAAGCAAATCAAATAAAAAACGGAAGGTACCTTTGTCCGGGACGCGTGACCGGGAGGTGAGGAGGAGGTCGGCGGAGGCGAGCATGAGGGAGGCGAGCCGAGTCCGACGAGTCCCTCAATAACCCGGATCTGGGGCCCTTCCTCATCAAGAAGGCGCGCGACGCCATGGTCTCCGGGGAGGACGGCGCCGCCGCGCGCACGCTCGAGTCCTCCGAGCGCGCCGCCCGGGCGCTCGAGCTCCGTGGGGAGGGTGCTCGAGGACGCTGACGCCATGCCGGACCTCGAGCGCGCCGTCGCCGTCGTCACGCCAGCACCAGCCGAGGGAGAGGGCGAGGCGGCCTACGACCCGCAGCAGCCGTAGGGCGGAGGTGTAGATGGGGAGGTGGAGGCGGATCTGAGGAGGTGCGACAGCCATGGTGGCGACTCCGGTGGTAGTGGCGTACTGGATGGCGGAGGCGAGGAGGGCGGCGGAGGTGGGGAGGGAGGCGCGGCGAGAGGGCAGGAGGGAGGGCGGCGGAGGTGAGGAAGGAAGGGAGGCGCGGCGAGTGGGGTGTGCGGGAGGAGAAGAAAGTTAGGGTTTGGCAGCTTATATACAATTTCAACGCGATCAGAGCCGTCGAATTAGCAATGAATGGCTGAAAACAACTGGGCCGTGCAAACCGAGCCCAAAAACAGCCCAGAAATAGATCTTTGAGCCCGTTTTACCAAATTTAATATTTATTTTCTTTTAATGATAAAAATATATTAAATTTTATAAGACATGAAAAACAATTTCAAATGAGAAAGTACAATAATTGTAGAACTATTCGAGATCTATAACTATTATTTTGGTCACTTCCCCTTTCGAGTTAGATTGAACTATTTAAATTTGAATTTTCAAAAGTTGAAAAATTCGCATATTTTTTTAGAGTAATAAATGATTTCAAATGAAAAGGTCTTGAATACTAAAGCTGTACAACTCATCAAGATCTACAAACTTTACTTAGTTCATTAATCCATGTGACAAAGTTTGAATAATCTAAATTTTGAGTTTCAAAATTTGATAACTAAAAGCAAGATTTTGGAACACTAAATGATTTCAGCGAAAAAAGTCATGAATACCAAAGTTTCATAAGTCATCAAGATCTACAATCTTTATTTAGTCTATTTTTTCATTTGAAAAGCGGTAGTATACATTATGATTAATCCTAGATTCACTCACATAGTTTAAGAAACTATGTTTGAGACTTGTCAAATTTGTACTGCATGTTATTACCACTTTTGAAAATGATAAAATGACCTAAATAAAGATTATAGATCTTGACGAGATATGAAACTTTGGTATTCATCATTTTTTCATTTGACATCATTTAGTGTAAAAAAAATTGTGCTTTTAGTTGTCATTTTTTAAAATTCAAAAATTGGATTGTTCAAACAGACTCACACGAGAAGATTTTTCAAAACAAGTATGCAAACAAATGGATGTGGCATGAAAGATCTTGATTTTAGAAAAATTTAGGAAAAACAATCACCAAATTTCGAGTTTATATGATCAAGAAATATTAATTATAATTTTTAATTATAGATTAAAAAGAAAAAAGGGTGCAGCGCACGCAACGCGCCCCGCGTGTTCTAATGCCCCCGCACGGCGAAGCAGTTGAACCAATTGGGTGGCGCCACGTGGTCACAAAGGACTTAACGTTAAAATTTCGAATAGAACCATGATTGGCACCATATTATTTCGTGGCGCAGTGGAAAGGCTTGAGTCTCCCGCCCATGAGGTCGTGGGATCGAACCCCGTGTGTGCCATTTTTTGCCAGATTAACTGGTTGCGGAAACAATTGTGCGCTATCAGAAAAGACGGTTAATAAACCCTTCAACGCCACCTATTTGCACAAACGAATCTAAGGTGTGGTGGTTGGGCTGTAGCCTTGGAAGCTTAAAGTCATGGTTCGATTCGATTCCTAGCATCTACTGCGAATGTTTTGTTGACTTTTTTTTGTTATTTTCTGAACAATATATAAAATTGGTAAAAATATTGTTGAGGTCTAGAATCGAACCGCTGACCTCAATGTCAAGTTCGACTTTATTTAACTGAATCTACTACGCGAGCGAGCCCAACTCGCACAGCGCACGAGCAGGCCCAGCAGCCGTGCTTCGCAGCCCACGTGAGCGAGCCCAGCTTGCACAACGCGCGGCCCAGCACGCGGTAGGCCGGGAGCAGTGCGCGGCCCAGTACTCTTGTGCTTAGATTTAGATAAAAGCATTCAAATGCTAAATAAAGTCAGCAATTGTGAAGTAGTCTAGTGGTATGACGCTGTGGATGGGTGGAGGGTGATGTCTCGGGTTCGAGACACGTTGGGCTTGTTTTTATGTTTTTTGAGATTTTTTTCAATTTATCAATTTTCTCCATGCATAAATATGAGAACACGTGTAATTTATACGTGGCAGTACCATGTGCTGGGCCCAAGATGAGAACACGTGTAATTTGTGAGTGACGATAATTCTCCGTCATAACTTTAACACAAAAACGTCATAAAACGAGTTACGTTGATGGAGCGTTGGTTTGTGACGAAATTGAGTGTTGTTCTATGACGTCTTTCTCATTTTCGTCATAAATTTGTAGTGCCTAATTTCCATCACTAATGATCCAAGACGAAAACCAAAGTTTCGTCATAGATATGCAATGTTCAATGGCGAAAATTTAAAATGTCATGAGGAAATCGTCATAGGTATTAACATTTCTACTAGTGAAAATGGGGTTCCCCATATCCTCTGGCCTGAAGGTCTTCATGTTAGCCCCAACCTGTCCCTCTTCATCAGAATCAGGTAACTCTAACTCATCCTCATTAGAAGATAGTTCATCCCATTGCCTAGCTGTTTGCATGTTCTCTCTACCATATGGTGCATTTCTATTGTGTCCTCTACTGACTACAATGCCCATAGCTGCCCCCTAATCAACCAGCCCCTCATCAACATTGTCCCAAAATAGGTCATCATCCTGGTCATCAACTAGATAGTCATGGTCTTCAAAGTCCCCATCTGTACTGCCAACAAAATCACTAATTGCTGCCATCATCATCCTCATCATGTCTTTCAGGTGCTTGCTTCCTTGGACTAAACACTTCAGGCATTGTACTCATTGGATTGTTCACAATGTCTTCTTTCCATGCTTTGTCATCAAAAGAGTTGTAGCTATCAAAGTATAGCACAAACTTGCTAACCTTGTATGCAACTTGCTTCATGATTAGTGTTTCTGCATCTGACTCCACAATTCGCAACCCAGTTGCAATATCCTTCTCAGCCAACAGCCAGTAAACATTCAGATTGTCAATTCCATAACCTAGCATCACACTTAACTCTTGAATTGCACAAAAACTCCAGTACTGTCCTTTGCAGTAGTAAAAAACATCCACCTTGCCATCCAAATAGAACCGATTGTAACCAGACCCACAAAAAAAGCCCCCATGATGTACTTCTACAGAGAATTCCTCGCCATCAGGCCCTAAACAGTGAACAAAACCCTAAAATTTCAGATTCTTGGCGTAACAAACAAATGTACACAACAAATTGAATGACGATGACACCACAATCAAGAATCATAGGATGGAAAGGTAGCCAGGGCGGCACTGACCGTAATCTGGTTCTCCTGCTCCTTCCAATCGACGGACACCGGCCATGGTGTCGCGCCGCGCCGCGTCGTGCCTCAACGAAGAGGATGAGGCGGGCAGGGCGAAACCCATGTGCAACAAACCCTATCAATGGGTGGGCGCAGCGTCGGAAAGCATGGAGGAGGCGGCGGCGATTCCGAGTTCGTCCGACGAGAGCGATGGGGAAAGAACAAGCGTTGGGGAGGAGTGAATGGGAGGGAGAAACAATGGGCAGGGGGGTTTTCAGAAAAGTCCCACGTCACCTGAGTCCACTAGGCCACCGTGGCACGTCCACGTAGGACGCTGGCGCATGCGTGGCCAAGTTTGTACCATTGGAGGGGGGAAATTATAGATCGAGTACCTACATGTTACGTTTTATAGTATGAGTACCTGTCTGTTATCCGTCAAATAGTTTAGGTATGCAATTTACTCATAAAACATTTAGCTAGACTATCAGAGTTCTTTTATGTCCAGAGGACATGACGACCTACTACATGCTAACATGCATTTAGAATCTTTAAGGCCAAACTTAACTTCGTAAATTTTGAATTACGAAATTATCATACGGCAGATAGAAATAATTGTAACGAAAGTCATTTTCACTCAAAAAAAAACGTTTGTGAAGGTTTCAACGATCCATTTATTCCGAAGGTCCTTTCATCAAGTCAGTAAAGATAGCCGGATGACATTCCCTCGTAAAACAAAAAGGGCCTTTGTGGACGAAATCCCGTAGAATATCTCTAAGTCTAAAGTCTAAACTCAATTTCTGCCCGTATGGCCGTATAGAATATCCTCTGCCTCTGCGTGCAGGTGGCGGCCACCCGCCAGCTTGGCGCGCGCCGATTGGGCGGCGGATGAGGCGCGTGTGAGCCACACCGCGCCAGGCTGCGCCCCCCTCCGCCGCACAAGCTCACCGGCCACTCCACTCTTAAGCCACAGGCACCCTCACCCGGTCACCCCCACCGCCGTCTCCTCGCGTCCGTGTCCGGCCGGCCACCACCTTGCTCCTGCGGTCCCACCGTCTGCAATGGCCGCGGCGGCATCGCCGGCAGCGTGCGCGGGGCCGTCGGCATTCGGCCCCCGCGCGGGGCCCCGTCTCGCCGTCCGCACCGCCGCCCTCCCGGCGGAAGGGCGCGGCGACGGCGCCGCCTCCTATAAGGAGCTCGGTACGTCCGCCGCTCGCAGCTTTCAGAGCTTCTCTTTATGCTTTGGATTGAAGGCTTTGAAATATTTGTTATGGGTAACGTCGGTGTGTAATGCTGGTCAACTAGATGAACTGAGGAAAAAAAATGAGAAAGGGTAACAAAATAGCTAATTTGTTGGGTAAGACACTAAGACTAGATTGCCGGGTACGGATTACCTCTCGGCAAATAAAGTGATATTTTCATCTGATATGCTGATAAACAACAGTCCTGAATATAGAACGAAAATTTTCTTTTGGCATGGAAGTTCAGAGGTTGGGACAAATTAACAGCATTACACTAAACCAATCTGAACAAATTAAAGATGGCTAAAACTCTGTTTGCTTGTTGTTTTAAGGTCTGTACTCCTTGAAAAAGAGGATTGAAGATGCAGTTGTCCGGGTTGAAACGACCGCGTCCAGTGCTCTAGAGTTGGAGGAAGCACGGAGAATTAAACAGGAAGAAGTACTGCGGAAGCACAACTTGTGGGATAATCCAGCTAAGTCACATGAGACGCTCTCTGCTCTGGCGGATGCCATCAGGGTGGTTGACCATCTAAAAGATCTTCGCTTCAAGGTGCTTTCTATACTACATTTGAGTTTTTTTTTCTTGAACATGCATGAGATCTGTGTGCCTTTGTATTAGAGAGAAAGAGTGCAACCAAATCCTTACAGAAGCAACAACGACACCTCCAAAGATGAGGGGTGAGCAGGTTGCAAAAACACTCAAACACGATCATCTTTTACAGAAAGAACACTACATGACCAGTAAACTAGATCGAGGATTTATCCTAGGCCTAGAGGCTCAAGACCTTTAGCACCAGTCAAGAACCATAGGTGGGCTTCATCTCTAAGGTTTCTCTGAACCTCTTGTAACTTTGTAAGCAAGGAGACGCATCATCAAAGACGCATCTTACATCTATTACAATGCTTCCATAGGGTCCAGGCACCCAGTACGTCTGGTGCTTGCTATTTCAGTTAAGCAAGCAGTTTTTATTGTCAAAATTTGAAAAGACAAGATATGCTTTCTATAGGCTTTAAAGCTAAACCATATGTACTCTTTCACTTCCCTTCACTAAATAGTGCAAATTTATAATTTCATTTCTTCTGTCTTGATTTTTATGCGCCAAATTTGCATTTTTGTTTTCTAGCTGCTGATCGTTGAATATACCGTGCAGGCTGAAGAGGCAAAGTTGATAAGTCAACTATCAGAGATGGATGTCATAAATGGTGAGCTGTTTAAGCAAGCTTACAAATCTTCAGTAGATGCTAGCGAGTATCTAGATCGCTATGAGATGTACAAGCTTCTTGAGGGTCCATATGACAAGGAGGGAGCTTGTATTGTTGTTACTGCAGTATCAGACGGTGTTGCTTCTGAGGTACGTTGATTGGTCTGTGTATTATTGGCCGAAGGTTAATGATAATAGTGTAAGAAACGTCCATGCAGCTTTAGTCATAATTTTGCGTTGCTACTTTGAATACATATCTTACTGTCCTGTCTGCTCTTACAAATTAGTCTTCAATAAGCATTCTGCTCAGTTCTACCGAAGAAATAAAGCTAACGTGTGGTCACTTCGTTTGTTAAAAAATCTTCCAGATATGTGAATAACCTATTATGATCTCATACTACTACTGGTCGGACAACTACACTTAAGTTGATATCAGTATGAATGTGGACAACTTCAACCTTTTGAAATTCTGATATTTTCTTTTGAAATTGACAAATTTGATATTTTTCTGCTGCAGCTATGGGCAGCGAAGGTCTTTGGCATGTATACTAGTTGGGCTCGGAAGCAAGGTTGCAAGGTTGGATTGATTGAGAAGATTTCATCAAAGAGTGGCCATGTCTGGTCTGCAGCAATGGAGATTGAATCAGAGTACATGTTTGGCATCCTTTCTGGAGAAAAAGGAATGCATCGAATGACACACTCTTCCCTTGAAAATTCTGACACTTATCAGGTGATTATGCTTTCTGTTGTTGTTTGTTAGTTTTATCAGTAGCTGGTGAGTGCAAAGTTTAGGTGCATGACTCAATCATGCCATTATCACACAGCACGTAGATGCTCTACAACATATTTAACCAATAGATTGCTCAAGTTATGGAAAGTAATACTTGAGCCTAACAATTTAATAATTATTTCTATAGTGTTGACTAATGTGCATAGACCAACCAAACACAGAACTGCATCATCGAATAGGTAGCAGTGGAAGTTACGAGTTAGTACAGAAAGGCAGCCAAAGCTTCATCAATGCAAATAAATATTCAATTTGGCAATCAGGCTATGGTAATTCTGAAGGATTTTCTAACATAGTTACATAGACTAAACATACTGATGGATGTGAGAACATCAAGTAACATGTTATGAAATCTGATTATTTGACCATGAAGTATGAAGTGTAGATTATGTGGTAATGCTGTCTGACTTGGTGTTTTGCCACCTACTTTTTTTTGAGAACGTGCATTTCACGTGGCTCATTAACAGAGTTTTGCTACCGACTTTTGAGGAATTCTGGTAGAAAATCTGGATTCTAGCTTGTGTGCACAACTGTATCAATGCCAATCAATTCTACCATGATCTTTTTTTTTCATATGCTACTATTTATCAGAATGGCTAACCCAAAATCTACCAAAGCTTGCAGGCCTTATCAGCTAGAGTCGATGTAATTCCCCTGTTCTTGGATAGACCAATTAATCTTCACTTGGATGACAATGACATAGAGATTGCTCCCACACCTTCTGAATATAAGAAGCGAGATAGTAGAAATTGTGCTGCTGTCAGGGCTCTACACAGACCAAGTGGAGTCACTGCTGAAAGTTCAGGTACTGAACAAAAGCCTACTGCATATGCAAATATGAATTGGCATGCAACTGTGTATTGTTACTGGAATTTAACTAGCTAGGATGTCAACAGGTGAGAGAAGCTACTTCGCAAACAAGCTAAAAGCTACGAGTAGGCTGAAAGCAAAGCTCCTTTTAATATCCAGAGAACTGAGAATTTCAGATATGACGATGATCAACAAACAAGCTATAGAGGACAAATGCAACCGTGAAACCCGAAGGTACACATTTGGGCCTCAGAAATTGGTCCATGATATCAACACAGGCATCCAGCTATCAGATTTGAACTTGGTTCTGGAAGGCGATATAGAACCATTCATCAGAGGCCGTATTGTCGCCAGACAATGACTATGCACCTCACCAATTGATTGATTATGTTCCCTCACTGCGATCTTGTACATTTCTTTCTTTCTCTGATAGAGACCACACCACATCAAAAGATGACCTCTGTAAAATATATCACATTTTAAGCCAAAAAGGCATGAAATCAGGTGTAACATCCTAAAATTCATCACAATTAAATTGTAGCAACTCTCTGAATTTTTCTAGGATTTATTAAGGCCTAAATAAATTTTCTATGATTTAATTGGAATTTCTAGCCTTTTATCAATTTAAATATCATATTAAATAATTATAGTCAAAATAAGTTGTTGATGCATCTATGCTGTTGCATTTGTCTTTTGCTTGCTGTTCAATTAAGTTGGAATTTAAATTCTATTTAAATTCGAATTTTATTTGAATTTGTTTGAGGTTTAGAATAATTGTTTCCTGTCGAGTTCAGTTTTGCCCCTCCAACTCTTGGCCAGTCCAGGTTTGCCCCCTCAATTCTTTCTCACCCGAGCGGCACCGATTCCTTTCCCCGGCCCAGCCACGGCCCATTCTCCCGCGCCGGCCCGCTTCCTTCCTTCTCCCTCCAACGCTCACTGACGCGTGGGGCCCACGCGTCAGCTCCATCCTCCCCGAGCCGGACTCGAGCTCGAGTCCGACCCGGGCTTGGCCGCGCCGCCGCAGCCATCTCCGTGGCACGCACGCCAAGGCGTGAACCCGAGCCGCCCTGTGTCCTATAAAGGCCGCCGCCGCTCCTAACCTCTCTCCTCCAAATCAACCGAGGCCGCAAATCCTAGCCACCTGTTTGCGCCGCCGCCGAGTCGAGCTCTCGGCCGCGCCGTCGATCGACGTCGTCGTCGGCCCTCTCTCGCCAAGTCTCACCGTGGGAGGTTCGCAAGGAGGTAAGGAACCCTCCCGTGTTGCTCGCACATCGTTTCCCCGCTACGCTCCTGCCTTAATCGCTCGCCGTTGATTCCCGCAGCTCCGCCGCCCGCCATCTTCCGTCGCCGGCCGCCGTCGAAGCTCCAAGCTCGTTGTGATCTGCCGGGGTGAGATCGTCATCTTCCGCTCTTGCTCCCCGTCCAGCCCGCGCTCGTTTTGGTGCTCCGTAGCGCGCTAGCGCGTGTGCGCCGGCGATGCGCCGCCGTAGGAGCCAGCGGCGCCGCCGCTCTTCTTCCCCCGCCGGCGAGCCCTCTGCCCGATCTGTTCCCCTCCGTCCGATCTTCATCCGACGGACCACAGCCATCCAAGCCCGAGTCAATCAGGCGACTTACCGGTCAACCTTGACCGTTTTACAAAAAGGCCCTTCAAGTTTTCAAAATCAACCCGAGGTCCTAGCCAGTTCAAAAATATTTCAAATTAAGTCCTTTTTCTTGCGGTTTAGCCCCTGCAAGTTTTAAAATTTCGCCCGAGGTCCAAGTTTTGTCTTTTTACATGAAAACCCTCGTAGTTTAATACAAAATTATGTTTTAGCCCTCGGATTTTCGCAGTTAAGCCTCTGGAACTTTTAAAACTTTGCTAGCAAGTCCCTGAACCTTAGCAAAGCCTTATCTCTCTTGTTTTAACTCCGATTTTAGTGATTCTCACGCTCACGCGTTCGTTGTAACGAGTAGAATAGTTTTGTGCTGTTTGTTAGCTCTGTTGAAACTGTTTGGTGTACTGTTTCTTATTTATTGTATTGTTTCTTTGCATGTGAATGTGTGATGCGTATAGGAAACGTGTCGTTCGATGAGAGCTTTGAAGATCCGGTCGTTGAAGACTTTGAGCAGCAGCAGGGTTGGGAAGAAGGCAAGTATTCCTTGATCATACCCGTTTGTACCTGAATGACATGCATTTTAATTACACTGTTATGTATCGCTTGCAATAATATTGTTGGGTCCCATTAAGGATTTCCTAGTCTCCTTTACCATACCTTGCAGCTTGGGGTACTTAATTAATTTTGATGGTAGATGATGCTTAGCTTGCTGAACTGGGATTGGTTAAATGAAACCCCTACTCTATGTTCCATTACTACCTTTTAATCAATTAATGGATAAGATCACATCTTTTAATTGGAACATGGAGAACCACCCAGGAAAACAGTACAACCATGAGTGTCATGTGGCTCTGGCTTTGACTGACTAATTAGGTGCTCTAGTTTATGGTAGCTTTACTCGGAAGGGGCATGGGGGGCGGCGGTTGACGGGGTATAGCTCGGTCCTCTTGAGCTGTGGGCTTTGGTAAGAGACAGACCTCATTAGGGAGGGTTATGCTTTGCTTCTGAACCGGAAACCTTAGCGGGCTATCATTTATTAGAGTGCTTTTGTAAAGGTATCATAGTGAAACTCAGTATTCGGTCCACGTGGTGTGGGACGGGTGCATGCTTCGGCAATGGGAATCACGGCTTATGGTGAAAGTGTACAACCTCTGCAGAGTGTAAAACTGTTATAACAGCCGTGCTCACGGTCAAGAGCGGCCTGAACCCTTACATGATAATTTTACTTGAATATGACCTAAACTGTGGTTACCAGAATTTGTTGGGTTATGTTATTTATTTAATTGTGGTTGGTATATACTTATATTTGCTAGTAAATAGTTGCTTAATAAAACTTGACCAACTAAAAGTGCTTAATGCAGCTAGCCTTTCAGCTACCCACTTTATAAAGCCTTGCATGTCATTTATTTCCAAACTTTGCTGAGTACGACATGTACTCACGCTTGTTGTTTATTTATATTGCATCGACCACACCCGGAATGCTCCTCAGATTGGGAGAATTTTGAAGATTTCACTGCTGATTTTGAGGAGTTCTAGGCGAGTCTTCCCCGGTCAACGCCTGTGGAGTTGGAGTCACTTTTGCTTCGTTAGATGAACGTTTATTTAAGTCTTCCGCTATGACATTTGTGTCAACTCTGAGATTGTAATAAATGCACTTTAATACTCTTTCGTTATGCATGGTTATGGATATTCACTTGTGACGTCTACCATATGTGTGTAAACTGATCTTGGCGCACATATGAGATGCATCTGGTTTTGCCTTTAAAATCGGGTGTGACATCAGGTATACAAAACATTAAGTTCTTAGCACCATCTGCTCCATTCTATAACGACTAAAGCTCATTCATTCCTGATGTAATGGAGCAGCCTCTTGCGTTGTCGAGTCGAGCTTGGGCTTCTTATGTTCTTGTGAAAGTTGAGGAACTTCTTGGCCATCAGCACCAGAAACTCAAAAGCTAGTCCCTCCACCTATTCCTCTGATATCGAAATAAAAGAAGACAAAGCAAATCCAATTTTGAAGAGGTTATTAGTTCATTCAAAAACTCCATTGTGCTGAGAGAAAAATACTGCTGGTTGGCTAGTAGCTGGTGCTGATTTCTGCTGAGAGAAAAATACTAGCCAAACGGACAGTCTTAGTGAATAATTTTTTTTAACCAAATACGATTCCGATCTACAAAGAGGAGGGAAGAAATCATGGGAAATACAAGAAGTGTACTCTCGAACGAGATCATGCTACAAGGCACTGGTATAGATGGCCACCATGCCGTGCCGGCACGACACGCGGCACGGCCGTGCCGGCACGGCGGCGTGCCGCACCGTGCCGGCGTGCCGACCGTGCCGTGCCAGGCCGTGATATGGGCCAGGCCTTCGGCCCATGACACGGCACATGGGTCGTTTATCCGTGTCGTGCCGCCCGTGCCGCCCATGGGCCAAGGTGCATGCGTGCCGCGCGCCGCCGCCCGCCGCGCCGGAGCCATCCCCGCAGCGCTCTGCCTTGGCCGCGGGGGAGAGGGAGAGGGGAGGAGCGGGCGGGCCCGTCGTGCTCGCGCCGCCGCCTGCCGTGCCGGAGCCAGCCCCGCCGGGCTCCGCCTCGGCCGCGGGGGAGAGGGGAGGAGCGGTCGGCCCCGTCGTGCTCGCGCCACCGCCCGCCGCGCCGGAGCCACTGCCGAGCCGCGCCGTCGCGGGGCCGCTCGTCGCGCCACCGCATGACTGAGGGAGCAGGGGAGATGGGCGGCGGTGGTAGGGGAGAAGAGGGCCAGAGGGGGCGCGGAGGGGCGGCGGTGGTGGCAGAGCCGGGGAGGAGAGGGCCAAAGGGGGCGCGGCGGTGGCGGCGGGCCGAGGCGAACGGCAACGGCGGCGGCGGATCGGCAGTGAGAGCGAGAGAGGCGGAGAGGAGAGAGCTGTGTGGCGCGGTTGGGGGTGATTTAGGGTTAGGGAATGAGAGGGTGGGCTACTAGGCTGGGGCTGGGGACCGGGCCGGCCAAAAGAGGCGTTGGCGGCCTGGCGGCCGTGCCGGCCACCGTGCCGCCGTGCCGTGCCATGGGCCAGGCCGGTGGCCCATGGCCCGCACGTGCCGGCACGGGCACGGTGGCAGACGTGCCGTGCCGCCCATGGGCCGTGCCAAAAGGCCATGCCGCGGGCCGTACTGCCGGCCCATGGGCTGTTTGTACACATATAGGCACTGGCTCATCCAGAACCTTTGCGAGAGCTAATGACCACTGCTACAGTTCTAAGCCTCTGGTGGGCCGACACGGTTTGGGCCAATATACCCTGGCATGTGGGCTTTTAGCACGGGAGACGGAATTTGGGCTCTGTTGCACGGGAGGTTTTGAACTTGCTATTCGGCTCTACACAAATTTACAACTCTACCACCAGCCAGGATATTTTGAGACACGTGAACGGACATGGAGCCACATTTTGTATCCATCCCAATACGGTACAATACCTTTGGTCTTCATAGACGACACCGAGTTAATTAGCACACAGTGTATAATTCTATATGGAAAGAATAAGTAAACATGAAATGCATGTAATCCTCGAAGCCCTCCAAATTGCAATTGCAACGAGTACATTTTTTCAGAGATGAGAAATAAAATCAATTCAATGAATACATAAATTCCGAGACAGTACAGTTGTTAATCACAAGTCGTTTTGACCATACGCATGCATATATATGCTTGGTCACTCGACGTAAGAATGCCTCATGGCGTACGCATCTGAGAGTAGCAGCATTCGATACTCCCAGTGGTCGCAAAGCATAATAATCCCATCACAATACACAATCTCCTGATGGGATGCGGCAGAAGTATATATAAATGTTGCATATACACATACTTATTGACGTATACGGGCGATCGACGTACGGTGAGTACGCAGAAGTTGGAGTACGCTTGGCCGGAGCTCGATCGAGCAGAGATCAGTTGAAGCTGATGGGGTAGACGCGCTGCATGTTGGGGTAGAAGAGCCCCCAGTTCTGCTCCACTCCATCCTCCTTGAGGTTCTCGTTGAACATGGAGAAGAGGATGGTCTCGATGGCGCCCGGGTGCCTCGGCGTGCCCCGCCCGACGTGGTTGACCAGATTCTGGTTGTATGTCGCCGCGTTCTCCGGCGACGCCGCGACGCCGCCGGCGGACGGCCAGCCGCTCTCCGACACGACGAGCGTGACGCCGGCGCCGCCGTGGTTGGCCATGGCCACGTAGAAGGAGTCGACGGTGGCGTCGAAGAGGTTCTGGTAGCCGTAGTCGCCGTCCTGCAGCACGGCGGCGGGCGCCGTGAAGAGCGCGAAGGCGAGGTCCATGGCGGCCGGGTTGGTGGCGTAGGTGAAGTAGGGGTAGACGCTGGCCATGAGCGGCGCGCCGGTGCGGGCCAGGAAGGCCAGGACGGGGCCCATGAACGCCTGGGCCTCGTCGGTGAAGTCGGCCTGGGAGGGCGGCCCGTAGCCGCCGAGGATGGCCTGCGACACGGAGGTGGTGACCTTGATGCCGTCGAGGCCGGCGGCGGCGAGCGCGGCGCGGACGTTCTCCATGGCCGGGACGAGGTCCCCGGCGGCGGCGCCGGCGACCTCGTTGCCGACGCAGACGCAGCGGAAGGTGACGTCGGGGTAGGCGGCGATGTTGTTGCGGACCCAGGAGGCGGCGGCGGCGGGGCTGGCGGCGAGGCTGGGGAGCACGTCGTTGGGGGCGCCGACGACCACGCGGATGCCCGTGCCGCTCACGGCCTTGAGGGCGGCCTGGTCGGGGGCGTAGATGCGCATCAGGGAGATGCCGTTGGACTTGTACATGCCCACCACCGTGCTCGCCGGCGGCAGGTTGTCGCCGCTCATGCCGTACGACACCCCCACGGACTCCACGCCTGCAGGCCCCCACCACGATATATATATATATATATATATATATATATATATATATATATATATATATATATATATATATATGAGATTATTATGAACACGAAATTATGGAAAAAGCAGTATGCATGCATTGTACCCTAATATGGAATACACTCATGCTTGCATTTCCCATATTTGCTTTCTTTTTCTTTCTCTCTCGCTGGAATCTTTGTAACAGTTGATGTTACATGAAGGTTATTTTTGACTGTGAGCTGGTGTCAAAGGCTAGAGGAGGACGCGGCCACGCGGGGCAGATGCCAAAAAGCTTTTGATCCAATGCCTGCAGTACGACCGTTGGATAGTCCACATATGATCTATATGGATCACCAAAGCCGTTGGCTAGCTGTGCCACGAGAGCATGAGGCTAACGTCCTAGCTAGCTAGCGCTAGCTCGCACATGTTTAATTAACACAATGCTAATAACAACGAGAGAAGTTATTAGTATTCAGGTTTGTATATATATTCTATCTACTCAAGGGTCTGTTTGGACGGGAGAAATTATGAAAAAGTTAGATACTAAAAATCTAAATAGCATTGTGGTTTTTGTAATCAATATCATAATCTTGCTGTTTAGGTCAGCTACAAATTTTATTTATCTAGTTTCCATAATCCATAGCTGATCAAACACCCCATAATAAAATCCATTTTCCTCTCTAGCTACTACAAAGTACAAACATACCTTGCAAACAATGTTTTGAAAAAAACGAATATGAGATCGAGAGAGAAGGGAATCACTTGGAGCGATGTTAGCAAAGACCCCGAGGAGCAATGCCGTAGCGAACATGGAGGCCGCGCCTTGTCTTGCCATTCTCGATCTCTCCTCTCAAAACCCTCCCCGTCTTCGAGATGTTACTGCGCGCTGTATCTTTCAGGCTTATGCTTACACGTCTCTCCAAAACTCTGTGCTTGCTGCTTTGATGAAACAAACCATGCATTGCCCTCCTTATATAGTGATCAGCGTCCAATATCGCCTGGCCCAACGTCTCCAGCACCGACAACCCTGGATTTTTTTTCCCTCATGTCCAGCACCGACGTTAGTTTAGTCTCTTCCATTTCCTTTCTTTTGGGAGGAAGCCTGTTAGTATTTTTACGGGCCTATTATTATTTTCATCTATTCACCAAAATACCAAATGGCTCGTGAAATCGGCCTGACCGCGCCGTGGCGACCCGGGCACCAGCCAACTCATGCCACGGTCAATTTTCTCCTATATGATGACGGTGGCGTAAAACAGAGTATATATTGAGGGCCAGTATAGAACCTCTACATAGCATAAAAACTAATCGAATTCTCAACATTATGATAATTATAGACTCATAGTGTGCTCTGCATCTTTTGCAGCCTCTTATTTTTTTTATTATCCTTATATCGATTATCGAGTCTAATAAAATTGTAGATGCAAACAGCCGAGCTAAAAGAGTAGCTAATTGACTCTCAGCTAATTGGAGTCCAACTATTCATTTAGCTGACGGAGAGCAGCTAAACTCAGCTAAAATATATTTAAAGACAGAAATAGTCCACCACTTCAGTAAAGAAAGTAGAACCTCAATAAACATTGCAATTATGAGGAGTACTATGGCCAATTGTACCTCAACCAACAACAATTAGCAGCTAAAGGATCCAATCACCCCCAGCTAGAGAACAAATTAGCTAGCTAATCTTTAGTTGGGGTGTAAGGCCTTAGACATGATGATCAGATCAATTAGATGTAAATATTATTCCTGTCAAAGCCAATTTTACTGGCTTATTTCCTTTGCACGTACAATACATCTTCATTTCCCGAATTTCATTCAAAATATGGAAAAATGGAGTTGATTGGACCATCGGATGTTATTTTTGAATTTCATTGAGATCGATTACTCCGTGTGGTAAAAATTGTCTATGAGTGAGGTAGCATTGCAAACAGATGCAGAGTATATACTTTACAAAAAGTTCTAACTAATTTTAAATGAACTCAGAAAGATCCTCGGAAGGTGAAGGGTGATTACAAGCTAATAAGGGAGCGAGATCAATTATTACCCAATAACTTCCTTGCAGATGGAACATAATGGAAATACCCGTTAATTCCCTTTTGCTAAAACGTGACCATCGCAGTTAGAAAGTGACAAGTAATCGCATTGGATTGGAATGCCCTAACTCACTACTAGCACAAACCACAGGTGGAGATAAAGGGACAATTAATCGCATCTGATTGGAATGCCATAGCTCACGGCTAGCTTAAGCCACACGAGCGCGAGCTGAGATGCGACATATATATAGACATCGTACCAAATATTTTGTATATATATGTGTATAAATATACATAATTTTTTGAAAAGAAATATATGTATATACATATATCCAAGCAGATTTGATGCACGCATCCATTGAGTTGGATGGAGGGATACCGTGTCACACCTTAACAAGTATCAGTACGTCTATATCTTTCCTTATTCGAACGCAGTGGCATATATTATATAAACATCTCGACATCGTCGTGTCAGCGGCTAGCTGTTGGTCCGTAGCGTCAGCTTGCTAGAATTCTCTTCACGGCTTCACGCTCTTGGCGGGCTCCGAGAGGTCATGTTCTTGGAGTGTGATATATTCTGCGTTATATATATTCTACAAATGTATCAGCCATTGTGTCATTTTCTGTAACACCCCATCTTTTCGTTGTATTTAAAACAAGCAAAAGGATTTTATATGTTTTGCCCCATCTTTTCCTTGAGGTATCAGCCAGTGTGACGATTTTCTTTTCTACAAAATGGAGGTGCCGTCCCCACCACCCAACCAGCAATGAAAATCGATACCTCAAGGTCAGATATATATACGAATGTACGCGCACACGTACGCCCTACGAAGGACTGTGTTAGAAGACATTAAGACTAGCAAAAAAGAAACAGGAAAGAAGATCTAGGCGCCAACAAGAGAGAGCAAACCGGCAAATCCAGCTCTAGCCCAAATCCTAGCCTCCTCCAAAATTAAGGGTGCTAAATCGCCCGATCATGCACCCTTCTATTGCGTTCTTTCCAAAGTAACCAAGCGACAAAAAAATATCAAAATGTTGCACAAACATGTTCATGATGCCCCCGCTTGCCGATTTATTATGAGTATGCGCATTTTTATTGAAGTTGCGATGAGCAAAGTAACAGCCTGCTGGTCATAGAAAAAAAACATTGTATATCACACTGTCAACCGGGTTAGATCAGCTAAGTGGCCGCAAGACAACATCTGACAGTCTCTGTAGGTGAACTACACAAATGAACTATGCAAAGTACACACATCCAGTCGTTTCCCTTTCTTCTTCTTATTACGAGACTCCACTTTTCGAGACGCGATTTGCAGCAGGTCGTCGATCAGCTGATCGACAAGTGACGTATCCACAACAGGAAAATGACTGACCGATGGGCTTGGACGAGCAGCCATGTAGGATCAAGGACAGCTGAAGTGGTGATGGAACCACGCAACATATTGACATGCGCCGTTCCAACGCGATGAAACGTTAGCAGTAGTTAGAGATGAAACAACCCGAGAACGCAGCATTAACTTTTCCAATTCAAGTTGGAAGAATCATCAGCGGCGCGGTGGTATCCTTTTGACGGAGGTGATTGGTGTGGCTCCGCATCATCAAACTTCAGGGGGTCAGGGGGTTACATTAGTTATTTCCTTATTCAGCTTGATCCTTCAGAGGCCACAAGAGAGTGACGGAGGAAATATAGATGAACACATTTTTCTTAAATCACATATGTACTTTTACAGTTTTAGAATTTAAAATCAGCGAAATATGCTAGTTTTTTTTACTTATTTGATTTTTTGTGTCACCAAGATACTTTCCAAAAAATGTTAAAAATGACTAATACTCCTCACGTGGGATGTAGTCACTTATAAAATCATTTCTCATCATAAGTTCTACAAATAATTTTGAAGTTCTTCTAAAATTACAGAAAGTGAGGAGTGTGGGCCGGACTTTCGATGAACCTTTGCGTGACATTGAAATTACATGTAAAGGAAGAGGATCAAGGCAGAGCCAAGAACAATAAAACGAACAAGTATTTTTATTACGAGGAATGAAGGGTCTTCTTAATCATCTATTGGACACAAGAAACAGGCATTAGGAGTGCAACACTCCCCGTATGATAATTTCTCCGAACCTCACATGTCCCTCTCACAGGGCAGGTGCTCAGTGGCAGCACCACAGTGGTCGTACAACAGTTACAGAGACATCATACATCAATACATGAAGCTAGTTCCTTACATGTGTCAATGTGTGTGTATATTGAACATTAAATTTTTACTTCCATGTCGAACACTTTGTTGATAAGAATCGCCATAGTTGGCCAATGACTAAAGATACGATAACAAGTGCATGGGTTTGTGGGTGTGGGTGGTGGATTGACACATGTCACGTTAGGTATGGTGTGGGTCGGAGTGAGAGAAATGATTGGATTCATCATTTGCTTCTCTCTCAAACTATATATCAGTCTTTTTTTTTAACTTGCGTGTTTTTAGACTTTAGACTTAGATACTTAATACAATAAAATCGTACCCAATATGGACTTTTTGAATAAAAAATACTTTTAAAATTTTACTATGTCAACATTCCTATTAAATTTGTTACAACAATTTATAAATGAAATGTTGACCAGCTCTTTTAAAATGTTGAACATATTTAAAACCATCGCAACAAATTGATAATAAAACATAACATATATACTATACCAACATATTAAATATATACGGAATCTTGTATTTGAAATTGATGAACACAAGACATCTAAGGTCCAGTTAATGGTGAGGTGAGGATTACAAAGTAACAAAAAAGAGAAAAGAAAAAATAAGAAGAAAAAAGAGCAAATAACCTGGACTTCTGATGGGTCGAACAAATCTAGTGTAGGCCCAACGGCATGCCAATTTTATTGTTGTGACTTTTGTGTATGTCCATTTTAATCCCTAATGTAGCAGCAAGAACCCACAGCAAACCCTCAACTCTAGGACCCAGTCCTGACCCTTGACTGTTAAAACAGTTTACTTTTCAACTAAAATCATGAGTTTTTAGATGTCGGTGGCCAGACCACAAAGTTTAATTTGACTCCTAGTTGTTGACACGCACACCTCATTGCTTTCTTTCTCCTGTTGCTAGATCTTCGCTTTTTCCCTAATAAATCCAAATTTTCCAAGAAAAATCAGTGTGATGGGTTTCTAATACACCCAACATATGCTGATTTAATCAAGAACATTAACTAACATGTCACGTACTCTGA
The DNA here is from genome assembly GCA_033239725.1 of Echinochloa phyllopogon. Classification (NCBI taxonomy): domain Eukaryota; kingdom Viridiplantae; phylum Streptophyta; class Magnoliopsida; order Poales; family Poaceae; genus Echinochloa; species Echinochloa phyllopogon. The sequence goes on along the minus strand of BTCW01000003.1, from coordinate 26,657,571 downwards.
TCGTTTGATCACTGAGTTTAGAGAGTAAGTTGTGTGGCAACGCTTCCTCACTTGGTATTCCAATGCTGAATCTCCTATTCTAACTCTTGTTTTTGCCGCTTACTTTTGAAGAAAGTTCAGTAGAAAAATATAGATTCTAGAATGGTTAACCCAAATCTTCAAAATCTTGAGCCTTGTCAGGTACAGTCGACAGCATAATTCCCTTGTTCTTGGATAGATCAGTCAAAAGCTCACTTATAGATGCCGGCGATATAGAGATCTTTTAAATATAAGGAGCGAGATAGAAAAAAAAAAGGTGCTGCCGTATTGAGTGGAGTCACTGCTCAAACTTCAGGTACTGATCGACTACTGAGCAAGTGCCAATTGGCTTTGCAAATGTTAGTCGGCATGCAACTGTGACCAGAGGTTGACGAAGTTACAAGATCTCATCCCCTGATTGTACTGTTTTCTCATCAGTTGCACATTCTGTAAATTTATTTCTTTTCTGATACAAATTAACCTCAAGATATCAAAAGATAACATCTCTGACATTTCAACACAGTGAAGCGCATCAAATTCTTAGCACCATCTGCTTCACTGAATTATATTACAGACCACAGTGAAGCACATTCATACCTTAATTTTGCACAAGGAATTGAATCAATTAACTCCTTTCCCTGTCAAGCCTGCGTGCCTGGGCGCGCACGGCGCGCCAGTGCTCGTCGAGCGCCTGCCTGTGCTTGTCTTGCAGCGGCCTCTGCCGGTTGAGCACGACGCCCAGCGCCATCATGGCGTGGTCCTGGCACTCGATCCTCGCCGGCGCAAGCAGCCGCTCCGGGATCGCCATGTCCTCCTCGTCCTCGCCCCGCAGCTGGCTGCCGCCGTCGGCGCCGACGAGCGGCAGGAAAGCCTGCCCGTAGAGGACGGCGCCAAGCCAGTACTCGGACAGGCTCCCCCAGTTCTTCACCTGCTCCACCATGTGCGCCGGCAGCCGGCTGAGCCGCCCGCTGCTGCACATGACGTGCGCGAGCGCGCCGGCGATGCTCCGGAACCTGACGGCCTCGGAGATCATCACCGCCATGACCATCAGCGATCTCGCGGTATCCTTCTGATTCTGACTACCGCCGGCGGCGTTGGCTTTGGCTCCCGCCGCCGCGAGCTTCATCGCCGCCGCCTCGAGCTCGCCCTTGCCCAGGGTGACGCTCTCCAGCGCTAGGCCGGCCGCTCTGCCCATGCTCTCGTAGCTGTCGGTGAACGCGAGCTGCGTCGCGTTGCCGATGACCGAGCCGCCCCGGAACTCCCACCACCGCCCCTCCGGGCTCTGGTAGCCGGAGATGTAGAGGTTGTCGGCGCGTATCCGCAGGAGCACCGAGTTGCCGGAGCTGGGCCGGAGCCTGACGCCAAACCATGGCGCCTTCTTCGGGTCCTCTTCCTGCCGACGGAGCAGGACGAGCTCCAGGTGGCGCGTCGCGCCGGCGTGAAGCACCAGCTGGTTGCGCACGCCGGAGATGAACCCGCCGTACGACGAGCCCCGGGAGACGTCGTGCTCCGCCGTGAACACCGGGCTGTCCATGGCAGGTGAAGGATAGCAGCAGAAGGAAGAAGTCAACAACACACGGAATTCACAACTCGCAGTGAGATTATTGTAGCTGACTTTCTAAATTAAGACAATCATCAGGGACTCTGGCGTGTCAGATTAAAACAATTTATGAGATGGCATATCGCAAACGATGATCAGAAGAACATTTCAAAGCCTTATAGACTGATACATCATGGGCACAAGAACTGATGCTTCGCTACAGACACAAATAATATAGATATGCTTAGGAGACATTTCTGGTTGCTGTGCTGTGGAGGAGTTTCATTTATTTGCTTAGCTGTAGCAAATAAGAGTTCTTTCAATGAGTTAGGTTCTTGTCATTTTCAATTCGAAATTTGGATGACCAATTCTTCTTCTTGACCAAAAACCATTTAGTTCCAGCTAGATTGGCTTCCGTTCAAGAAGTAATAGATAAAAATATTGATAAACTATAGCTTCTTGTGCAGATCCACCATATATAATTAATGCTATTCATGATGTTATTGAAATTATAGGTTTGGAAATAGGTTATGGGATAGGTCAGAATTGCATTGCTACAAATAGCTTTAAATTATTTTGATTGATTAGTTGATATAAGAAGTAGGTTTGGAATCGAGAGCCAAGAGCTTACCTACCACCATTCGAAACTCATGAGGAGGTAAGAGCATCTCTAAGAGTCTCTCTAGATCCCACTCTCTAAATCCTCATTTAGAGAGTTATTTGTATAAAAATCGTTTTCTATATATTTCTGTTTTCCAACAGCTTTTCTATATCTTGTGTGCACTCTGAAAATCTATTCTCTTTTCTATATTTGAAGACCGAGAAATCCGGAATAGAGAGTGACTATGTTTACCTAACCAAATAAAGAAGCTGTTGGAAAGTACATTTTCAATCAAAATCTCTAAAACTAGCAATTATGATGAATTTAGAGAGTCTTTTGGAGTTGCTCTAAACCTGTGTAATGGATCGAGTTGCACCGTCTGGTCATCAAACAAACCTGTGTATTAAAAAAAAACATCGGCAGTGCAAGGGTTGCCCTGCATCAACTTCAATTTCTTTCTCCCTTTCGCTTGCGTACTTGGGCGCGCCAGTGCTCATTGCAGAGCCTGCCTGTGCTTGTCTTCCAGTGGCTTCTGATTGAACTTGCACGTACATGATATTTCCTCAACTCGTGGCTCAATTCGATTGTTCAAGTAAACCGTGAAGATGGCAATTGGCAAATCTGCAGGTTCGATTGCAAGCTCGGCTTTCGAAACAGCCCTAGAAACGGGCCGGGAGAACCGGACAAATATCTACTAGTCAACTATAGTATGCAACATGGTAAGCTAGCACCAGGAAGGACACGCCTGTGCAATCAGATCACGCTCATGTACGTAACTACGTACGACGACGACCTTTTATGATCGAGGAAGACAGTTGAATAATCAACTAGAACCAGAATTACTAGCAAATACACTCATATGCAGAAGATTGAGAATTGAATAACTGATGAGATCGATGTATGAATCTCTCGCTCAAAGGATGCGCGATTGCAAGAATTAGAGAATCAACTAGATCTACACATGTTTACAGAGACGGAGCAGCTGATCGATCAGTAGTTACAGCAAGTACATATCCATCACCATGTGCATGATGAATGGCAAAAAAAGTTTCGAGAACTTGCCTTGGCAAGCATTTCATTAAGGAGATGATGGCAAACATTAAGAATAAGTTCGGTGGCTGATTCTTGAACCCTAGCTATCTATGTCGCGACGACGAAGCTGTGACAGATCAGCTTCAAGAATAATCATGCATGCACAGCGTGACGAAGCCGTGAACCCTCTCGCTCGATCTTGTCAAGCGTCGACGTCCCAGCCGGTGGCTACCGGCACCAAGTCGTCCCGCAGCTTGGCCTGCTGCAGCCTGACGTTCTCCTCCCAGGCTTACTTTATGTTGACAATTAAAATTGGCACGGACCGAGGGACGGTTTGGATCTGTAATTCGAGTATGTTTAGGATTCTGAGTTTTGTCCCATATTGTAAACCGACCTAAAGGGGTACGACTTTCTCACCCTATAAATATAAAGGGTCATGGCCGATTGAGAAACATCAAATCCCCAATCGAATCTATCAAATCTATCTTTTATCGTTTTGTCTTTACTTTTATCTTTCTATGTTTCGCATTACTTTTATCTCCAAATCCTAGCTCTTCCAACCCTACCATGCTGTTCTTCCTTCGTCTCTATGTCGATTGAAGGCGTTCTAGGTGGCCTGCCGATCCTAGAACGACCCAAGGTGTGCCTGTCCTGACGGGGTCCCTCCCGGACGGGCGTTCGTTGGTCTCTCGCCAGGCACCGCCGGCGAAACTGGTCTGACCGGTTATCAAAACCGGTCTGACCGCTTTGCGCGGAAGGGCAGCAAGGAGCTACTCCGCGTGCTTGTTGTTGGCGCGGTTTCGTGTCAACATATTTTGGCGATTCCGCTGGGGAAGAAATCTCTGGTTATCATGGCTGATTTATCAAGTGATTTGATGTCGTGTAAAGGGCTGATTGAAGAATATTATCAAGAATATGACAGAGCAATTGAAAGGATATTCTTGTCTTGCTTCATTAAGACAGAACAAGGTGTCATCAAGATTAAAGAGTTTCAGCCACCATCGAACATCGACGTATTAAAGGAGATACAATATTCCGGTACTATATCTACCCGTCTATCTACCTATGTTGAATTTTTTATTACTGAAGATGATAAGGTAGATTCAATTCCTGTTGATCAAGAGTTGACTATTGAAAAGCCGACTAATGCTATTATTGATCCTTGCAAGTTGCCAAATTGTGATGTTGTTGGTCAAGAAACAAATCGGCCGTCTGAAAGGACCTTGATGTCACCTAGAGGGGGGGGTGAATAGGTGAATCTGCAATTTAAACAACTTTTTCGCACAGTTAGTACTGAAACCGGTCAGACCGGTTTCCAAAACCGGTCAGACCGCTTTAAGCGGTCAGACCGCTTTGCTAAAGCGGTCAGACCGGTTTTCCACAGAGAAAACCAACTATGCAAATTAACCCCCCCTACGAGTTCTAGCACAAACCAAACTTGATGATGGGCTCTTGTAGATGATATCAAGCAGGTCCACTAAGTCCCTGCACACAATTAGAGCACACTCAAGTAGATCGAAGCGGAAGCGAATATAAATGCTAGAATTGAACTTGTGAAGGTAAACAAGGAGACAATGATATGTTTTCCCGAAGTTCGGAGTTCACCGCTGCCACTAAGGCTGTCACAAAGACACGATGAATCCTAGTCTCCGTTGAGGGCCTACGAAAGGCGGGCTTATCCACTCCAAGCCACTTTCCTCGGTATCACTAGCTTTTGACCCTTTTCCACGAAGGAGGCAAGGCCAGCCTTTACAACCAATCCGTGGCTTACCACACACGAGGTAGCTCACCGGCGACGCCTAACCGTCTAGGAGGATCACCTCCAAGAGTAACAAATGCTCCAATGGATGCTTGGCTTCACCGGAAGTGCAAAACACTAAGGATATGCTCTATATAGCTGATAATTGCTATCACTTGCTATCTATTGCTCATACACATACATCCCTCAACCCAAATCCAAAGATATGAACTAAATCAATCAACTCTCACAAAGAGAGGTTTGGGGAGAGCTTGCTGGTGCTTGGGTTAGCTCTAGGCGTGCAAGAATGAATGGGCAACCAGCACCCCTCAAAGGAGAGGGGTAAGGGGTATAAATACCCCACACAACACAAACTAGCCGTTATAGCCGTTGGAAACCGGTCAGACCGGATTCCCAAACCGGTCAGACCGGTTTACAAACTATACTAGCCGTTACACCTGTCAGAGCCCCAAACCGGTCAGACCGGTTTCCCAAGGGTCGAGTCAGCACACTTCAGTCCCAAACCGGTCAGACCGGTTTCCCAAACCGGTCAGACCGGTTTGGGTGGACTTCAGCACACTAAGTCCCCAAAGAACACCACTCTCAAGGCTATCTCACAAGGGTTAAACTATGAGCACTTTTTGGTGTATGCCAAGACAACTAATGTTGCATCCCTCTTGATAGTACGGCATTCCTAAACTCAAGATTAAAACAATAAATAGAATCTACCACTTGAGCTTGTAAATCTTCATTGATGCCATACTTGATCATTCTCAATTTTGAGGGCTTCAACATCTTCATATTGATGAGCAAATCCATCTTGAGCCAATGACTTAGAATTTCCATTGTATGAAAGAATTCATAAGCCATTCCACTATATGATCAAATAAAGATTAGATGCTTCGCATTGCTTCACTTGATATGACTTGATCGATGTATAGAACCCAAACTATAATGCTAGACCTTTCCACCAACAAAGTCCTTCGGCTACAAGACCAACTTGCCCTTCACCTTGCTAGGAACGTCACTTGCATCTAGCTTGATCCCTTCCATCCTCTCTTGCCAAATTAAGCTTTGCTTTGCATTGCATCATCATAAAAACCACGTTGAATTCCATTTCTTCAATTGATTTGAAATATCTTCAATATTTTCTTTGGTGAATAACTTGTCCATAAGCATCAATGTACTTGAGACCATATACTAACCATGGAATTATGTCTCAATTTGAATGTAACCATAGCCATGGATCAAGCCCAAAGAAATTCTAATTTCTTCAAATGATTTATCCCAAAACCTTTGATAAGTATCTTATTAAGTGAGACCAACTAATATGCTTAAGTCCTTGTCTCATTTGTCATTTCCAAACACTTGTCATTTTCTAGTTTGATTGCATGGGATGATTACCACTTGTTTGCTTTCTTGTCTTTTATACCAATAATGAGCTTTTTATTCTTCAATAATCATATTCCTTGAATATCCATAAGAATAGAAACCTGCTCATATGCTTAAGCAAACAAGTTAAATAACTAATCATGTTGTCATCCAAAATCACCAAAACATATAAGTGCCTAGATGCACTTTCAATCTCCCCCTTTTTGGTGATTGACGACAACATGATTAAAGCTTACAAAATATATGAAATTTAAGCTCTAGATGACTAAGATATATGATGAGCTCCCCCTCAATATGTGCTTTGAATTGAATTTCAAAATTCGGCCTCAAATGCCAAATGCACATTCAACCAATAAAAATGAGAGCTCCCCCTATATCTTAGCATCCAACATGTGGAACAAGTGTGTGTGACATAATAGAACAATGTGTGATGCATATGTCATGTATAGCACTCAATAAAACAAGAGAAACATATGCTTGATGTCACGGGCCAAACCGGTCAGACCGGTTTGGGAAACCGGTCAGACCGGTTTCACCCCGCTGCCATGGGCCAAACCGGTCAGACCGGTTTGGGAAACCGGTCAGACCGGTTTCACCCAGACAGAAGCATATGAGAAACAACATTGCATCAAACAATACATGAATATCACACTAGCAAATGGTCACTTAGAATATATAAACAAGGTTCAACACACAGAAGCACACATTACAAGTTCTCAAATCCACAAAGAGATAAAGTACGAATTTATTACATCCAAATCCAAAGTCAAAGTGACATGACTACAAAATCAACTAAATATAAGCTTTAATCCATTCTTCTCCCCATTTGTCATCAATCATCCATAAAGGGCCTGGAGAAGCTTGTAGTCACGCTCCCATGAAGCATCAACTCCTCGCCGCCACTAGAAAGTCGGGCTATGATCATCATGACTAGAAGCAGAAGTAGGTCTAAAGATAGATGCTGCTGCCTGAGAAGTAAAATCTCCGGGAGATGGAGATGGTGCACTCGAGAACTGAACTCCCGCCATAGATGAACTGGTGCCACCATATGCATATGACGAAGAAGGAAGTGTAGCAGCTGCATATGTCGGTCCTGGTGGTGCAAACCCGAACGAAGCACCAAACAAATCACCCTCTGAGGTGGGCATGTATGGCATAGCTCCTGAAGCACCAAATGACTGTGGAGGTGGTGGCGTAGGCTGCGAGCTCGACCCAACGTGTCCGTATCCAAATATGTCACCGTATTCCTCAAAATATCCCGCACTCATGTGATCGGTCATGATATCGCGAAGTGGGGGTATCTCAGGCAACTCAAGAGGTGGTGAAATGGGTGATGGTGGATCGTGTGGACTCAAAGCGGCGCGCAGTTTCTTGAACTCATCACGAGTCTTCTTGTTCTCTAGCCTCTGCTGCCGTATATCAACTCGGACATCCCTTTGGCCTTTGAAAATGCCAGTAAACATAGAAATGAATTTCTTGATGGGAGAGGTCCGTCCAGCTGGCTGAGTGCTGCTGCCAGGCCCAAACCGGTCAGACCGGTTTGCAGAACCGGTCAGACTGGTTCTGGCCTGCAGCGGTGAATGCTGCTGTGGCTGCTGCTCATGATCACCTCCGGCAGCCATATCTGTATCTGATGGTTGAGGTGAAGGCATTCTGAATTTGTGAGGCACAGGAGGATGAAGTGGCTTATGTGAAGCATCTTTCTTGAACTTGAGACTTGTGACCTTTTCAATAATAAACATAATGAACGGACAATAGGCACAAATCTTCTGTGGGCTCTCGGATATAGACTTGATTTCATGCCATATAAAATCAGCAGCACTAAATGGAGGAGTTTCTTCACCAATCCTCAGATAATACATCAAATTCCTCATATAAAGAGAGATATCTGATGTGTTCCCTTCTCTAGGTGTGAGTGTCTTTCTAAGCAATCTATAAAGAATTCCATAGTATGTGTAAAGACCACTCACCTTCCCCCAACTGCCATTTTGATCTCTAGGATACATGAATTTTATCTCAGATGGTTCCATAACACCCCGGTCATGTATCCTAACAGAGTCATCACTCTCATGTCCAACTCTGAGAATGGAAGCAAAGTCAGAAAAAGTGACATGAAAGCGCTGTCCCTCTGTCATCCAGTGCATAGCTCTCTCTTGTGCACCATTTTCCTCAAAGTAGCCGAAGAACATAGTAGCATAAAACTGAGCAATGACTTCCTTGTTCCAATTATGCTTGAAGCCCATGAGATGCTTGATTCTCTTTTCTGAACACACTCTAATGATCTCATTGAACACTGGATTGTCTTGCTTGCTCATGTACTCCCAATCCACATACTGTGCATCTGATGTGATTTTGGTCTTCTTCATAATGGCTGTGGCATAGAAGTCCTGCTGAAAAAGAGTCCAAAATCTGTAGTCGGTCGCTGTCCTATCCACACCAAGTGGACTAGTCCTCCTCAACCTCCTAACTACATCAGTCATCCCACTGGCAAGATAATCTGTCACTCTTCTACTAGCTGGGCCAGTGGGTCGGCAAATCTCAAGAACAAGAGGGACATTTTCATCAATGTCATCATCAGCCACCTCTTTCTCATAATCACCAGCTGCCATCTCCTCATCAACATCAACATCCGCCGGCTGACCATGATGGTACTCAACCCTAAAACTCTCATCCTCAACTTCATCATCAGTGGAATTTCCCACAACATCCACCTCCTCAATTTCCTGATCTGCTGCTCTCTTTGGCCTCCTAGGCCTCAAAGCTCTGCTACTGCCCGCTTGTGAGCTACTGCCACCAGGTTCATCAAACTTGCTCTTTTTAATCCTCTCGGCATGGGAACCTTTCGGCATCTTTACTGTCCTTCCTGGGTTCACAAGATAACACACAAAGTATCAGAACCTAGGAGATAATTGATCAAAAGATTTGAATAGATAAAGAGCTTTCAACAGGATTTGAGTCACCTCAGCACAAAACCGGTCAGACCGGTTCCAAGAACCGGTCAGACCGCTTTTGGTCTGAGCGGAGCCAACTCGAGTTGAAGATCAATTTGGACAGATAAAGATGATATAAGTGCCCAGAAACAGAATGATCAAGTATAGAATTGATAGAGAGCACCTAACAAGTTTTGGGTCAGCTCAGGGCCAAACCGGTCAGACCGGTTCTAGGAACCGGTCAGACCGCTTTTGCCTGGGCTGAGCCAAAACAGGTTGGAGATCGATCTGGACAGATTATGATCAGAAATTTTGAAGAATATTGCAATACAAGATATCCCTAGTCCATATGTAGACAAACACGCTGCATAACAAGGACTTGGGCCCTCACTGCCCAAACCGGTCAGACCGGTTTGCCAAACCGGTCAGACCGCTTTTGGCAGTGAAGATGTAAATCCTTGTTGCGCAAAATGTAGCCAACCAAATTGAATCATCTCTTAGGGATAGGTTCCTAGACATGCCAGAAGATGTTCTACCAAAGGGTTTTGCAAGATATTCAACGAGCTCATAGATCGGGCGATGGAAAGATTTGAATACCTTGAGAGCCTTGAACTCGAGGGGAGATGAAGATTTGAGAGCACAACTTGATGGGGAATCAATCAAACAGCCTTGTGGCACTCAAAAACCGAAGAGAAATTACTTCTTCCTTGGTTGAATCTTCAAATCGCCTTGGAGGCGCCTTCTCACGGGGAAGAACAGGAGAGAGAGAGGAGATGTGGTGAATGGGTATGGTAGGAGAGAGAGGGAATCACGGGCGGCCATAAAATGCATGGCCCACCTTCCTGGGCCAAACCGGTCAGACCGGTTTGGGAAACCGGTCAGACCGGTTTCTCCCAGGGAGCTGGGTTCTGCCAGAAACATCGGATCTTCCGGGAATTTGTCGGATCTTCTGATAATCTTCGGATCTTCCGAGAATCTTGTCGGATCTTCTGATGAACTTCGGATCTTCCGGGCCAGAACCAACTCGAGACAGAGCTACTCGGAACTTCAGGTCGGATCTTCCGATCCAAGGTCGGATCTTGCTTAAAAACTGTTCCAAGACATGTTCCCTTGATCTTAGAAGATATAATGATGAAATTTGTCCTTCAAATATCCAAAAATTTCCACAGAAAAGTTGACCTAGCTGCTTGGGCCCAAACCGGTCAGACCGGTTTGCCCCAGACAGCTGAGATAAGTCCTAAGGTGGAAATTGAGCTCCAAAACTTATTCACTTGATCTGAGAGAATATATGATAGGCAAGGTTTTCAACTTCTCAAGATTGTCCATGAAAAGATAAGATTTCCAATAAATCTATTTTCTTTCGTTTCTTCCGAAAGAAATGTGATCGGATGAGATAGATAAAGATTTATGGACTTGAGAGAAATCTCACTATTTGTGACTAGCCATCAATCAAGCAAGTTTAACAATAGTCACAAATAGATCGACAAAGGTCAACGACCAAAGCTCAAATATTTTCAAAGAAACACACAACCCTAACATGCTAGTTGGATTTTTCAAAATCTATCCTATGTCACACAAGTACATGCACATATATTGAGCACAAAACGACATTAACATATTTGGTTTACACCATTCACCAAGAAAGTGTTAACCAAACATTTAATAGACGCATGAGAGCTTGATATATTTGCATGTACATGCACACTCTAGCATGACAAGGGCCTAGATGCACAAGGTAAATACTAGTTCATAGAAAAACATACCTTGGCCTCTAGTAGAATGTGTTGTGCAATATTGTCAATTTTGTCCATATGGATTCTCTCATGATATAAACCAATTGATCAACATAGAGAAAACGTTAATGTGCACAACACAAGATTTCATAATCAATGACTTTAATAAGAACATGAAAACATAGGTCATTAATTACGAAGACACACAATATAGATCAAATTCCTTATTTTAGTGCATTTTTTTGGTTAGAAAGGATTCATATGCACTAATATTGAAAGATTAAATCATTTTAAGGAATTTGAGCTACATTATGTTGGGTTGTCAAAACATGAGTTGAGAACAAGATTCATGGTGAGAATGACCATAGTGTTACTGTCATGAATCACAAGATGAGTTGACAACTCCAATTGAGAGAAGTACTCTCTCACCATTGAGACTACAAGTTCACTAAGAGAAATGTTAGTCTCAAGGACACGAATATTGAAATAATCTCCCCCTAAATGTGTGCATCATATGTGAATAATATGAGACAGGCACTTTGTCTTGTAAATGACAAGGAAGGGATTAATTCAATATTCGGTCAAGTCACACAATAACTTAACTCAAAATGAAATATGCCAAGTAATCATACCATCATGAAGAATTAATATAGATAACATATGCCAAGAGTGAGAAATACATGAAATGAATCAATTGCATCTTTATTTCTCACAAAATAGCCAAGATCCATCCATCTGAGCCAAACCGGTCAGACCGGTTTGGGAAACCGGTTAGACCGGTTTGGGAAACCGGTTAGACCGGTTTCACTCAGACAGAGAAAGCCAAACCGGTCAGACCGGTTTGGCAAACCGGTTAGACCGGTTTTGCCTCGGATCTTCCGATGGATCATCCGGCCGGTTGGAGTGAGTCACAGAGCCGCCCGGATCATCTGGTCAGATCTTCCGGCCTCAATGTCGGATCTTGTGTGGTATGCCCTGAAAATGATAGACATTTGCTCTACAGAAGAGCTATCAAACATACCACATGACATATGCTTAAATAATTAATAAAAATCTTCATTTCATATGAATGTGCCAAAGTTGCAACTGTCTGGGCCAAACCGGTCAGACCGGTTTTGCCAGACTTGTACCGAGTGGCGTGAATTTCCGATGTTTGATTCCAATTTCGTCGGAACTTGATCCACTGCAATTTTAACACAATATTGCTCTACTATAGAGCCATTAAGAGCATCACATGGCATATATGAGTAAAAGTTCAATAAAGTAGTCTAAGTCACTTTCAAGTGTCACAAGCTCAACACTTAGAAACACTTGATCCTACAAAAGGCACTAGTGACTTAAACTTAATCAATTTAAGCACAAAGTTACCGAGATGACATTGGGTGTAGAGTATGGAGCGGAAGCAACTTTTCTTGGCTTGCTAGTAGATCATTGAAGATTGTCATTCAAGCCAAGTCACCAATGCATCTCATGGTCCCTACAATCTCATCAAGCACGTTTTGGTACCCAACTCGTGTTGGGTCCGATGTTGTTAGTCCAAATATGCTTAGGAACCCAAAATGCTCTTGTGTCGCTCCTTGGAGAACAAGTCACCTTGGTGACACAAGAAGCGTTTGGAGAATCCCCAAGCTTTTCATTCATAGAATGGACAATGTCGGGTTTAGTAGTTTTACCATTGGGACAATCATTACCAAGATGTCCCTTTTCCCGACATGTGTAGCATGTCTTGTGCTTGATGTTGATTACCTTCTTTTTGATAATCAATTCTTCCTTGAATTTTGCTTGGGCTTTGAGAAATCCTTTGTTGAGCTTGATAGAGGGCTTCTCTTGGTGAAGTCCCTCCTTGCTTGGACAAGAAGCAATTTGATGCCCTTTCTCAAAGCAACCATAGCATCTTCTTTTCTCCATATTTCTTTGTCTTTTGGAGAGAATTGGCTTGCTTTCTATCCTGTTGCCTTGCTCTTGGCTTGTATTGGACTTGACTTGTTTCTTGCAAGAGTTTTGCACGATTGATCCCTTCTCAAGCTTCTTCACCATGGATTCACGGTTATCTTGAGAAGGTTGTGCATTGCTCTTCCCTTTAAGAGTTGTCAAGTTCTTTGTGAGTCTTTCCACCTCTTGCTTGAGTTCTTCATTTTCTTGAGCAATGAGGTCTTCACAAGACTCTACACACACTTTATCATACCAAGATTGTTTTGCTTGAGAGCAACAAGGGTTAGCACATGATAAATTATATTGAATTGGAGAACATGTGCATATGTGAGTTTGAGATTCAATAGATTTTAATGAAGTAATCATAATCTCATGAGCAATATCTGATGAAGCATATGATTCTACAAGTTCTTCATGAGAACACAAGAGTTCATCATGCTTCACTTGTAGCATCTCATGCTTGCTAGCAATAAATTCCAATTTTTGCTTGAGCATTTTATTTTCTTTTTCTATGGAAGCCAAATGAATAGCATCACAAGCATAATCATCAACAATTGCATCATACTTACAAACCAAAGCGGCGTTTGTGAGTTTGACTTCCTCAAGCTCTTTGATGAGAGCTAGGATAGTCTCATCCTTCGTGTCTTTCGCCTTCTCTTCTTCTTTGGACTTGTGAAGCATGAGTACCTCATCATTGGAAGATGATATAGCTTGTGAGCTTGAGACTTTGCTTGCACGGCGTCGGCCTCCCTTCTTGTGGCTAGTTGCACGCTTCCTGCCCAAACCGGTCAGACCGGTTTGGGTAACCAGTCAGACCGGTTTCAGCAGAGAAGCGGCAGCTGAGCCGTCTTGCTCTTGTGGCTCCACGGTGGTTGTCACATGAGGCTTGGTGCATGTATTTGGTGTTGTAGAGCACTCCTCATGTGACTTGGCTCTTGTTTGGTCTTGCGTGTCGCTTTTGATGTTGCCGTATAGCTTCTCAATTCGAGCCCAAATAAGATGAGCATCGAATAGAGTTGCTTCATCTTCTAGAATCAATTCTCTAACTTCATCACTCACAACATCAAATAAGAAGTTAGCGACACGAGCGTTGAGTTGAAAGCAGTTCATTTCATCCTCGGTTGGGTTGGACATGCTCCAATCAACGCAAGGACGATCAATGCCTTCAACTACAACCCTCTCAAGAATAGGACTCATAGTCCTAAGATCATTAAGCACATTACAAGACCAAATTGAATAGTTTGAGCCGTCACTAGCTGGTGGCTCATATGTTACCTCACAAGTGGTCGACATCTTTCCTCACGGCGGTTAAGCTTGGATGTGAGGCCAAGCTCTGATACCAATTGAAAGGACCTTGATGTCACCTAGAGGGGGGGTGAATAGGTGAATCTGCAATTTAAACAACTTTTTCGCACAGTTAGTACTGAAACCGGTCAGACCGGTTTCCAAAACCGGTCAGACCGCTTTAAGCGGTCAGACCGCTTTGCTAAAGCGGTCAGACCGGTTTTCCACAGAGAAAACCAACTATGCAAATTAACCCCCTCTACGAGTTCTAGCACAAACCAAACTTGATGATGGGCTCTTGTAGATGATATCAAGCAGGTCCACTAAGTCCCTGCACACAATTAGAGCACACCCAAGTAGATCGAAGCGGAAGCGAATATAAATGCTAGAATTGAACTTGTGAAGGTAAACAAGGAGACAATGATATGTTTCCCGAAGTTCGGAGTTCACCGCTGCCACTAAGGCTGTCACAAAGACACGATGAATCCTAGTCTCCGTTGAGGGCCTACGAAAGGCGGGCTTATCCACTCCAAGCCACTTTCCTCGGTATCACTAGCTTTTGACCCTTTTCCACGAAGGAGGCAAGGCCAGCCTTTACAACCAATCCGTGGCTTACCACACACGAGGTAGCTCACCGGCGACGCCTAACCGTCTAGGAGGATCACCTCCAAGAGTAACAAATGCTCCAATGGATGCTTGGCTTCACCGGAAGTGCTCAACACTAAGGATATGCTCTATATAGCTGATAATTGCTATCACTTGCTATCTATTGCTCATACACATACATCCCTCAACCCAAATCCAAAGATATGAACTAAATCAATCAACTCTCACAAAGAGAGGTTTGGGGAGAGCTTGTTGGTGCTTGGGTTAGCTCTAGGCGTGCAAGAATGAATGGGCAACCAGCACCCCTCAAAGGAGAGGGGTAAGGGGTATAAATACCCCACACAACACAAACTAGCCGTTATAGCCGTTGGAAACCGGTCAGACCGGATTCCCAAACCGGTCAGACCGGTTTACAAACTATACTAGCCGTTACACCTGTCAGAGCCCCAAACCGGTCAGACCGGTCAGACCGGTTTGGGTCGAGTCAGCACACTTCAGTCCCAAACCGGTCAGACCGGTTTCCCAAACCGGTCAGACCGGTTTGGGTGGACTTCAGCACACTAAGTCCCCAAAGAACACCACTCTCAAGGCTATCTCACAAGGGTTAAACTATGAGCACTTTTTGGTGTATGCCAAGACAACTAATGTTGCATCCCTCTTGATAGTACGACATTCCTAAACTCAAGATTAAAACAATAAATAGAATCTACCACTTGAGCTTGTAAATCTTCATTGATGCCATACTTGATCATTCTCAATTTTGAGGGCTTCAACATCTTCATATTGATGAGCAAATCCATCTTGAGCCAATGACTTAGAATTTCCATTGTATGAAAGAATTCATAAGCCATTCCACTATATGATCAAATAAAGATTAGATGCTTCGCATTGCTTCACTTGATATGACTTGATCGATGTATAGAACCCAAACTATAATGCTAGACCTTTCCACCAACAAAGTCATTCGGCTACAAGACCAACTTGCCCTTCACCTTGCTAGGAACGTCACTTGCATCTAGCTTGATCCCTTCCATCCTCTCTTGCCAAATTAAGCTTTGCTTTGCATTGCATCATCATAAAAACCACGTTGAATTCCATTTCTTCAATTGATTTGAAATATCTTCAATATTTTCTTTGGTGAATAACTTGTCCATAAGCATCAATGTACTTGAGACCATATACTAACCATGGAATTATGTCTCAATTTGAATGTAACCATAGCCATGGATCAAGCCCAAAGAAATCCTAATTTCTTCAAATGATTTATCCCAAAACCTTTGATAAGTATCTTATTAAGTGAGACCAACTAATATGCTTAAGTCCTTGTCTCATTTGTCATTTCCAAACACTTGTCATTTTCTAGTTTGATTGCATGGGATGATTACCACTTGTTTGCTTTCTTGTCTTTTATACCAATAATGAGCTTTTTATTCTTCAATAATCATATTCCTTGAATATCCATAAGAATAGAAACCTGCTCATATGCTTAAGCAAACAAGTTAAATAACTAATCATGTTGTCATCCAAAATCACCAAAACATATAAGTGCCTAGATGCACTTTCACCGTCTCTAGCCGAAATTGTTGATCCAAAATCCCCTAGCATGAGCATAAAAAGTGTATCTAGTACTTCAACGCTCGGGGGGCAACAGAACAAAGGCAAAGGTGATGGTTGCAATACAACCAGTCTGGCCGGTGACCAGACCGGTCTGACCGCTTCACCTAGGGCTTCAAAAAATAAATTAAAACCAAAGATGGTTAAGCCAAAGAAGCCTGAGATTGGTGTTTGGAAAACCATTGAATCCAAAGGCCGTCATAAGCATCAAAGAGAAAAGCCGAAGTACAACAAGAAACTTCCGGCTAAGTCTCAAAGACAAAAGATTGTCAATGATGCTAGTCGGTCTAAAAATTCCAAACAATCAAAATCTTCTCCTAGAGAGAAGTTCCATAATCAGAATCGGCAATGGAATAATTCTCACAAATCAATGTCGTTTTCACCGTATGGATCACCTACACCGATGCCATGGGAGTCTTGTTTTAATATGCCTTATTCTTATTCTCCTTGGTATTATAATTCATATATGTCGTCTCTTCCTAGATATTTATGTTCAGATTATATTACTTATAGGGAGCCGGTAATTAATAAGCCATCACCTATGCATAATGACCATTTTGATCAAAAGAATCGGTCCACACAGAAAAATAAGCGTAAGGTGATTAAACAAGTCTATCGTGTCAAAAAAGATGGAAGAGTAAATAAAAATCCAGATTTGACACTAGACATAGAAAAGCCGTGTATTGGAAAATCATCTGCTAGTTATGTTGATCAAATTGTCTCCAATGATAAGCATGTCGCAAATAATATAGCTGAGCAACAATCATGCTCGGCTGGGGGGCAAGATGATCTCAAAGTTACTGGTTCTAAAGGAACCGGTCTAACCGGTGTTCCGGCCGGTCTGACCAGTCATATCAAAAGTTTTGGTAGAACTGCAAGCGTTACTCCAAAGAGTAAGGCGGTGAAGAAGAAACCAAGCTTTGCTGAATTGTTACATAAATATCAGAAGATAGCCGAGCAAAAGCAAAGCAATCGGTTAAGAGATCAAAGTTGGTATTCATCATCACCAAAAGAAAAGAAGCATCAACGGTCATCTCATTATTCTTCAACATTTATTCCGGCGATGCATGTGCCATGGAATGCGTATCCAAGTATACCTAATTACAATTCATGGTTTTGGTATAATCTTTGGTCTTCTTTTTATAATTATCAATATTATGCTTCTGATGTATCAAGGAACTACGGTTGGTTGTCATGGCCATATCAAGATTTCAATTATTAGATGACCTGATCATTGAAGATTATTTTTTGGCACGCAAGCTTTGCCAAAAAACAGGGGGGCATATGTTGACAACAAAATTGGCACGGACCGAGGGACGGTTTGGATCTGTAATTCGAGTAGGTTTAGGATTCTGAGTTTTGTCCCATATTGTAAACCGACCTAAAGGGGTACGACTTCCCCACCCTGTAAATATAAAGGGTCATGGCCGATTGAGAGACATCCCCAATCGAATCTATCAAATCTACCTTTTATCGTTTTGCTTTACTTTTATCTCTTTACCCTTCTCTTACATCCCTACCATGTTGTTCTTTCTTCGTCTCTATGTCGATTGAAGGCGTTCTAGGTGGCCTGCCGATCCTAGAACAACCCAAGGTGCGCCTGTCCTGACGGGGTCCCTCCCGGACGAGCGTTCATTGGTCTTTCGCCGGGCACCGCCGGCGAAACCGGTCTGACCGGTTATCAAAACCGGTCTGACCGCTTTACGCGGAAGGGCAGCAAGGAGCTACTCCGCGTGCTTGTTGTTGGCGCGATCTCCTGTCAACACTTTCACAATCGGGTCATTTTTGTCCCTAGGCTGATGTGGAGCACCATACATCTTATTCGCTACGGTTATGAAATTCCATTTCTACCCTTACCCCTTTTTCCATCTTGGACTCATAATCTACTCGTTGCACAAAATGTTGATATTTCTCCTTATATGCCTCAATAGAATAATATTTATGCACATTTGTGTTGGCTCTTCAGTGATCTTGAATAGAGCAGTATATATATGTGCACAAGGAATTTTAGAAACTTTTCAATATGGCCATTTTCGAAGTTGAGGGACTAAAGGTAAGGGCATAAATGGATTTTCATGTGCTAAAGGCCCTTTAGCACCGGGTCTATACAGCACCCGGTGCTAAAAGCCCCCCTTTAGCACCGGGTCTTCGCACCACCCGGTGCTAAAGGCCCTTTAGCACCGGGTCTTCTACACCCGGTGTTAAAGGCCGTAACTGGCGCCAAACGAAAATTGGGGGCCTTTAGCACCGGATTTTAGATCAACTCGGTGCTAAATGCCCAGAATTTTCGTTTGGCGCCCAGTTTCCAAACCGGCCTTTAGGCCATTCACAACATTCTTCCCTTTGGTTGCTTCGGCTTGATGCGGCCGAACGAAGACCATAGGCTGCTGTAAATCCATAGTATTAACAGGGAAAGGAGCTTTGTCCACTTGCATTTCATGAAATGTCAAACGACCTTCATTTATGGCCGATTGAACCTGTCGATGAAACACATTGCAATCATTAGTGGCATGAGAATAAGTATTATGAAACTTGCAATATGCACGCCTTTTCAATTCTTCAAGTGGAGGCAACTTATTAGATAATTTAATATTCCCAGATTTTAACAATTCATCAAAGATACGATCGCACTTGGAAACATCAAATGTAAATTTAACTTCTTCTTGCCGACCTTTAATAACCGGCTTAAGTGATGTACAAGAATAAGTTTTTTCTTTAGAGGGCCATACAAATTCAGCAGCAAGTACTTCTTTATCACTATCGCTTGAATCATCAGACTCATAATCAATCATATGAACATTGGAACGACGTGATCTAGAAGTATCTCTTTCTTTTTCTTTATTCATTCGGTTTTCAACAACTAAAGCTCTAATTTAAACTTGTGCAACCGAAAGAAAATCAGATCCCTCTATTCTATCTCTTATGGACGATCTTAAACCCTTTAAGCAAACTCCATGGCTCTTTTCGCCGCCTCGTACTCGGCGTCCAGCGCGGGGTCCACGCCGCCCTCGCCGTCCACGGCCACGTCGCAGCAGTACATGCCGGGCCCCGGCGGCGGCGGCGCGGTGGCCCTGAGCCTGCCGTTGATCTCCGCCCAGTAGCGCTTCTTCGCGGCGAGCAGCGCCTCGACGGCGCCCGAGTCGTCCCAGCGCGCGACGCCGCCCTCGGGGTCGGCGTTCAGCCCCACGCCCGGATCCATCACCTTCCGCCACGCCACGCCGCCACCGACCGACGCACCGGCGGCGGGCGAGGCGGGCGCCGGCAGCACCACGGCCGCGCCGACGACGACGCCGTCGTCATCGGGTAGGTCCTGCCGATCACCGCTGCTGCCATCGCGTCCCGATCGTCGACGTCGACGACGTGCTACCACTGATGATGTTCGATCGAAAAAGGGTTCGCGAGTGTCGAGAAGATGGGGATATGGAGATCGACGTGCGTGCAGATGGAGGGGGCAAGAACAATGTTGATTGGGGCAGCCGCTGGCTCCGTGATGCTTCTTCTTGTTTATGTAGACGTGTGGGAGACGACGGCGCGTCCGATGGGTTTCGGTTCGATCTTGGAACGCACTTCATTCAGTTCGGCGCCACGTGTGGATCCGAGTCCGACTTCCGACGCGCAAGCGCCTTGTAGGCTTCTTAATTTGCGAAATCGGATTCGAGTTCGGTGAGGCCTGAGTTTCGTTCGAAACGAACAAGAGGCGCGTGTCCTCAAGGAAAGGGAGTCCAGCCGTGCTCATGTTTTTATCTCTTTTTTGTTTTACAAATGCCAGCGCACAGTCCGACTACGCATCAAAGCAAACACCCATATGCAACAGATCAATTTACCGTCTGCAAAAAGCTAACGATTCACTGTTAGAGAATGGAGGAAAAATTACAGAAGTTTGCATTGCAGCATGCATGCAGGAGGCCGGGCATCAAATGTCCAAACGGATGACGCATGCAAACATTTTTAATCAATTTGTGCAGCGATGATGAAGATTACACAACTAAATCATTCGACCGGGAGCTCTGGTGAGGAAATTGATAATCTATTGGTTGTTGTAATTTGTAAAAGCATTGGCGAGATGGTTCATACATGGACCATGTGCGATCTGCGTGGGATAATAACGTGTCAGCTAATCTCGGTCAGCTGTGTAATAGAATTTCGCAGGTTCAGAATGTGGCTCCTGATAACCTTGCTACCGAGTTATCTTTCATTCAATCCTTAGATTTTTCTTTAAAACTCAAGTTTTAGATGGAGCTTCGATATATCACAAACCTAAAGACACTCTCAACTTAATCTCACCATAGAAACCTGATGCCTCTAACCCTATGCTGAAACTTGCCACAGTTGAAGAAGACTGAATAGGAAGGAGAGTAGAAAATCTAATGTTGACATATGGAAAAAAGCACTGCAAGCACATGGAATTAGCTAAATAACCATAAAACCAGGAAAATCATAGTATATAGGGATTAAAACACCATATTCAACTTTGGATCTTAGTCAAGAATAAGATACTGTATTTTATTACAGGCTGAAACAAGCTGGAGTGCCATTTGGTTGATCAAGGATAAGGAAACATACCCAGAGGACAAAGCAATACAGAAGTTCATAGTCCTGCGAGCTTTCCCTGTAACAATATGCGTGCATGCATGTCCTTCGCAAGTAACAAACCCGCCAAGTGTTTCAACTATTTTGTTTCAGAAGCTGCAAAATAGCAAAGTATTGCACTGATGAAAAAAAGAGAAAAAGAAAAGACATGCGAGCTTTGTGTGATCACAATTAATGAATTTTTTTGACAAAACTTATGCCATGTAACAACTCTGCAACTTCCTGTGAGTTTATATCTCATTTCGTGACACTACAGAAAGATAATCTTGTCTGCTGAAAGAGTATGCAGCTTTTTGTAAAAGAAAATTGCAATTTACTTCATCGTGTGAATGACCATTTGTTCAAGAAGCATATTTGAAGCTTTTCTGAACCTAAGATATGTTGTTTATCTTTTCCCAAACATTAATGTGATGAACTTATCATATATATTTTACCTTTGTTAGGCGTGCCTTCTTTTCTTCATCTGCAATATTCATGAGCATGATTGTAGGGCTACCATTAGAATGGATAACGGCATTCTCATCTCCAGAAGTTTTATTTTCAAAAACTCCCATGCTAGGAGCAGTATGCTCTTTAGGAATAAGATGCACTGAATTTCCAGGGGAACTGCACAAGTAATTGGCATGGGCGTCATTTTGATTCGTGTCTTGGAAATTGCCACCATCATTGCTGCATCTTATTCTTTTTGACTTTAGTGACGATGAAGACATTGCATATATACGTTTCTTTGGCTCTTGCTCAGATAATGAGCTTTCACTACAATCAATGCGAGCTTCATTTCTTGCCACCTTTGCAGCCTTTCTGTCATTACGACGTTTATATGTCTTGAGGATCTCACTTAGCGGGACATTGGTATCATCAGGAGAGATGCCTGCAAGAAGAACCTTATAAAACAGTAGAAAACATAACAATTCGAATATGTTTTGAATGCACAGAAGTTTATATAGTGTTAAGTTCGTGTATGTACCAATACCAACAATATCAATAAAGATTTATATATGTGTATTTTCGTTGATAATAATTGACAGTGATACAAGTTATTGAATAAAATTCAATTTCACTCTCACAACATCAGTAGTTAATTCAGAAATAAAAATTGAAGTAAACACAATAGAAGAGATTCATTCAAGCAAATATATCATCACTGTATTGCTCTATTAATGGAGGACAAAACATGAGACTAGTGCTCTACTAATCTGTTGAGTGTAACAATGCAAAACAAAAGGAGAGAAACATTGTCCCTGAATCACTATAGGAGAACTCAAAATTCATGACTGTAAATCTCATAGCATGTAGATTGCATCAGACTTAAATTTGCTATGACACAGGCTCCAGAAAATGCATATTAGAGATTTGAAAACTAAAATGTTACATGATTAAGTCATGTAGACTTACTATCTGGTGCTACAGTGTGAAGTGGAGTTGTCTGGAGTTTCTCGCATGTTTGCAGGATTGGCAATTCCTTCTTTAGGTGTGCAACCATGAGTGTTGATCCTCCAGGAAAGCATAATGATCTCTTTATGTCAGCCCGTACTGGAATCTTTCGAATCTTACCTTTAGTATCCACTTCTCCAACAGATACAAAATCCTGCAGTGCATTCAAGAAATAATGCAAAAAACACATCAGCACAACATACTGTTCTTGATCTAATACATACAGTAGGTACTCAGAAATCATCATAGAATCTAAGAACTTTTTCCTAAAAGTTTTTTATCAGGAAGGATCATAACATTTATACATGTTCCAGACTGGCAGAATACATGCACTAACATAACAAGTTTAGTATTTGTTTCCATCAAATTGCCATGTCACCCTACCAGAATACAGTGTCTGAATTGTAGTATCAAGCTTAATGCTTATGGATTGGAATTGCATGCTGGCTTTATTTCTCCTTCAAACCTAGGTGATTAACATATGATCACAATACTAATACAAGCATTGAATTGTTAAGTAACAGCATATGCACCCAAAAAGAAAACAATGAGTTATCAAACACGCTCTTTCACTTGCCTGTTTTATCCAAAATCCCTCAGAGACCTTATCTGCCCAGCAGAATATGGTTGTGACACCAACATTTTGAAGCCTCTGGGACAGTTCCTTATACAAGAGTTGGCCAATACCCTGAATTGAACATCAAAACAACCAGGGGCAGCCATGAGATGCCTCGAATAGAGTTCATAGACAACCGCATGCATTCGAAACAATATTCTGTATTCTGTTTCTTGCATAAATACCATAATTGGAAGTTACACTGGTAATGCATCAAACAAAGAGTTTTGCAGGAGATTCATTTAAAGAGTACTTCCTCCATCCCAAAAAACAAGACATTATAGAAATTTTAGGACAGATTAAGGAGAGAGTAAAATGACCTTGATTGCCCCTAATTATTAGTCATATTTGACACTAATTAGTTGTTGCATGCCCATGCACTTACTAAAAATAGTAGAATGACTTATTTTTTGAGACAAATTTTGAATCCTATAGTGTCTTCTTTTTTGGGACGGAGGGAGTATGTGTCTAAGATATAAAGTATGAAAAGATGACATTCAAGCAAAATTGTTCTCCTCAGCATCTAATATTTACCATGTATTCTGTTTCTTGCATAAATACCATAATTAGAAGTTACACTGGTAATGCATCAAACAAAGAGTTTTGAAGGAGATTATCATTTAAAGGGTATGTGCCTAAGATATAAAGTATGAAAGGATGACATTCAAGCAAAATTGTTCTCCTCAGCATCTAATATTTACCATGTAAAACACAGTAGATTTACTGAAATGAAAGAAAATTGAGAAGTGTGTAAAAGGCAAACAGTTTCCACTACTGTTCCTGCAATACATGCATATGCTGCTACAATTGTTTTTTTTTTAAAAAAGGAAACAAGATGTGAAAATCTCATACTCAGTAGTGACTGGGTGTTACAGCTCCTAATAAGAAATATGATTATGGGTAACAGTCAAGAAGGCCCTAGAGATTATTGAAATTTACTAAAGAATCTAGATAAAATTTTATGAAACATGCAAAGGGCGCATACCGCACGTTGATGAGATGATCTCACAACTGCCAGAGGTATTTCAGCATACTGAGTGTCAGCTGGCACGATCTGATATGATATGGCTGCTATAATCTGAATGAAAAGAGTAGCAGTCTTCGGTGAAACCCATCATAATAGTTTGAGCAGAACCAACACATAGGTAGAATATTTCATTTCTCTTCCATAATATCCAGGGTAAGTCAGTGCACTTTGTTTCTAAGGATTATGATTTGTACCACTACTGT
Source organism: Echinochloa phyllopogon (assembly GCA_033239725.1). Classification (NCBI taxonomy): domain Eukaryota; kingdom Viridiplantae; phylum Streptophyta; class Magnoliopsida; order Poales; family Poaceae; genus Echinochloa; species Echinochloa phyllopogon. The sequence goes on along the minus strand of BTCW01000003.1, from coordinate 26,633,281 downwards.
GCGGCTTATTAGTTATCTTATAACAAGTTTCCAACATAAATATATCAAAATTCAAAATATGTGTCACAGTAATTTAATTACTTTATAGTTCTTCTAAGTTATTCACAGAAAAATAGGCTGTTGATGTTCACTAGTTAATGGTGCACACTAGATATAAATGTTTGCACACGAGATGGTGCGCGAAACAATTGGGAAGTGGATAAAATAGGTATGTTGCACACAAGATATAAATGCTTGCATAAGAGAGGTTGTGCTAAATCAATTGGAAAGTGGATAAAATTAGGATAATTATGACATACTAGAAAGAAAAAGGGAATATGTAATCAAAATTTAATATATTGTCTGGATCAATTGATGTCTTCAACTTGTCGATCAGTCCATGATTAGCCATGTAGTAGTACATGGGTAACTGACAAAATGGCTCAATTATGGGACCTAGAGTGACTAATTGTCAACTGGTGCAACTAATCATTTGTCCCTGTACAGGCGACATGGTGTTGCTTCTCAATTTCAAGCATGGAAACTCACTAGGAAGTGGTGGAACTATATATTCAATTAAAAACAAGTAATTAACCAACTCATCACCTCTTAATCTCATGCTGTACAAGATGTGTTATTTCATGCTGTAGATTATTAGAGGCTTGTTGGGATTACTCAATTGACTAGGCGACCAATTGAACAAGTCAGTCCTCTAGCAAGTTGACTTGATCAACACTAAATAACCTAGGAGCATATGAACTATCTACTTGATTTACAGGATGTTAAATTTCTTGTTTATTGGCTTAGTTAATATATTTAATAATACCAAGCGAGTTGTCAAACAAAATAACCCAGAGTAGTGTTTAGAGTTTAGACACCATACAGTCAAATGGAACAACAAATTGGCAAAATGGTAAAGATGTTTACCTCTTCATCCTGTGCAGCAGGGCTAGACATCAGAATTAGAGTCTTGTACTTCCTAGGGAACAGGAACTTAAAATCAGGACATTAACTCTTTATTATAGTCTAATAATCAAAATATGAGTGGTGCCAAGGCAAAAACTCCAGTGAAAATAATTTTATCAGTACCATTAATCATAAGTTATAAGTAACATCCCAAGATTATGAATGAAGTTACGATAAAGAAAGAAAAGGAAGTTCATACCCATTAGTTGTGCATTTTTCAAGAAAGCTTGACTTTCTCCCAGTGTCAGCAGCATAGTCCATAGAAGGTAGTTCTTGTTTATAAAGCGTTAGTACTTCCTGAAAATATCAAAAGAATGCACATGAACTATCATGCATTTAAGAAACAAAAACGATGATGAATACAACTTGTGGCTACAATAAGATATTGGCACATATATCTTGTATAACAATTGCTCATGGCCATAATTTCTGCAACTTCCCCTTTTCTTTCTGAACGCTGTCTAACCGAGCATTCTAATTTCTAACAACTTGAGGACTGTAAAATTCTTATAAGGTATAGCATACAAAATTCTAATAGCTCATGGTGCCCGAATTCTTAAACAAATGTTGCAAACTAGATTACCTGAAGCAGTGACTTGGTATGGCTATCTGCGTCGCCCGGATTGAGGAGGACGAACTGAGAAACCCCGCCTACACATATAGGAATATAGCATACAAAATTACATGACAGAGATGAATAGAATCGCAATCGAATCCAGACAAAAAAATGGTTGCAGACACAGCAACCCACTAACCGACGCCATCCGAAGCGCTCTTCGGATCCTCATGAACTGCACAAGCACCCAAAAAATGAAGTATCAGTGGAAGAATACATGAATCGATCGTTTCGATTAAACTGCGAAACCGAATGAAGGGCAAGCTCCACATCCATGTAAGGAGCGTAGTAGCGTACCAGAGACGACGACCTTGGCGCCCCTGGGCCCGGAGACGTTGAGCCCCTGCTCCGTGGGCTCGCAGCGCAGTCCGCTTCCGTGGATCTCCACCTTGCAGTTGCCTGCCCAAGCAAACACTTACTCCTTACCACTCCTTAGACGATCCGAGAGCAGGAAACTGAACGAAATCGATCGATCATGGGGTGGTCAGATCGGCGGCAGGGTTTCGCTTACCAACGGAGAAGGCCGGGGGCGGCTCCGGCTCGGCCTTCGTCTTCCGCGGCCTCCCCATCTGATCCGAGAAGAGACCTCCCGCGCTGGTCGCGGATGGGGACGGATCGGGGTCTGGGGAATCGGGAGGAGCTTGAACGCGGTTTCGAGGGAGTTGATTGATTGGAGTTTTATCGCGTTCTTCTTGGGAAGCGAACTGTTGGGGGCGGATGGAAATTGGAGTTTGGGCGGAAATTCTTTTTCAGGAAGGCGGGAAAGAGGGGAAATGCCGCGGCCGCCCGCCCGCAGCAGGGCGGTGGATTTTATCGCCGAGGAAATGGAGGAATGCTTGCTAAGTTTTGGGCCGACCAACTGTTGACGCCTTGTTGGGCCAAGCAAGAGCCCATCTGACGCTAGTTCTTGGGCTGTTTGGCCCAGATGATCTCTAGTTGGCCCAGCACATCAGCATTTTTTTTGGGGGTTTCTTGTGGAAGACAACCGAACTTTACGTCCTGTTGAAACGCGAGACATGGAAACAAACTTTGCGAAATTCGTATGAAAATCCAATGTTGCAAAGTAGCTTCTACATACTACCTTGGAACGAAACTGAATCCTGAGACAAAGAGCACTCTATCGACCGGCTAACGGTGTGCACACATGCAACAAAGATACAGAGCGTGAGCACGCAACGCAAATCCGACACACGACACTACCTCAGCCGCAAGCAATTAGCAACCCAGTCGGATTTTAGCAATCAGGAACCGAAGAAACTAGCTACGCGGAGACACGGTTGCCTGGCTGGTACTAGGGGCACTTGGGCCCTCCCCGCTTGGTCGTCTTCCAGTTGTCGTAGCAGGGGCAGGATGCCTTGTTGCCGTAGGTGCCGGCCGGCAGGCACAGGCACGCCGCGCAGCACCTGCGGCAGAAGAAGAGGCACGGCTTCCGGTACGCCGTCGACGAGCACCGCGCCGCCGCACTCTGTTGCAATTGCAAGCACGTACACACACAGCAAGACAAAGACATGAGCTTAGTTTTCTCCCTTAATTCATGCATGCTCAATTAATGCGTAGTGCCATTCTTTGATCGACCAGCAGAGATCGCGCGCGTTTTTACTGACCTTGGGGATGGAGGCTGCCGGGGGTGACACTGTACTGCAAATCCATGAACAGAAGATCGAAGGCAAATCAAGAGCTGATGAATTCGATTGAGGAACGAATACATGTGTTGCGATCTTATATCCGTCATCATCGTGTTGGCATGCATGCATGTGCAGTACAAGTATGTATACTCACCGCCGGGGAGGTGGTGCGCTGGGGCTGGGCCGGTGGAGGAGCAGCGGAGGAGTTTGTCGCGGGGGAGCAGGCCGCCGGTGCCGGAGCTGGCGGCGGCGACGGGACGTAATAGTAAGCGGCCTGGATCGGGACAATGCTTGCAGGTTTGGTAGCTTCTGGCGCGTGGCCGCGCAGCGGCAGCCGGCAGGGCGTCGTGGCGCTTGGAGCGTATGCACTTGCGGCAGGTGCCAGCAGCGGCTACTCTGCTAGGAGAGCCCGTGCGTGACCACTGCCCACTTGCATTGCATGGCTAAATGGCTGCATTGTTCATTGTTGCACGTCGCCCCCACCATTGGAGGAGAGCGAAGAGGTCGGCGGTCAGTGGCCACCAGCATCCCCTCCCCGGACGCATGCCCTCCCGCGGCAGGCGGCAGCAAATCTATCGGCAGGGAATGGGACGACTCGGGAGTTGGGGTCGTTTCGTTGGACTTTGCCTGATGCCGGCCATATCCTCCCTCCCGTGACTGCATCCGTGATTCCGTGACCTTTGTATAGTATCCGCACTAGCGATCAAAAATCTTCAGCTGCCGTCGGCATCCGCGTCTGTCGTATGAGAGAGAGAGAGAGAGACAGGACATCAGTGTGCAAGGCTCAACCTATCTTGGACCTGGGTACAGGATCCCGCGAGCCTGTGCCCTGAACTGCCTGATGCGTGTGTTGAGTGCTTGAGTTCAGTTCACGCACAGGCTCCAGCTTTTCCAGTTGGGACTTGAGAGTTCAGGATACTGTAGAATGAACTAATTAAAAGTTCTTAGGCGATCACTTTGCTAGTTCAATCTAGCGCCTATCCTATAATTCATCCAGCCATCCTGGACTGAGATCAAATGCAGTGGTAACTGCATCACAAGCAGCATCACAAATTTACGAAACAGCCACTGAAAGAAAGAGAAAGGAACATGTCCACATGGATCAATGGATTAATGTATCTGACGATTTTCATGCACCGTGTGCACAAGTTTTGGCTGCAAAAGGTGTTCCAACACCTGCAAATGGGGTCACAAAACCACAACCACCAATTGGTACACGGTTTATTTCAACATGATCGAGAAAGATAAACAACTGACTTCCTATCCATCAGCAGGTGACCACAGAACAGCTTTAGGTCATGCACCCACTGGGGCAAGACGGTAAGCTACAGAAAATTGATTCCGTGTCCATACAACTTCTGGGTGAAACAGCACCCTCAAACGGGTAAAAAGAAATGCTCTTATTTTGCCTGTGGATGCGAGGCGATGAAGTCGACCGCCGTCTTGATGGAGTCAATCTTCTCTGCCTCATTGTCAGGGATCTCGAATCCAAATTCTTCCTCAAACGCCATTACAACCTCAACGGTATCCAAGCTGTCAAGTCCAAGGTCCTTTTGGAAATGTGCAGTGGGCGTCACCTGCAAAATTTCATGCAGAAGCAGCTGGTTAGATTGCTATGAATTTATGTTCTCTAAACATTTTCCATACCACCAAAAGTTCAGTACATAGAGAGCTACTTTATTGGCTCTAATTTGCAATACTGCACAGTGTGGAGTCCACAAAACTACCATTCCAACCGAACAAGAACAAGTTGTTTGCGTATTTTTTACAGCATTGGCCATTTATTTTGACCTCCTACATAAATGCAATTATTTCAATAAAACACTGCACTAAAAGCAGATAAAGAGCAATGCATGCCCTAAAATTCTTGAATATTGTTAACCCTGTTAATTGTTATGCTGTTTCTTGTACTAACTATAATTAGACACCAGCACACAAACATTACTCGATTAGACACACAAAATAATACCACGCCTGTTTCTCAACCACTGACAATCACTAAGGCCAAAGTTTCAAGAAACATGTAGAGTTTTTATCTCATCCTTCGCTGCGAAGTTGAATGATTAGTAACAGGCATATCTGGTGCGCCGTTGGCAGGCATGCTACAGCAATAGCACTAAGCTTAACTGAAAGTACTCAACTCACACATAAGTTAATTCATTACGCTACTCAGGGTATTAATTCCTGCTTTGCAAATATTCTCAGTTATCACCAGTAGAGTTGAAAACCGGTCTTACTGGTTTCTTTCTCGGATTTCTCAATTTTCCCACCCAGTGAAATTTTCATGCAAAAATGAATTTTTGAGCAAAGTTGAGGTAAATTTTCTATGAAATTTGGATCAGATTCAAAATTCAACCAGTTTGTTTTGACCAGTAAATTCATCTACCAGTCCACACAGGTAACAAGAAACCAGGTTTCCTGTGGTTAGCGGCCAGGATTTTTTCCTCGGAGTCTACTTGACCTCAGGTTAACAACCCAGAGGGTTCAAATAAGTTGGCCAAAATTAAGAGTCTACACCAGTAACATTTTATCCCAACAAAGGCAAGCAGCAAATTATGTAAACACCATTCGGCAGGATCCATTCACAATCAACACTCTTTTCCCCCACATTTCAAGTGAACATTCTTTCCTAACTCAAGCCTACTCATGCCCAATTTATCAAATTCCAAATTAGAGAAGTTCATTAGAAACAAAGAAAATTAGCTATTCAGAGAGGTGCAAAAGCCCACAGTTTCTTAATGAATTGAAGCAGCCATAGAGCATTTAGTTGAATTTAAAAATAAGATCAGGAATCGAGTACACTAAGTTCCGAGACTGAAAGATAATTGCCAGTACCATACTTGCATGTCACATATATTAGGCACAAACTGTAGAACACTGTTAAACTAACTTCAAACCTATGAACCACAAAAGCAATATTACTTTTGACTTGTAACAGTACAAATTTCATGAAACAAAACATGTACAACAGTTTAAGCAAAAGCAAGAAAGTCAGCTCCTACCATCTAGTGATTCAACACAACGAGAGTAAGGGTTCCATTGATGCTAACTAAATTTAGATGGAAAAGACTGACACATTGTAATGCCGGTGATTTTGGGTTTGCTATCAAACACACCCAAGCATTTGAGTTGACTAAAATGAAACTGACTCAAATTTGCTCTTGCAGCCAGATCTAGGCATAGATATTGCAGTTTCAATCACCATAATCATGAGATTAGGCTATGGTACTAGTAATAATTTGCTCACGAGCTCCACAATTCTATGAAAAACAAAAAAAAGGAAATCAAAGGCTTCAGAAGCTAATCATAGATTCAAAACTGAGTTTAAAAACAACAGCCTGAAGGTAAGGTAATATGCAACATCTCAACAAGATGGGGACACGAGAATTAGTAGTTTCCCAGCTACTACCACGGGGCTTAAAGCCATTTCAAGTAGCAATGTCAGAACTCAATTGATTCACACACCGATGAGTGATCCAGTGTCCACTGAGGGAGTACCAAATTAATGTGTAAAACAGGAATTTCATCGTTTCCAAAACAGTCATGACTATCATATGGAACTGTAACAGTTTAAGAGCTCCTGATGCTACCCCTTCTCCACAAGGCTTCCATCATGAGCATTTGATATCAATGACGCTGCACAAAACCCTAAACCTCTTACACATTTACACCCAGATAGTCATGGACCGCCTGCCTAATTCACTCGATAACACGCGGGCTCAAAACCATAAACCCGCCAGCACAGATCCGGATCCACGCACCCACCAAAACGTACTGGCAGTCGCACAAGAATCGGTGGATAGGAGATCACGCTCACCTTTGAGGGTTCAACCTTCTGGAAGTTCTTGACGACGGAGACCACGCGGTCGGCGACCTCGCCCTTGTCGAGGAACGACCCCTTCGTCTCCTCCGTCGTCGACGATAGGAGCCGCCGGGCGATGGGGACGGTCCCTGCCGCCGCAGCAGCCGCCGCCGCCGCCGCGGGGCGCGCCACCGGCACGCGGAGGTGGGTCAGGAGCGCTCTCCTCGCCGCCGCCATCGCCATTTTCCCTCTCGATCGACCGATTCAGGTGCGCGGCGACGAGTGGGGGAAACTGGGAAAGGGCAACGAGCAGAACTCGTGCTGGTCCCGGCTGCTGGTAGAAATCGTGTGATCCGCCGGCCCATCTCTTCGGAATGAATCTGCGGCCCAGTTAGCCGGGGCGCAGCGGCCTGCTGCAGCCCGTACGGGAAGGAATTGGGCTGCCGTGGCGTAGGCATTTTTCTTAAAAAAGAATGTGATAATTTTTTTTGCCGTGTCAGTTTTTGGTGCCTTTTGCAGCCGCGCGATTTATTCGCGTTTGTCGCCCACGCGCCTTCTACTAAGCTTTCGTGGCTTATTTTGAGCCGTTACTTAGTCGCAGCCCAACAATCGAATATCCTTGATGCTACTGCTTCCGCATGGGCCTCTCCAGCTGCTGCATACATGCACAACCGTCCATTCTTTTTTTGTCTTTATTCTTTTTTCTATTTCGTTTCTTTTGGTTCATTTTTTTCTTTTCTTCTTTTTTTTATTTTTCTTTCTCTGTTCTTTTACTTATTTTATTACTTTGCTTTGCCTCTTACAACATGCAATATTTATAGTACATAATATTAGTAATGAAAATTGTTGTTTATTTATATGTTTTATAGTATTTTGATAGAGAAATTATATGGGCTTGTTTGATCATGTTGTAAACTTATGTGTTCAAACTAGATACAGACTTATTTGATCACTATATTAACTAATTTATACGCGATGCAGACTCATTTGTTCGCTAGGTTAAATAATTTGTTCGCAATGTTGAATACATTTATTCTCTGAGTACAATTATTTGTTCACATGTGTAACCATTTTATCCATTTGGTAGACTAATTTATTCATAATGTTAAATTATTGTTCACTTTGTAAACTAAATTATTCACGATGCAGACTTATTTGCTTGCTATATTAAATGATTTGTTCGTGACGTTGTTTTATTTGTTCGCTATATGTAAAATAATTTGTTCGCGATGTGTAATACATTTGTTCGCACTATACTATAATTTGTTCATGATGTGGAATACATTTGTTCGCACTATACTATAATTTGTTCGTCATGTTTTTAGGTTTTTGTTCGCAGAAAACAACTATTTGTTCGTATTGTTTAGGTGTATGTTCGCAGCAGCCAAAAATGTTCTAGCTTAATAAAAAATGTTCGCAAAAGAAATATCATCTAAATATAGGCAAGTGACATCTTGTTTTGAAGATTTTATCACAATAAGTATTATGGTGCGATCGAAATTTTATTTGGATGCTTGGTTTAAGAGCAATGTCTTTTTTTATCAAACTTTATTTACATGCAAGTGATGTCATCTACATGGACCGATGGGTGCTCTGTTTCGGGTTTGTCTCCTACGAATGTATAGTTATTCTCAGTCTGTCCAATAGCTCAACGACAAAACAATCGGCCCACGAGCAGCCCAATAGAAAAATTGGAGACGTGTCTGCTTCTTCGGGCGACATGTGTCTCCGCATCGCCGCAGTGATGGGTAGACGCGCCCTTTTGCAGCGGGTGGTTCATCTAGACTGTGTCCAATAATAGAGACCCAAATTAGAGACTCATTTATCATTTTAAGTTACCTACAGTAAAAAGATCCGTGACTCATATACTCATTTCTCCAACAGAAACTTAAAAGAGAATCATTCCTGTGAATGGGTCATGAAGAGAGAGGATACCTAGATTTAGGTTCTCTTTACTAAAAACTCATTTTGGGTTTGGGCATGGGTACTCTGTTGGAGGCTGAAATAGTACCATTGAAGACCCATTTTAGATTTGGCTCTCCTTTTGAATACTCTGTTGGAGATAGCCTTAAGATTAGCAGTTATTATAATAGACCAATAAAACATATCTCGGAAAAGTTTTGACGTGTTTCCAATTTAAAACATATCTCTATTAAGTGGATATAACAACTTGTTTTTGAAAGTGTATACAACTACTTATAGGCAAAAAACCTACAAACAAATTATATATATGAATTGCTAAAAAACAACCTGTACCTCTATAAATTGTTACATTGTTCCTATTTAAAATTGTTATATTGTCTCTACATAATTGTAACAATATAGAAGTCATCACAAGTTCGTTGGTACTAACAAGTTAATATACATTCTCTACATAAGTTAAAATATGGTATCCCACGTACAAGTTTCTATATGTCCATGCACAAATTTATACTAGTCAATCATGACAAAATTATCAACAAAACGAAGAGATACAAAAACTATGTGCAATTAAAAAACAATCATTTGGGTTAGTTTCGAATCACGATTCAGATCCATCGACACATAATGCACCTGTATGGCGGAAATACAAATGAATTGGCAATACAAATCTGAAATAAAGCACAATCTAGCCGACAAAAATCCAACATATTTTTCAAAACATAATTGAATATTTTTTTTGAAAAAGGAAAAAAATTGGGACCTCAGAGATCAGAAATAGTCAAGTTCTTACAATATTCTTAACTCAATGGTATGCCAAGACACGTGGAGATCAATCTGCATTTCGTCCCAAATCACCATTAATCCAACACATCTTCTACTACACTTTGTCTGGGATTATAAACAGAAAAAATGTATTATTTTAGAGTGCATGTTACAGTATTGAGTAAAAATAAATAAGCGGTCACTAAATTTGTTCCTTATTGTCATCTAGGTTTATGACTCTCAAAATGGATTTTTAGGTCCTCAAACTTGTAAAATGTGTCATTTAGGCTCCCAAACTTTCAAGATATGATTTTAGGTCCCCAACTTGTTCCAGCATGTCATCTGGGTTCTTAAACTTACATAATTCACTTTCATGTCCCCAAATGTGTCTTCTGCTGCTGCAAGTGCAGCCACATTATGCTAGTGACCACGCACGGAAGATGAAATAAAGCATAGGCACAAGTCTTGCAGTTCTTAGGTGTGGCTCGCTGCGGTGTTATTCAATGTTTGATAGAAGGAGCCCCCCCCCCCCCCCCCCACTTCTATATAATCTATATAGATGATCCGTAATAAAAAACATTCTCTCAACATGCAAGCTGTCCATGTCACCCATCCACTAAAGCCATCAATTTATATCTTCTACCGATTTTTTGTGGCTAATAACATTCATACATTTAGTCAAAGGGACTCTCAACATGCAAGCTATCCACGTCGTATAGAAACCCACTATGTCACACACCACGTCACCATCCACTAGGATCATCTATTTATGTCTTCCACCGATTTTCTATGACTAATAGTATCTATGCATGCAAATTATTAGTCTTGCGAGTATAACAGTAGAAATACATGGATGATCAATCAGGATCATCTATTTATGTCTTCCACCGATTTTCTATGACTAATAGTATCTATGCATGCAAATTATTAGTCTTGCGAGTATAACAGTAGAAATACATGGATGATCAATCATTTTAGAGTCGTCATCTCTCGACAAAATGAACACATTTTTCATATATAATATGGTTTGCAAAAGAATGTTGCCATGCAATCACCTTAGTGATTATACTTTTAAATTTCACCTTAAAGTCATGTATAATGCAACAATCAACTTAATGTTTCTATTTTCAAATTTCACCTTAAAATGTTGTTTAAAAAATTTGCCGCGGCATCGCGCGGGGTAGCACCTAGGTTTTAGAGTTTAGGGATCCGAATGATATCCTTAGACAAGTTCAATGATATAAAAATATATTTTGACAGTTTAGGGATCCAAGTGATACATCGAAACAAATTCGATAACTCAAAAAATATATTTTGAGAATTTAGAAACCTAGATAGCACCCCTATATAAAATCGGGGATTTGATGAGGTGAAGAAGTAGACCGGAGACACAGAGATATCGACTAAGCCAATATATATTTTCTTTAAACAAGGAAATAAACTAAGCCAAGAACAAACCATACTCAAAACAAGCAAAATAAATAAATAAAAATTAAATCTGCTAGTTCTACTATCAAACATAAAATGTGGAAAACTAGTATTATATTACATATCATCCCTCACTACTACAGAAAGCGGCATCACAAACGGCCTCATCACAAACGATTTTTTTGTGATGGGGGCCATCACAAACGGTTCTTTAAAAACCGAACCGTTTGTGATGTGAGGCCATCACAAACGGTTTGTAGCAAAAACCGTTTGTGATGGCATCACAAACGGTTCGTATTACAAACCATTTGTGATGGTCCACATCAAAAATGGTTCGTAATACGAACCCTTTTGTGATGGCCCTCATCACAAACGGTTTTTTAAACCCTTTGTGATGATGTGTATGGTACACGTTCAAACCACATTTTGAACTAGTAAATCACTTCAAATCAAAAAGTGTTGAACTACAAAGTTTTATGACTTCTCAAGATGTAGAACTTTTACTTTGGTCATTTCTTCATTTGACAAATTCATATGAATATTGTTCATAAAATCCATCTCTCTCATAGAGTTCTAGTTTCCTAAAACTATAAGAGACCTATAAGATTTGTGAACAATGTTAACCTCACTACATCGTATGGAAAACGGTCAATATCAAAGTTGTAGATCTTCAGAAGTTATGAAACTTTGTAGTTGACAACTTTTTAATTTGAATATGTTTTACTAGTGAAAAGTAAGTTTGTAATCAAAATTTGAAATTTGAGTTTTTTCAAACGACCTCGGATGAAAAAACGGTCAACATGAAAGTTGTAGATCTCGACAAGTCATGACACTTTGTAGTTGACAACTTTGTCATTTGAAGTCATCTAGTTAGCTAGATCTAAGTTTGAATGTTCTCAAATTTGAAATTCAAATTTTGCAAACTGCCTCGGATGAAAAAACGGTCAACATGAAAGTTGTAGGTTTTGAAAAGTTAGGAAACGTTGTAGTTCAACACTTTTTGATTTGAAGTCGTGTCACACCCGGATTTACACAAAACCCGAATGTGGCCATATGTGTGCCCAAGAAGTCCACCGACACATATAGCGAACAAATATGGTAAAAATCAGAGTACAATGCTTTATTCTCATCATAAAGTAGCGTTTACATCAGAGTTTTGCATAAATGAAATACATGGATAGCGGAAGACTAAAACATCTCTCTAGCATAGCCGCAATCCCACAGGGACTCTGACTGGGAGAACGCCAACTCAGAAGTACGGCAAGTCCTCTGGAAACTCCACAGCATAATCCGCCTGACTCCAATCTGTTACCCGTCCGGGATTTTGCCCAAAATGATAATAAATAGCAAGTGTAAGTAACAGAATTACTTAGCAAGTATAGCACGGGGGATGAGGCAAAGAAGGCTTGACACTGGCTTAACTGCATTAGCACTTTTAGTTGGTTCATTTTAAACATAATTACTACTTTAGGTGAATCCCAGTTGTAACCTAAATTAATTAATGTAAGTCATCATTAAACAGTAATAAATATCATCTTCTAATCATAAAAGGATCCAGGCCGCTCGTGACCCTGAGCCGGGCTATCATGATAGATCGTACACTCTGCAGAGGTTTCGCCCTTTACCCACCAGTCGCGTAAAAGTTCATAAGAACTTTGCACCCAACCACGCACATCGACACTTCCGAGGTGTGACTGCATAGGGACGCTACGAGGCTTTCACAAGACACCCTAACAAGACAGTAGCCGCTGGAGTACTACAAGGTGGTGAGAACCTAGGCACCGAGATTGACTGACCCTCAGGGCGCAACGTGAGGGGGTCAATGGCGTCCACGCGCCGGCAAATCATGCCAACAAGTAAATGGCGCAACGTGCGGAGCTCCCGCACTCACGGGGGCTCCCAACACGGGACTGGGTCTAACGGGACCTAGCCGACGGGGCTACCATCCTCGGTGGAATCCGAAAACACCTCGCACCTTGCCTCCTACAACGCCGTAGGCCACTCGGTAACCACTGCCAAGCTAGAGACGTACAAGCTACTCAACCAAGACCAGAGCCATTATAGTTCTGGCGGCGGCGACAGGCTCCCAGGTTGCCGCTTTTACGAACCAGTCCTTAGGGAGAGACACTGGGGCCAGGCAAAACACACAAGCCCCAGCTCCCTGATCCAAGTTGCTAAAAAGCAAGTTTTAACGTTAAGGTTGAAGTTGACCATTAATACAAGTTTAACAGTTAAGCAAAGGTGACAGTAGTTGCGCCTAGCAAAGTTCTACCCATGTGCAAAAACCCATAGGAATACAAGGACAGGGAATAAATGCTAGGTACAACCTTAATGGTAAACAATATTAGACACATGCGTATGTAATGAACAGTGTATTAAAAGAGTGAGTAGGTAGCAAGGATTGTCCGTGCTATAACTTGCCTTCCTCGGAGTAAGGCTGCTGCTGTAAATCCTGCTCCGGCACGTCCTCAACGTACTCGAAGTCCAAAGCTACGGGCTCGCTGACTGGACACGAACATCACGCACGCATCCAAAACAATCATTACATGCAAACAAAGTAATTCTATTAGAACAGTACACCAAACAGTAAAAACAATACAAAAACAGGAGCTAGAAATATTCTACGCTTTGCTACGAACACATGAGCGCGAAAATCACGCAAATCGGAGCTAAAACGTGAAAGTTATAGCGTTTCTAAGTTTCGGGGGCTTGCTGGCAAAGTTTTAAAATTTCCAGGGGCTAAAACGAATAAAACAGGACCTATCCCTAATTATTTTTGAATTAAAATGGACCGCGGGTTAATTTCCAGAAAGTCCAGGGGCTCTTTAGCAAAAGAGCCAGCGCTGACCGGTATTGACCGGATCAGGACGCGTGGCGGCCGTTGGATCTGATCCGGACGGATGAGATTTAAAACGCGAAGGGGTATGGCTTGATCTAATCTCGATCGTCGATCTGAGATCGGGCGGCTTGGATTTAAAACGCGAAGGGGTACGCTAGGTTCTAATCTCGGCCGTTGATCTCGGATCGGACGGCGCTGGGCGACAGTTCGCCGGGGAAGACGATCCCGCGGCGGCGCCGCTCGGTCCGACGGCGAAGTTCGCCGGAGTTGGAGTTTTCTCGCGCTACAGGGGTCCATTCGCGACGTGGATTGGCCCTACGGACTCAGGGAGACATGGCGAGTTCACCCAGGGGGTTCTAGTCGGCCATTGGCCGGCGAGATGGCCGGACGGCGGGGCGCGGCGGAGAGAAACTCCGGTGTACCGCGGGGATGGAGTTCTGGGTGGATTCAGGGTCGGTTTTCTGGCTCTGGAGCTGCTGGGGTGGGTCCCTAGTGCAATCGTGGTGAAAAAGTGCAGTGTGATGTGGCGTGCTGGCCAGACGGCGGTGTTCGGCGGAGGATCACCGTCGGCGGCCGAGGGAAGTTGCTCTACGGTGCGGCTATGGCAAAATTGAAGGGCGGGGAAGCTTTGATACCTCCAGGCGATGCTCCTGGGGCGGTCGAATGGAGCGGACGAGCACCGGAGCGGCGGATCGTCGACGAGCGGCGGTCGACGGCCGTCGGTGTTCGTCGGCGAGGTAGTGGCGCGGCTCGAGGGCGGGCTTGGAGTAGCTTGGTGCGCTCCACTTGGCTTGGCGAAGCTCCTCCGAGGCTCGGTCGGGGTGGAGGTGCTCCGGAGCGCGAGGACGACGGCGACCGGCGGAGCACGGCTCGGCGGCGTCGGGAGCGGCGCGATTGGAGTCTGTGGCGGCGCTAGGGTTGGGGCGATGGGGGTGAGGGGAGCAGGGTGCGGCGCGGGCCGAGTTAAGAAGGCGCGTGGGGAAAAGGAATCCTCGGCGCGCGGTGAATCCGGCGAGCGCCATCTCCGGCGACCGGGAAAAGGAAGGGGAGGAGGAGGAAGAAGGGAAAGTAACGTCAGCGCTGGCGTCAGCGACTGACAGGTGGGGCCCGCGTTGTCAGCGACAAGGAGGCGGGGCGCGCGCGCGGGCGAGCTGGGCCGCGTTGCTGGGCCGGGTTGGAAAGAGGAAAAGAGGAGGGGCTGGGCCGAACCGGGAGAAAAGAAGAGGGGGCAGAGTTGGACTTGAGAAAAAGTTCAGGGAGCAAAACCGAACTATGGGCCTAACAACTTTTCTAGAGCTCCAAACAAAGTGATTCAAATTTAAATTTAAATAAATTTAAATTCTCGTTTGAATCACAAGCAATACAAAAATAAATGCAGCAGCATGAATGCAACAATAAATGTTTCTATCACTTATATTTGATTTTAAATTTTAGAAAATTATTATTTAGCCTTTATAAAATAGGTGAAAGCATTAAATAATTAATTAAATGCCAAAAATTTTAAATTGAGCATTTTTGGGTGTTACAAGTCGTTTAAGGCCTCAAACAAGCAATTTAAACTCGGTTTAGTATAATATGATAGGAGTCGGAACGGCATGGTTTAGTGGTAGAGGAGCTCACGCGTGAGGGGGAGATCGCCGGTTCGAATCCCGCCGGCCGCGTAGCGCGCGATTTATGCGCGAAAAAATGGCGCGACTTTTTGGGGTTTTTCGGAAACACGAAATCACAAACGGCTTGAACCGAACGACATGTCACACCGTTTGTGATGAGCTTTCCCAACCGTCCGTGACGTGGAGTTCTGTAGCAGTGCCTTGATGCTACTAGATGCTATCTGATTTTTAACTGCTCCACATATATATGTATACAAGCACAAGCACTTGTTACGACGTGGCAGGCGCACGCCCCGTAATACCGTATATGCATGCATCTGTTCTGCCGCCCAGCTCTAGTCGCAGCAGAGATCGCAGAGCCAACAGCAGCACAGTGCGGCGATGCTGCAAAACATGAAACCAAACGCACATTATGAGCACAGGGCCAATTCGATCCGCGTGATAAAATCTAATAGCACGTACGATGGGCTCAGTCTTTCTTGACACAAGCTCGTATTTGTATAGCAAATTGATCTTAAATTAGTTGGTAAAATTTCTTATAATTGAACCTGTCCATCAGAAATTTTCGATTATCACTGACATTACAGTTTTTAGATTTATTTTAGAATTATTTAACTAGCATTATTCTTCTTTTAGTGGTAGGGTGTCTTGCATTGTCTTTTGAAAAAAAAGCTCACATTTACGTAGAAATGAGCATCAAATTGTAAACTTTAGTGGACTAGTGCTACACTGAAATCAGATTGGCAGCTGAATTACAGGCGCAAGTTATTAGTAAGTAGTGACGCTTACCACCCATCGATGAAACTAGTCTTCCGGCCCCGCGCTCTTGCTCGCGACGCCGCGCCTTGCTGCTCCGAGTCCACCGTCGGGTAGCCTAATGGATCGGAACCAAGACCACATCAGCCAACAAACTCAAGATCGAGAAGAGCAATGAAGAAAAGTGCTGAAACGAGTGAATATGTAAGACGACCCTCACGAAGAACGTACAGGATCAACTTAACGAAACCATAAAAGAAAATTTTGAGCCGATAATAAATTAAACCAGAAATGGCATCATGCATATGCATCACCTAGTGGAGGCTGAAGGTTCTTGTGGTTGACGCCCTCCATTTCAATTCTTTCGCGTTCTTCTACCAGCTCAGCTCAGCTCCCCTGTCGTCTCTCCAGCCGATCAAGTTCTACACTGCGCGTACCCGAGATCAATCTGTGCAGTTGGCTGAGTTCTTACTTAATTGGCGATGTGATGAGAAGACGCGAGATCGTCGAGGGATATATAGCCGGAGCCGCCGCCGACACAAGCAAATATTCGTTTCGTATTTCTTTAACAAAACTTGCGAGATGCTGCATCGCTCGTTCGGGTTTTTGGGCGTTTGGCTTTTACCTCTTTGCGCTCGTGGACGATGCTAGCGTCCGACAAGTTGGAATCTCGTTGCCGTTTGGAAAATTTGGAACGGGATGATCCAGCGCGCAGCCGCGGTTTGGGCGAAGTAAAGCTAAGGTGACATATCGACAAGACTGTCGGCACCGGCGCTTACTGTTATAACTAAAGCCATATCAGCGAGATTTGACAATATCGATCACCTACCTGGCCGTTTGGATTGGTAGATAATTCAACGGCTGTTAGAAGTAGAATTAGATGCACGACGCATTCTGCCGGTGGTAAATTATTCAGTGCGCGTGTTTGGTGATGAGTGGCGCCAGAAGCCGCGTCTTGTAGGTCCAAGGAACATGTTCTCATTGTCAGGATCGGATCTAGGCCATTTTGGTGTTGTCATGGACACCAATAGATTTCTAAATTCCAAGGCTAAACTACTCTGATATATGAGAAAACTAAGCAAATAATCATGATTTTTGACACTAGTGACACCAATGCATTTCTGTCCTGGATCCGCCCCTGCTCATTGTGTATTCAGAAACTAGAAACAATTTGGGCAAATATCATAGGTTTGGAAGCAACTTAAATGTGCTACTGCTTTCACGGGCAAAGCAGATTTTCTTAGACGGCGCGGGACTCTTGGGCTCTTGGCAGTGACTTTAAACAGAGAAGTGGAATCAGATTCCGAAACTTTTAGCTTTCAACACATGTGCATGCTAGCTAAAATGCACGGCACCGTCTCAGCTCATCCTTGGAATATATCCATGTTGACTCATCTATACAAGGGAAGGCACGTACATCCTACTATAGGTAGGTACGGAATGAACCTTTATTTCTTTTGACCTGAAATAAAAATGGTAGGTGCATTAGATAGAAGGATGATGGTCAGTTGGGATGTCGACACATGGTAGTTGTGATCTTGGTTCTATCACAGCTACCAGAGAACCTGACAGCGAGCTGAGTCAACATGCGATGCCTTCTATACAATGAGATCAGCGAACTTTCAAACTCAGATTTTGAGCTAGGCGGTACCAAAACTTTCAAAATGTAGGAGCATTCAACTGAGATCCAAATGCCCTTTTTTTAGAAACACTGAGATCCATAAGAGATGTGTAATAGTTCAAACGATGAGATTGAAAAGTGTTGAATGGGGTTGGGGCCCTACAAAGCCCAATAGTAGAAAAGAAATTTGTGCTGCAGGATAGGCGAGGGACCAAATCCCTTCTAAGCTCATGGAAAACTATAGTGTGTTGGTTTTGCCGGACGGCTCTGTCTTGTATGATCCGACCCTAATTCTGAAGCTTGTCACCACGCAATTTGGTAGAGCCTGGGCATGATGCTGTAGTCTCAACACGTGTTGCGGTGTCTGTCCTAGTTGTGCCTTTCTCTGTTATTCATAGCCATGTAAAGCTTGGTTTTACTACACAGCTTAACTAGACATCCATTAGTCACTACCGGATTCGTGCAGGCACATGGCAAAGGCTTTGTCGTGTGCTGCATATGGCAAAAGGCGCATGGCAAACTCCGGACGGCAAAGCCAAAATTTCCGTGTGCCTTTTGTCGGGCACACGGCAGCCGTGGCCCACGGCAAAAAAAAAGGCGCGCCGGCAAAAACAGGCGATGGCCGCTTTGCTGTGTGCCCTGACGGCTTGGCACACGGCAAAGGGTCTTCTGCCTCCGGTCGAACTCTTGCTTCATCCTCTCTTGCTCTTCCTGCCACCTACTCTCCATGTTCTCTTCCTAAGGTTTAAAATATGCTTCCATTCGGGCCTACAATATTTGATCCAAGGTTAGAATAAAAAAAAACGTATCGAAAGATCAATGAGCGACGGATAAAACAGAAATAACCTGGAGTGCCTTCATCTGGGTATGTACGGTGTGTGGCTGTGGACGTATGGCCGGGCTTGAGCTGGTGCTCCGAGCTCGAATCTACGAGAGAGTGGGAGTACTGGCCGTGTCGAGTGTGCTGTCGCCAACCTAATACCGGCCATGCTTCATGCCTCCTCCCATCCTCATGAAGATTTCTCCATCAATGGGCTGGGTGCTCGGATCGAACTCTGGCCCATGGACCTCCCTTGCCATCGAGGTGTAGTCACTGAGGCGGATGTGGATGCTCGCATTGCTGTATGGCTCGGGCGGATCTTACGGGTTGTAGGTGACATCGCCTTGCCCTTTTGGGCCAAAGACCATGCCTGGAGCTGGGAGCAAGGCTGGCCACCATGTGACCGGGACTGTGAAAAGAAAGACATGATGATTAGAAATTATGCAGAATGGAGTGTTAGAATAAATAAATGAAATCACGTACCCGTCTAGCTGCATACTCGCTGAGGTGACGGTTGCCTTGATGGTGTGGTGCACCTGGCAGCATCAAATGACACTCACGCCAAGAGTTGTGGACCTCCACCTAACCCTCCGCGCACCACTTGTCCACCATCAATCCCCAATAGCTGAGTATCCCCGACTAACCACCACGGAGGCACTTGCACGTCATCAAGTACATGACATATAAGAAGATGACATGGAGCATTCTTCATCTCAGAAAAAGTTAGTATTAATATTTACCTTCACGAATTGTTTTTGGCTCAGCCTCATGTTTGTTGCAGGCTGTTGTATGTCACGATGGCCTTAACGTGTGCCTCGTATTGCATATCCGCCACCAGATTGTGGCACACTCTGTCAGCCACCTGAAGCGCCCTGGACAGGAATCCCTCCTCGCATCTATAGAAATCTAGTACATAGACGCGATGTTATTGTTTGAAGAATGTCCAATGGATGTGATGTATTGAGCAATGTAGTTCAGGACTTACCCACAATTCGTTCAACACCCGCTCCGCCTTGTTTGGAAATGTGCTGCCTTCCCGATCTGGTGCATTGGAAAAGTCGTGGTAGTGCTGCCACGATGTTGCCACCTGAAGGCAGCCAGCAATCTGCATCGTGCCAGGGCAGTGTAGCTTGCAGAGCAGCCCCAGGATGCCATTGGGTATGCGTGTGTGAGTACTTGGGGCGATGATCACAAAGTTCCTACACAAATGATTAAGACGAATTATTAGTTTCAATTGTTATTTTCAACATATCAAAAGAAAACATAGTGATAATAGCTAAGGTTACTTATCTTTTCCCGCCGGGTCGAATAATCGGCCGTCCCTCTAAAGGTATCGGTCGCTCTGGGAGCCTCGACGGGCCTCACAACCAAACACTAGATATGTCCTCCTCCCCGTCCTCCTCACATTATGAACATCATCTCCGGCATCCTCATGAGCAACACTTTCATTATCTACTTCCATTTCGATCACTTCGGTTAAGTCTATGCAAAACTCCCATAAAGCCCATCTTCTTGAAAGAATTCCCCCATAGGTGTTTGGGTATATGTTGTAATCTTCATTGTTTGAGACAGGTAGTTTACCATGTGGCGATACCTTGTACACAACATCCAAACCATTAATACATTCGTCGTTTTGCATAGGTATGACAGATAATAAACTTGGGTGGCCTGTTGAGCCACAACATAAACCTGAGTACACAGACGACTGTCAAATTTCGATTAGCCTAAGGTTTAGAGTCCGTCTCATATCTTGAGGATCAAATCAATTGACATTTGAATATGATAGGTTTAAGAGGTTGCGAACCATGAAACATGAGTTCATATATTTCTTCAATTCTTCCATAGTACTCGAGCCCACCGTCTCCTGGAGTAAATACTCCGGAATTTGTGGATCTTCGATTGGGATGACTCTGCTCGTGCCTTGTTGTATGCAAGCGATATCCATTCACGTGATAAGTGGCAAATGACCTGACCCTATAGGCACAATCATTGTCAACCTGTCTCAACTTGGCACTCATAAACACATCGGTTTTTGCCCTGTAAGTTCAAGCAGGATAGTACGAGCAAGGTTGGTCAACACATATAGCATGATAGTGCGTCACTCGTAGAGGTTTAAGATCTTTATGTTCGCGTCACTTGCGCTGTAACGAGGGTGAATTATGCATGCTAAGAAGGTTGTCAGCATAGTATTTTGATGTGAAGTTTGACACCTCCTCTAGATTGTATGCTTCAACAATGGAAGTTTTAATCTTACATTTATTTTTAAATTTACTTCGAAGAACCTTTTGACATATCTCATTGGATAGCACAAAAGGTTCTACACAGGCCCCCAATTTGTGTCTCGTACGGGAGTTGTAAAATCATATGATGAGCAATGCATGAGTATTTTGCTAGCTATTGTAGCAAAGTCATTCAATTTGTTGCTACCTAGAACCCTTAATAATTTATTTTTCATTCTTAATTACAATTGATTTTGTTGATATAATTGCTAAGATATTTATCTCATACTTGTTTTCATGTTCCAGGTAAACAGATAGCAGAGTAGAAACATGGACATGGGTCAGATGATACACGATTTACTATTACTATATTTTTTCATTTGAGTTGGAGTCAAATAAATTTTATTTTCAGTTGTACTAGTCTAATGTGTAAACTTTTATTCTATTTTCTTTTGCTTTTACTGGTGACTTATTTATATGTTTTTAATTATTATTATGTTTAGTATTTCTCTTGTTATCTTTTGCGTTGAATTGCGAAGACGTTCCACATGATAATATTTGTTACATGTGGGGCACTACAGGAATATTTTGATTTGAGTGGAATTTTCAGCATCCAATTTAATATGTATTGATATATGGAACTTATTAAAAATTGACCATGCTAATGTAAGTCCCAAATAAAAGTGTTTTTCTCATCTGGTAAATGAACACAATCTATGTACGTTAGGTACTAGGTTATGTCCTGAAGAACTATTTTAGATCTGCAATATGCATGGTTAAATCATGCTTTTGATTTATTCTGGCATAGGTCTCTATGGTGGAGACCTCTATTGAAAATACAATGCAGGTAATTAGATGGTATGATGAGAGAAAAGAACAATCACGAGAGGATGGAGAGAAGAGGGATGACGAGATCCAACACTATTGCTTCTTATACATATAGAGTCAGGGATTGAACTGCGTGTAATCTGTCAACATTTGGCAAAATGAGAAGGAGAGTGGAAACAGTTCTCGACACGTGGGAGAGACAAAGATATAATAAAAGGATGGCTGGTGCACTCAAACTCTCAAACGCTAATGTGCCAAATTACTAACCGTGCAGATATGCGCATTTGCATTGGCAACATAAATAGATAGTCCAAGAAAAATACGAGTGTAGTAGAGAAACTTTCCACATAATGCAAAACTCGAGCTCTTTTACAGTACCCAATACCACTCTTGGGTGGTATATGGTATAGACATGGGTAATTTAGTAATTGCGACTACCCATCGCCAGTCGCCGTACCGAGCAAGAGATAGACGTCGGGAAAATAAGGAACAGAGGGAAATGAATAAAATTGAGAGGGAAATGAAACGACAGGTTACTGTAAATTTGAATGATCAAATGAAAAAAATTACTTAATTACATTAATTACAGTGATGCCATTTATATTTCTTCCAATAATACTGTCGACGAATTATGTCGAGCACGTTTATCTGGGGGTACCCCAGAGAGTAGATTCGTGGGCCTCGCCTAGTTCTTGGAGCGACAGTACACGAACAACACAAGGATTTAGACAGGTTCAGGCCGCGAGTAGCGTAATACCCTACGTCCTGTGTGCTTGATTGTATTGCACGTGTGGTTATGATCTTAGTTCTGAGGGGGTCCCTGCCCCGCCTTATATAGTCCGGGAGGCAGGGTTACAAGTCGGTTTGTACAATCCTAGTCGTATACAACATGGAGAACTACAACAGAATAATTTGGGGAGTTTCCTATCTGTACACGACTAGTTATCCTAGTCTGCTACGCCGTCTTGCACCATAGCCGACTGGTTTGAGTAGTCGAGTCGAACTCTCTCTGCCGAGTAGTTTAACCCCCTGGATAAGTGGCCCTAGGGATCCTAGTCCCACAAGCCCCCGAGCATCTTGCGTCTTTGCTTCAAATGAATGGTTGGAGCTAAGTTCAAGACGCTCAAATCTTCTCTGTCAAGTAGTTTCATTGGAGTGCATCTGTTGATGCACCCAATGGGTGTAGCCCCCGAGCCTCCGAGTACTTATTAAGTAGTCGGAGGTTCAAAAGCAATCTTCTGTCTTTGTCTTGAATAATCCAATGGAGTGCACCGAGTAGGTGCACCCATTGGGTGTAGCCCCAGAGCTTCAAGTAGTTTGCATGAAAAACCAATCGAAGGTCTTTGAGTACTTGCAGCTTGAATTTCGGAAAATCAAATCCCGGATTATCCGCCAGTAGCCCCCGAGCTTTGAAGCAAAATATCTTTTGGTTTAAAGATCAGGATAAACCTTCTATAACTGATAAGATCCATGATATCCGAAGATTTCACCAACGCCATTTGAGGATTGTTATCCCGAAAAAAATAGGCGGAAAAATAGAATGCCATGCGCCGGCGCACTGTAGTCCATAGTAACCCTAACTGGTTATTATATAGATTTATCAGCGTCATTTGTGAAACCGCTTCACCCTTTTCAGCCTTTGTCCACCAAGCTCAAGCAATCTCACTTCCTTCGTGAAAAGGAGCTCAAGCCCCCGAGCCTAGGATCCGCGTAGTGCTGCTCCCAAGCTGCATAGCCGGTGAATGCGAGAGAAATCCAAAGCCATCATCCGCTCGAAGATGTCTGGGCAAAGGAGAGGTGCTGGAGCTTGATCTCGGAGGGGAGGAAAGAAAAAATCGCCCATCACGGAGCCATCCTCAAGGCCGGTGTTCGCAGATCCGCCTCCGCCATCTGTGGCTTGGAAGAGATGCACAGCAAACACCGATGAACTAGCCAGCTTGGTGGAACAAGGTTTGCTACTTGACCAAGTGTCGTTAGAATGGAAATCGTGCTGGAGACAAGAGTTCCCTACTGAGAATAGCCAGGAGATTGCTTTGTTTATTTCTTTCTGTGAGCGCGGAGTTGGGTTGCGAATCTCGTCGTTCTTCAAAGAATTCCTTGCTTTCTATAGTCTTCAACTCCACCATCTCAATCCTAATGGCATCTTAAATATAGCTGTCTTTGTCCATGCTTGCGAAGCATTCTTAGGCATAAAACCTAGTCTGCCTTTGTTTCAAACCTTGTATCACATCAAACCGCAACCTACCAATCTGAAGACTGAAGTAGTCGGCGGTGCGGGTATCCAGTTCCGCCAGAACATGAGGGCAAAGTGGTTTGAGATGCCCATCATGGATTCTTGTGGCGACTGGAAGTCGAAGTGGTTCACCATCGGTAAGAATACTCGAATATCTTGATTATTCGAATAATCTAGTCGTAAACTGTATATATGATGTGAACTGCCTTTGTGTATACTTGAATACAGCAGGAAACCACTCGTTGAGCTGCCTTGAGAAGGATGGATGGTATCCCAGAGACCAATACAACTGGAACTCGCGCCCCTCTGCTGAGGAAGCGAAGGATGTGCCTGCTCTACTGAAGCGGGTGCAAAGCTTGAAGGAGAAGGGTCTCACTAGAATTGGAATCGCCTTCAGCTTCATGAAGCGAAGGATTCAACCACTCCAGGAGCGAGTGCATCTAGGATTCCAGTACGAGGGAAGCTCAGATCCCTCACGTACTGCCCCTGAAGATATTGCCGATGAAACTGTCTTAATGAGCCTGAGCCGCATGTTTACTAGTGTCAGTGGAAAACCAGTCATCGTTGAAGAGCTGTCGAAGGAAAACCCAGTGGCAGAGGTAAATGCACTCAAATCTGTGTACCTATTATGGTAATATCTTTGTTATGTTGATTCGAGTCATTTCTAAATCAAACCAGGACCAGCCAAAAGAGCTATTTTCCACAGAAGAGTGGGAAAATCTTGCCCAGAGTTCTTCGGAGAAGACCATCAGCAAACAAGCCCGGGGCACAACTGCTGAAGAAGTCGAGACCGTGGAGGACTCGGAAACCAGTGTGCCACCAGATGTTATTACCGCAAGTAAGTGTCTTGATCACTTATAAATAGTTGAGATGAATCTAATAGTCAATGTAGATCACTGCTTGTAACCTTACTTGTACAGCAGCTCCAGACCTGCCTGCATCCGCCAGGAAGAGAAGATCCTCTCGGAGTCAATCAACAAAGGGAGATGATACAGTGCCGAGTGGAGATCCATCCAAACGGATTAAGTTATCACATCAAATTACGGTGCCACAAGGGTCTTCATCATCGAGTGCTTTGGTGAGTACGGCCACTGGAAGTACTACAAGTTCCAAGCGGACCAAGCCATTGTTGAAATTCCAATTTCAACCATTGAAAGCTCCAGAGCCACCCAAAGAGTAAGTACCATGCTGTCATGTTGAAAATTTCCGTTACTTAATATACTAATGTAACCTGGTCATTGAATAGGACACCAAACCAGTCACTGCAACAAGACGAGCCAGAACAACAAATTGCTGGACAAGAGGTGCCACCAGCACATCAAGAAACGCCATCGACAAGACCCAACGAGGACACCACAGAGGACACAACAAAGCAATTTGCAATTGACGAACATAGCCATCAAGTCGAGCCATCTGTAGATGTTGAAACTGTTGAAGATCATGATGCATCTGTCCTGCCTGAAACGACTGACGTACTCATTCCTTCAAGTGAGCCCGTTGTGGAGGAGATGATTACCATGATCGCCTCAACAAATAATCAGGTATGTCTTGAAAACTTTCTCAAATTATAATTGAATATGCATGCAGGGCCTTTGTAGTTGAACACCTATATTCGTCCGTAGGCTGGCGCAGGACAAGAAACAGAACAACCCGGAAGCATTGTACGAGAAACTGTGTCCGCCAGCGCTGGAGATGGACTAGAAAATGTAAGTAATTGTAACTTGTTTGATGTAAACATATGATCCTTGCGTGATAATCAATAACCCTTTGTGAAGGTTGAGGTGAAAGGCAACCATCTGCAACTTGCTATGGTAAGAATCTGTAAACCCAATTCATAATGTTAGATCAGAAGCATAACTGCGAAAATAGTTGAATGTGCAGGCCCTTGTCGATCTGGTGGAGAAACCCGGAGATGCGAAGCTCTCAGCTCGCATCCGCAAGTAGGAAACAGACTTTACTGAAGCCTGTGAACAACTCGCGAAGGAGCGGGCTGAGCATCAAAAAGAAGTCGAATTTCACCAGAAGCAGTATGAAAGCTTATTGGATGTGAAGGAAACACTTGAAGGTCATGTCACCAACTTGACCAAAGATAATCACAGTAAGTTGTCGTGAATTATGCAAAAATAACTTGAAATTTAAAGTATGCGGTAACATGATAAAACAACTCGTGCAGGCTTGAAGAAGCAGCTGAAAGTGGAAGAGAGCAATACTACCAATTGGTATAACCTGTCTCAGCGGCAAGCTGGTGAAATTGCACAGCTCAAGGATTCCATCGCAGTGAAGGATGAAGAAATCGCCAAAGAGAAACAAATCCGCACTGACATGGAGAAGGAGCTTGCAACAGCGTTGAAGACTATCCAGCTGAAACAAGAGGAAGTGAACAACTTGCATGCTGAAAAGACAGAGCTGAAAGAAGCCATGGAGCCCATAGTTGAGTTGTTAACTCCTGAAGACGCGCCAAGTACTGAAACATCATTGGTGGAGCGCCTATGGCAAGTGCCAGAACAAGTTGGGGTCAAAATAAGACAAATGTCTGTTATAACAAACAACGTCTAAACAAGTCTGTGAGAAGACTCGTGTGGTTGCTTGGTGCAGAGCCAGAGTACTACTGAAAGTAGTCTGTACTTGCTGTTTTGCATGAATATATGAAGCAATGTGTATGCATATGCGAATTAGAAGGAAAATCTATTGATTTCCAAACAAAAAAGGAGTCTGATGTGATCGGCACAAGACACAGAGCAGAACTTCCATGAAATATCAAAAGATTAGATGGTAACAACGATAACCATGTATAGGTAGGTGTAGCTCAACCATGGTTTGTGAGGCTTGTCGCCGCATCTGAAAAAAGTAGTCATGGCATCTTTCGACTAGTTGTTGAATCAACTACCCCTAGTTTTTTGCACTATATAGAACAAAAAGTATACACAGGGTTCTCTGCTGAGAAAAGCTTGAATAAATGAAAACAACTTTATTGATCTCTTGATAATCAAAACGTACATGAAACTGTTCTGAAACCCACTGTTATGGGTAGAACTTGCGCAGATGTTCGATGTTTCATACATTTGGTAAATCCTCGCCTTCTTGA
The DNA here is from genome assembly GCA_033239725.1 of Echinochloa phyllopogon. Taxonomy (NCBI): domain Eukaryota; kingdom Viridiplantae; phylum Streptophyta; class Magnoliopsida; order Poales; family Poaceae; genus Echinochloa; species Echinochloa phyllopogon. The sequence goes on along the minus strand of BTCW01000003.1, from coordinate 26,606,169 downwards.
GTCTGTAGGCGATATGTTCCAGCCCCAATGACTTGTTTAACAAGGAACGGGCCTTCCCATCGAGACATGAGTTTATGCAGGTCATCGGTCTTCTGTATGCGCTGGAGCACCAAGTCTCCTATGACAAAGGAACGAGGCTGGACATAGCGTTGATGATAACGCCGTAAGCCTTCCAAGTAACGAGTGTTCTTAATGAGAGCTGCTACTCGGGCTTCTTCAATGCCATCGACATCTTGAAAACGTTCTTGCTGAGCAATTTGTTCATCACAGTTTTCTAGTCGAGGAGCCTTCCAAAGGAGATCAGCAGGTAAAACTGCTTCAGACCCATAGACTAGAAAATATGGGGTTTGCCCGGTAGCACGGCTTGGCTGCGTACGAAGCCCCTAGAGTACTGCTGGCAGTTCCTGAGCCCACTTGCCACCATACTTCTTGAGCGGTTCGTAGAGTCTAGGTTTTAAACCTTGCAATAATAAGCCATTGGCTTTCTCGACTTGTCCATTGGCACGTGGATGAGCAACCGAGGCGTAATTCGTTTCGATCGAGTACTTGCCGTAGTAATCTTGAAATGCTCCACTTGTGAAAACGGACCCAAGTCTGTAATGATCTCATGAGGTATACCAAATCTGTGAATTATCCTGTCAAAAAACTTGATCAAATTGTCAGCTCTTGGATTAACCAAGGGTTGGGCTTCAATCCACTTGGTGAATTTATCGATGGCTACAATAAGCCACTCGAAACCGCCAGGAGCTTTAGCGAGGGGACCGACTAAGTCCAGGCCCCAACAAGCAAAAGGCCAAGACAGTGGAATCATACGAAGTTCATGAGCCGGTACATGAGCTTGTCGAGCAAAGAACTGGTAGCCTTGACATCTTTTAACAATATCTTCAGCGTCTCTCTTGACTGATGGCCAGAAAAAACCTGCTCTGTAAGCTTTCCCGACTAGAGTGCGCGAGGCCGCGTGATTTCCACAAACGCCACTATGTATTTCTTCGAGTAGTGCTCTACCTTGATCAGCTGGAATGCACTTCATCAGGACGTTGACAGATGCCCCACGTCGATAAAGTGTATTGTTGACCACCACATAGTGTGCAGCCCTACGCCTGATGCGGACTTGTTCGCTTTCCAGCTTTGGTAACTTATGATCCCGTAGATAATCAATGAATGGAGCCATCCAGTCGGTGTCAATGACCATGACGTGCTGGTCGAGTCGTGGAAGAGGAGTAGTGCCATCAAGGACTGGTTCTTTGATGGATGGATGATGTAGTTCGTGAACAAAGATTTCTGCTGGGACATCCGCCCTCTGTGAGCCCAATTTGGACAAGGCATCGGCGGCTACATTGTAGTCACGAACGACATGATGAAATTCCAGTCCAAGGAAGTGACGTTCAAGCTTGCGAACCTCCTTGACATATGCGTCCATTGTTTCCTTAGTAGCATCCCAATCCTTGTTGACTTGATTTATAGCTACCGCTGAGTCTCCATATACACAGAGGTGCTTGATACCTAGTGACGTGGCCAGGCGAAGGACGTGTAACATTGCTTCATACTCAGCTTCATTGTTGGTGACTGGGAAAAGAATCTGTAAGACGTACTTTAGTTGCTCTCCCTTGGGAGAAATCAATAAGACTCCTGCTCCACCGCCTTCCAGCTTCAATGATCCATAAAAATACATGACCCAGTGTTCTGGGCAAGTAGTCCTGGAGTACTAAGTTTCCATCCATTCGACTGTGAAATCGGCTAAGGCTTGGGACTTGATTGCTGTCTGTGGAGCAAAAGTAAGGTCGTATGCGGCGATTCCTGCTTTCCACTTGCTTACTCGTCCAGTCGCATCAGGATTGTCAAAAATTTCGCCTGGAGGAAATTTGGTCACAACAGTAATTGAATAAGCTTGAAAATAATGCCTTAACTTCCTGGAGGTGATGAAGACTGCGTAAAGGAGCTTCTGGACTTGAGGATAACGAATCTTTGATTCAGAGAGTACTTCGCTTATATAGTAAACCAGCCGCTGTACTGGGTATACATGGCCTTCTTCCTTTCGTTCCACCACGATGACCGTGCTGACTACGTGTGTGGTAGCCGCAATATATAAAAGTAAATGATCACCTTTGACAGGTGCAACGAGTACCGGAGGAGTGGTCAGATATGTCTTCAGTTGTTCGAAAGCTAGGTTGGCTTCATTGGTCCAGTTGAACTTGTCTTGTTTCTTGAGAAGTCTGAAAAAGGGAAGACCCTTTTCACCAAGTCTTGAGATGAACCTGTTGAGTGCCGCGATGCACCCAGTAAGCTTCTGAACCTCCTTGATACTTGATGGTGCTTCCATATTGAGGATGGCTGTAATCTTGGAAGGATTGACTTCAATGCCTCGGTGACTTACAATGAACCCGAGTAGTTTGCCGGCAGGTACACCGAAGACGCACTTGGTCGGGTTCAGCTTCCAACGATATATCCTGATATTGTCAAATGTCTCCTGTAGATCAACAATGAAGTTGTCTGGATCCCGTGTCTTGACGACCACGTCATCAACATATGCCTCTACGTTTGTGCCGATCAGAGAAGAAAGGCAGTTCTGTATGGCTTGTTGGTATGTGGCCCCTGCGTTCTTCAACCCAAACGACATAGTCATGTAGCAGAATGCGTTGAAGGGGGTGATGAAGGAGGTCTTGATCTGGTCATCTTTGTTCAAGGCTATCTGATGATAACCAGAGTACAGTCGAGGAAGCAGAGTAGTGCGCATCCAGCCGTGGAGTCCACGACTTGATCAATGTGTGGTAGACCCATGGGGTCTGGAGGGCAATGCTTGTTGAGGTTTGTATAATCAACACACATGCGCCATTCGTTGTTCTTTTTCCTGACCAAGACTGGATTGGCCAGCCACTCTGGATGAAAAACATCTTTGATGAAGCCGGCCGCGAGTAGTTTGGCTATCTCAGCCTTGATCGTGTTGCGTCGTTCTTGATCGAAGCATCGTAAACGTTGCCTTTTAGGCTTTGCGTCCTTCTTGACATTGAGGTTGTGCTCGGCAAGCTCCCTAGGAACACCAGGCATATCAGATGGTTTCCAAGCAAATATATCTTTATTAGCACGGAGGAACTTGACGAGCGCGTCTTCCTATTTACAATCTAAGTTTGCCCCTATGAGGGCAGTTTTGGACGAGTCGCCCATCTCAAGATCTACAGTCTTGAGCTGTACATCTTCAGAGGGCTTGAAACTCGAAGTTGTAGACTTCTTGGCAGGGACTTCTGATCCTTCTTCCGCGGACTTCTTGGCCAACGCGAGTACCTCCATCATCTGTGTGGGAACTTGGGAGGCAACAGCGAATTCCACGGCTTCTACATCGCAGTCATGTGAAATCTTGAGGTCTCCTTTGAGGGAGAGAACTCCATTAGGAGCTGGCATCTTGAGGACAAGGTACACATAATGCGGAATCGCCATGTACTTGGCGAGGGCTGGTCGCCCAAGGATCGCGTGATATGAAGTCTCAAAATCTGCCACCTCAAACTTGATGTACTCGGTTTTGAAATTGGCCGTTGTGCCAAACGTGACTGGGAGAGTGACTTGTCCTAGAGGAATCGCAGCTTTGCCAGGGACTATGCCATAGAATGAGGAGTCCATGGGCTTAAGATACTTGGTGATATCGAGCCCCATCTTTGTGAATGTCTTGGCGAAGATGATGTTGAGTCCACTACCTCCATCAATGAGTACCTTGGTCAGTCTGGCCTGTGCCACGACTGGATCCAGGACTAAGGGATACCTGCCTGGATTGGCAAAGTTGTTCCATTGGTCCGCCCTGGAGAAGGTGATGGGGATTTCGGACCACTTGAGGTATGAGGGAGTAGCTGGTTCCACCGCCATGATTTCTCTCAGGCAGAGCTTCTTCGAACGCTTTGATTGCGTCAGGGTTTCACCACTGAACAACACAACGATGACATTGTCGACCTAAGGAAAGCCATTGCCCGGGTCTTCATTGTCTTTGTTGTTTCGCCTGTTGTCCGACTTCTTTTCTTCGGGTAGCTCTCGCTTGTCGAACTCCTTCTTGATATGAATACACTGAGCCAGGGTGTGTTTGCCGTGAGGGTGATATGGGCATGAGACGTTCATGACTTTTTCCAAGGTTTGGGCTGCCTTCTTACTCGCGGGGCGCTCAACTGCCGTGACTGTATTGTCTAGCTTGCGCTTGTTGTTGCGGTTGAAGTCACGCCTATTGTTGTTATTGCGACGGTCAGGACTACTTTTGTTGTAGTTGTTGCCGTTGTTGTTACTGGGGTTGTTGTCCTTGCGCTTGTCGAAGCATTCACGCTCACGGTCATCTTGATCAGCCCAATCAACAGCCATGCGTCTGAGCTCTGATATGGTCTCGGGACGCCGTCTTCCGAACTCCCGATGCAATTCGCGTGCCCAGAGCCCATCATGAAAGCAGGTGATGATCTCTCTATCTGATACATCCACGATGGTAGCCCTTTTTTTCGAAGAATCTCTTGATGTATTTGCGCAAAGTTTCACCTTTCTCTTGCTTGCAGGCTGCTAATTCAAACCGGGTTACGGGCCGTGCCCAGGTTCCCTGAAAATTAGCAGTGAACTTCCTTGTGAGTTGTTCCCAGGTATCAATTGATCCGGGGCGCAGGCCTTCGAGCCATGTATGTGGAGCGGTATCCATCATGATTGGAAAGTATCTGACTTTGACATTATTGCTGCCTCCTGCCATGGTGATTGCTGTCGAGTAGACGCGCAACCACTGTTCTGGGTCCTGTTTGCCAGTGAACTTCTCGATTCCAGTCGTTTTGAACTTTTGAGGTAGCAGGGTCTTTTTGATGCGGCTGGAAAAAGCTGGGAAACCATCATACTTGTCTGATGGAGACCGGTTTCACCTTCCGTGGTTGGCGTCATCTTCGTCATTGTCGCGGCGGTTCGAGTGATGGCTTGGAGAACCACTCGGTTCAGGGTCGTCGCGACCCCGGACGCTTCCACGATCACGGTCGCGACCGCATGGAGGGCGATTGCCGTCATTGTCGTCGCCTGATGGATCATTATCAGGTTGATTATCTCTGCCACGACTGCGTCCACCACCTTGATTGGCTGGACGTGGCTGGTCTTATGCGCGACTGCAATTGGTATCGCGTGGAGGATCTTGGCCACGATTGCGATTGGTATCGCGTGGAGGATCTTGGCCACGATTGCGATTAGTATCGCGTGGAGGCTGTTCATGATCAGCTGGTATCGGCCCATAGAGTCTCTCAAAGTCGGCTCATCGTCTTAATTCTGATGCTATGCGGTTGGCTCTATTGGCGTCGATTTGAGAACGAGCGTCGCGGTTGGCATTGATCGTATCTCGAAGATCATGGGCTGGTGGGTTGTCACTCCTGTTTCCTCCTTGTGGAGCAGCCGCCGTATCGTGAAGCACGAGTTGTCTTGAATTCTCTCGCGTAGCTCGGCTTGGATGGGGAGATGATACAGCGTGGCTCCCTTGAGGTCTTGGATCTGGAGTCCGCTGAGTCATCCCTGGTCCGCCGTTGAGCTCATTGTGAACCGCTGCCAAAAAGGTAAGGACTTGTTGTAGCTGTGGTGTATTGGGCATAGACTTGACGATTTCAGCGGCAACTGATAGATTTTCTGGGGCGTCGGGTAGGATCGGCTGATCACCAACCATCTGGAAGTCTCGATCAAGGTTCCGTGTAGCAGTAGCACGCCTTGCTGCATTAACACGTCTTTGCCTGCGCTTTAAGTTCCTTGATCGCCTAGCCGTCTTCTGCTGATCCGATTCTCGAACAATGGTTGGTTCTTCATCGGAGATTTCGCCCATGAGTTCTCTGTCGTATTGTCCGCCTTGTCCTGATGCGCCCGCCATGTAGACTTGCCTGCTAGGATCAGGCAGCAATAGGCTCGGAGCGCTGGAGAAATTGTTCCCTGTCGAGCCAGAGGAAGAAGTGACTGAAGCGGTTCTGCGGTCTTGAGAGGGCAGGTTCTCGAGTATTGCAGCACTCAATCTCGACTCGTTGTCCCAGCAGGAATCAGTAGGGATCGTGCCGGGCCAGTGAACAAGGAGTCCTCCTGGGGAGTTGGTCACGATGAGTCCTGACGGGAGCTGAACGAGTGGTTGCTCGAGGGAAAAGTTGGTCTTGAAGTATGCGCTGTGCGCGATATTATCTGGAGAGTCACTCAGTAAGACCGTGAAATCGTCTTCATCTTCGTCCTCTGATGGCCCAGAGGCCAGCGCTGAGTTCTTGCAAGTAGTCACGATCTTGCTGGGTGATCTGATCGTCTTGTATTCTTGCTTCGCGGCATACACTGTTGATGTATGGCTGCGGTATTGGAGAGTCCGAACAGGAGTCGGGCCAGGGGGTTGTATGGCATAGCAAGCTCGGAGTTCCCAGCTCCTTCCATGATTGGAAAAGAGTTGTACCCGGCCTCGACTTGTAGAATCCTAGTCGGACTTGGAGTCGGAGTCGATGTCGATCCCGATGAAGTCGTCGAGAGCTGATTCTCGACGAAACCTTGAAGTGGTTTTGATGGAGACGCCGTTGTCGAGTAGGGCCCTGGTTGATCTGCTAGGAACGACTCGAGGCCCAGCTTGTCGTCAGAGACGAAGGTCCATGAGCCGATGACGAAAGTCGCGCCTTCCTCGACGCCGGCGGCTCTGAAAGTACATCCCATCAAGCCTGTCGATGAGCTTCGACGAGCGAGCCCCACGGTGGGCGCCAAGTGTGGACGAATTATGTCGAGCACGTCTATCTGGGGGTACCCCAGAGAGTAGATTCGTGGGTCTCGCCTAGTTCTTGGAGCGACAGTACACGAACAACACAAAGATTTAGACAGGTTCGGGCCGCGAGTAGCGTAATACCCTACGTCCTGTGTGCTTGATTGTATTGCACGTGTGGTTATGATCTTAGTTCTGAGGGGGTCCCTGCCCCGCCTTATATAGTCCGGAAGGTAGGGTTACAAGTCGGTCTGTACAATCCTAGTCGTATACAACATGGAGAACTACAACAGAATACTTTGGGGAGTTTCCTATCTGTACACGACTAGTTATCCTAGTCTGCTACGCCGTCTTGCACCATAGCCGACTGGTTTGAGTAGTCGAGTCGAACTCTCTCTGCCGAGTAGTTTAACCCTCTGGATAAGTGGCCCTAGGGATCCTGGTCCCACAAATACCCTTATACTACCTATATCATTCCCCATATACTACATATACCATTGGTCCACATTATAATGGTATATAATTTTTCTTAACTAATCAGAAGTTTATATACTTCTTTTTAACCAATGATATTGGGTACCGTAAGAGACCTCAAACTCAATGGTCTACAAAGATTCATCAAATGGATTGGCGCTGCATGCAAAATTGTCAGACAAGCTACAATAATGCACACAATAAGCCATGTTCTTGTTGTTCGGAAGGAACTTTGAATCAAGATACATTGAACCAAAGCTGCTGCGAAGCTACAAACTGCGGTGCAAGATACATTTGTCATACAACAACCGAAGAACCCTGCTACATGGCTGACTACGACAAGATGGGATAAGACTGGAATCGGCCATTGGGGATCAGATGTATAGCTGTGATAACTTTCACGAGTCGAAAACAGATAAATCAACGCCAAATGCAATGGAACTCTTCGTTCAGCCGAGTTCACCAGGCCAGGAACTCCTGGCAGTAATATGTTCTAGGAGTAGTAGATAAACCAAATTAAAGAGTTCCGGCCCTTTATGCTGGGGCTAGCTCATCTCACACAGATGTGATTGACTAAATGAATGAGACAATGCTGTCATTGTCCGATGGTCATCACCAGATCGGTGGGCAATTTTTGACATGTTCATTCGCCAAATATCTTGTATGCCGCTCATGATTTGATCTTGGGATCGCGGATCAAGAAAAAGATATGTCTTCTCATCCAAAATATATATGCGTGCACGCATGCCACATTCCCTCGAGCAGGATGCTGAATTGTGAATTCCACTACTAGCGATTTGATAAACTAGATTAATATGTTGCAACCATCATCCACCAGCTGCAGTTGATTAAACCCAATGATCAGGTGCAATCATTGACACCGAAAAGGGGCGGACGTCACGAGAGGGCGCTCGGGCGGACGCCCTCCCTGCCGCCGCCGCCACCCACCCTCCTTCCCCCTCGCTGCGCCGCCGCCGGAGCCGGCCGCCGGAAGCCCGTGCGGCTCACAGGGATGGTGGCGGCGTGGCTTTCCCCATCCCCCTCAAGACGGATGCTGCCGTTAATGGAGGGGCGGCGGATCGGAGTTCGTCGCGGGAGGCCGCCGTCGCCACCGGGAAAGCCGGATCCGGGCCCCCAATGGCCAGATCCGGAGCCTGCGCCGGCGGATCTGCTACCGGGAGGAGCTTCGGCGTGGATGGCCGGGGCCTCGGCATGCTGCGGCGGCTCCCGGGCGAGTGGTCGCGGCTCCCGGGCGGAGGGTTGCTGGCGGCCCGTGGATGGCGTCGACCGGCGCGGGGCCGAGGTGGACAGGAGGATTCGGCGCGGGTCGACGTGCGGCGACCGACGCTGGCATGGATGGCCTTCGGCCTTGGTGTTGGAAGGGCTAGCTCCAGACTTTGCAACTACATCCGGTGATGACATCTTCAATTTCGCCTTTCCTTTTCATATAGACCAAGAGACATGAGTCACCTTGGCTTCATTCGCGGATTCTATTACTCGAAGACGGATTTCATCTGTAATTTATTCCTGATGGATTGTGCACGGGTACCCAGCGGCTACTTTGCAGCATAGTATCTCAGGTTACGAATTCAGATGGTCTGCCGGATTTGAAATTCGTGGTCGTTTAAAGTGGGTCAGGGCTGGTCTATATGGAAGCATTGGCCTGGTAAGAAGGGGGAAGCAACATGTTGTGACTTGGTCGTGGTGGTAATTGCTACTAATTCACCGGTTCCGAGAAGAAATCCCTAGGTCTGGCCTTAATTGGTTGAACCTGACAGTGACCTTGTTGAAGGCATTGTTTGGATTAAGATGAATTACTCCCTCGTGAAAACATTTGATCTGGTCTTAATTGATTGGGTCATTACAATGTCGGCACGTGCGCGTGTCGTTTCCTCGTTGGAGGCGTTGTCTCGGGAGCTTTGGTCATAGTCCAAGAGTTGCTTTGGTTTGTGAAGCGGATGAAGATGAAGACGCTTGTGGTAGTTTGCTAGGTCATGCTCTTTTTTTTTCTTTTTCATTGGCTGTGTGCATCTTAGTTATGCAAAGGTCGAGTTGGATCTTATATAATTGTATCATCTTGATGTAATTATCTAAGATCAATAAAGCTTCCCTTTTCAAAAAAAAAAATCACAAACACATACCAGCTCTGTATATACACGCCGTTCCAAGTTCTCCAGCTAGAACTATCTGATCCCATATACACATCATTTCCATTTGTAGACGCTATACGGGGGAGAAACAAAGGAAAGAAAGCAGTGACAGCTCGCCGGCGTCATGGCCGCCTTCCATCCTGATGGTCAGGCGAGCAGCATGCCGGAGGAGGAGTCAGCGGCGGAACAAAGCCAGCTCATGCAAGAAGAAGCCGGCTCATATTCTTCCATACCGTTGGTGCAGTACCAGAACTTCTGGACCAGTCCCGAGCTCCTCAAGAGCATCCAGCTCGTGCAGGAGCAGTTCGTCCCTCGCGCCGACGACACCATCCTCGCCACCTTCCCCAAGTGCGGCACCACCTGGCTGAAGGCGCTCGCCTTTGCGATCACCAACCGCTCCCACCACACGCTAGCCCATCACCCCCTCCTCACTCGTCACCCCCAGGATGCAGTGCCGTTCCTCGAGCTGCCCAACCGGCAGCTCACTCCTCTCGCCGACCTCGACGCCGTCCCCTCGCCGAGGCTTCTCGCCACCCACATGCCTTTCTCGCTGCTGCCGGCATCGGTGGCCGCCGCCGGCTCACGGATCGTCTACATGTGCCGTGAGCCCAAGGACGTGTTCGTGTCCAAGTGGCATTTCGAGAACAAGGTGAGCCAGCAGCTCTTCGTCGAGCTGGGCTTGTCATTCCACTTGTTCTGCGAGGGGGTGTCAGTTTGTGGACCCATCTGGAGCCACTATCTCGAGTATTGGAACGAGAGCAAGGCAAGGCCGGACAAGGTTCTCTTCTTGAAGTATGAGGAGATGATGGCGGATCCTGTAAGAGAAGTGAAGAGGCTCGCTGGGTTTCTTGGTGCTCCGTTTACCGACGCCGAGGAGAAGAGCGGTGTCGTCGACGAAGTGGTGAAGTTGTGCAGCTTTGAGCATCTGACGAGCTTGGAGGTGAACTCCACTGGAGTCGCCGATCGGATTGGTGGGTTCCCCATGGAGAATTCTACGTATTTCAGGCGTGGCGAGGTGGGTGACTGGGTGAACCACCTGAGTGCTGAGATGGCTCAGAAGTTGGACCGCATTGTGCAGGAGAAGTTGGAAGGCTCTGGTCTCACCTTCTGATTCCCCACATGCTCCCGTCACCCTTGTTTTATTTTGTTGCAGTTTGGGTTTCAGTCGATCCGTATGTGCAACTAATTTATGGAATAATTCGCCACTTGGTTGGTCTTGTTATCTTTATCTATGTTACTGTCATTGTGTACACACTTCTGCAATGTATTTACCATGTGTTGGCCTATGTTACTGAATTTGCATGCTATGAACTGTAAACGAACAATTTACAGTATAGTAATATAGTAATTCCAAAAAAAAAGTGAACACCTGTTGTCGTGAAAAGCCATGTAAGATATAAACGTGATGCTCCATCCCAAATTAGTCCCACTTTATACGGGGAGTTTCCAACTCCAGTAATAGCCTTGAGAATGCATGGCTCTCTAGAGGAGTGGGGGGATAAATTCGGTAACCTCCTCAAAATTGGGGGCTAAATAGAGAGCCTGTTGTACTGTAATTTTTTTGTTTTGACTCTCTTAATTTGGGTTAGGGGCTTGTTTAGAGGGTCTGCTGGAGTTACTTTAGAGTAGTCCATGAACATGTGCTTCCGCACAGGCTAATGATTTTGAGAGTTATAAGTATAGTATGAGAAATATTGGTGGGAAAGATCGCTATATCTGAGCATTTTAGGCCTGATCTGGCCAGGCCCGCGGACTCGGCCCAAGCCTGCCAGCCCGCGCATTTATCCTGTAGAGCTTCACGCTGGAGCCTGGAGGAGGAATGAAAGAGCATTTATCGTGTATAGACGTCGCTCGCGCGCCACGGACCCCAAAGGTTTTGGATCTTTGCAGCTAATCTGACCCATTCTTCATTTAGTGGCGGCGATGATCAGAGAACGTCAGGGATAAGCTCGTTTGGATACGCTTCGATCAGATAATTTTGTTTTACATACTGGCCCCGTGATTAAATTAAAACTAAATATATGATATATATATCTAGTTAGATTGAGAAACTCTTGTATATATAAACCGTATGGAATCGTACTGATTCCCATTAAAATACGTACTCATACTAAGTATATACTGGTGGAAACATGTCTGTTTTGTGCAAACTGCAAATCAATACGTGTACGTACAGAGTTCAAACACGACGTCTATATATCTTGTACAGTCGAAATTGTATACGTGGACTGAAAGCAACTGGCTGGAGTAGCCATAATCCATCGTACTGTCTGGAATTCAGGATCAGTCCGCCAGGTCACTAGGTCAGCTTAACCGATCTGTAGGAACAGCATGCATACATCTGTACGCTTTTGTGTATGTACTCTACTAATTTGGTGTTTTTCTTTTGTTGCTTTTGTGTATGTACTCTACTAATTTGGCGGTTGATCATATCACCTCCAAGTGCCAAACGAGGTTCATGAACCAATTAATACTCCATGAAGAAGAGTCTAGTTCAAAAGGAAGACTTCTTATGAACTTGTCCTACCAAAAAAGAGCCATTGATTAGTATATAGATGATTCACCCTGGTTCGTCTAAGGATCAATGGATGTAACGAAGTATCGTACCGAACGCCAAGTAAAACTCATCAACAAGACAACAACCCTTTCATTCATCCACAATCGATGTGCATACGCTGGTGCCCTAGATAAACTTTTACTAGTTACTCTATTATAAATTACTATTTGTTCTTCGGCTTATTCAAAAAGTTAGTTCAAATATACGAAAAATATAATTCATATTAAAAATATTTGGGATGATAAAGTAAGTCACAAATATAATAATTAAATGTTACTTCTATAATTTTTAAGAGAAATACACTACGGGAAACCCGACGTATGCCGAGTGCTTGGCTCTTTGCCGAGTGCTTTCTGTCAGGCACTCGGCAAAGACAGGATGTGCCGAGTGCCCAGACAAAGGCACTCGGCAAAGAGACAACACTCGGCAAATACAACATTTGCCGAGTGTCAGAAAAGAGCCACTCGGCAAAAAGCATCTTTGCCGAGTGTCAGGCCACAGACACTCGGCAAAGCTGTCGCACGTGTCCTGCGCGTACCACGCCACGGACGGCCGTTTGGGCTCCAGTAGCTTTGCCGAGTGTCACACGGCAGACACTCGGCAAATTGACGCTGTGCCGAGTGTCCCACGTTACACACTCGGCAACGTCGTAGCACGTGTCCAGCACGTGCCACGCGCGCCAACGTCGTTTGGCCTGTCAGTTCTTTGCCGAGTGTCACAGCCCAGACACTCGGCAAACATGTGGCACGTGCTTGACACGTGCCAGGCCTGTTGACGTATTGGTCCTTTGCCGAGTGCCTCGGTCAGATACTCGGCGAAGACTTTGAAAGTTTGAAAAATATTTTTAAAAAACGTGAAATTTAAACTCAAAAAATTTGAACATTTTAAATTTAAGCGTTTTTGGCCGGCTGGATTGGTGGTTTTGCCGAGTGCTTATTTGCGGCACTCGGCAAACCACCTCTTTGCCGAGTGTTCCCTGGGGGGCACTCGGCAAAGATTATGTTTGCCGAGTGTTTTGAGGGAAACACTCGGCAAAGTTTGGCCCTGTTTGTTTAAACTTATGCTTTGGGCTCCAAACTTTATTTTTTTTCCAATGATACTTGTCAAAGGCTCTTTTTATATCTTATGTGGAGCCTGTGGAAAAAAGTTGGGACGATTTCAAAAAGTTTATATATACGGCCCTTTCCAATCGGAGCATATCCCCATAGAAGTTTCGGAGAGTTGAGAATGAGACAGCTGGATTCCGAAACGAAGTGAAGTTGAATTAGAGTTTGAGTTCATAACTTTTTCTATAGGCAATAGACGACGTAGATTGCTTCATTTGAGGTTATCATATTTTTCCGGACCCATTTGATATTTTTTAAATTATTTGTACGCCCTTCTCCGCATGAAATAATGAAATATATGAAGGAATTATGAGCTATATAGGCATGAAATAATGAAAACATTTCATTGAATCATAAAATGTGCATTGTTGGATGTATTTGACAAGATATTTTGATGTGTATTTGATCAAATTTGAAAAATTTGGTATGGAGCAAATGTTCTGGGAAATGTTTGCCGAGTGCTACACTCGGCAAAGAGCACTTTTGCCGAGTGTCAGGTGAGAGACACTCGGCAAAGATGCCGCACGGGCCACGTCATTGGCCCACGTGGCACCTTTGCCGAGTGCCTGCGCTCGGCAAAGGGCAGGTTTGCCGAGTGCCCTGGGCCAGACACTCGGCAAACAGGCCATGTGGCCGTCCCCTTCGGCCACGCGCGGCCACGTCAGCGGGCAGCGCGCGGCCACGTGGTAGATCTGTTTGCCGAGTGCCGGATCTGGGACACTCGGCAAACAGGGGGTGCCCGGGGGGACTTAACCGCCCACGCGGCCCCCAACCCTACACACGCACACACTCGCCGCCGCCACCGCTCCCTGCCACACCCGCCGCCGCCGCTCCCCGCCACACCTGCCGGCCGCCGCGCCCGGCCCGCCCCGACGCCCGGACTCCGCCGCGACGCCGGCCGCCGCCTCCGCCCCGACCCCGGCTGCCGCCTCCGCCCCGGCCCGGCCACCGCGCAGGGCCGCCGCACCGGCCGAAGCCGCTCCTGCCACGCCGGCCTGTTGCCCCGGTCGGCCTCCGCCTCCGCCCCGACCCCGGCCACCGCCTCCGCCCCGACGCCGGCCGCCGCGTCAGCCCCGGCCACCGCCTCCGCCCCGACGCCGGCCGCCGCGTCAGCCCCGGCCACCGCCTCCGCCCCGACGCCGGCCGCCGCGTCAGCCCCGGCCTGGCCGCCGCGTCAGCCCCGGCCCGGCCGGCCCGTCCCCGCCCCGGCCCCGGCCGCCGTGCTCCTTCCCCGGCCGCCGGCTCCTTCCCCGGCCGCGTCAGCCCTAGCCCGGCCGCCGCGCAGGCCGGCCCGTCCTCGCCCGGGCCCCGGCCGTCGTGCTCCTTCCCCGGCCGCCGGCTCGTCCTCCTGTCCCTGCGTCCGCCCGTCCCGTGTAGGTACCCCGCCCGTCCTCTTGTTACCTTTGTTATTTTGTTCATTTTGCTGCAAAACTAGGGTGTGGTAGTTTCTATTTTTGTGGTAGGATGTGGTAGTTGATGTTTTTCATACATAGGATAGAAACATATATTTGTGGTAGGAAGTAATTATATGAATTTATTTGTGAAATTATGAAATTGATGTGAAATTGTAGTTGATAGATTTAGAATTGGTATACTTTGAATTGGTTGATTTTTGGTAAAATTGGGTAATGAATGTGGTTGTCGGCCTTTGTTTTGCTATCAAATGGATTAGGCCATGTCAAACAAGTGCCATGAATATTGTGTATGTGGTTGTCGACCTTCGTGCCGCATCCTTGTTATGTGGTTGTCGGCCTTCGTGTCGTGTTTTTTTGCAGGATGTGTGGTTTCAGAAACCTCCCCGTGTAGGGGAGGTGCTGCCGAATTTTTTATTTGATAAAAATTTGTTTTTATTTCAGTGAGGCTGTTGCACCATCTTCGACTTGGACCCCGACGCCGCACGTCCTTCCCCGCCGTCTGCACCGACACGAGCGTCACCGACTCGCCCGCCGTCGAGCCCGTAGGTGAGCACATGCAAAACCATACACCCTTAGTTTTTAATTCGTAGATCCATATTTAAGTTGTGTACCTTCTTCGTCTCTTGTATTTATCTTTACCGTGTGGCTTTTTTGCCATGTTCTTGCGTTTCCTACAGTAAATAAGATGAAGGGACATCTTCCTCTTCTGTCTTGAGAAAGATGATATGTCATCTTATTTACTGTAGGATACGCAAAAACATGACAAAGAATTCATACCGTACAGTTAAATACAACATGCCAAGATTGTGCACAACTGTGTCACGTAACCTAGTTAGGCGTCTCCCGTTCGAAAGAGATACGGTTGTGAATATGTGAATCTTTGCATATGTCTAACCGTATCTGTTTCGAATTGTCCACGTTTTTGGACAGCTCGAGGATGTGTAGATGGGTAGTTTCCATGCTCTACTCGTACCGAGGCTGAGTTTCGCCATCATCTCCCTGTTGTTCTCCGAATACACAATCTCCGTAATTGGACGTGTATTTGGAGAACAGTGGGGAGGTGCTGCCGAAATTCCGTCTTGGATACGAGTAGAGCATGGAAACTACATGTCTACACATTCTCGGGTGGGATTAGGACCTATCTTTACCTATTAGACATAAAGCTAGCATCCGGTAGATGCATTTATTATTATAAATTTGGTATGGAAGAAATTTATTTCTCGGTGATATGTAAAGGGATGGATGACCGTGAGTGGATGTACACTGGCCGCTCAATTAAAGGTGAATGTACAGATGAATGGATTGCCAAGACTCAGGCGTTCTTGAAGCAAGCTTTTGCCAATGCGAAAGGGGTGCCAACTACTTTCTGTCCATGCGCGGTTTGTGACAACCGTAAATGCCAAACAGAAGTTGTGATGGGTAAACATCTCGTTAAGTCTGGATTTACGGAGAACTATACTCGGTGGACACGCCATGGTGAAGCCGTTGATCGTGTGAGAGACGAGGCCGTGAGGCAGCGGATCGAGGAGTTCGATGATGAGGCAGGGGTAGGAGACATGTTGCATGACTATGGCGAAGCACACTTCAATGATGGACCTAGGGAGGAGGAGCTGGAGGCCACTGCAAAGGCTTATTATGACTTGTTGGCAGCGGCACAACAACCCCTTCACTCACACACTAAGGTTTCTCAATTGGATGCCGTTGCACGTCTGTTGGCCGTCAAGTCCCAGTTTAGCTTGGGTCGAGACGCCTTTGACCACATCCTGACAGTTTTTGGCGGCCTCCTTCCGGAAGGTCACATTCTGCCAAAGAACATGTACGCAGCACAGAAACTTCCAAATGCACTTAAGATGCCGTATCAGAAGATACATGCTTGTCCAAATGGATGCATCTTATTTAGGAAAGAATATGTGGACGCAAAGCAATGTCCAAGTGCCAGGCTTCTAGATTCGTGGAGATAGTCGGTGCTGATGGTAAGAAGAAGCAAAGCAAAATACCCGTGAATATCCTACGGTACCTTCCACCTATACCGAGGATCCAACGGCTTTACATGACCGAGGACTCCGCGAAACAGATGACATGGCACAAAAGTGGAGTGCGATACAATCCTGATAAGCTCGTACATCCATCCGATGGTGAAGCATGGAAGCACTTTGATGGGATTCATCGTGACAAGGCTAGAGAGGCTCGGAATATGCGTGTTGCGTTGGCAACAGATGGGTTCAACCCGTATGGAATGACGGCTGCCCCAAACTCTTGTTGGCCAATGTTCGTGATCCCACTCAATCTCCCCCCCCCCCCCCGGCGTCCTCTTTCAATGACAGAACATATTTTTGTCGTTAATTATTCCTAATTACCCGGGGAAAAATATGAGTGTGTATATGGAGCCTCTTGTTGATGATTTGGACCGTGCTTGGGAGGAAGGTGTATGGACATACGATCGAGCTACAAAAACAATCTTTAAAATGCATGTCTTCTACCAGTACTCCCTGCATGACCATCCGGCGTATGGGATATTCTGCGGCTGGTGTGTCCACGGGAAGTTCCCATGTCCAATATGCAAGGCATCTCTGAAGTTCATCTGGCTGACCAAGGGTGGAAAATATTCATGCTTCGACAAACATCGTCAATTTCTCCCTCTTGAACACGAATTTAGACAAGATATCAAGAACTTCACGAAAGGTGTCAGGGTTCAAGATGACAGGTGCGGATGTTCGTGCAGAGTTAGACGCTCTCGTGGTCGGGGAGGATGGCCGTTTTGTGGGTTATGGCGAGCAACATGCCTGGACTCATAAGTTAGGCCTGTGGAAGCTCCCGTACATGCAAGACCTTCTGCTTCCACAAAATATTGATATGATGCACACTGAAAAGAATCTTGCCGAGGCACTTTGGGGTACAATCATGAACATTCCTGATAAAACCAAAGACAATACCAAGGCAAGAGTGGATCAGCAGCGGTTATGCAATAGACCGAAGCTAAATATACCACCTCCCAGGGATGACAAAACATGGAAAAAACCTAAGGCCGATTTCGTTCTTGATAATGACCAAAAGAAGGAAGTGCTAAGTTGGTTCCAAACATTAAAATTTCCTGATGGGTACGCAGCGAATTTGAAGAGGGGAGTGAACTTAACTACTTTACGAATCAACGGGCTCAAGAGTCATGACTACCATATATGGCTTGAGCGGCTTCTTCCGGTAATGGTTCGAGGCTATGTCCCCGAGCATGTCTGGCTAGTGCTGGCAGAGTTGAGCAATTTCTTCCGCCAACTGTGTGCTAAGGAAGTATCGAAGACCATGCTTGCAGAAATGGAAAAGCTTGCTCCCGTGTTGCTATGCAAGTTGGAGAAGATATTTCCACCGGGTTTTTTCAACCCGATGCAGCAAATGATTCTGCACCTTCCGTATGAGGCACGAATGGGAGAGCCTGTGCAGAACCGTTGGTGCTATCCAATTGAGAGATGCCAAAAGGTTCTTTGAACTAAATGCAAAAATAAATGCAAGATTGAAGCTTCTATTGCAGAGGCTTACATTCTGGAGGAGGTGTCAAACTTCACAACGAAGTATTATGCTGACAACCTCCCTAGCGTGCACAAAACACCGCCTCGTTACAATGTTGGTGAAGTTGAATCGAACCTCAGCCTTTTCCGAGGGCAACTGGGAAGTGCAAGTGAAGGCACCAACAAAAACTTGACAAATGCAGAGTGGCACGCTATCATGCTTTATGTGCTCACCAATCTATCCGAAGTTGAGCCATACATGCGGTAAGTTCAGAACAATCTTGTTTTCGAGTACCTAGCCACTATTCTGCATCCAACACTCTTGTTTCTCGTTCATACAGGGAATTTCTTGATCAATTCTGGCATAATAGGAGGGCTCCTACCGCGTACGAAGTTGATGACCTTCTTAAACATGGAAACCCAGATTTTATTTCTTGGTTCAAACAGAAGGTACACTTAATTTCAGTCTTGTCCTAAATTTGACGTTACTGAAGTCATGTCACTAATATAACAAACTATTCTGGTCGAACTCGCAGGGTCAATCCGATGGGTCTATGAGTCCCGAGTTGAGACAGATCGCCGATGGTTGTGCGTATAAGGTCAAGTCATTTACCGGATATGACGTGAATGGTTATCGTTTTCGCACAACAAGTCATGAGGCGAGGATGCCCAATCGAAGGACTACAAATACCGGAGTTTATACTCCAGGCTCTGATGGGTTCGATTACTATGGGAGACTTGAAGAAATATACGAGCTTAATTTCGGTGGAAGCAAACCTCTTTCTCCTATTATCTTCAAATGTCATTGGTTTGATCCTTCAGCGGTGAGACAGACCCCTAGTCTTGGGCTAGTCAAAATTCGACAGTCATCTGTCTTACCTGGAGACGATGTCTATATAGTGGCTCAACAGGCCACCCAGGTGTATTATTTGTCATACCCATGCAAAAAGGACAAAAGGCTTGAGGGTTGGGACGTTGTATACAAAGTGTCGCCATGCGGTAAACTACCAGTCCCAAACAATGAAGATTATAACATAGATCCAAACACCTATGATGGAGAGTTCTTCCAAGAAAATGGGCTAGAAGGGTCTTTTGAGATAGACTTAACCCAAGCGGTCGGAATGGATTTAGACTCATAAATGTTGGTTGACGAGGACACTGGAGATGTGGTTCATAATGCTAAGGAGGTAGAGTTACTAGAGCGATTACAATTATGCAATGATGAAGCCGACGACATTCCTCCGCCTTTGGAGGACGACCATGAACATCTCGAAATGTATGATAGTGATGATGCGATCGTTGATCTAGATAATCCTGATCCGGATGATTATTTCTAATAAAAGTACATTTATATATTGCATCATCTCTTTCTAATAGTTTATGTCGGTTCATATTTCTTATATATTACATGTCTTTCTAATAATTTATGTTTATATGTGAAATCTAATAAATGCATGTTTTTGTTGATTGCAGGTGATTGAACCAAGATGGTTGGTCGGGGCGGTGCAATGAGGAACGTCATGTCGTTGTACCAGAAGTTCAAAGATGGAGGGTCCGATGCAGCTGGGTCGTCTGGTGCCAAGGGCAAGGGGCGAAAGAAGAAGGCCAAAGGCGAGGGGCGAGGCAAGGGAAAGAGGCGAGAGCGGACCCCCGTACCTTCGTCGTCTTCATCCGACGAGGACTTTGTTCCTTCGGCGGCGGACACTCGGGCCGCGGAGCACGAGGACCGCGAGGACGAGGAGCACGAGGCAGCGGAGCACGTGGCCGAGGAGCACGGGGCCAAGGACCCCAAGGGCGAGGACGTAGAGGGGTCCACCTCCTCTGAGAACTCGGCCCTTTGGCAGCGAGGCCCCTCGCAACTCCCGAAGCACCCGATACCCATGGAGCGTCGCCCCGTGATCGCACCCAGCCCTCCAAGGTAAGTAATTTTAGATGTTACAAGTACCTTTTCGTTTCATATTCATATGATGGAAATCACAATATGGACTAACAATTTATCTTAATCACTTGGGCAGGAATTGGGTGAGTGTCACCCCGGGCGCTGCTCACGACCGCAAAGTCAACAGCATCCTGGGACTTCTTTGCAGGGAGTTGTTTCCGGGTCTGGTGACCATTGGCGGCAGGGAGGAGCCGGCCTACACCTTTGACCACTATGTCACCGCTCGCGATCAGGAGGACCGGGACCGCAGGATCTTCAACAACAAGGCCGAGCGGGTAAAGGGCGAGTTGTGGGTAAGTATTCGTTGCACTACATTGCTGAACACAGCACATTCATTAACAATCTACAAATAATGCAACATCCATCGTGTATATATGCGCAGGACTTTTACAGATGCGTCCCGGGACAGGAGGCTTTGGCGGATGCTCTGGCACATGCAGCCTGTTGGAAGCTCATCAAGGACCTGCACTACGAGGCGCGCGTGCAGGCCGTAATTGATTATTACGCTGCACTCAAGATCTCCGTGAAGAAACCCGAGGCAAGAAAGATAAAGTTGACCAAGGAGCAATACATGGCGGTATGAAAATCGATAATGTTTTATTCTAAGATTAAGTACTTTAAATTCGATCTTGTTATATGTCGTACACTTGATGTCTTGTAGGCGATTCCGTGGTGGTGCGCCCCGCATCCCAGATGCTGGGAGGTGATAGTCGACAAGTGGTGCAGCGACGAGTCGGCGGCTCAGCACGACCTTTGCCGGGAGCGGCGTTTGCTTATGCTCGGTATAGCACACCATCAGGGCAGCCTTAGCCTCGAGGAGTACAGGGCCAAATGGGTACGCCGAGTCATTTCTATCTTCGCTCACTCAATTCTGTATAATTACTAATTCTTATTGTTTATTTTTTCAGTCGGCGTCACATGGTGGTGCGTCTTGCTCACAGCTCGAGGCATTTTCTATGGCCCACAAGGGCAAGGCGACATCCGACGTCCAGTACAACCCGGAGGACGGGCCCGCGGCATACAGCAACGCCAGCGTCCACAGTCGCCTCGCGGCATATACAGAGGTGGCGAGGGAGGTCCACGGGCCAGACTGGGATCCGACCGCCCACGACATTGATGGAGAAGTGGTCATGAGGGCGGGAGGAGGCAAGAAGCACGGGCAGTACTTTATCGCCAACAGCACCATCGACACGGCCGCTACCCCCACGCTCTCCCAGATTCGAGCCAGGAGCACGAGCTCTTCAGCGGCTATCCGCCAGCCTCTTCCAGGTTCACACTTCGAGATGCAGACACTCCAGGTTATTTCTGTTTTGTTCTTCGTACGTGAAGTTTACTTACGTTTGCAATGTATTGTAACTTTGTGATTGAATATTGCAGACCCGGTTGGAGGAAGAGACGCAGAGGCGGGAGTGTTGGCGGTCGTTACAACCCAAATCCGACCACCAATACTCGGGAATAAATGAGGTTATATGCAACATTCCATGTACTTAGGTTTTATTTCTAATAAAGTTCCATGAGTTTTGGTGAGTGACACTTGTGCAGGTACAACTACAACAAATACGTGCTATTGGGGCCGAAAATGACCGAATCGGGCGAACGAATCCCTTCGGCCGGTTACCCCCCTTAGTCGTACAAGCCACCGGAGGCCGTCCACATCAACGATGACCAAGCGACAACAAGTATATGACATGTGGACGAAGCCAACTCATCCCGGAGCACCGCCACGTCAACTTGGGCCCACAAAACACGAACCCAATCAAGGAAAGGCGGCCCAGGACAGCCAGGACGCAGAGGCAGTGCAGGGGAGGGCCGGCCACGGGCCAGGCCCGTTCGGCCGAACCGACCCCCCTGCCCAAACCTCCTCCAGGGGCTCATCCTGGCCACCCAGAGCAAAGGCGGCGCATCCAAGGGTTCGGCTGAACCCCCTGGTTCGGCCGAACCGACCCTGGCGCCCGAAGTCCCAGGGGGTACCCCCCTGGTCCCTTGGCGGTTACTCCAGCCCCAACCGTCCTATGCAACTATAAATAGGACCCCTTACCTCACTTGTAAACACACACCAAGCCAAGGAGCTCTCTCATTCCACTTGTTCTAGTAGAGTTAGGATAGTTTAGTTGGGAGTTAGAGTTGAGTCGAGCTTTGCCTCGGAGGTTCCGGAGTCATCTTCAGAAGCTCTGTATTAGCTCTTGTATCTTTTACTTTTCCTTTTGTAAGACTTTCAGTTATCAATATAGTTATCTTTATCTTATTGCCTTTGTCATTTATATCTTGCTTCTACTTTATCCTAGTTGCAACTATATCTTGTTTAGACTATAGTCAGTTATAGTTCTAGTGCTTGTAGTCTTGTTTAAGTCTTTGTCTTGGCTGGTTCTTCGATCTTGCTTGATACTGGAGGTGAATTGTCACCAAGAGTATTGACAAGGTTGCTTGCTCTTGCTAGCAGAGTAAGTAGTCGTTGCCTAGTGTAGGAGTGGTTCCTAGACTAGTCAGTGGCCTTAGTTTATTCCCGTCGCAACGGAGGTGGTAGCCGGGAGGTGGTGACACCCCTTTCGGTCTTCGTAGCCCATCACGTTAGTTCCGGTCCGTAGGATCCCCCAGTTGGGAAATAGTGGCACCCCTTCTCATCCCTTTCTGTGTGTTCACCGGTTCCCTTGTCCCGAAGCTAAGACAATAGAGTTATCCCAGATCTCCTAGTGCTGGCTCTGTAGCCACTGTATCTCTAAGCTAGAGTGACATAGGTAGATAAAGTATCCATGAGTCCTCTATCTCTTCTCGTTGTCCTCCCAGCTAGCTATCTCTTCTCTCCCTTACCTGAGTATCCCTTGAGCTGTGTGTCCGGTATATCCACTCCTATCCAATACCGTTATCCCCTGTCTTGTCTAGTCGTGTACCCTTCTCTGATAGTCTCGAATATTTGTTCACTAGTAATCTTGACAAAGCTTCCCTTCGGAAATATAAATTACGATACCTCGGGATACTCCCAGGTGAAGTGCTACAGCGGTGATTCTGTGCGCTTGCAGAATATTTCTATATTTTACTAAGCCATAAGGAAAACCACTGAAACACTCCTTACCCCAGTACTAGGATTATTAATTCTGATATTGGATCGTAAGAAGTGCCAACAAGCATTTCTGGCACCGTTGCCGGGGAAGCATTTGGCTAGATTACTTTTGAATTTTTATCTTGAGCTATCTTAGTTGAGTACCGCTACTCAAGCGGGTTTATCCTTGCTCTGTTCGTTGGTCTTTGTGGAACAGAGCAGTGCATGACTGGTTTCCAGCTACCATCAAACTTCCAAGAAAATCCTGAGTCACTTGTGAGGAAGGTACGACCCCTTGTTGTACCTCCTCAGAAGCAACTCCTTCCGACGAACCCAGTCCTTTCCGTTGTGACTCCAGCTTCATCGAGGATGGCCGGCAAGACGATCCACGAGTTCTCCGCTCCATCAAGCGAGAACATGCGTACTGGACCAGCTCCGCCAGTCGGAGATGGTAGTTTCGAGCTCAAGCCAGCCCTCATCAACATGGTACAGGCTAGCCCATTCTGCGGCAAGCCACACGAAGATGCCAATGCTCATCTCCAGCATTTCCTGGAGATTTGCAACACCTTCACCATCCGCGGAGTAAGTATCGATGCCATTCGCCTTCGTTTATTTCCATTCTCATTACTAGGCAAGGCGAAACAATGGTTTTATGCTAACCGCGAAGCAATAGATACTTGGGATAAATGCACTAGCGCTTTCTTGCTAAAATTCTTTCCGGTCGGGAAAACCAACGCCCTCCAGAACAAAATAGCTAGTTTCCAGCAGCTAAAAGATGAAACAGTCCCGGAGGCATGGGATCGCCTCCAGGACTATATTTCTGCTTGTCCTCACCATGGTATGCAGAGTTGGTTCATAATCCAAACTTTCTATCACGGGCTGAGAAATTCTACCCGTGAATACCTGGATGCTGCTGCTGGAGGCTCGTTTTTCTCTCTTGAGGAGAGTCGTGTGAAGGCCCTCATAGAGAAAATGGTCGAGAACCAAGGTTGGTCCGATGACCGGACTCAACCAAAGACACGAGGAGTTCACCAAGTTGAAGCTCTGGACATGCTCGCTGCCAAGATGGACCTCCTGATGAAGAAACTGGAGGCCCCTGCTCAAGAAACGGTGCAAGCCATGGACGCTCGCATGACCTGCGAAGTTTGTGGCAACACTGGCCATTCGGGGAATGACTGCCCCGAAACGCGAGAAGATGCCCACTACGTCAACAACTCCAATAACAACGGGTACCGACCGAACAACTACGGCAACCAAGGCTGGAATCCGCGCCCAAACCTCCCTTTTGAGAGGCCTCAACAAGGTAACAATTTCAATTCTAGCAATTTCAATAATCAGCCGTCTCTTAGAGATCTTGTGTTTGGCCAGATGAAAATAACTGAAAACATCAATAAAAAAGCTTGCTGCTAATGATAAAACACTGGAAAACATAGACTCTAGGATGGAATCGTTTTCTTCTGCCATGAAAAGTCAACTGAGCTTTAATAAAATGATAAAAACTCAAGTCGCTCAGTTAGCTGCTGCTGTTCCTGTCACTGAATCGGGGAAGATTCCGGGGCAGCCCGAACCTTCCATCGAGACAGTCAAAGCCGTCACTACAAGGCAGGGTAAGATGTCTCGTAGTGTGTTCCATACTAACCACGCAGGGAAGGTCACACACATCCAAGTGCTGACACCAAGATGGACCCACCCGCCAAGAGCTGCAAAAAGGGCGATCATCAAGACCTCTCCGGACAGGAAGGAAGATCCCGGAGTGCCCATCATTCAGTGCACGATCTGGAATCGTCGCATTGATGATGCACTCTGTGATCTAGGGGCAAGCGTCAACATCATGTCTAAGGTACTATTTAAGAAATTACGCTACCCTACTTTGTCACCTACTACTGCCCAGGTACAGCTTGCGGACTCAACCATCCGCTACCCCGAGGGGGTGATCGAGAATGTACCGGTCCGGATCTAGGGACGATATGTCCCTGTAGAGTTCGTTGTCCTCGACACGGGGAACGATTGCTCGTTTCCCCTTGTATTGGGCCGGCCGTTCTTGAACACCTCCCGGGCTAGGATAGATATGGATACGAGAGAAATCTCGTTCCGTATCGACGGAAGGTTGACTAACTTCAAGTTTCAACCCCGGGAAGAAAAGAAGGCAGAGCCACTCACACCGGAGCAGAGGAGCGCCCAGTGTTTCCTTAAGGCTCTCATTAATGGAGAGCTGGAAATACTCGGTGGCGAGCAACTCAAATGGAACGAGCCGACAAAGCCGACGACTGCAGAAGAAATGGACTTCCTCGTAAAGGAATACGAGGAAGAGCAAGCCCTCTGGAACTCTCCAGAGACGCCGATCCCACCGCCACCAACACCGAAGAAGAAGAACAAGAAGATGTGGCGGAAGAAGGTTGCATCGTCCGAGTCGTCCACTCTGGGACCGGACGATGACAAGAGAAACTGAAGACAGGAGAAGTCCCGCTCGCGGACTTAAAAGCTGAGCTCTCGCCGCGAGGAAAACCGGTATGTACCCCATATTTCCCTTCCAAATTTCAAATTTCCAATTGCATTTGCATGTTTCCCTTTTCAAAATAAATGAACCACTTGAGTAATTAATTTGAGAAAGAGTAGAAAATTTTTGCAAGTTTGGTTAGAAATAATTGGACACATGCTGAAATTCAATTAGAAAGGGTGTAATTTGTAACTTTCATCATTTTCACCCCTTCTAGAACATCTCCAATTATTTACCATCACCACCATCCAGCAACAAACATGTCTACCCCACTAAAAATGGCTGCACACTCACCAATTATCACAAACATGGCAGCATGGGGGTGACTCCACTAAAATCCACTTTGGTCATGTCACATTTCCATCTCACCTACCACTAAACTCCACTCACATGACCTAAAAATTTGGTGGCCACACATTTTGGCGTGGAATCAAAGCAAAGGAGGGGCAGCACTCACATGGGAGTGCCTTGGCCACCTGGCCTGGTTCGGGCGAACCAGGGCCTTCGGGCGAACCAGGGGACTGCCGCCCCTCGGCCTATAAATTGCAGGCCAAGCTTCCTTGCTTCCATGCACCATTCACTCACTCTCCCATTCTGAAAATTCTGCTAGGAGCTCTCTCTCTCTCATTTCTTTGCTCAAGTGCTTGCTCAAGTTCTTCCCAAAGTTCTTACTCAAGTTTTGGTTCACTTGCATCACTAGAAAATCCCAAAAATATTTTACTTTTGTTGTGATCTTTGTGCTGAAATTCTGGACGTGTTTGTGGTGGACACCCACAAGAACGACTAACCTTTTGTGGTGGTTTTCATCCCCGCAAGAACGACTAACTATCTCGAACGACTGACTTGATTTTCTTGTGCTAACCATATATATTCAGTCCTTCGGATAGTTGTTGTTGCACTAACCTTTTGCAGGAATCATGTCGAAGTTCTTCACGTCGCTCCGTCATTCCGCCCGGCTAGGCCGACGATCGGACGATGCTGGGAGTTCCCCAGCTCCGTCCCGAGGCTCGAGCCGGATGGACACGGACGAGCACGAAGCAGCCGGCTCGGGATGGGGCCATGCCACGCCCCCGGCCAGGCAACTCCTGAGCGAGAGTGACATCAACCTCAGGACAGAACGGGAGCAGAACACCTGCAACGAGCTTCGGCTGAAGGAGTTCGAGCACACCCGTGTGTTTGAGCAAGACTTGCTCAGGGACACGGGGATGGACGTAGAGTTCACGGAAATCTTCCAAGCCATTGGCTGGGAGAATTTCTGGCACATCAACGAAGAAGGTTCGTACCTGCTCACCCTTGAATTCCTCTCGACTTTGGTTTCTGAAACTGGGGGGGTTCGTTTCCGATTTTTGAACCAAGAGTTTTTCTTCTCTTGGAGGGATTTTAGTTCGGGTCTCAGATTTTCAAATTGTTGTTCCTTAGACCCGAACAAAGCGCTGAAAAGATTTGATCGGGTGGCATTTTTGAAAAAGATTTCGGGGAGTACCAACTGTCATGCACCGCGCACGAACAGCATACATAACCCCACTTTGCGTTTCATGCATCGTTGGGTGTCTATGACGGTATTCCCCCCGGCAGATTTGCGCCCGGTCAACACCATCGAGTTGCGGGTTCTTTTTGCCATGGTTAAGCAAATTCCCTACTCACCTGTGAAAGACATGGTTGGTCACTGGTTGTCTCGTATTTCTCGTGCGGGTAGTATGGCAATGACTTCTCTAGTCACTCGCCTCGCTAACCATCTGGGCGTCCTCAAAGGCGCCCGGCTCACGTACATCGAGACAGCGTGTTCCGTCGTGGATGCCGAGCACTTCGTGCAAGCCCACATGATACGGCAGACGCCTGACGCAACGCTGGCAATGATTTATCGTGGATATACAACTGAAGTGACTTTGCCTTGTGCAGCACTAAGGTTGTATACCACGCCGAAACTAACTCTTCAATTGAGGACCGAGTCGGACGATTCTCCACCTTGGAGAGAGCCCGCTCGGCACAGCGTTGTAGGTGACGGACCCGTCACGAGGGGACGAGCCAGGCGTGATGCTGGGCTCGCCACCTCACAGGAGCCGGAAGATGCATCACAAATGCCGCACCGACACACTTCCGCTTTTGAGGCCACCTACAACATGTACACCGGTGCTGGGACGTCCGGAGCAGGAGGCTCCGGGCAACACCAGGAACCGAACTACTACGCCTCAGGACGCTAGGACTACGGCCAGGACACGGACTCTGAGTGGTCCGGGAGCCGGTATGGAGGGGGATACGACAGTGCCTCCCAGCCATACTACCCCGGATACTCACAGTCCGCACGCTTCGACTATGGCCGGGAGCTGTCCTACATCTCCGACCGAGTCGAGCTCATCGACGACCGTACCCGAGAGATTCAAGACACGCTAGCCCGCCATTCTCAGTACCATCAAGAGAATAGCGGGATGGTAGCGTCCATCCAGCATGACGTCCACGAGCAAGCGGAACAGCTGAGTCAGTACCTTTCAAGGCTCAACCCCTACCAGTGAAAGTCCAAGCTTGGGGGAGGACCCCCACCAGGTATGTCCCGATTTATCCAGCACTTTGATCATTTAATTTCCCTTTCATTTCCCTTCATGTTAGTTTGCATTTTTAAAAAATGAAAATACCAAAAAAATTTCCCTTAAACAATATTTCCCTTGAATAAAATAACTCCCAACTATGCATGGAATGAATCATATGCCTCTCACCTTGGAAATGATGAATAGTTGCTCTGTCATTAATTTTGCAAGTACTTTGTTTCAACTAGTTGCTAGATTGTGCTTGAGTTATTTGGCATGAGTAAAAATGATCCTGAAAACCTTGTGGGAGCACATGCTTTATTCCAAGTTTAAGTTGTTGTGGGGATTGATATAGTGAGAATTTGGTTAAGTTCTATTCTGCTCTTAGTACGGGGAAAATCTCGGAGATCTATGCTTTCAAAATGAAACAAGTTCCTCATTGGTCAAAATACCTACCAGAGTCATATGATAAGCCTAGTTGAAAACCTCTATTCATATGCTGCTTGTTATCTTAGTGAGCTTTGTCAAATTGTTGTGACCTTTGAGTGAAGCTTTCATATTCTTAAAGATCGAGATCCACGTACACACATCGCCTCTCACTTGCAATTCCTACACTGGGAGTTAGCAAATATTTTCCATCACCCATCCACAAAAATAAATGCTCCATGTTCTATGATTTTCCTCTCCAAATATTCTTGATAGAGACATGGGCTATGCAAAAAGAAAAGCATGCCAAAGAGCATGGAAAAAAAAGCATGTCAAGTGGCATGGCAAAAATATGAATAAAAGATAGCCCATGTTCTCGAAAATAAATCAAGGAGAGAGAAGTTCATCCAAGGAGTTCCACTATATTCCATTCCACCATATTCCATTCCACCATTCCACCATATTCCACTCCATCCATATCCACACACTTGCACCTCTCGATCTTAAGGTATGATTTGTCTCCTCTGAGATCCGGTCTTTGATGTAGCAAAATATAAGATGCATGCATGCCTTCATAATTTGTCCCTGAGCCACACAAAAAGTCATATTAGATATTAGGATGAAAAAGAAGGCACAAGCCTTTGGTGAGGATTCAAATACACTTGAGAGATTGAGTGTGCCAATTGAGGAACAATTTGAAGTTTTCAAAACTTGCGAAAAACTCCGAGATGAGATCCTGAAAAGAGTAGAGTGGAATAAAACTGAATTTAATCTGTTCATCCTTTCAACCGCCCAAGATAAGGAGATTGCTATAAGCCCCATAGGTAAAAAGGTGATTTCAAACTTTGCCTATGATTCAAGCATTGTTGAACACTAGTTGTTTATAAAGTTACCTGCAAAAGAAATGACATTGTAGCAACTCCTGATCCACCGAGCCTAAGTTTATATCTTTGCTCGAGGACGAGCAAAGAGCTAAGCTTGGGGGAGCTTGTTGGCGGTCGTTACAACCCAAATCTGACCACCAATACTCGGGAATAAATGAGGTTATATGCAACATTCCATGTACTTAGGTTTTATTTCTAACAAAGTTCCACGAGTTTTGGTGAGTGACACTTGTGCAGGTACAACTAAAACAAATACGTGCTATTGGGGCCAAAAATGACCGAATCGGCCGAACGACTCCGTTCGGCCGGTTACCCCCCTTAGCCGTACAAGCCACCGGAGGCCGTCCACATCAACGATGACCAAGCGACAACAAGTATATGACATGTGGACGAAGCCAACTCATCCCGGAGCACCGCCACGTCAACTTGGGCCCACACAACATGAACCCCATCAAGGAAAGGCGGCCCAGGACAGCCAGGACGCAGAGGCGGTGCAGGGGAGGGCCGGCCACGGGCCAGGCCCGTTCGGCCGAACCGACCCCCCTGCCCAAACCTCCTCCAGGGGCTCATCCTAGCCACCCAGAGGAAAGGCGGCGCATCCAAGGGTTCGGCTGAACCCCCTGGTTCGGCCGAACCGACCCTGGCGCCCGAAGTCCCAGGGGGTACCCCCCCTGGTCCCTTGGCGGTTACTCCAGCCCCAACCATGCTATGCAACTATAAATAGGACCCCTTACCTCACTTGTAAACACACACCAAGCCAAGGAGCTCTCTCATTCCACTTGTTCTAGTAGAGTTAGGATAGTTTAGTTGGGAGTTAGAGTTGAGTCGAGCTTTGCCTCGGAGGTTCCGGAGTCATCTTCAGAAGCTCTGGTATTAGCTCTTGTATCTTTTACTTTTCCTTTTGTAAGACTTTCAGTTATCAATATAGTTATCTTTATCTTATTGCCTTTGTCATTTATATCTTGCTTCTACTTTATCCTAGTTGCAACTATATCTTGTTTAGACTATAGTCAGTTATAGTTCTAGTGCTTGTAGTCTTGTTTAAGTCTTTGTCTTGGCTGGTTCTTCGATCTTGCTTGATACTGGAGGTGAATTGTCACCAAGAGTATTGACAAGGTTGCTTGCTCTTGCTAGCAGAGTAAGTAGTCGTTGCCTAGTGTAGGAGTGGTTCCTAGACTAGTCAGTGGCCTTAGTTTATTCCCGTCGCAATGGAGGTGGTAGCCGGGAGGTAGTGACAGCCCTTTCGGTCTTTGTAGCCCATCACGTTAGTTCCGGTCCGTAGGATCCCCCAGTTGGGAAATAGTGGCACCCCTTCTCATCCCTTTCTGTGTGTTCACCGGTTCCCTTGTCCCGAAGCTAAGACAATAGAGTTATCCCAGATCTCCTAGTGCTGGCTCTGTAGCCACTGTATCTCTAAGCTAGAGTGACATAGGTAGATAAAGTATCCATGAGTCCTCTATCTCTTCTCGTTGTCCTCCCAGCTAGCTATCTCTTCTCTCCCTTACCTGAGTATCCCTTGAGCTGTGTGTCCGGTATATCCACTCCTATCCAATACCGTTATCCCCTGTCTTGTCTAGTCGTGTACCCTTCTCTGATAGTCTCGAATATTTGTTCACTAGTAATCTTGCCAAAGCTTCCCTGCGGAAATATAAATTACGATACCTCGGGATACTCCCAGGTGAAGTGCTACAGCGGTGATTCTGTGTGCTTGCAGAATATTTCTATATTTTACTAAGCCATAAGGAAAACCACTTAAACACTCCTTACCCCAGTACCAGGATTATTAATTCTGATATTGGATCGTAAGAAGTGCCAACAGGGAGTTCCTGGAGGCGGAGGTGCAGCGGATGAAGGACGCGGAGGCCGAGAAAGAGAGGCAGAAGGAGGAGGCCGAGCGGACGAACCGAGCGTGGCAGGAGCAGGTAATGGCCTACCTGACGAGCATTGGCCAGCGGGTGGTTGAAGGTCCGTCGCCGGCGGCGGTGATGCCACCACTGCGTCCACTGCCTCCACCACGTGTTCCTATTTCTCCCGTGAGTCACTTGAGAACCTTATAATTTCATTTCACAACTCATTTCTGTCGTAAATCTTGTAACACACACCACTAATCTCTTTTGGGCAGGCTCCTGGCTCGGCGGCGTCAAATGACGGCCCTCAAGACGAAGACCTTGCGGCACGGGCGGCTAGATCGTTGTTCGGACCCCCTCCTCCGTGAGTGATGGATGTTGGACTTTGTAAACTAGTGAATGATAGATGTTGGATGTTTGGATGTTGAATTTGTGACATTTCTGTGATGTTGGATGGTTAAGTGACTTATATGTGTTTGTTTATGGTTGTGTGATGGTTTAGTGGCTATATATATATATATATATATATATATATCAATTGTCTGTGATGCCTATTATAAACTGCCTGTGATGTTTTTGTTGAGGGGTCCTTTTAACGCAATAAATAAATAAAAACATGGGTCAAATTGATGCTTTGCCTAGTGTGACACTCGGCAAAGGGCCTGTTTGCCGAGTGTATTGGCCATAACACTCGGCAAACAGGCTGTTTCTGTCATTTTTGGCACAAACACTCGGCAAAGGCTGCCTCTTTGTCGAGTGTTAAAGCCATAGCACTCGGCAAAGTGCTGTCCAGGGGCTTGCCCCAGCCAAGCCTTTGCCGAGTGTCGGTGTCTCACACTCGGCAAAGGCTTGGCTGGGGCAGGCCCCTGGACAGCACTTTGCCGAGTGCTACACTCGGCAAAGGAGTGCGACACTCAGGCAAAGACCCCGTTAGCACTAACAGCCGGCCACGAACGGCGCCGTGCCGTTCGCGGCCGTCTGTTAGTGCTTTATTTTGCCGAGTGTCGGCTTCTGCCCTCGGCAAAGCCTTTGCCGAGTGCCCGATAAAAGACACTCGGCAAAGGGGCTGTTTGCCGACACGGGCTATGCCGAGTCCCCTTTGCCGAGTGTAACACTCGGCAAATGGTTTGGCGAGTGTATATCGGGGTTTGCCGAGTGCCGCAGTCACTCAGCAAATACCCGGTTTCCCGTAGTGATAGTCAAATATTATAAGATGTCAATAACGAATAGTAATTTAGTACTACCTCCTAAATGGCACTATAGTCTTATAGGCTGCTGTCGGATAGGTTTAGTAGAAGAAAAAAAGAAAGATTATACATATCAAGTGCTATTTGGATTTCTGTCAAGTTCATAATTATAAAGTGTTTTCCACAAAAAGAACGACCCCTTTTGTTCTCTTGTATACAAACAGCTAGAGCTCATGAACTGGTACTTGCTAGAACAGAGTGTAACTTTCCAATCAAAATTCTTTATTATTTGTACAGTAGGAACGGGGCCTAATTCCAGAGCTGTCATATACGTGTGTCGAGTCACAATGATATCCATTATGCACCGGTGTCAGGCATTTGTCACGCACACAAAAGTAGTTCGAGGAAAGTAGCTAACCACCATCTGTGTTTTTGCTAAATGACAGTTATTAATCTTTGTTAAATTAGGCCAATGACGAGAGCACTGGGCGTTGTTGCACCAGCCGCCAGGGCCAAGCTTCTAACCGTCTACATTCACAGATAGAAGCGATGAAGATAATGTCGCCGACGCTTTTGCTTTTAGC
Source organism: Echinochloa phyllopogon (assembly GCA_033239725.1). NCBI lineage: Eukaryota > Viridiplantae > Streptophyta > Magnoliopsida > Poales > Poaceae > Echinochloa > Echinochloa phyllopogon. The sequence continues at coordinate 26,573,353 of BTCW01000003.1, read as the reverse complement.
CGCTACCCGTGCCTTGAAACTGGTGCATATAGTTTTGGCAACGCCGCACGCTGCTTGTTGAATCGAACAGCATCATGCATCATCTGATCATCGGCAACGATATGATCTCCATGCAGTACGTGCAGAGCGGCAGCGGCGGGCGGCTGCAATTTGGGGGTCCTTGTCACCATATTGATAATATATGTCATTTAGAACAAATAAATTATTTTTTAAAATTAAATAGCATATCCTCAACAACACACATTTAGGGTTATTTACGCAGAGATCAAACTAAAAAGGTATTGGGTCGGGGTTGTAGGCCGGTGTGCTATTTACGCAGAGAAAGTGCACCATGATGGTAAATATCAAACCTGAATTCCCATCACGTTCTCCTAGTTTGCTGAAAAATTAGGGTTCGTTTGGCAGGACCAGGAGCTGGGGGAGCCACAATATCCCGCTCCACTAGCTCCTTGTGTTCAGTAGTTCATTTTGGGCCGGAGAGAGAAAAATGACTCCTTCTACATTACCACATAGCGTAGCTATAGTTAGACTTGTCGGTAGGAGCTGAAGCATGGAACCGCGCCAAAGAGGACCTTATTAGCAAGAGATGACACGCGGATCTTCCAACACAAAGAAGCACTGAACTTCAGGGCCCAGGCCTAATTAACTTGTTTATGCATGGTCTCTACAAATGCATATACGTGTATCGGAATTCAATGATGTGCCTATCCTGTACAGTAGAAACTGCCCCGTTGTACTGAAAGCACGACTGGATTTGTCAGCATCTAATATTCGCGGATCAGCTTTGGTCAGCTTAACCAATCTGTAGGGATATCAGATTTGACTGATATAATGACTATAAAAAAGCAGTATATGGTTGGCAGTTTAGTTGACTCTCCTGCTGCCATGTTGCAGCCAGCTAAAAACTCGTTAAAGAAGACACACTAATAGAAGACAATTAACTGAGACGCGTCACCAATAAGTCATTGAAGACGGGGATTGACTAGACGCGTCACCAATAAGTCTGCAGTGTCTCCTATGTACCTTAAATAGGCGACACTTCTTAACAACACGCGTCACCTATGACTGGGTCATATATAGGAGACGCGTCCAGACGAATGCGCGTCACCTATAACAGGGTATATTGGTGACGCGGGTGTTTAAGACGCGTCTCCTATGTATGGATCTAACATAGGCGACACGTTTCTATAAGTGTCTCCTATATAGTCTCCTATACAGGCTGCGAGAATAGGAAAAGTGATGGCAACCTGGGCCTGGGCTGCGACGGCCTTTCACCCGGCCCAAAACAGACCGCACTGTTGGACCACGCAAATAAAATGCGCCAACCCTAGCCCCGAGCTGCCTCGCCTCCGCCCCCTCTTCGCCCTCGCGACGCCGCCGCCGCTCCTCTTCGACCTCGCGCCGCCGCCGCAACCGCCGCCGCTCTTCGCCCTCGCTCCGCCGCCGCCGCTCTTTCACCCTCGTGCCGCCGCCGCCGCTCTTCGTCCTTGTGCCTTCCGCATCGCTCGCGCTGCCCGTCTCCTCCCAGATCGAGCCGGGCTAGGGCTTCGGCCGCCGCTGGCGCGGGCGTCCCAGGAGCGGCGTCTGTGGGGGGAAGTGGCGACGGAGTGGCTGGTGGAGGTGGCGCAGCGGGCAGCGGACGCGGCGGGGGAGGTGGAAAGTACTTCCGCCAGCCTCACTCTGATCTCCTCAGATCCGGGAGCCTAGCTGGAGGGAGCAGCGAGGCAGAGGCGCATCTGTAGGCTTCAGTCGTCCGGCGGCCGGATCTTCAGCGGCCGTCACATACGGAGTCGTCCTCCTCCGAATCGATACACGTATGTCTTGTACTGCTATTCAGCTTGTGCTTCTGATTCTCCTGTCTCTCCATGCTTGCTGTGTGCATGTGTTGCCGATTAATCCATGAATCCCCATTCGTCTCTGTGAGTGGCTCCTAAAACTTTTCGCTCTGTGAATTGTGCCTTGATGGTGGATTTAGTTTGTTTGTAAATGCTTTGCTCAGTGGATAATGCTCCACGTCTCTGAAGTGTTCGATAGAATGACGCTAAGGTCAATTTTCCAATATGCTTGTATTATTCTGCTTCTCAAACAGGTTGTTTTGCTACCCCCTACCATGACATGTCTAGTAGTAGCGTTATCTGAATTATATGTACATCCAAGTTACCTATAATCTGTATGATATTCAGGCAGATCAGTACTAGAATGTATTTTTTTGTGAACAGGACCTAGTAAGTGCTACCAGGAGAACAAACCATATGTACCAGAGGCAGCAACATGAGTCCTAGTATGTGTTACTCATTTTTTCACCCAACTAGTCACAGATTTATCTCTGTGTATGTTAATCTAGATAGGAATGTTGATTGAGTTAGTTCAGCTTACATACGTAAGAGTGCTTATGGATTTTTTTTCGTGTGCTTGAATTCAGGTGTAGAGCTGTGTTTGTTGTCCGTGCTTAATAGTTATGATAAACTTGGTAGAAACATTCCAACGTGAAGGGGAGTCAGACTACGGCCTCCTGCTGCTGCTTGCTAGATGCGGCCTCGATGGCCTCTCTAGTACGATTCAGGTGAATCCGATTTGTTTCTAGTTCTACCAGATTGGTACTAGAAACTTACATTCAATCACTGTGCTCCAATTAGAAATGTTGTTTGGTACTAGTAGAAACCAATTGGAGGTGACTTTGTAATTTCCATTGGTTGCAATAGACACTTTCACTGAATTTTGCTTCCATGCTATGATATGACTTATGAGCCATTATCTCGATCTCTACTGGAAACTAAAAATTCACGTTAACCATTTATCCAGATTGATGTGTTTTCTTGATTCATTTTTACATTGTTTTAGTTTTCTAAGTATATATGGAGCTACTATCTTTCATCTTGTAGTATACAGTAGAGTGTGCACATAGCTATCTGATTGTTTGAATAGCATAGCTTTGCTTTCACTTACTGATATTTTCCCTGCAGGAATCACCAGGGGATATCTTGGTATTCTTAACTGTTTAGGGATGGCATAGACGCTGCTGTTAAGTTGCTGAATGGAGAAATTCAACACCTTGGAAGACACTATTTGGGTAATTTCCTCTCTGTGCATATAAAATAGTGAACTAAACTAGGTCGATTCTACTAGTCATTTCTTCTCTGAACTTTCTTTTTGTGAAATATCTGAACTATTTCTCTATCTGGTGCATTTGCACCAGCACGTGTTTGCCTTAGGAGCAGTAGTGTCGATGACGGTGCATGCTGTACCAAGGAGCAGGAGGGATGCACTGCCCTGAGCTACACCTTCAAATATTGACTTGTATGTACACATTTACTTTGTATGCAAGCATGAGAATGCTTGGATTTCAAATCCAGTAGCTACTGTCTAAAGAATATCATTATTTGACTGAAATTGTCATATCACTTTGCATTACTGAATTAACTCAATCTTAGTAGGCAGTAGAAATTAGTTCACTTCTGAGATTGCTGGGTTAGGATTGTGACGGAACCTGTCCAATTCTTAGTTTAATTACTGGATACATGAATATTTCTGTGAGTTATACTCTTTCTGTCAGGGAAGCTAATTAGGTAAACATATTCTGTTAGGGAAGGCTTGGGGATTCAAATGCTCATTGTAATTAGTGACCAGCTGTTCATGTAGAATAAAGTTGGTTTTTATAGCATTATTGGTTTGGCTCTCCTATACTTAAGTAGGACATAGTTGCATGAGTTTGTGGCAAAATTAACTGTACAGTATATCGTCGTGATGCTTTTTCATGTGGGAATTGTCAAATCCTGGTTCTAACTCTGAGCTTTCCTTAATTATTTCCAATATTCATAGAACTTTATGCTACTATACAGCACATGGATCGGTTTTATGTGTATTTTCTATGTATCTGTCACATTACAAATGGTCCTTACCTGGACAGGTTTATGTTATCATGGTAGCACATCTTGATTGCAGTAACATTTTGTGACTGGTGATTGAGTTTATAGTGAATTTTGGATATTTTGTGACTGGACAGGAATAAAGTGTTATTCTGGCTTCTGCTGCCAATACCAAGAGCTGAGAATTCAAGAGCTGACCATGTGTTTTGAGGCATGTGGTGTAATTTCCAATTTTATAGGGAGCTGTTTGTAATTTTTGATGTGTTATAGTCTGTTTGACGTGTGTTGTAATTTCTTCTTTCTCTAGGGAGTTAGTTGTAAAAAGACATGTGATAATCAATGATTAGGGAGCTTTTTGTAATTTTATTTTTTTGTTTTTTAATTCAGCAAAGGAGACACGGGTTGCCAACCCGCGTCACCAATAACTCTCTCAAAGGAGACGCGGGTTGTCAATCCGCGTCACCAATGACTTTATAGGAGACGCGTTTCGTTTAAGGTAGTGTCTCCAATGACCATATTAGGTGACGCGGGTAGCTAGACACGCGTCGCCAATATATCAGTTATTAGTGACGTATAAAATTCGCGTCACCTATGACTTTACATTAGAGACGCATCTTTAGTGACGCGTAAAAAACGCGTCTCCAATGTATCTGTAGACGCGCCGCCAATAACGGTTTCTTACATACTAAAAACAGACGTATCTACCGGCCAAAATAAAACCCAAAGCTGTAGAAAACAAAGAAAGTTCTTTTTTATTTTGTGCCGATAACAATGAAATTAAGTTCTTGTCGTGGTAGTTGCTACAAATGAACAAAACTTCCTCGCGGTCTGTCTACAGTACAAATGGGTCCTGATAACTCGATCTTGGGCTTCGATCAAGTCGCAGTGATATCTTTGATTGCAATAGGTGGCAGGTGTACGTCATATGTGGAGAGAAGCACTGCACGAAATTAGTAGAATCCAGCTGATCACTACAATTTGTTTGTGAAGTGACATTTGAACAGATCTGTTAATTACTTAAAAATTATTAGGCCCATGAGAACACCGGACGTCGTTGCACGCCGAGCTTCACGGTACCGTAACTCAGAAGCAGGTGAGAAAGAGACATTTCTCTGTCTCCCTAGTGGTTGCTTTGACTTTCAAAACTCTCAATTCAATGGTAGGTTTCTCTTCCCTACGCATTGCCGCAACTAGTGTATTTTCTTCCATGAGATGGCGGGCGACCATGCCTTTGTCAGTTGACGGCCAAACTTCTCAAAATTCTCTCCCCAAACTTCATTATTCACCTATCACGTTAAATCTCTCTCCTCATGCATGGAGCACTAAACGTGGGTAAATAAAAAAAACTAGTTGCATTGTTTTGATGTACACGACGAGACGAATCTATTGAGCCTAGTTAGATCATGGTTCGACAACGATTACCACAAACAAACGAAAAGTGCTACAGTGTCCGATGTGACTTTTTGACCAAATTTTACCCACCCATTTTTACAACTAAACACATCCACTATACGCCGCTGATCATTTAACCAGTAGTCGCAATTACTCCGTTTAATATGTCCAAACTATTCTAAATATTTTGAGTTCTAAATCAAATAATAATTCTGAGTTCTGAGTTCTAAATCAAACTATTCTAAATATTTTGAGTTCTAAATCAAATAATAATTCTGAGTTCTGAGTTCTAAATCAAACTATTCTAAATATTTTCACCAAGTTTATAAAAAATATTTATACTATCAAATAATAATATGTTTTTGTAACTTTCGTCTTTATTTAATGGATGTTATTATATTCTTATGTATATTTTGACTTAGAACAAACTCAGAATCTCGTATATTTTGAGGAATATAACAAAATGTTTGAACGAGGAAGTCATAAGATTCGTGCCGCCAGGGTAGTTTGGTCATTGGCCATATAGTAGGTAGTTGCTGTGAAGTAATTTCACCTTAACTAGTATATTCTCTGTCATGAATATTATGGCGGAAATACCTTACCAGCAATAGTGTACTCCATCATTATGGGTCGCCATTGGTTTCCGTGCCACGATTTATATTCGATTTGTAGAAAATACGTGCAACATTTTAATCTCCAAATAAATTTATTAAAAAGTTAGATTCAAATATATATTTAATGATATTTATTATGTACCATACATATTAATATATATATTTTTATATTCAATTAAAGTTGTTTCTCGGAAAGTGAAAACGACAGATAAAAAGGGACGGAGGGAGTATGCATGGAACGTATGAAAAAGAGAAAACAGATGTATGCCTTTAAGGAATAATAAAGAGCATCCAATAGAGTTTTAACATAAGATCACTTGTCACCAGTGACCAACCGTCTTAACTATGTAAGAGCATCGCTCACAACAATATATAGAGCTAGCTATGTAAAGACCGATACAGACCAAATAACTATCTAAGCATCAACATTCCTTCTTGGTGGGTGGATATATAATTGTTGGTATCACCACGTTGTACAACAAAAGGGAAAATAATATAGTATTTCACTCTACATATAGTAAGTGATCTTCATCACTCAAATAAATTGAAGAGTACAGTAATTTAATATTCTTTGATCAAATAGAACAATTCCCTATTGGAAATAGAAGAGAGCTGCAGAGAGAAATGAGGATAAAACGAAAGAAAATCTGTGTAGATCGAATTGCATGAATTGAGAGTAATATACACTACATTTTGTAAATAATTTTTTTTGCGGAAACATTTTGTAAAGAGTAAATGACATGCCAGGTACAACAACTTGTACAGTGGGTGGAACTAGGTCACACTTCTTGTAAATTGCTCAATAGATCATAGATTTTGTTTAAGTAGTGCATTTGAGGTTAAAAATTTGACTCCTTGCTGAACAAATTTGATGTGGCATCCACGTTACCTCCAATGTGGACTAATCTTTGTGAACATCCCTTTATCTCTCAACAGTGATTTTGGGCAGGCTCAAGACTGCCAAAGTCCACTAGGAGATCATGATCATGTAAGAACTCATCGACATTAGTTTTATGCACACAAAAACAGAGCCAACAACGATGCAGCGATGGTGTGGTGGCTGCACACCCTGTGTGTTGAGCAGCAGAGTCGCTGCCTCCTCCCAAGGTGAGTTCTTTTGTGCCTTGATTTGTGATGGTCATGGATTTCTCCTTATTGTTTCAGTAATTAATCGGATGGCCATGCATGTGGATTCATAGGCATTGGCATAGTATAGATTTAAAATGTTGGTCCACTTTCTAAGGGTTTATAGATTTATTTGATAAGGGACTGCATGCAGCCAGTGATTAGGATAACTTGCAAAAGAAAACTTAAGTGCACATTTTCAAAATTTGCCACATTATACTATGCGTCATTTACTATCCAGAATGTTAATGATATCAGTGTGCGCGGCCATTTTTCTCTGATTATTGTTAGATATAGGCTTTCTATATATTGCATTCAACATTGTTTGTCATTTGTAAATAAGATTTTGATGCAATAAGGGGTGTTGACCAAGATTAGGCCATGGTGCAGGTGATGTGGATGCCACATCAGATTGGTTCAGTCATGAAGTCCATTTTTGACCTCAAGTGCACCATTTACAAGAAGTATGACCTAGGTGCACCCACCGTACAAGTTGTTGTACTTGGCATTGTAATTTACTCTTTTGTAAACATATATTACACTATTTCATCCTGTTGAACCAGCTATTGTACGTACATATTTCAAAGTATTCTAAGTTATTTTACTACACACTTCATTTTTTATTTGTTATGAACTAAAAACAGGGAAAACATATCAATTGCGAGCATCAAACATACAAAGTCTCCTTGACGCCTTAAGCTAGACATTAATCAGGTGTCACGTAGGAGATTTTGCTGATATGAAAGTAACTAAAAAGAGAAGTAAAAGCAATATTTTCATGAGCATACAACTTAACTGCAAAAAAAACTTTTAGAAACCATACACATGTTTTGGACCCATTGCCATTGACATAAGTCATACAATAATTATTTAAGTTGTTATTCTTAAGACATGTATCATTCTATTTATATGACATCGCAACTTTAGAGGGTGTGATATAATACTATAGAATGGGATTAGCCTTAGGTTAATCCCAGTGTATATTATAGTGTATAGTATCATATGCATATTTAATGGTGCCATGTAGGATTTTTTTTGTGACATGATATAATAAAAGAGAGTGAACAATGTCTTCATAGAGATACAACATGAGCTTCATGTCCAGGAGTACAATACAGTGGACATCCATTGGACCCATTGCCATAGATAAAACACATATCTTGCAATTATTTACTTTGCTCCTACAATACTGAAACATGTGCATTTGGTATGTTGGAATATATTGGTATTTAAATGAAATGGCAATTTTTAAGAAAATGGAATGATACAATACACTGGGATGCCACCAAACCATAATTTTTTTGGATTTTAGGATGTGATTAGAAAAAAAGAATTAATGCAAATAATTTCTCAAATTTGTTGAATTTTATAACGTTCATATAATTCTCAGGAAATTTAGTATAGGAAAATAGTTAAATTCTAAATTAAACAACATAGTTATTACATTGAGGCTTCGTTTGGATGTTGGATTGAGACTGAGGAATTGCATTGGGCTAGCAATACCAAAGCTGGGTGGAAATGGAAATGGCTTTCAATGCCAATACTGTTGTTTGGATGCATCTGCAATTGATAGTTAGAATCAAGGGTATCAGCCAATTTCAATTCCCATTTGGATGCACAAATGTTGAATTGTATAATTGGAGGAGTTTGCACAATTTACAATTGTTGTACAATTTGTACAAATGTACTTTCTATAACTTGTGCATATTGGAATGGTTTCAAATACACATTATCATAAAATATAAATACTGTATATATATTCTGAAAAATAGTACGAATAAGCCAAATCTGATGTGACAGAAGAGATTCGCAAAACAAGACGCTTACGGTAAATTCACTGCAATCTGTTCAAAATGTCCTAAATCTGATCCACTAATCTATCAAGAGATGCGGATTTTGCTAATCATGGGAAAAAAAACAACACTAGTTGCTCACTTCAATCCCTCTCAAAGCTCTTCTAACTGCACAAACCCACAACAAACCGGAGAAAATTTATCATCATCCACCGAGCTCGAACCGGAATACGAGCTCCCGCCAGGAGAGGAGGACGGGGCGCGGGCCGGGCGGGCGACAGGCCCGGGTCCGCCGGTACGCCGCGTCGGGCAGGTTCCCGGCCGCGAGGACCATCTCGTCGAAGGCGACGAAGAAGCCCGAGGAGAGAGGGGGAGCGCCCCGCCGCACACCCGAGGTACCCCCGCGGTGGCGGATAGGAAGCGCGCGGACGAAGCGCGCGGACGCGGTGGGACATGGCGCCCTAGGTTCGATCTGTTCGGACGAAGGTTTTGGGAGGCGTACCCGGCAGCCACGGGGAGCCGAGCGTGCACGAGGATGAGGGGCGGCCGGCGGCGGAGGCGTCCTCCGTCGTCGCCCAGTCTCCCGTCGGTCGCCCAGTCTCCAGCCCAACTTTCTTTCTTTCGCGAGGAGTGAAGCGTTACGGGGGCGGCGACCGATTCAGAGGAATACGGAGGTGCGGGGGTCTGAATCGTAGGCGGGCTGGCGCTAGTGCTCTCCAATGTCTCGTGGCATTCGTATCCAATTCCGTCCACCAATGTCTAGCTCTTCCAAACAGCTGCATTGGGGGTTGATTAGTGTCAATGTCAATTCCGACCCCTCAATATCTACTTCCAAACGGGGGCTGAGTGTTTTGCATTCATGCCAGATGCATTCAATGTTTTTATATGTGCAAAGTTCTCAAAATGTGTTTAAAAGGCGAATAATTTTTTTGGAATTTCCCTATTTTTTATAAAATTTATTCTTATTTTATTTTATTAAATTATAATTTTTAGAGGTGCTAGAATCCTTTTCACGAGCTCTATATTTTATTATTTCACTTTTCCGTGTCCAGCTCTATCTCCGAGATTTTTCCCAGAATTTTTAAATTTTTTTGAATATTTTTGTGCATTAAAATAAGTCCTGCCTTTTCTGGATTTGTTTCACGAGGAAAATATTTAAGAAATTCCGAAAATATAAAAGTCAACCCGAAATATTTTGTTCTGAACCCTATCTGCATTCAGCATTCATCTCGTTGTGCTGGTTCCAAATATGAAAACCTTTTACTAACTGATGAAGTTGCTATATGTATGAAAATTGTTCCTACCCTATATATGGTGTGCACTTGGTTTATTTCTTTTAAAACGGTGTGTGACTGATGCCTGAAGATGAGGCAAGCCTAAGGCGCCGGGACTAGTCTAACCCATTATTCCTCACTCGCCAACAGCCATGAACCGAGAAACTGTCTAGTATAAAGCGTCTGAGGACCTGGATCGAATGGTATGTAGTAGCAAGCTCATGACTGTATGAGGGCACGTGATCAAAACTAGTGTCCTGTTTAGAAATTTTAATATATGTGTGTGTCATTCTCTCTCATTCAATTGTACCACAAGAGAGAATTAACTAAGGGCAAGATGATCATTTTATTTACCTCTTTAGTTCTTATGTTACATGCTAACATGACAAAGTATTTTGAACCAGAAGTAGTAGTTGATCCATTATTATTTTGACCCAACTAGGGTGTATGAACTAGCCATTAATTCAACACGCGGGTCCTATCCATGCTCACAAGTCACAATGGTCCGTCGCACGGCTTGATTTTTACATCGGTCCATGCTCACAAGACTATCGTAGAAAAGCATTCATATGTATCCAGGATATACTATCTCCGTTCTCAAATATATGTCGTTTAAGACAAGATATTTAGTTCAAAAATAAACTAATTTACTTTTTCTAAACGTTATATATTTAAAAACGGAGGAAGTATATATCAGTGTCGTGCTCGTGCGTGGGTGCGTCAAATGGGCCGGTCAGGCACACGTTTGATATATCAGTGGAAACATTTCTAGCTAGGTCGTGCACGGCAATCCGGCCTGTGGGCATGTTTGGATCAGGGTGACTAAAACTAGCTGACTAATTTTAACCTCTTTTAAGAGCTAAACTTCCAAACACGTGAGGCTAAAGAAGGGCTAAAATTTTAGCTTCGAGACTAATTTTAGCCCTTCTTTAGCCTCACATGTTTGGAAGTTTAGCTCTTGCAAGAGGCTAAAATATTTTAGTCACCTTGATCCAAACATGCCCTGTGTGTCGTTGTTCAAATTTTGCACGTGAACTAGATGACCAACTGACCAAGCCGACTGATGCGATCGCCCCAATTTAGCCGACGATCGTCCAAAGCTGGAGGAGGTACCAATAATCCAAGTTCCGGCTCGCCCGGTTGCTTTTTCTGCACGGCCAGGGGCGGCTTTATTGCATTTTATGTCCCTTCATTCCGACCAAGGCCTATAATAAACTTGGCCAATGCACGTCACCACGGCGAGAGCGACGTTCCGGTGTGATCTCTCCATATATAGAGAGATACGCGCGCACATATGCTAGCTCTATGCTTTTGCTTTTAGCCGCTATCCGTGGCTTGAAGCCAGCATGCATGTAGTTTTGGGGACGCCCCACGCCTCAACCAAGTGCGCATCATGCATCATCGTCGTCTCCGACCATGCACTGCCGCCGCCGCCGCCGGCGGCTGCAACTTGCAACCATCGCCACCATGAAGTACTAGCTTCCTACATACTCCATCCGCGCATGTTCCAGGATTCCATATGGTAAGGTATCGATATTATTTGTTATATGTGTATATATCCACGACCAAAGCTTTAATTTACGTACTACTATTTTGTTAATTTATATAGCAGTTATTTCCATCCAGTTCTTGGTTGGTAGAATGAAAATGAACAACTGTGTAATCCTACCAAACATTTTAGGTATATATACGTACTTGCTAGAATCAAATAATTATCTGGTATATATATCCACGACAAGTGCTTTAATTTACTAATTTATTAGTTCATAGCAGTTATTTCGACCCATACGGTTCTTGATTGTATGTGTACTTGCTAGAATCAAATAAAATGAAATCTTACCAAACATGTTGTGCTTGTGCTATCAAATAATTTGGAGCCCAATTAAACTCTTGATGATGATTTGTTATCTGAGTGTTTTCCTGAATCGATTTCTATATTGAATCGATGGCTGGTACTACTCGTGGATCAGACAAGGGTGGTACCAAGATATCAGGAAAAAATAAAACTAAGCTCCCATTTGTTTCTGAGGCGACAGTAATTATCTTTCTCTGCAAATGTAAACCTGGCCAATGGGAGCGCTGCTTGGTGATGTACTTGCTTGCTTCACCGTGACTCAAAAAAAACAGAGAGAGAGAGAGAGAGAGAGAGAGAGAGAGATGTTCGTTCGTAGCATGCATACCTCACAGCTGGTTGCTTACAGTTTGTTCTTTCAATCCCAATGGGAGAGGGTAATAATCTGATCTTTGCTACGCATTGTTGCAAGCAACAACCAGCGTGGTATATTTTTCTGCAACGATATGACGGCCAGAGCTAGGATGCCTTTAAATACAGCAGCTGCCCCGACCCGTCTCCTCAATCATCTCACCACGCGAATTGAAACCAATCACCAGCAACCAACAAACACCTCCCTTCCGTCCCAACTCCAAACTCCCGCCGTCACCACCAGCTCTGCCGACGACCATTTCCTCTTGCTAGCTACTATACCAGCCTCGCCGGCCATCGCCGGCCGCCTACCATGGCCTCCACTCACCAGGTACGATACGACATCGTATACGTGCCAATCTTGCCTGCTAAATTCGTTTTGTCTTTCGTATCGTACACGGGCAAAACGTACTACATGCAGACCGTTTCCTAGCTCCGTCCATGCATCATCGCACAGTCACTTGTTTCTTGTACAGTGCGATCGATCGAGCTTATACTTTTCTCGATCTTGCGTGTCTCACCTATTCGATTTTGTTTGTGTCGTGCGCATGCACGTCGACCTGTTGCGCGCTGCAGGACGTCGTGTTCGAGGTGAACGCCGTCGGCTGGGCTCCCTCCGGCGCGGGCACGGCGCTGTCCCTGCACCGCGAGGCCGACCCGGCGAGGCTCCCAGCGGCGGGGGTCGGCCACGGCCGCGAGCCCAGCGGCCGGTACGCCCTCGCGGCGTGCCGCGCCGGCGAGAACGACGGGCTGCGCCAGGCGATCGCGCCGGGCAAGCTCAGGCCCCGCGTCACGTACCGCGTCGCCGGCTGGATCAGCGTGGCCGCCGCCGCGGCGGCGGCGCCGGAGGGAAGAGGCGGCGGCCACCCCGTCCGTGTCAGCATCCGCGTGGGCGGCGACGGGGGCGTCGTCGTCGACGGCGGCGCGGTCTGCGCCGAGCCGGGACGGTGGGCAGAGATCAAGGGCGCGTTCCGGCTGAGGGAGAGCCCCGGCGGCGGCGGCGGCGGCGGCGCGGCGGTCGTGCACGTGCATGGGGCGCCCGCCGGCGTGGACGTGAAGGTCATGGACCTCCGGATCATTGCCACGGACCGCAAGGCGCGCTTCAGCCACCTCAAGGATAAGACGGACAAGGTGAGCATGAACATATATGCGTTACGTTGAAATAAAATTAATGATCGACCACTTGGCGTCGACCACCGTATCTATGCTCTTTCCTCTTCCTTTTCAATCAACTAAATAACGTTCAGGGCGCAAATCTGCAAGTCGGTGATACAAAGGCCGGTAAGTTTCCAAGTGCAATCAAAGTGCGCGTGGTGGCAAAAATGATTAGCACGGATTTGACAAACGTTGTGTTTTTTTTAAAAAAATTAACAATAACGGACAGATACTCTTAGCGGGCAACTAAAAGCATTCCCCGAAAGTAAAAATTTTGTTTCTGCCAAAGTAAATGATATCATATTTTTTTAAAAAAAATACATCTTATAGGAATTATGAAAAAATACAAAAATTTGACTTTTTGCGAGGAAAAAACTGACTTTTTCAGAAGCAAGATACTACGAAAACTTTTAATCACTGAAATCTAAAAACATTATTCACACACTGAATCAATCGATGTTCATACAAACAAAATCTACAGTACCTAGATATTTATCCCATCAAAAATATTAATGGCTAGAGAACATGCTACTATTTTCTTAACATGCTTTATTTTTTATATAAAAAATTGTAACAAAAAAACTAGATCGATTGGATGCGTGTTTTTTTTTTGTCCGAACCGGATTCTATATTACCACTGTCGTTGGAGAAGAACTAAGAAAGAAAGACAGCTATGGCAAAAGGTAATCGTCAACTTTCCAGAAGATTGTAAAGATATTTATACACAAATATATAAGAATAACTATCAGGCCGGCCTATTATTACTATATTATAAACGTTGGCACGTAGGGTAAAGAGTGTAAATCTGTACACCACGCAATCAATAATATATGAACCAAACTTAATAATCCGCCCTTACTTTGTTCTCTCAGATCATGTCACTACATATATAGCTTTATTTAATCAGAATAGGTAACAATGGCACACTGACCCACTTGTGACAAGTACTCCAAGTACTTCCATGCATGCATGCTGCCGTCAATATTGAAAATGTTGCTCGTACAGATTTTACTATAAGAAGGATCAATGATGAGCACACGAGATGTGGACGGAGCAGCTACTATACTACCCGATACACAACACAGTACATTCAATCGATTAATATCGATATATCGGTCCCATTTGGCTTTGGGTTCGTTCGCCACGACTGTAGTTGCGTGGCACTGAACGATATGACCGCAGCGCGCGCGGGTGGAAAGTTGGCGCCCCGTACGTATTGTTTTCTGAAGCGTACCGTGTTGCGCTTCGCCCACAAGCCGAAAGTGACGTTGATGATGAAGCTAACCGTATTAACACTGAGCACTGCCACGTATATATTCTGCCCTCTGATCCAATCACTTGATCAGTGTTTGCGGGCAGCGCATTTTATATAGTATATATAGCAGGACTCGCTGTCAATCAATCGAGTAATAATGGTTCTAATTTACAAGTAGGAGTAATCCACACGTAGCAAGAATTCGATCTCACCATCTTATCTTATCACACGTCTACATACAGTATGTTGATGTTACCATATAAATGCAACCTAGCGTTTGCTGATTATCATAATATTGGATCGAAAATATATATCCCCATGCCCGCAAAAAAAAAAGAAAATATATATCCCTGGGCAGCAGTGACGACATGTTTGCCTCTATCAGGTGCGCAAGCGTGACGTGGTGCTCAAGTTGTCGGGCCAGGCGGGCGCGTCCGTGCGCGTGGTGCAGCTGGACAACGCCTTCCCGCTGGCCAGCTGCATCAACTGCGAGGTGATCAACATCCCGGCCTTCGTGGACTTCTTCACCAATCACTTCGACTGGGCCGTCTTCGAGAACGAGCTCAAGTGGTACTGGACGGAGGCCCAGCGGGGCCAGCTCAACTACGACGACGCCGACCGCCTGCTCGCCTTCTGCGACCGGGCCGGCAAGCCCGTGAGGGGCCACTGCATCTTCTGGGCCGTCGACGGCGACGTCCAGCAGTGGATCAAGGACATCCCCGCCGCCGACCGGGCCCAGCTCATGTCCGCCGTGGAGGCCCGCGTCCGCGGCCTCCTGGGCCGCTACGCCGGCCGGTTCCCGCACTACGACGTCAACAACGAGATGCTCCACGGCCGCTTCTTCCGCGACCGCCTCGGCGACGCCGTCGCGCCGCTCATGTTCCGGGAGGCGGCGGCGCTCGACCCCGCCGCCAGGCTCTTCGTCAACGACTACAACGTCGAGTGCGGCAACGACCCCGCCGCCACGCCGGAGAGGTACGTGGAGCTCATCCGCGAGCTCCAGCGCGGCGGCGCGGCGGTCGGCGGCATCGGGCTGCAGGGCCACGTCACGAGCCCCGTCGGCGAGGTCATCTGCGACGCGCTGGACAAGCTCTCCGCCGCCACGGGCCTGCCGGTGGGTGACGGAGCTCGACGTGTGCGAGCCCGACGAGGCCCTGCGCGCCGACGACCTGGAGGTGGTGCTCCGGGAGGCGTACGCGCACCCGGCCGTGGAGGGGATCGTGCTCTGGGGGTTCATGGAGGGCCACATGTGGCGCCCGGACGCCGCGCTCGTGAACGCCGACGGCACCGTCAACGCCGCCGGGCGGAGGCTCGTGGAGCTCCGGCGGGAGTGGACGACCGACGCGCGGGGGCGCCTCGACGGCGACGGGCAGTTCAGGTTCAGGGGATTCCACGGCACGTACGTGGCGCAGGTCACCACGGCCACGGGGAAGGTGCTCAAGGCGTTCACCGTCGACAAAGGGGACGCGCCGCTCGTGCTCGACATGGATGTCTGATCACTGGCTATCTGCTATTATACACCGGAATGATTAATTTGATGGCTAGATCCTAGCATTTCCCGCTCACCCCAAACATGAATCTAGTGAGGACAGACCTGTTTGGATAGCGGGATTTGGATCCAATGCAAAGCCCCCCTAATGTTCGTTGTAACTTGTGAGCGTGAAGTGTTGTATTGGCTGAGCCTAATTGGGATAAAGAAAGAAAACGAGCTATTCCTCGTTTCATACGCACGTTGCTTGATCATCTTTCGTCCTGTTCTAGTTTCTTTGCAAGATTCTCAAAGCTGTACTGACATTTTTTTTGGAGTCTGACTGGTTTTGGGGATCTGTTATATTCTCAGGTTCTTAGACATTCAAGATTAGCTTGGTATTTAGCATCAGAATGCCTTTCTGTTGGTGTACAAAGGCATTTTCCTGTACTGAAGTCATGAAGAGTTAACTTTATCAAATGCGACAACCAACAGCTGATTCAATTCATTAGCTAGGTCTGTAATTACCGAAAGATGGATGCTGTATAAGACTGAGATCTGACTATCCAATTAGTGGGCAGGCGCCCGCCAAATACACAGAAATATTGTCGTTTCGATACAGGGTGGAACACAACAGCTTCTCTTAACGCTGTATGGCCGGCCTCTGCTCTATGCTGTTGCACCACAACAGCAAAATCTATATGGCGTGAAGTTTCACGTCTTTACTCTTTTGATGTTATAACCAGCAGGCCCAGTGCGCCGATCAGCAGGTACTGCAGCAAGTGAAAACATAGGTCAGCAGACGTTCCAATGACAGCGAGCCACAACATTATTATTATTTTTAATTTTGAGGACTAAAACAGGCAACCGAGTGCACTTGACTTTGCCTAATTTACACTAGCAGGATGAACGCATGAGTCCATCGACAGAATGACAAGTATATTCTCAGATCAACAGACTATGCTCTTAACTGGGTTTGCTCCACTTAGATTTGATATTGGTTTGTGTGGCTCTCACTGGGTTTCATCTCTAGCCTACAGTTCTACAACAACACTACACGCTTTGTAGTTGTGGAACAGACTAGGCTACAATATATAAAACAGTAAGAATGACCATACCTTAATAAATGGTTTCTCAGTCATAATAATTGTAACCCAGCCGACATGTGGAAGATAGCTGTTTGCATTGTAAAAATAAGATCAGCTGAATTGCTTTCCAGTGGGCATAAAGACAAAAGCATGCTGTATAAGCTGAACTCACCCCACAGCACGTCCCATAATGTGATGTTGTTGTAGCCAAAGCTGCCCTTGTGCATATAATAGTCGGTCATCCCCAAAATTATTGTCACCTGAAAACCAAGTTTATAAGGTAAAGGAAATATTGCAATCACAATAATAGTACATCATACACAAATTTGTTGGTTATTGTCAGGATTACACAATACCAGGTGGTTGTATAAAATAAAGGTAAATGGAAAAATCATATCCATTAAAACAGAAAGGGTTTACCTTTGGTAAGGATGTCCACTTCTGCAGTGTCCTGACGTTCATGAACCTATACAGGGAAGAGTAAACTCAAAACATGCAAGAAAAAGTGGATACATCTATTTAGTGTATCAATAAGACAATAATTATGAGCATCAATTGAACTGAAGAACTCAAAATGTATTACCTTAATCACACGGTGAACAATTGGAATTTCACGGCCCTATATGAGTAAGAACCAAACATCATTTAGTGTAACAATAACTGTATGAGCAAACATTACAATGAAATATAGAGCAATCTGATGAATTCACGATTCATCTAATAATTCATGGCTAAGCAGTAGGACTCACGTCGACATTGAAGACAACTATTTCTCCTGTCCGGATAGGATCTTTGCTCATATGCAAAAACAGGATATCACCCTGCAAATAAGATAATTAACCATTAAGGCATAACGGTGTCAAAGATGCTAGCACTTCACAAGTACACATACACTGAACTCCAGCATTAAATCTAAGTAGTACATAATATGTACCAGTAGTAATAGTTGATTCCAGAAATTTAAATCTAAAACTTAAAGGACAGTTAAACATGCAGCCAAAATGGAAATGCTCCTATCTATGAAGCAGTCTCTGAAATTCATGTCATCCACAATTGCAGTAAAAACATCTCATTAAACAATTACTTACATCAACATCAAGTGTGTAAAAATCATAAAAGCATACAGCATCTAATGCCATTTTCAAGGTATGTAAGGAGGTAACAAACCCTTTTAAATCCAGGCTCCATGCTACCAGAGAGAACCACTACAACTGGGGATTCGCTCCCTGTCACAACTATCAACCCCTTCCATATGATCAATGCTGAGGTAACAATCATACCTGTAATGAGGAACATTTAAAAGTAAACTCCCTTATGAGACTCCTGTTGCAAACTTGCAATTAACAGTCAAGTATCAAATTGCAGGAATACAGACTCACTAACAAGTTCATATAAAGTGAGAAGCCATACACCTTCCCCTGTCCCCCAGCCCCCCTCTTGAATGAATATCACTATTCTACAACCCAGAAATTACTGTGGGCAACAACTAGCCTCTAGGATAACCCAAAAAAGACCTAAGCAATACTTCAAAAGAGCATATGCATCATTCACACCCTAAACAATAAATAAAAGAGAGGAAGAAAAAACTCAATTCAGTTTTCTGAGGCTATCAAACACAATTCGACTACTGTTCTAACCTTCACATTCTAATGATTCTTAAGAAGCATAACTTAAGAAGAACCAGACGAGGAATCTGGATAAGACTCTTCCTCCAATCTTACGGCTAAAACACACCCAAAATCAAAAACAGACCTGTCCCGCTCACTAGAATCATACTAGTTTCGCATGCCAAAGACCTCACCACAAACTCCACGAACGAACTAGACGCCTCCCGACGCACTGATCTGACCGCCAAAGACGCCGGACAAGAAAAACAATCAGCGGAAGATAACACAGCAGACTGGGGCAGAGAGCGTCACCGAGGCTGATGATCTGCATGAGCACTTGGCGGATCTGCATGGAGCGGATCGATTCCACCGTGTCGCCGACGAACCCCATCTTGGTCCCTCTCCCTCGGCTCCCGGCGGCGAAGTCACGGTGGAAGGGAAGTGGAGGAGGAAGCAGCGAGGCCGCGGCGTTTTCCGCTCGTGTTTTTCGGACACGACCCCGTGGGTGACTGATATTGTGCAATTGACCTTCGCCACGTCACCGGCGGGGTGCACGTAAGTGAATTCATTTTAGTACGTCTGATCTGGATCTGACGCCTGGTAGGTTGTCCTTGCTGATCTACGGTGGCCCAAGAGGCCGAGTGCATTGGGCTAGCGGATGGGCCGTGGGCTAGCTGCTCCGTGGACCGTGGTGGGGCCATCGAAGTATATGGGCGGCCCAAATTCTTAGGCCGAGAGCTTATAATATTTCGAGTGAAATACATCAGCGGTCCTCCGGGGACCCTATATAGCTTGCGGAAGTTTTTTCTCCACCTAGCTTCCGGTGTTTGAGATCCGTGCATGTGTTCTTATCCATAGGATGCCTTCCCCAATTTCCATAGCCCCGCACCTCCTTCTGCTCCGCGCCGCCGCCGCGGCCTCCGCGCGCTCCCTTGCGCCGCCCACCCGTGCGACTGCCGCCGCTACCACCTCTGTTGCACCTATCGCTACCGGTGCCTATGCTGTGCTTGCCTCCTCCTTGCTTTCTTGTGCCCCATCCCGATGGCCCCTGCTGCTGAGCGCCGCCGCGGGCAACCTGCATCGCACCAACCGTGATGGTTGCTCCTGTTACGAGCGCAGCCTCGGCTACCCCCGTTGATGTATACCATTTCTGCCAGGTCCGTCCGCCATGATTGCTATTGTTATGCGCCGTTGCCGTCGCCAGAGAAGAAGGGGCAATAAATTCCTTTTCTTGAAAAATGTTGATGTAAGTGTTGCTAAATGTTGAATATATTCACATAAGATGTTTAAATAAGTTGTCAAAAATGTTGAATATGTATTTTTTTCAAAATGTTGGTATGTGTTTCTGAAAAATGTTGAATCTACTATTTTTAAATGTTGATCTTCTATTTTGAAAATGTTGAATCTAGTTTTTTTCAAATGTTTGATACTTCTTTGGTATGAGGCGTGGTTAGCAACACGTTGAATCTAATTCGGTTACGGAACGAAAAAAAGTCAGATATAGCTAGTATTATATTTCGACGCTTACATACGGTGCTAGTAGTAATTTGTTATTGGGCTTTATTGGGCCTCTAAGCTATCTTGCTTATCCGGTGCACGGAAGCTATATAGGAGCCCCCGCAGTCCTCAAACTTGTCCCGGGGTGTCATCTAGGTCTCCAAACTCTCAAAATGCATATTTGGGTCCCTCAACTTGCTAAACTGTGTCATGTAGGTCTAAAGTTCTAAAAATACCCCTATGTTGCTGATGTTTGTCCATCTTTTGATCTATAATTATCGCTATGGTACAATCAAATAAAGTTCGCTAATTATTGTGATGGAAACAACTGATTTGGTTAGAGAAATACTATAAAATTTTATGCTAAATTGGCAGCCATGTCATAATTCATATGGGTATTTTTGGAACTTTGGACCTAGATGACACAGTTTAGCAAATTTGGGGACCCAAATATGCATTTTGAGAGTTTGGAGACCTAGATGACACCCCGGGACAAGTTTAAAGACCGCTCGTGTATTTTACTCTAATATTTCCTACAACACGTGTGTGAACTCGGAAAAGAAATGCCTTTTTGGAGTCCGATTATTTGACATTCGACACAGAATAGCGCCACCGTGCCACGTCCTTATAAACACATATATGCCCTAGATATCTCTATACATGTACGAGAAATTGTAAGTTCTCACATAAATAATTTATACCCATCCTTTACGGAGGATCCCTGTGTCAAAGATGTGGAATTTTTTTTAAAAAAAATGTTTCTATAGAGTTTCTGTCGTTCTGATATTATTTTTTCTCGTCATGAAATTTCTTTACCCACCTCGCGTACCCACCAACTAAATAATCTAAAATAATCTCATATTAAAGGTAGCACGTGCGTGTGCGTGGATATATTTGCTAGTCTATGAGAAATTAGACAAGATTGATAAACCAACGCGGAGACGCTGCTTTCGGAGCTTATGCGTTGTCAATTTAAGCTTAATTAACCCCTAAATCTTTTTGAGGATGTACTCCGTCAGCGTTTAAGACAATCCAAAAACTCATTTATTTAAGAACATGAAGAAAGGATACTATCCTTGTCTCACTTGAGGAAATTTTCAAATCAGAAGCAGGACATAAATTAAGCTAGCCAGCTAGTCTATCACTCTCCCTATCAGCATTCACCCAGACCTTGATCAATACATAATACATGAACACAAAGCCTATCGTGTATTTCTAGATTTTTTTTTAGTCTCCACGGATGACCTTATTCATGACACCAGAGAAATACACACAAATGTATAAATAATAAAATCTGCACCACGTATCACATCATGATCAGCAGTTGAGATCAATCTCCACTGCGCAGACTAAAAATCACTACTGATAACTTCGTCCCTTGCGCCTCCGCGCCGGCGCACCACCTTCTTGGTTCTTGGATGATCAAGAATTTAATCGCAGCAGAACTCACAAAGCCAGCAGCAGCAGAGCGCGGCGATGCTGATCGGTGGAGAATTGAGTTGAAGGTCGCAGCCGCCACATGCAAGGGCAAACAATGGAAAATGACATTATTAGCTACTGTAGTAGTAGCTAAGAACAAGATCAACAGAAATCGCAGTCTCTAGCTGATTGGGCTTGAACCCAATCCACAAGCTGCTATCTGAATCCATGGCACAGCAGCAAGACTGAAAATAGGAAACGTCTAGTAGTAGCAAGGAAATTTCAGTTTCCAGTAGTGAACCTACCATCCCTCGATGAAGCTCGCCTCGCCTCGCTTGGTTGATGTTGAGCGGCGATGCGATCCGCAGCACCCCTTCTTCTTCCTCTTGCCGCCGCCCTGCTGCTCCGTGTCCACCCTCGGGTAGCCTATATATACATGTATGATATTCATGGATGACAAATTAAACACATGACATGTAACGAGTGTACGCATGTTTATATGTTGGATTGGAAGAAGAATTCGGCCAGTGTTTATATGTTGGATTGGAAGAATCCGTATATCTCTGGTTGAGCACAGATCGAAAGAACAAGGGTCCTCACCAGGAGGAGGCTGCGAGCGGTTCGTGTTGCTGTCCATCAGATCAGATAACGATCTTGACGACTTGTGAGTTTGTGACTTGAAATGGACGTGAGCTTTCTTCGTACGTGTCGATCTGAAAGCTTACAAGGCGGCCAATGGAAGCTGTGTTCACCAACCTTGGAATAGATTGCTGTGTGAAGGTAATTAACCGGCGCTGCGACATGCCCAATATACACGCAGCGGCAGCGCGGCGACGCATGCACGTAGGGCTGGACAAAATGCTCGAAGCTCGTTAGCTCGCTCGGATCGCGGCCGGCTCGGCTCGTTGTATATTCCTAACGAGCCGAGCAAGAGTTTTTGCTCGTTAGTATAACGAGCGAGTTCGAGCCGGCTCGCAAGCTGCTCACGAGCCAAACGAGCTAGAAGGTTTAATAGACTAATGAGCAAATTATTAATTAATAATAATATATGTATATTATATACGTAGTTCTAGAGGGTTATAATTATATTCTATTATTATAGTATGATGATAGAGTAGATTTTGAAGGTATTAAGACCATATAAATACTATGATTTTTTATATATTATTATGGTAATTTTAAATTTAACTCTAGCTCACGAGCTTAACGAGGCAGCTCGCGAGCTTAATGAGCCGAGCCAAGATTTTTGCTCATTTACTTAACGAGCCGAACGAGCCGAGCTCGCTCGATATCCACCCCTACATGCACGTACGCGCGTGCTATGGATCGTAAAGGGGCTTTATCATGCTTTGCGGCCCCGAAGATCCGAAGGCTAATTGGCCGGCGCCCAAAGTGTGGCAAGGAACAATTTATCTTGTTGTGCTAAGGCATCTTCTAACCAAGCGAAGGAGAGATTCTACGATTGGAAAGAGCTGGAGAGCTCCTCTTTCTTTCTCTCTTCTCCGTTTCCGACAATGAGAGGTTAAGCCATTGAGAAGAGCGCTTTTTATACTACTCCCTCCGTTTCAAGACGTAGGTCGTTTGATTTTTTTTACCACAATGTAACTTGTGGTAAAAAAAAGTCAAACGACCTACATTTTGAAACGGAGTGAGTAGCTGTCTAGCGGGCCAAGCCATGAACCTAGCTAACCGTCCGATGAAAGGGCTTTTCCTCCTCCTCATCCAATCTAATAAGGACTGCATAACTGAAGCTCCATATCTCTCGTCGCCGTGGGCCGGTTCAACCACAAAGTCTTTGAATTACCTCGTAAAGTTTTCTTTCTGACCTACTGTACAACAATTGGAACGAAGGTTCTCGAAAAGCCACTGCCAAAATTCTAATGTCGAATTTGCATATACAGATAAAAAAATTACAGACGAAAACTTGCAAGGGAGGTTGCTGATGGTCAGCCATCACCCGCCACCGTACCAGCGCTGCCGTTTCCATCCGCGCATGATCTAGCGCGCGCAGTTTTTGTCGATCCCGGCCGGCCAAGGAAGCCTACTGCCTACGTACGCAGAATCGCAGATGTTGGTTCGTGCATGGTGCATCGGCGCTGCGTAAGCCATCGTTACCCTTTTTGCCGGAAGCCAGCGCCGTACGTGTCGGATACACGCGGCTAGTAGGGGCCAAGCGGCGGCCAAGGGATCAGAATCAGTTCCCGGGCCGATACGGCGCGGCCCGCACACGCCGCCGGCGGTGACGATATGCTTTCTCCACTGCAACACGCGGTGGTCTCAACTTTCAGAGGAATTCCCCTAGCTAGATCGGCTGGCCGGCCTCGATCTCAACGGCCGGCTAGCGACCGGAGTCCCGTGGAAATCTTGTTTATCGAGAGGTCATCACTCCGTCAGCACGATCTAACCAGGATGTGAATATGGAAAAGACGAACTCGATGTCAATCAACTTTTATTGGGGGGGAGAAAGAACAATGCTTCCTTGAATCTTGTACCTGGTACCCTCTTTCTCTTTTATAAAAGAGTAAAATATATTATTAGTATATAAACTTAGCGAGTGGGTGCGTTTAGGTACATCATATCTCTAATTGGTCATTTAGATCACAAAACGAAACACGGGCAAAAGGATATTCACTCAATAATTGATGCGCATTGTTCATTTAGGTTTTCACTCATGTTACATTGTTACATAATGAAAACAATGCTTCCTTAAATGATATTGATGCGCATATTACAGTGGTATGTTCCTATTGATATCATCATCAACGCCTTCCGCACCCAGTTTATATTAGGGACGACGCCGTTGATGAATTAAATATGGTTCATGATTATATATTTCATAAAGACCTAGTACTATATTTCCGAGGTGAGTGTATGGTGCTAAGCATAAACCATGTTTCTGAGCCATCAGATCAGAATTAGCATGTCACACAAGCACCACATGCTAAATGAATTCCAATTATTGGCCCTTTTGTCAGGACCACCAGAACGCATACCAGACTACCGCCAGTACTGTCATAAAAATAAATTTGCACATAAGTCTTACTGAAATTCAACCTATATTCTATATATATTGAGTTAACTTAGTCGCCATCCTATAAGTTCCTGATCGAGCTTGAAGGCACTTGGTTTATGAGACATTGTTCAAAGGTTTAGCTGACTACACCTGTTGGTGCCCCTAACAATGTCAATATATAGGTGACAATGATCCCAATTAGATGTGGTCTATGATAATGAATATTGAAGAACATCAATTAATTCCAAAGTGTTAAATTTAAAAAAAGTTAGAAATGATAACTGCATGCAAATATACTCGCTGAAACAAAATGAGGTAGCACAAATTTTTCCAGTCGTTGTATGCAACAGTTACATATATAGAAAACAAGAAGCACAAACTTGTGGACCAAAAAAGAAACCTATACCACTACTCCTTGCACGGTGCACAATACCAAACTCGTCCTGCGTTTTTAGATTACAGAAGTACAACTTTCTGGTAACACACTGTCATTCTAAGACTATATATACTGTATTATTCTCCGCTAGACAAAACTAAAGAAGTTCCTCGTGTTGCAAGCATGCATGAATAATCCTCTCTCTCAATTAATTCCGGTAGGTTGTTCTTCAGTCGCAGCAGAGCTCGCAGAGCCAGCAACAACAGAGCGCAGCAATGCTGTGTGGAGACGAAGAACAAATCGCACACAGATATCAGTAGTAGTCAAACAAATAAGTATGCATCTACACTTGAGTCAGCTGGTGTACGTAACCCGGCTGCCTCTGGTGTAACCTCTTCTTCGAAGTTGGCTGTGCAATTGGTACAAGTGAACGATAGGCCTCGCTCCTTTTTATAGGCACGCGATCAATTAATGGGACATATGCATGTACATCTTTTCTGCTTCTTTCTAGGCTGACGAAGAAGAAAGGAGAAGGGTGCGTAGTGTGAGTCTGGGCCGGGGCCTTCAAAGGATGCGAGCCAATGTCGCCGACGAAGCTTTTAGAAAGATAGATGCCGAGCCAATGTCTTTTGGCAACGTACATGCGCGTGGACACTTCGCCGGAATGAAGCTAGCGATCGTCGGCGCCCTCAGATCGATATCATCAATCCATCAGCCGGCAAGAAGGCTATGGTCGGCGTCCGGCCGCCGGTGCCCAGGACGACAAGATTCTGGTTTTCTTTTGCTTTCGTTGCCGAATACGAAATACTCCCTCCGTATCGAAATATTTGTCACCGTTGACTTTTTCCTACAAATTTGACCATTCGTCTTGTTCAAAATATTATGTAAGTACCATCCATTTTATTTGTCACATGCTTTACTATTGTAGGTATTTTAAGCTTGACTTATCCTTTTGCATATTTACGATAATTTTTTAAATAAGACGAATGGTCAAAGTTGTAAGAAAAAATCAACTGTGACAAATATTTCGATACGGAGGGAGTATATATGGTAAATCTGGTCAGAGTCAGCGACGCTCTCGATCAATCTGTTCTCTCGTCCGGCTGGCGGGGATGCAATGCAACTGCAAGCTGCTGCTGCCGCCGAATCACACGCTAATTCGTGCTGCTGTGTAGCCGTCTCCAGGCCGGGGCCGACAGAGGAATAGATTCCCGGGCCGGGCGGGCCTCGCACGATCTGGTCGATACAGGATGGTTTGGTGCCCTACGCAGCTGCTTTGGCCTTCTTTGCGTCGGCACAAGCTTCAAACGATTCTGTTCCGATCGGTTGTCCATGGGACATCAACTTTCTAACACTACGTGCTACGCTTGTAATTCTCAAAAAAAAAACTACGTGCTACGCTTGCCAGGATCTACTGTCCCCCTTGCCGGCTGCCGCTGCCGCGGGTTAAGATAGATGTGTCCACAAAAGCTTAATTCGATGGTTCTGCTGCGTCGCCGCAGATTGTGTTCCTAATGAAATTGCGTATGTATTCATGCCACGTATGTAATTTTGGCAAAGATGTAAGAAATTTCCTCTTTCCAATGACAAATCTAAAACTGACATATAATGAGTGGCCATTCGTAACGATGGTAAAAAATTAAATATCCCTTTTAGAGATAGGTGCGGAAAGGCAAAGGGACTCGGACACGACGGAGACGCCACGCTCTCCACTGTGGTATCCCCTCTTCCCTGCGGCCAGCTTGTCGCCGGTGATCACGATGTCCACTTCCTCTCATCTGCTGACCATGAACTAGGGTTCTTGGTTCTTGGGTCAATTGCAATTTGGATTGTGACCTGTTTGCTTGGCTGGTCGCTGGTGCTGATTTCTACTGAGAGAAAAATACTGTTGGCTGGTGGCTGATAAGCCATGTCTATTTGTTTTGGACTTTTGGTGAATTATTTGATATCTATATCCGTGAATTGTCCTAATGAATTTTTGTGCGGTGGGTTGGGTCATGGACGGATGGTGGCCTT
Organism: Echinochloa phyllopogon; assembly: GCA_033239725.1. Lineage (NCBI taxonomy): Eukaryota > Viridiplantae > Streptophyta > Magnoliopsida > Poales > Poaceae > Echinochloa > Echinochloa phyllopogon. Next base: position 26,546,192 of record BTCW01000003.1, on the reverse strand, counting down.
ATCCCCTTGAGGTTCAACGGTATATAGCTAGTGAATTACCTGATTCCATGAACATAAATAGTTTTTCACCCTAGCACTGTAATATTAGCAAAGATGGGAACATGCCGTGATCTAAATATTAAAATTCACTGGATAGGTATGGATTATATTGTTGATGATAATCTTGTGCGTCAACCAGAAGTTCTATTGATTGCTTGTGAAGCTGATGTGGTAGTGCTAGGCTTTGCAGGTAGCAGATGGTTTTCTTTTGGATTCACCAGGGCCTAATTACAGCTTAAACTTTCGGTTATGGAAGTCAGTGTGATCTGAATATTAAAATTCATTGGACAGGTATGGATTATATTCTTCATGATAATCTTATGCAAATGACTAGTATTGATTCTCAGTCCAGGATATGCATATTGATATTCCTGAAAACTAGGTTTGTGCAAATGACTAGTATTGTGTTCCTTATTGTTAAAACAGCATGCTACTGAAATGTCTTTCCAATTGACCAAACGGCCGTGGCTGAGCTTTATAGATAAAGCAAGTCAAATACTGGGATTACCAGTTTATAATGAAGCACAACCCACTAGGAGAACAACACCAGCCCCTCTGCAACGGGGCCCTCTAGGCCACCCGTCAGAGACAACGAGAAACTACTCTGGACGAAGAGACTAAAAAGCCGTGTAACCATTACAGAAAGGGACTGCCCAGCCCACCAGCGGGGCCTACGGAACTATCACTACAACCACGAGAAGACCTCCAACAACGCCTTCAGAAAGGCAAAGGCGCGCCAGCGCCAACATAAGGTTTTCACCTCAGAGAGCTTTCTCAGGTCGCCGCCGAACGAGATCCCGAAGACAACGCCCTCAGGAGGGGAGTGTAATCACCGTTGCCCGACCCAAAACAGGATCTTGGCTTACGCCCGAAGATCACATCGACGAACCAAGGGCGCCTGTTCCAACGACACTTGTGACCATCCACAACCCACACCTCGCAGACACCAAGGCTTCCACTAGGCTCCATATGCAACCGGCAGCACCGCCCGACACCTCGAGGAGATTTGGTTCTCTCTTTGATACGTCAAATCTTATGTCGCCCCTCAATAGACGGCACCGGGCTAACCAAATTGAGAAGGAAATCACGAACTTAATGGGGGAACTTAGTACCGCAACGGGAGCAGCTTCAATGGCGAGATGCAGATCGGAGGCGGAGTCGCTCGCATGACAAGGTCGCAGGCAGGGGCTCCTCCCACCCCCAGTCCCCTCCGCCCAACCGGATAGAGCAGAACAGGGGAACAAGGCAGGGCCAGAGGTGTGCCGGGCCACCCCAGCGCCGCCACCGCCGGGCACAGCCGAGGCACAACCCCGCCGAGATCCGGACCTCCGGGGCCAGCCGCGCCGGCGCAGGAGAACCGGGTCGCCGTCGGAGGCGCGCCACCGCCGCCATCCCCCAGCCGCCCGCCGGACTCCCACACCGACGGGGAGGGGCGAGGGGCGCGGCCAACGGCCGAAGCCGGCCACCCGCGACGAGGAAGGCGCCGCCGCGCGGCGGCCGCAGTCTCCATCGACAGGCCTTGAGCGCCGGGACCCTGCGAGTGGAGAGGAGGGGGGCCCGCTGCTGCTGTCCTCACGGCCGCGCAGCACCGCCGGCGGCCCGCTCGAGCGGCGGCGGGGCGAGGAGGGGGCAGGGAGGCAGGAGCGCGGTGGCGGCGCGGCGGAACTAGGGTTCCGCCCGTCACCCTGGGCGGGGCGCGGGCTTCCCCCTACAGAAGATAGTCTGTCTTTCCAATTCCCATACGGTTTCTGAAACTTCAGATGGTCTAACACATATTATGGGCAAACGACCACACAACTTCTTGGTGCATGTTAGTAGTTGTCTCTTGTTGTATCTGGAAGAGTCAATTTATATGTTCCTCTTGGTGGTTCACCTCCCGCTTATTAATTTTGCTGATTGTTTGATTTTGGTGGTTCAGCTGTTTAACACATGTAAAAGATATGCATCCCCTCTGCTTATTTTGTGCTGTCAGCTATCCTCAAGACACTTTGGAATGGCATTTTTATTGATTCTTATGATCTAATATTATTTTTTCCATTTTTTTTCTTTTTCAGTGTAGGATAAAAAAAGAAGAAGCTGGCTTGGACTGAAACCACATCGGAAACCTGTAAACTGTCGTAGTGTCGTTCTAATGTGTTGAGGATGTTATCTTTGTCATTTGTTTGGTCTACAGTTTCCAATTTACTTCTAGAACATCTAGAATGGTGTGTTTATGGGCTTTGTTCAGTGACAGTTAAACTCACTTGAGCTTATATTTTGCCCGTGCTTCGGATCTCACCTGGTCATCTCAATTTGGATCTCCTGTTTGTATTTGTACAAGTACCTGGATTTCACCTGGGCATTTAGTCATGTTTGTTTTCACATTGTTGATATCTTGGTTCGCTGGACGCTACTAGTCTCAATTTTAGTGGTCAACAGTCTCATTGACCTGCAACTCGACAATTTGCCAAACGGCACAGGCGCACAGCCAAACAGATCGACAAACCTCACCATCTTCCCACACGTCTCGTTACAAATTTGATTGTCACGCCCGTCTCCCTAGAGTGTTATCGATATTTCCTTCTTCCCGTAGATTCCAGCCCTTCCAATAATAGAAACCCTTGCAATTATTTGCTCGCTCGTAGGACGCGTGTTTGGGTGTGTTATTTCAGATTTACTAGCAAGGTGGCATGCGCAGCATGTGTGTGTTGTATGTTGGGTGTGTTTCGTGGAGGTAGATTGGGAGGTGGGTACACAAGGCGGGTAAGGATTTCGGTGGGTGAAAAAAGATGAGGAAAAACGATAGAAACCCTCCGAAAAGTTGCTCTTTTTTCGTTTAACTAAATTTTAAGTGAAAATTGTTTTCAATTTTACTGGATATTATATTTCAATTCATTTGCATGTGTGAGTTACCATCTATTACCATTTTATTTCACGATGACAGATCCAGAGCTTGCTTAACACATTTAAGCAAGTGAAGGCGTTCGGTAATGCACATGTAGAGCATAACAGACCACCTTAGCTTCGCCTATAATGACATGTCAATCCAAGCCATGCATGTGTCAATCGGCTTCTCCAGCTAAGCCCTGGCGAGCTTGTTAGGCCCATGACTTTATTCAAACATATATACATATACATATATACATGAGTCCATAACATGCCTGACGTTCGTGCTATTTGGACAACGAACATACGTAGTACGTCCTTTATTCCTGCAGATACGTGCTACTGAGTTCAGATTGCTAGGGTAGCCGGTAGTGGTAGTCCAAGTGCCAAACACCTCAGAAGCTGGAATTTCCTCCGATGCCAAAGGTAGAATGGCTTGGGCCCTAATAAACAACGTGAAACAAAATCAAAGCATATTACTCTGTTCGTAACTTAGGAAAATATGCTGGATGCAGATTGCAGAGTATGCAGGGCTGGGGCGCTTGGGTATTTTTCACCTGCGGCGGCGGCGGCGCATTGACTGAGTTGCCACATAAGAAGGAGCCGCCGGTGTAGGAAGCGCCAGTCACAGGGACACTCGTATTGTTGCCCGTGTTATGATTCTACACAGGAGCAAAGAAATAGAACAGCTCACTCAGAATGTCCCTGAATCCACCTCGGTGACCACCTTTGCATTGTTCTTTAACGATCGTCAGAATGTTTACACACATGTTCTAGTTACCTGCATGTTGTTCATGCTGTTCTGCTGGTCCTTGGCTTGCACCACAGGGGTGAAGACCCTGCTCATCCCGTTGGCAGACATGGTGGTGAAGTGTGAATGATCGAGCAGTGGATGCTTTTGGTTATTAGTATTTCTTGCGGCAATCTTGGCTGCTTGAGTTCATGGTAGTAACAACACTAGCCATCCTTTTATATAGCGCCGGAATGCATGCATCTACCACATGAGTATATGTAGAGCATAGGTTCACCTTAGTGGTGTGGAGAATTTATCCAAGATAGAACGGCTATCTTTTTCTTTCCGTGAGAATATAAAAAACCTACGAGATGCTTTGTAGTGTGCTGCCTGTGCTGTCTTCCTAGTACCAGTTATCAACATACTGTACTGAACGTGGCCCTAAAAAGAAGTTATCAACATACTGTGTCAGTCTCTGGCTCTCTGGTTCCTGTTAACAGAACGGTTAGTTGTATGCGAGTTAAATTAACTAGGTTCTACAGTGCACATGGACTGAAAATTACCTTAATCAGATCCCCAGGAAAAATCCAATGAATGTCTGTTTCACTCCATTCTCCATCTCACTTCTGCAGTACAAACTTGGTTCTTGCAAATAATCCAGTTAGTATCCCATCATCTCAACTTGATGGTTGAGCACGCAATTTGATGTTTAAGAGAAGAAGCAAGCACGCATGTTCTCCTGAGGAGACATTCTAGTTCTAGGAGAATAATCAATAACCAGATAGGACAAACTTGAAGGAAATTCTTGCAAATAATCCAGACAGCTCTTTCAACCAAGAGATAAATTCAAGGATACAGAGCAGGGTACGGCATTTGCTGTAAGTTGTACCTTCCATCATTAGGTTTATGCATCATAGTACAGGTGTTCACCGATTGGAACAACAGAAACACTTGGAAGTAATTGTGGAAACACTAAACTAACTAATCAAGAATTAATTGTTATGAGTAGCAAGCTATAAATGGCCAACTTTTTTTTGAGAGAAACTATAAAACACTAGCTATTAGTAAGACTACATAAATCAAAATTTCACCTCTTTACACCTTGTGCACGTCCTCTACAAACAGTACAGCTCAAAAGCAAAAAATGATCCACGTTAGTTTCTGAAGAAACCTCCCAATTGTACCGTATGCTTTGTCAACAATGCAGTATTCTCAACTGCAGAGAACGGTCGATGAAATATTGTGTTCACTGGAGTGACATCTCAAACTGCAGCATGCTGGAAGTTCTCCTTATGTTCTGCTCTGATACAAAGGATACCCAAAGATAGGATATAAGCTAGCAGTATCCTGCCCAAGTATAACTTAAACAATAGCCCAGAACTTCTTCCTGCAAATAAGAACTTGCTCTGTTCTGTTTTCCTCATTTTCCAATATATGTGTGCTAACATCCCAAAGGAACTTTGGTGCTAGATCAATGATTCTTGAAAGAGTATTCTTCTCATCTCTCACAATGACAAAACCCTGTATGTTCATAATTTTGTGAGACAGCGTCGAAAAAAAAATCTGAATGGAGAAACAAATAGCTTGTGCTTTATACTGTATATATATTTGTCTAAGAAAGGCCAATAGTTGAGGGAATGGTTGACACCATCAAATTTCCTCGAACAAATTGTATCTTTTTACCATGAATATGATATTACCTATGAGTTGTTTGACATTTTGTTTTATGGTTGGCATGTTCAATCATTTAGAAACTAGCTTGCAATGAAAAAGGCAAGTACTGTTTTGGCTCTTCAAAGATATAGTTACAATTTTAACTCCATAAGGCATATATACCCTACATCAAAAAGCCATGCACCAAAATATTTTATGACAAAGACATGAACATGTTTAGGAACCTCTTGTACTACGAGCATGATATAAACTTTGCTCTTGCAAAATTAAAAGCCCTTGTTCTCATATAAGTACGCTCTTACAAAAATGTACAGTACTAAGAAAGATACGCCCTGAAGTATCTAGAAAAATTGTCCATAATCAACTAAAAGGCAATAGTTACCTGGGGCCGAATGATGCGGTCCATTTCTAACATGATATCTTCCAGCAAACAATCTTCCTTACGATCTTCATAATGAGAAAAGAGGTGGAAAGCATGCAGCAAGTCGTAGGACCTAGGATATGTTGAGAATGGCTCACACCTGCAACATAAATATTGAATGGCTTTGTTTTCGTCATAAATAAGAGAATAGATATTTGTTGTTTTTGAACGAAATACTAACCAGTCATGGTAAGAACCGAGCAACCCACGGTCGTAGATAGCTGGCAATGTGTTGCTCATGGTATAGGGTACTATATTCATAATCCAGACAGGGCCATTGCTTAGTGCCGCAGCAAATCCGCCATAATTAGCATTCATGTCCATGACGTTTCGTATGCTGGTCTTTTCAACACCAAGAAATGACCAATACTTGTGAACCTGGTTCTTCCAGAACTGGTTGTTCTTCTCAAACCTCTCTTGTGTAACTCCTAAAAACATATGTTCCAGAAAAACTGGTTATATTCACGGATAGGCAATACATTTCAAGTCAAACTAGATTTAGATCAAAGATTTGAATCACTTTGGTGAAACAAGTTTTAGATCCTAACTACACAAGACCTTGTTCTGATTGAATGTGAAGGAAATCGTTTTACACTCTTTATATTTCACTTTCAGTATGGAAGTTAAGTCAAATTTGTAGCACCAAAACAGGTCTCATTTTTTTGTTTCTATGTAGGCAATGGAAAAATGGAGCTGACCTATCATCTCCAAACTCTTGAAATAAAACGATATGCGGTCAGGTCTGGAAGGCAATTTCTGAATCTCTGAGTTGTCCTTGTTGAGCTTCACGCAGTTCATTAACGGTATCTTCCATGATGGTAAAGCATTGTCATTGGATTCACAAATATTCAGTAGCTTCATGTCAGCATTTTTCTGTTGGCAGGATTCATCTTCAGGTTTCACCCAAATAGCAGTCTGAACATGCTTAGCAATAAGCTTCCAACACATTGCTGCTGTGATATTAACTAGCTGCTCCCAGATAACAGGAAAGTCTTTATCTTTTCTATAAGCTGGTGGAGCAGAGTATACAAAATATCCATTAGGTCGCAAAAGACGATCTAACTCTTTGAGCAATATTCCATCTGAAAAACAAATAACGGGTGACGAGTCAAATTTTGGATGATGTATCCAGAAAGTAGAATTTATAAAGAGAAGACCATAAGAAGTAGCTTTCTAAGAAAACTACTGACTGTCCAAGAGTACTGATGCATAAGCTGAGAATCAACCGATTTTTAATCAAGATTGTTATATTCAATCATGTGCCAACACAAAATAACTCGATGTTCCCACATACAATGCTGTTAACAAAAAACAGACCTCATAACAAGTAAACTTTGGTCAGGAGCTTAGGACAAGTGTACTGTGAATCTTACCATTTTCATGCCAATCAACACGACATCGGGAGCAGTGAACCATGTCAAATGAGTTTCCAGGATAAGGTAATTGCTTTGTGGCCAACACAGAGATCATTGCACCAATCCCACGTTCTACGGCAAATTGTATTTGATTCTCATGGCCATCTTTTGGGGCAAATGACATGGTCTGAATGCCTAGGGGTAGAAGATAAGCAGAAAAGCTGGCAACACCACATCCGACATCCAAAACTTGAACTACTCCTGCCGAACGGAGATCACCAGTACTATTTGTTGTCATATTTCCTAGCCTGCAGTGATCAATTACAAAAACAACATCAGTAGAATATCATTTCGAAAGAAAAAAAGAAAGCAGTGGCATGGACCATTTTAATTGATTGGTGCTCCAAGTTATGGTCCCTTCACTGACACACTCCATCTCTAATATTTACGAAGGAGTTGGCTTCCAATAGGTTGTATCCTCATGAATTTAAATTGTTAGATCGTAATTGATAGCGCTCAACATTTGCTACTAGGCATCACATCTGACAATCATCTAGATGAGGCTACAAGCACTGGATTGAAAATTAATACTAATGATAAAACTATGCTCAAGCTTAAATGCCAAAATGTGAAATGTGTGTTAGGCAGCAATTATGGTTACCTCTCTATGTATTCTGATGCACCATGTTTGAAGTGAGTGCCTCCTCCAGGAAACCACCAAAGCTTGCCTTTCTCATGCACCCAATTCTGTCCTCCTTTGACCTCAGCAAGATGTGAATGGTTGACATTACTTCGCCATACATAGTCTCTGCTTGTTGGCCATCTTATAGGTATCTTGTAGTCATTTGGTGGGGGCACCAAACAGAACAATCGTTTCTCGCGTGGAGGACAAATACTTTCAAGATCCTCATGCCTAGATCTATCCAGGTTCTTTAAGCTGCTTATATAGGACGCATCATGGCAGGGGACATATTCATTATATTCCAAAGGACACACATCAATTCCATGATCTGGAACTGTGACTGGTTTTGTCCGATACGTAAGAGAAACTCTGTTTGTAAACATTGGAGCATCTGCAACTGAAAAGAAAACAAACTTAACCATATTGGCATGGAAACATAATGAAAAATACCATTCATATGCACATGGTAAGATAGGAGGATGGGACAAGTCGATAAATGAACACTCTAGTATCAGCATTAGCTACAAAGAGGAACAAGATAAACAAATTTCAGAAATAGCACCTGGCATCAAGACCTAATGAAAAAATGGCAAATTATAAATTAGTTTAATATACTGGCCCGCACTCTGTCGGCTTAATTCTTTGTTTGCTAGCGAAAACCAATTCCCAAATCCCAATCAAACTACGCAAAATGTCAAACAAGTATACAGAGCAATCCTCTATAACCAATTACCCAACAAACGCCCCTTTTACTACAAATGCACTAGCATATAACGCGAAACCTGCAGCCACAAACCTAAAGCCGCTGCACAGATTTCAACAATTAGAAAAGAATCTCGAACGACAGTGGCCATGAGCCGCTTTTTTTTCTAAGAATTTTCTAGGAAGCCCCGAAGTGGACTGGAAATGAGATCCAGCGGCGGATCGGAACGAGGGCAAACGCTCGGAGGGCGATGAAGCTAGGTACCTTTGGACCTGGAGGAATCGGGCGATCGGGGGCGCGAAGTGGGCAGTACGAGCGCGGGGGACGCGGAGGAGCCGAAGAGGGTGCCGGCGTAGAAGGAAGCAGCGACGAGGGCGACGCCCAGGAGCAGGAGCTGCACCGAGCGCGGCTCCACCACCACCGACGCCGGCGACAACCACCGCCCCATCTCACTGCTGCTTCTGTGTACTCTCTCACTCTGACGCTGCTGTTGGGTTCAGGCGATCCCTTTCTTCAGATTTGGGTCTTCTTCTACTGTTTGACGGTATGTCTTTGACATTTTTAATTTTTATATAAATATAATATAATTCCCTTTAATCTAATGACTAGTGGCAGGTACTCATACTTCCAATCTAATGAAACTTAATTTAAAATTTTAACTTGGATCTTCAAACGTCCACAACTGGGTGTAGACTTTCGAACACTTCATAGCTAGAGAAGTTCCAACTCGAAATTTAAGTTTAGCCAAAAAAAAACGTGAACGTACAACTTGAAAACCTTACAAAAAGCCCAAATTTAACTCGGCAACTCTGAGTTCATTTTGCCTGTAAATTATTGTTTAACGCAACGACAAAAGGTAATATTCTCTAGTGAGCTAATGAACGTTAGATTTCGATTTACCTTTTTAGCACTCTTATAATCGTTCTTTCTGGCGCGTGCCAAGCATTGTCACGTTGTGAAACTCTATTTTCTACCTTCAATTCAAAGATACGTAGTTTGTGTATTTGAAACAAAAAAGCCCTCTTATAATCATATTTCTACCTTCAATGCAAAGATACATAGCTTGTTTTTTTTTAATTAAAACGTAGATTGTGTATTCGACAAAAACAGCCTCTTATAATCATATTTCTTTTTGGCTAGGTGATTGTAGTCTCAAATGTAGAATCCATATAACGTAATACCAACACTATATTTTAAGAATAAATTACTTCAAAATATTTTGGCATGGTCCTTAGAATTTGGATGAATTTTACAATAGAAGTTCCATTTGTCTGAAAAATTCATAGAGAGCATCCTATAAAATTGGAATGTCGTTACTTCACATTCCCAATTTTTATAATGTCTCCAGCGGAACAAAACACTTGATTTTTCCGGCCCTAATTTTTGATCTGACATTTGGAGTGTTATTTATTCCTTACTTAAGCTAAAACACCCGATTGTAGCTTATGATTCTTTTTCCCCCTTCTACTTTCCACGATTCTGATTGTTGATTTGAAAAATGGCATCCTTCAAGATATTTCATGAATCAGAGTTCCAAAGATAGATACAGAAGCTAGCAAAACCACGAGACACTTTGTACTCTAACCATTATTTTTGGAAACAAATACAATTGCTATTTCATGTGTATAAACTATGCAAAACTCTCACTCGATCCCTCAAGGAACCAATGCCTACAAGATGGTACAAATGCACGACTGAACGGAATACAATGTTAGCTCGTGGCCTGAGACAATGCGGATCCAATCTGAAGCATGAGAGGATACACTGGACTGAACTCCTTGTCACCTCTAGACCTGACCCTCATCTCGTAGTCGTCCAGGGTCGCCTTCACCCCCTTCCAGATCTGGTCCTCGCCTTGCGAATCAAGCCACAGAGAATACTGCAACGGCGTGAGCTTGTTGCGCTGTAAAGGTGACTGCAGTTCATCAGGCCCTCGAGAATAGAGATGGTGGAGGATCACGCTAGGCGGCAAGTCTTGAAGGAGCGGAGACTTCTCAAGCTGAGATGTTTCCAGGAATAGGACAGGACGGAATGCTCGTAGTGCCCGGTATGGTGCTCCCAGCTGCTCAACTGGAAACAGGTTCTGACCAACAGCAAGCTCCAGCTCGGCCATATCCCGCGCCATTCTCAACTTCCCTGCTTCTGAGAGTGGCCTCACAAGAGAAGCATGCCTTATGAAAAATATGAGGACTCTTGAGGCCATCCTTCTGACCATGATGGTGCATATGGTTTCAGAACGGGAGGATGATGAGGGTAAAAGCTTCAATAAGAACTCGCTGCGGAAGTGGACTGCACATTTCTGAAGTTCCTCCATGTACGCTGATGCATTGTTATCCATTGCTGCATCCATTCCATGACCTGCAAAGTCCTGCTCATGCATTTTCAGGATGCATGACTCGAGACGATCAAGCATTGCTTGGAACAGGGAGGTCACTGAATCACAAGCAACACCGTAAATGACACCAAGGGAGGGAGAAAGGACTTCAGAAGCAACATTAGGGAGTGTGGACAAGACGCTCGAAATGCGCGTGTGAACCTCCTGAAGGTGGAGGCACAAAGCAAAGTTTTTGAGTTGGGCTGCAGTCGCTGTGCCAGTAACTTGCCGGGCTTCGGGTCCAGTAGAGATCTACATTTAAAGCAAAATATATGTTAGCAACTGCACACAGAAACTAAAGCAATACCCAGCAACCAATATATGTTAGATGGACCTTAACGCATTGTACAAACACGTAAGAAATAACATAGCAAAGTAAGGGATCATTGTCTATGTGTGTGAAGTGGCTAGACAATAAAACAGTCAATGAGAGAAATTGGAAAGAAAAGAAAGAGATGGATCCAATCCTTGTAACAATACGCTGCAACGATCCATATATCTTTTATTTTCCTGGAAGCATAAGCGTAATGATCCAGACCTTCCTCGGATGAAGGTCTTAGGACAGCCAAAATTAAACTACACTGTTCATATTGTTGAGTTGCAAGTGGGAAACCTACAAGTGCATAAGACAGTAGAGATGTATCCAGCAGAGTGGCACAACAGTGGAGCAGTATTTTGTCATAACTTGTACAAGCTAGAGTACCATGTTCTCTTTACTTCTATAATCAATAGGTAACTAGTCAGAACACAAATATGGAACAAGCTTGATTACACCAGTCACCAGATGACTATAATTTTCACACAGCCGATACCAACAATCACTGAACTGATCCAAACTTGCATACCATGCTATTGGACATAGTGACTTAGTAAGTACACTTGGTTCATGAGACTAGTGCTATTGTGCTGGCAAAGCATATAGTTATATGGATTTTAATGTAATAGATTTGGTTTCAGCTCAATTACTCAAAGACTTATGAAGAACTGTCCCACTTAAGACATAGAATTAACAACTAGAATCACCAAAAGCACATTTGTCAGGCTTCAAGTAATGTTGCGATTCAAACAGTAAAAGAGATCCCGGCACGAGAAGAAAAAAAGGGTAGTGGAATATGTAACTGTAACCTGCCACAAGGACTACATTTACTCATAGCTAGTGTAGAGAGCATATCAAATCCACAGGGAACAAAACATATATCAACAACATGACTAGATCAGTAAAATTAGCAAGTGAATACCTGATATTCAGCTCTCTGTGCTAAAAGAAGCAAGATCTTTCCAATTTCACGTAGAACAAGAAGCAGCAAATGCCCATGAGTTCTCACTACTTCGATTTCCTCTTGTATGCGAGAAACTAATCTTGATATTTGGTCCTTTGAAGGTATGGTTCCACGGTTTGACATTAGAAATATGTTGTTGATATAATCAGATAAGCGACTATGACAAAGAGCCAAAAAGGCTGTCTGGAATATCTCAATGGCTGAAATCATGTGATCTTTTCCTTCAGGAGTGAGAGCTGGAAGGGTACCCTTTACATCAGTATCTCTTGAAATCCTCTCGAGAAGGTTTTCAACCATTGAAAACAGTCTTGGATACCCAAGAGTAAATATTTCCTTCACAAAGCTTGAAGCTGTGAAGGTAGACTTCATTTGACTTGCAAAGGCCTTGACAATTGCATCCCAAACTCTCTCTGTTAACAGAGGCTCACCTTCCTACAGAAGATTTTATTTTATACTTGTTAAAACAACTGAGGAAAATAGTACATCAGAATTGTAAACATAGGAGCAAGAACAGGATCACAAGAGTCTAAGATGTGCAATTATGCATGCAAACCAGAAGAAAGCTACAGTTATGGAAGACTGAAATGATCATAGGTATGTAACTACTAAATCCACGTTTCATTCAACACCACATACCACATACCATGATCCAAAGTATGCTCTATCTTAGCTTGGCATCAAGTACTTAACATGTCATTACAAAATAGAATACAACCATGAACAATTTAGCCACACCATGAAATTCTCACCACATTACCAAAGGTTAATCAAAAAACTTCAAGCAGGTATAACTAAACATATAGCCTAAAATTCAATGTGTTCATTAGATAAGATCCTTGGTAGATAGATATGCTGACTTTGTTCTGCCTTCGATATCATTTTACATCTCTTCAAACAGATACCTTCTTAGCACTCAATTCACAAGAATGTTTGACATGCAGTCTCATATTTTTCATGCTATGTGCCCACAATTGCAGTGGCCATGATAGAGACTAAATTCTTGTTTGCCTTTCGAATATCTTTTTACCTGGCCTAATAATTTTATGCATCCAAAGTTCTAGACTCACCTGCCAAACCTCCTCAAGGAACAGCATTTGTGTGAATGGCACACGCTTCTTGGTGAGCACAGTCTGCAGCTGCCAAGCAGCGCTCACAGCACGGTGCAGCTCCTCCATGCACTGCCTCATCCTATCCCAAAGTGCCTCTGCTGCCTTCTTACTGCCACCAATCTGTGGTGTACCACTCCTCTGCACTCCTCCAGGGCCACCTCTATCGCCAGCAGCCATCGAAATCGCCTTCATGTCCAGTGCCACAGCCACACTCTTAGCGCCTGCTGCCTTGTACTTACCAACAAGCCCTTCCACTGCCGGCTTCAGCTCCCCCAGATTGTAGTACACCTGCAGACCGCACCAAACGTCGTTCTGGTTGGACTCAGAGACGCCGCGCTCAATCACAGCACTGGCCTCGGAGCGTAGCCTGGATGCGGCAGCATCAACCTTGCGCATCTCCTCGTCAACGGCATTGATCCCGGAGAGGTTCTTCTCCTCGTAGAGAAGGCGGATCTCGCGGTGGAGCTCGGCCTGGCGGGCGAGGTCAGGCGCAGGGGACGATGCGAGGAGACGGGAAGAGAGGCGCACGAGGCGGTGGGAGTGGAGGAGGAGGTCGGCGGTGGCGAGGAGGCTGGAGAGGGAGGCCGAGGAGAGCGCGAGGTGGGAGCGCGGCGCCGAGAGGTGGGAGGAGAGGAGGGAGAGGTGGGAGGAGAGGAGGCGGAGGTGGGAGGGGAGGGAGGAGAGCGACGCGGAGGCGGAGCGGAGCGAGAGGAGGTGGGAGAGGAGGAGCGGGTGCCGGCGGAGCACCTCGGCGCGGAGGTGCCGGCGGAGGAGGCGGATGGCGTCCTGCAGCTGCTCGGCGCGGGAGGCGGCGAGGCCGGATGAGAGCGCGGCGGAGGAGAAGTCGGAGGGGGAAAAGGACGGGGAGAGGAAGGCGGAGAGGACGGGGTCGGAGGCGAAGGCGTCGAGCGGGGAGGCGGGGTCGTCGGAGGTCGGGGAGGGCGGCGAGGGGAAGGAGGCGGCGGTGAGGAGGTCCTTGGAGGTCGGCGAGAGGAGGATGCGGGGAGTGGTGGGGGGCGGCACGGCCATGGCGGCGGCGGCCGGCGGCGAGGTGAGGGGTGGATCTGGGAAGTGGAGGGGAGGGAGATCTAGCGGGGGAGTGGGGGACTCACTTGGCGCCGTGGTCGTTGCTTCGGTTTTGTGCAGGAGACGATCAGCTGGTTAAGTGAGGATTAATCTCGAAAAATATTTGAGTACTAAAATTCTTTTAGGCAATATTTATTACTCTTCGTATACCCTTCGTAAAACGAATTGTAATTCGAGAGAAGAGAAGTATTACATAATAAATCTTATATTATCTCCAATTTCTTTTATTTGTCTTTCAAACTAAGTAAATAGAATTGATTATAAGCCAAAAATAATGTTCAAAACATAAAAATAGTAGTATTTCACGACAATTATAAATTTATAACAATCACTATTTTTTCTAGGATATATATTAACGGCAATTGTTGTGGTACAAAGATCATATTACATGTATATCACCACTTTTAGTAATGCTAGAATCATCTTTGTATTTTTTTTTGCGAAAGGTTATCTTTGTATTTGAAAATGGTTTATTTGAATCTTAATGGGCAAAAGCTAAAATAGAGTTAAATAGAGAATACCTACTACCTTCCGTTTCAAATATAGTTCGTTTAACTTTTTGACTTAAAATTTAACCGCTTGTTTTATTTAAAATTTTGTTCAAACTATCATTTTTTGTGGTGGCTTGTTTTATTAATAATTTTTTTAATAAATAACTTAAATTTGATTATATTTACATAAATCTTTTGAATAATACAAGGGATCAAAAATTATGGTAAAAAGGTATAAATTGGAAAGGAGGCTGGTACTCGGTATGCTCTACTGGGCCTAATTTGATCACGCATCCAAAATTGTGAACCCAAGGCTTTTCAAAAAAAAAAAAAAACCCAAGGCCTCCCTCCCTCCCTCCCGACTCCCGGAGCTGCGTTCTCGCGCTGTCGAGTGACGACGCTTACGCTTCCCCTCCTCGGCGCCGCCAGTCTTCCGCTCCGGCGCCGCCGCGCAGCGCGAAGCGGCGGAGAAGCCGGCGCGCACAGTCCTCCGTCCCCTGATGAGGTTCGTGCGGCAACTCCTCCCCTGAACCATATCCTCCTAAACCCTAATACATCACTCTTTTTTCCCCTTTTAATTTCCCACGGATGGACGGCGCCGTTCGTTCGCATTTCCTCTCCCGAAGCTGGAGCGCGAAATGTTGTACATTGAGGAGAATGCGGTAGGCCGGTAGTCGTTGAAGAGTAGCTAGGCTGAACCAAGACGATATCGTTTGGGCCATTTCGTTCTTTAGATTAAGCAAATAAATCACATGGGTAACATAGGCTGGAGGGTAGTACTATGATGACCGCACTACCACCCTGATGATAATGTGCAAAAGAAGTGTGTTGAATAAATAGTATAGTTTTTACTGTTGATTTATTACTGCTAAGTGCTAATCATGCATCTCTAATCTCTTACTGCTGATTTCAGTGGTCTGATGGCCACTCCTCCGGCCAGTGGTGGCCAACCAGAGGAATCTTTAGCAGCCCTTCCATCTGATTCTGGGGTTCAATCTGAAGATGCATCTCAAGTCCAACAACAAACTGAAGGTGCTTTAAGTGTATCTTTTTGCACCAAGAGGAAGCATTCATCTGTTTGGGATTACTTCGCAAAAGAGAAGGTCCATGGGATTTGGAAGGCACAGTGTATTCTTTGCATGAAGTATATCTCAGGTGAAACAAAGGCTGGCCCTGGAACTGCACATTTAATGGAGCATTTGGATAACTGTATTTGTGTAAGCTGTGATAGTGGCAAAAAACAATTATGTTTGAGTTCTAGAAGTGGTAAACGTAGGAAAGTTTCTGTACAGAGCGGCGTCTCTGATCAACAAGCAGCTCGCAAGGCACTTTCATCTATGTTTATACTGCAGAAGTATCCGCACTCCATTGCTGATCACCCAGAGCTCCATACATTTATTGGTGCATTGCAACCCTTTTATGAAATGGTCAATCAAAAGACCATCATAGAGGATATCTTGGATCTTTATAAATCAGGGAAAAACAAAATTCTTAATAACTTGCGAAAGAACAAGTCCCGTGTGGCTGTTGCAACTGAATTTTGGACAGATAACAAAAACAGAGGCTATATGGCAGTTATAGGACATTACAAGGACGAGTCCTGGAAGCCCAGAAGATCTATTTTGAGGTGATTTCCTACTGTTGATTCTTTGTAATGTTTACATATGAGTACTTGTCTTGTCTTGTTGAAATAGTTTTGCTTCATGTAGGTTTCTGCGTGTGTCATGCCCTCGAACACCAGATGTTCTTTGTGAAGCACTTCATAAATGCCTCCAGAGTTGGGATCTAGATTGCAACTTATCTACATTGAGTCTTGAGAACTACTCCACGAATGATGCTTTGATTCCACTAATTAAGGCAAAGATTGGGCCAGATAATCTGTTGCTAGGTGGAAAGATGTTACATATGGGGTGCTGTGCACATAATCTTAACTCAGTTGTCAAAGATGGCTTGGAGGTGATTTGGACCAAAATAAAAGGAATCCGTGATATTGTTGCTTATTGCCTTTCTACAAAAAAGAGATATGAAATGTTCAAGGAAGCAGCTAAGTCACAACAGGTTGAATTGACTGAAGAACTATGTCTTGATTGCAAAACTAGTTGGAATTCAACCTATGTTATGCTTCATGTTGCTCTGCTACATAAGAAGGTTTTTGATCATCTGAAGCAAATTGACAACCACTTCACTTCTCCAACTGCTGAAGATTGGGAACTGGCCTCATCTGCTTGTGATAGATTAAAACATTTCCATAAACTAAGTGAAATGTTTTCTGGAACCAAATTCGTGACTGGTAACAACTTTTTCCTACAAATATGTGAGATCAAATTTATAATGCAAAGATGGCTTGGATTTGGATATCCAGTAATTGAGAAAATGTCTGTTGCCATGATAGAAAAGTTTGATAAATATTGGTCTGACTTTCATGAGTTGATGGCCCTTGCTACTATTCTTGATCCACGAGGTAAAACAGCAAATCTGCATGTTTGTTATAGTGTCCTCTTTGGTGAAGAAAATGCTGATGCTCATGTTAGAAAGAGTGTTGACTTTTTGCGTGAACTTGTGAATGAGTACAAAAAAGTACAAACTGAAGAAGAGGTCATGAGAGCACTATCTTGTTCACCTACATCTTCAATTAGTGTTGAGGAGGTATCGCCAATTTTCAAAGACTTTGTTGCCTGTATGAAAGCTCAAAGGGCAGAGCGGATGCAAAATGAGCTAGATCACTACTTGAAGCTAGGATGCTACAGTTACTTGGATAAGAAATTTGATATACTTGGTTGCTACTGGAATGTGGTTGATGGCTTTCCCACCCTGAGGATGATAGCTCGTGATATTTTTGCAATTCCAATCACAACAATAGCTCCCGAATCATCTCTTAGCACTGGTGGGAGAGTACTAAGCGGACACTTAAGCTGCCTCGCCCCAAAGACGTTGGAAGCATTGATATGCTCCCAAGACTGGATTAGCAACGAGCTTCAAGGTAATCAAATGTGCAGCGCGAGGTGTGTCTTATTTTTTTCCTTGTGAATTTCTTCCACTGATATAAACCAATTATTTATCTTTTAGGTGAAGATGAGCGGGAGCTTCTAAGGGCCTGAAGAGTAGCCGTACTGTTTCGGCCGCTGACTTGGATTAGAGTAACCTGTTTGAGGCTTGCGTCATACAATAGGCTCGTACTAGTTTGTTTGTAGCGTTGAATTTGACTTGTATTTGTCTTGCTCAAGTGCTCCCTGTAAGAGAATTGTATTTTTGATGCGCAACAGGCCAACAGCGCAAACAGGAAAAAAGAACAGCTGGGAAGCAAACAAGGATTTGCCTAAATTCTGATCCTTTGATAACATTTAGTATCCCTTTTGAGTTCACAATCCGAACGGTGATTTTCCTAAAAACATTTGGGAAGGTTCTAAACTCAAACCTTTACCTGAGGGAAGGCTTGGGCTGTCTGAAGGGATGCAAAATCTTTTGTCGCCCAATCTTGAATATTTTCAAAGTGTCCAGGTTATGTTGGATCAGCCACAACAAAGTTTTTGTGGTGCATGCATATTTACACAGGTTTACAAATAGCTTGGCAGCTGATCCCTTTTTCATTCATGCTTTTTTTTTTTGCGAGTACATTCATGCTTTTGTTTCCTCTCCGGTTATGTTGTGGCATGAGTTATAAATTTGTTCTAACTGTTGATCTCATTGGCTGCTGTTGCTGCCCTGTCAAGAGGAAGGTGGAGGCAACAGTTGAGTGACCAGATTGCTGAAATTATATACAGAGAGAGTACAACCACCCCAGTCCACCCAGGAGCAAGAGGCCATTGTCATAGACAAGCACACAGATGTTTGTGGTCTTTGACGTGGAGGTTGCTGACGATGCATGAGTAGAAAATACTGTTAGCACTTAGCAGGATCCAAGCAACAGGGTCCTAATTCTCGTGCTTCAGCCAGCATTTGGAGGCACTTTGACATGAGAGTGAGCTGCTTTTCTGCTTCTAAAAAGAAAAAAAAAGGAAGAAGGAAAATACACGCTTTTGTTCCTAAACATTCTGGTGTTCAGAACTTTTACATCACTGCAGATCATCTGTTGTACAGCAGTTTGCCAGGAACAAGGATGATTAATGAGGTCATTGCTCAATTTTATAACCGATGATGAATTGACGACGAATAATATATTTTTGACAAACAAGAGGGCGCTCTGTCTCTCTCTCTCGATCGATGGATTACAAGAAGATTCAACACTCCTGTCTTCAACTCCAGTCAGCAAGAAAGGAAGCAAAAGCTCTCCCGCCGCCGTCCTCCTGGGGCTCTGGCTCGCCGCCGCCGGCGTCCTCCTCTTCCTCCGGCGTGGTGGGAGTATCCGGCAGCAGCTGGTGGCGACAAAGAGGGCAGACGGCCTTGCGGCGGAGCCACTGGGCGATGCAGTCGTGGTGGAAGGCGTGGGAGCACGGCATCGCCCTGAGCGTCTCGTCGGCGCGGAAGTCGTTCAGGCAGACGGCGCAGTCCTCCCCCTCGCGAGAGCGGCCCGCCACCTCCGGCAGGCCCAGGATGGCCTCCTCGCTGGCGGCGGCGACGCGGGCACGCTTGGCTCGTTGCTGATCAGGATCGGCGGCGGCGGCTGGTGGCCCTTCCCGGTCCCGGGCCGCCAACCAGAGGAAGAAATCTGGCGCCCTTTCGGGCCTTTCGCTGCGGCGAGGTCGCCTGGCGATGGGGTACTCGCCACGGAAAAAGATAACCCGCAGGTGGCTTTGGCCTTGCGGCGCATCGCCGCCGTCCATCGGAGAAGGGAGAGACGAGAAGACGCGCGGCGCATCGGCGTCCATCGGACTATCGGAGAAGGGGGAGAAGAGGAGACGGCCTGACGGATAGCTGGGGACTGGAGCAGCAAATCACTTGGATATCCCTTTAATTTACTTACCACCTATATTTATAGGCTGCATCGACCTGCGAGGGCGGTGGCGGCGGCGGGATTGGAATTGGAGTCGGAGAATGAGGATCGGAAGTCGGAGCACAGCAGCTGCTCTGCGCTGCGGCCTCACCTCATCCATCCGTCTGGAGGAAACTCCGACTCGGACTCGGATGCAACTCCGACGCTGCGGCCTCACCGATCCCTCTGGAGTCTGGAAGGCGATCAAGATTCAAGAGAGGGGATGGATGATGACAGCGTAACGCGCGGGGAGCTGGAACAACTTTGTTATGGGCTGGGGGATCCGAATTCCTCTCCTCCTATGCCATACAAGGCGAATGATTGCGGCCCACTCCAAAACACAAGGGTATCAGCCGCGCCTCTGCCACTGGAATTACGGCCCAAAAACGGCACAGAGCCCGCGCGTCCCGGCCGGCGGTGGCGGCCGTGCAGCACGAGGTCGGCGCGCCCGGCCATCGGCGGCGGCAGCCGCATGGCACGGGGCCCGCAAAACCGGCCGGCGACGGAGGTAGATGGCCGGTAGTGAGGTGCTCATGTGGGGGGCTCGTCCGCACGGCGGGACAATGATGAAGTCCGGTGGGATGGAAGCGGCTCGGCGGAGAGATCCTCGTGGCGTCGTCCGTTTGCTTAGAGGGTCGACGGACGCGGCGAATCAGGACGGCGGCGCTCGGTCCCGGCGACGGCTGCCCATGGCTCAAACGCGGAGCTTCTTCGGCGGCTGGACAAGGACGGCGAGGATGCAGGGCGAGGCGGCGACATGAGAGGGGGAGCTGAGCAGCAGGGGGTCCGTGCCGTGCCACGGCTGGCTGGGACGCGCGGGCCCTGGGTCGCGAGGCCACCGCCGTCGCTGGCCGGGTGTGCGACAGCCAGAGTGTGAGAAGGGAAGGAGAAGAGAAGCTGCGGTGGGGACCATGAGGACAGAGGGGCAAAATTGTCTTTTCACACGGGAGTTAACGGTTCATGGATCAAAAACGTGATGGAATGTCAAATAAGAAATGAGTAAGTTTTCCAGTGTCAAATAGGGAACAAAATTTTTTTCAGGGTCAAAGAAGGAACGAGTAACTTTTCTAGTGTCAAATAGGAATTCTCTCGAAAAAGTTACCGGCCATGCATACATTCACACACCGCGCAGTGACTTTCAGTATGCTCCAGAAGCTGGATCTCCTTATATAAAAGTAAAACTGGCCGTTGAAAAGCATTGCCCTCTCAATCTGTAATGTTCACCTGACAGAGACAAACAAAACATCTCTTTCGGCTGATCTTCACCTTCATGAAAGTCCGAGGTGCCTGATTGCTGTGCTATACTGCTAGGTAACGGCTTTACTGTAGCATACCAGGCTGTTGTACTAGCATCTGGATCATCCCGGAACATGAGTTCCCCGTGCTCGCTGCGGTAGGACAGGTTCGCCTCGTGGGATGCCTGTGCTCGCACATGATCTGTTTGCCATTCATTCATCCACATGGTGTAGATTGCGGTTTGCTGGTATTCCTAACAAGTGGCATTTCGACTTTCTTTGCCTAATAGTATACAAACCCACAACAAGAAACAATATAGTTTCTAAAATTCATGTGTACTAGATTCAGACACGAAACTTGATACTAGTATAGTATGAAAATTGTTGGTTTGATTCCTGTCACTTTCTTGGAACATCCTCAACTCGACGTCTCGTCATTGCACTGTCACCGCCTCGCCGGTCAGATCTATGTGATCAACTTTTAAGCTATTTAACTAATGATTCACCAAAACTCGTGCCGTAGTATATAATACACATAATCTGCGTTGTTGGTGGCGCGTCCTTGCTGAGAATTTGAGTATATTCCCAACTTGGCGAATTTCACCTGTTGTTTAACCTTTGGTGGAGATGGCAAGTTTGGGCAACAAAAACTGGTCCTTATTTAACCTATATAACCATGTCCTTGTAAGACGGTTGTTTTCACGAAAGGAACTTTGAGGAACGCCCAAGAATCAAGAAGGGTCGTTTTCCTCCTTTCATGTTGTCACTGCCACCACTTTTTCTCAAAGCCACGGCACCGTTACATCAGTGGAATAGTTCACATGAAGCCTGCTAGGTGCTAGCTTTCGCGCTCTCAACTGAATGTAACTCCAGCTTTCCGAATGTAACTGTTAGGGGCGATGGCTTTCGCGGAAGATTGTATTTTTTTTCTGTTGGTCGTATGAATACACTCGTAATCTCAGACACACAAGTCACCATGCGGCATGCACTGACTAACCAAAAGATTTGAACTGAAACCAAAACAATTCATTCAACATCCATATAATGGATGCAAATTTGCAGCATATATGGAGTATATACAAAACGAATCGGGGGCTTTTGTGCGGTATTGTCCGTGTAATCTGGACCTAGCTACTAATTACTTTGGTGATCCCTCTCTTGTCGCTGTTATGTATGTACAATTAAACGAATGCAATTTGTGATAGCAGAGCAGAAGCTGAGCAATCTGGAACTAAGAAGAGGAGGCGATCCTGCCGAAGCCTCCGCCGGCGCCGGCGGCCATCATGAGCTTGAACTCATCGAAGGAGACGAGGCCGTCGCCGTTGCGGTCGACGCCCTGGATCATGCGTCGGCACTGCGCGACGGTGGCGGCCTCCCCGAGCCCCTTGAGGACGCGCGCGAGCTCGGCGGGGGTGATGAGGCCGTTGCCGTCGGCGTCGAAGACCATGAAGGCGTGGCGCAGGTCCTCCTCGACGGCGGCGGCGTCGGCGTCGGCGGCGCGCATGAGCGCCGCGAACTCGGGCAGGCTGATGCAGCCGTCGCCGTCCGCGTCGGCCTCCTCCACCATGCGGCGCACCTCGTCGTCGGTGGCCGCGTGGCCCACGGCCTCGAAGAGCGCCGCCAGCTCGGCGCGCGAGATCTGGCCGTCCCCGTTGGCGTCGAACTTGCGGAAGACGCGCTCCATCTCGTCCGCCTCCCGCGCCCGCGGCGCCGGGGACGGCGGTGCGCTGGCCGCGGAGGAGGAGCCCGCCGCGCGGAAGCTGCTGGAGCCGGCGGCTGCGCGCTTGCCGCTGCGGGAGAAGAAGGCGCGGACCTTGCCCATGGCGGTGATGGCTCTGGACCTCTGGTGGTGGTGGTGCCTCGGCGGCTTTGGTGTCGCGGGTGGTTTGATGGATGGATGCCTTGGCTGGTCTTGGGCGTTGCGATGCCTTGAAGGTTGGAGGTGCTCTCGATGCGATGCTGCTTGGTGAGGAGGAAGAGGGGGGCGCGCCGGATTTATAGGCGGGGGCGCGGGAACCGGACGCGGTTACGGTGGTTGCTTTTCCGTTATGGGCTCTGGCGGTTACGACGCGTGGGAGGCCGCTGGCAGGTGGGACAGGGTCGCACCGCCGAAGTTGCGGGAGCGAGCCAGCCAGGCCAGGCTTGGCTGCTCGATCGGCGGCTTTGCGCGTCCCTCGCGTCGTGCGGGATGAGATGAGAACGAACCAGCCCAGCGGGCGGCGCGGGCGCGGATAGGGCCGCCAGCCGAGCCAAGGAAGGAGGGAAGGGAGCGGTTTTGCGGCGGGGACGCGGAGGCTAGCTGGAGATTTGGCTGCGGCGCGTGGACGTGGAGTAGGCTGGGCTGGGAGTCAGGCCAGCGGCAGTGGGTTCGGAATTGAACCTGTCTTGGATGGGATACCGTGTACATGTGCACGGGCGCGTGGCCAACGGATCTGACGGCTCTCGATTGATTGGAGGAGGGCGAAAAGGGAGATACGGGACAGGAGATTTTTTGTTTTTGTTGTGGATCGCTGAACTGCTGGAGTGGTAGGACGGTCCAGCAGCCCTGTAGTTGGCTCGCCGAGGTGTACACGTGCTGTGGGATGGCTAATTGGCTGTACGTGAAGGTGAGCTCCCTCAAAAACTTGTTGCTTCCGCAGGAATTCGACTGTTGTGTTCGCTTTTTTGTCTTTTGGCTTTAGTGTGTTGGTAATATTTCTATTTTTCTAAAAGAGCAAAAAAATAATGTTAACAACAGAAGTGAGCTGCTTTTCACTCGAGAAGATCGTCTCCCGGAACCACGTGTCTTGTTGACACCAACGGAAGATGGAAATCAGGTGCATCTGCGTCGAAAGTGCCCAACCAAACTGCTACAGCCCACAGTACTGTAGCAGCCGCCGCAGCAGGAAGAGGCGCGGGCGCGCCCACCAATTGGGCCCCGTCCAAGATACGTGGCCGCCCGGTCCATGGATCAGGTTCGGAAGGCGGCACTGTGTGTGTGGTCTGCTCGCCGCTCCGTGACACCCCGCTGCGGCCGCGACGGCGGAGCAGCGTCAACAGCTGACGGCGCTCGCGCGTCACTTGTGGCGTCGCGCGCCCGCGCCCCGTCCCCGTCCGAGCTCGGCGACCACGTGGGCCGGCCGAGTGGGAACCCGCCCGCTCGCCCGTCCGTGCCGCCCTGGGTCGCGCTCGCGTCGCGTCGCGTCCCGTGGCCCAGGCGTGCGCGTGAGGGGGGTCGGGCGCTGAGGGCGACCCGGCCTCTCCCTCTCTTCCGTCGCGTCGGCTGGGACCTGGGGGACCGACCGAGCGGGCTGAGCCGCGCCACCAGACCGCGGCCGTGGCATCGGCGTCGTAAACCGGGACGCCGGGGTTGGTTGGTTGGTTAGTTGCAGAAGGGGACGGCACGTCGCACGACAAGGGACGATGGCGATTGTTTGAGACCACCGTACGGCGTCAATGTTTTTGGTTTAAGCTGATCGACGGACACACGCTGCCATAGTTTTTCCTTTGCCCCGAAGACTACGGACTTCGCTCGAGACATCTGCAAATTGCGCGCTACTCCCTATTTTCGACTAAATAAACAACCGTGATCCGAAGGCACCGTTCAGACATCACCTGCACTGTATTAAGAAAACCTCTGCGTTCATTAGGGCATGTACAGCCCACAGACGATCTGTTGTCTGTAGAACCTCGAATTTAGCATATAGACAGATATACAGACATGTCATACAACCCACAGACAGAGATGTCGTCTACAAGCTGTTTAATGCTTTGCATGTAGCTTAAGATCAACTACAAATATATTTTTTTATACCATTGTGTGTGGCTATTTGATAAAATATATTTTTTTATTTTCTCTTTTCTTTTTTTTCTCTTTTTTCTTTTTCTCTTGCGTCAGATCAGCGGTGGAAAAAAATCTAACACAGCACAGTATGCTTATCTATCCACGGCACCACCTCATCCTCTCGATCCAATCCACTCTCGACCACTCGTTCCTTCGTTTCTCTCTCTCTCTCTCCCGTGAGCGAGCATAGCAGGCGAGCTTGGGCGTGCGTCAGCGCTCCGGCGAGCTCGAGGCCCTGTCCATCGATTTCTCTCCCACGAATCTCTCTTCTCTCCTCCGGCCTCTCTTCTGTCCGTCACCCGCCCCTCTCTCGTGGTGGCCGAGACGGAGGGCGGGCGAGCTCCCCCACAGGCGCGCGCGGGCGAGGCCATGGCGGCCTCCTCTTCCCCGTCGTGGCCATGGAGGAGGAGCTCCTGCGCCCCTCTCCTGCGCCGGCGAACGAGGCGGAGCAGCTCGCCGGGGAGGAGCAACTCGCCGTGCCCTGCAGTCGCCAAGGGCCGGCCGTCGTCGCTCGTCCCCAAATGGCGGCGCTCGTCTCCCTGGTTGGCGGTTGCTTGGGGGCCGGCCACCGCTTCCACGCCGGTCGTTGGGTAGGGGTCGGCAGCGGTGCGCCGACGCCGACGCCGGCAGAGGAGCGAGGACCAGGCCCGACGCCGGCAGAGGAGCGAGGGCTCGGCGGGAAAAGCAGTAGGCGCGCGGGAAAGTTTTGGCGGGGAAGGTGGAGGCACGCGGGATCCGGCGTGTTGCGGCGATAGGAGACAACGCCTTCTACAGCGCGTCTACGCCCGTCCGTTCCGCCTCTGGGAACGGGGCGGATGCGTCGCCTCCGAAAGCGACGCGCGCCCCGTCGATAGGAGCGGGCAGGGGGCTTTCTGTAAAACATACTCTTACAGACGGCGGGCTGATAGAGACGGGCTGTACATGCCCTTAGCGTAGTGTGTGCATGCGCGTCAGCACCAGTCAATATAATCCCTCTCTCTCTATTATTTTCACTATTTCTTCAAGTTGATTAATCATGTACACGTGCTTGTTAGGACACGTCAGCAGTACCATATACTACCTCCATCCTTTAATATATGACGTCCACCAGCTCAAAAATGAGCTAAGCAACGTCATATAATATAATAGAAAATAGAGATAGTATATATATACTTACGACCTCCATGATTATAACTTGGATGTCATGTAATAGTATTTTCAAATACGAACCTATAGATATCAAATGCGCACGGTGTGATCCACAAGTTCCCAGACGACTAAGCATTGGTCAATCCACGGAGCCTCCCACCGCTGCGCCTCCCGCCGTGGAACTCCCCACCGCTGCGCCTCCCACCGCGGAGCCTCCCATAGATGTCGCCGCCGCACATCCAACAGACGACGCTTCCAGATCAAGCGCCGACGACGACACCTCCGCGTCCTCGTCAGGGATCCACGCCAAGGCCGCGATAGCACGACGCATCGCCGCCTCCGGACCACCCCTCCGTCGCGCAACAGGATTCCGCCGCGCCCAGGCGTCGTTCCGCCGCCGCCGCGCAAAAATCTGCCGCCAGCGTGGCGCTCAGATCGCAGGCGCCTCTGCCTTTCTGCGCTCGTTTCTTCCATGGGGAGCGGCGGTGGCTGGGGAGCGGCGATGGATGGGGAGCAGCGGTGGTTGTTCAGGCGGCGGTGGATGGGGAGCAGCGGTGGCGTTGAGGCATTCGGCGTCGGGATTTTTGTGGGGGCGAACGAGTGGCTGGGAACGACCGAGTGAGGCAGATGGGGATGGGGGATTTTTTTTCGTGGGAATCTAATGTGTGGGGTCCACAAGCCCCTCAAGTGCTTATATTGTGGTAAAAATTTCAAAGGCTCCAAATGCTAATATAAGGGGACGGAGGATTATTAGAACCAAGTAGGATCAGACGACTGGTCAAGAGGACACGTGGAGATCTCATGTGGACGTGCGTCCATCAGATATTCAGATGAGATGACGACGTAGCACCTTTTTCGCTTCGCAAAATCAGACTGTTCTAGAAAGTTCCAACCTTGGCTAGACCATCAATATGGCCATTGCTCTTGTGCACCGTCCTTTGATTTGACACTGCACAATACGGAGTGGAGATATCCAGTGGAGGAGGGGAGGGAGGGTATCTGTCCACGGGCGCACCATCGATCAAGACATCTGCGAAACTACAGCGAAGCTTCTTCCCCTGCAGCAGAGATTCGGTATGGGTGGATGCAGTTCTTGCGCGGGGGCAAAGGCAATGATTAGCTTGGCAAGATACAACTAGGCAGGGAGGGAGGAGAAAGAAACGAACGGCAACTTGCTTGTGTATCTGCAGTTCTGCACGTACGTTGGGCATCGAGATATCTCCCCGTATAATTCTTGTGTGGACGTCACGCTCTGTTTTTTTTTATAAAAAAATAAAAGCAGGAGCCCTGCTATATCATATAAGGAGGAGAAGCAAGCATAGTTTTACATAGCCCATATTACATAAAAGAACTCACTTGACTCAATTGGTGGTAACATTGAAGAACTACAGAGCTCTTTCTGTTACTCACCCTCTGGTACGGTGATGAATGAGTTGCATGTGGTCATGTGGATGTGGATGCAGCAACCGTTCAGAACCTTACTTTTCTGTACTTTGCCATTGTTCACTAAGCTCTTTTAACCAAAAACTTTTAGGTGATATGTGACAGGATCATTTAGCTCAAAATGAAACCTGGTCACTAGGGCATCCCATGATCTTCTTCTGCTCCTTTTGCCTCTGTGTTTGTGTATGTGTCTGTGTATGCCAGTGATTTTCCGGTGATGGCAACGTGAAGGCGATCGGTGCCTTAGAACGGGGTTTCACCCCCCTTTTATAAGCCCGTTGCTCACCGGGAGGGCTGACATCCGGGTAGGTTCCGTCCCCGATCAGAACGGATCGGGGTGCTTCCACCCTGTTCTCTATCTTTCTTTCATTTTTTTAAGTTTATATTCACTGTATATCTACATGAACATCCCAACATTAGGCCATCAAGAGAATACATGCACTAAGGACAAGCAGAGACCATGGCACGGTAGCCCGCATTCATGTTATACTAGTTTAAGTACGGCTCTCGAAATATATATATTTATATTGTTTGACTATCTATCTGTATGCAAATTGCTAGTGCTAAGAAAATAAATCTTACTATACAGATATTGTTGGTGACGTCAAGATTAGCTGCAACCATATGAAATGCAGTATATTTTGTTATGTTAGAATGATCGTTGCCATCATAATATAGTAAAAGTAATTTTTTTGATTTTTTTTGTGCTCAGACTTTGGCACGTTCGGCATGCTATGCCGACACGGCACAGCAAGTTTTTGTCTAGGCCTAAGCATAGCCCATGGCTGGCCACCCGTATTTGTATCGGGCCAGGCCAAGCACGGCACTCAAAATGTACATGCTTGTATTATTTCACTGCTCATCTATACACGTTTGCGGGTGCTTTATATGGTATAAGAATTTCTAGAACTAACAAAGAAAACGAATCTTGCTATATAAATATTGTTAGTGAATGTTAGAATTGGTTGCAGTCATATGAAATGTAGCATGTTTCGTTATTTTAGAACAATTGTTGCAAGCATTCTATATACTAATTAAAACTTAATTTTTGTGATTTTCTATTTCTAGTATGTGGTTATTTTGAGGTTGTATGAAAAAAGAACAAAACAAAAATTAAATGGATGATAGTTGATGTTAGTGTCGATGGACCATCTTCACGATGTGCGGGTCAATTTCCAGATACGATCAAAGATTCGAGTCGTGCCGTATCACCTATCATGCCGACATCCTGTATATGACGCCGTCGTCAGTCACGTGCGGATGGAACACAAGGATCTCGATTTCGTCCTAACTGTCTAATAATAACACTGTTAATTAAGCACGTTGATCAGCCGTGCACCGTACCCGCGCGGGCGTCGATCTGCCAGTCTATACATCAATTGTTTAGTAGGCAACCAAATCTTTTTAGATTCATCGTGAACACACATGTCTGGCTGCAGCAGTGAGGCGTGGTCGAGTTCGTGACACAGATATGGCAGCATGGAAGTAATAATTTTTTTTCTGTGGATGAGTGGATCGTACATATATATGGCTTGCCAGTGGCATCACTTCGCGTAAATTATCCTGCCACGACAGATGGTAGGCAGCCTGACGAAAGCGCGTCAACACGACGACTTGCTTAATCGCGGATTTGCATTGCACTGACCCAAAATAAATAAATAAATAAATAAATAAATAAATAAATAAATAAATCTGCGAGCGCCACTGAAAACAAAAAAAAATCTATGGGTACTGTACGTCCATACCGCTGCATGACCAGTCGGTAGTTGGAGCTCCCACATGTGGCCATGAGTCCTTGTGTACGGCAGGTGTCACTTTCCACTCTCGCTTTCATGAGCAGCAGCAGCGAAGTTTCCATGCAGCGGAGATCAGGGTTTTCTATCGACGGTGCCTGCCTTGTGGAGAAGGGCATCATGAGCGAGGCAGGCTATAGATGGAAGGCAAGGTAAGGATCAGGAAACATCATGTACGGCACATATCCCACGTCCATCAGGACGGCATAGCGTGGCGTGGACCAGCCGCCGTAAGTTCCGAGCACTATCCTATCGATCTGCATCTTGGAACATGAAGTTTGTTCATTCGGTGCTAGCTATGCGTTTCGTAGAGAGAACGGCCGCGGCCACCATATGAGCCACTACCGGTTCCGAGATACGTACGTACGTACGTACCCAGGAGCATGATGCATGTTCTGCTTTGGCCTCCGCGTGGCGTGGACCGGGGAGGGCCGAAGCGTCTATCCGCCTCTCCTCCCTTGGTGCCCATCGAAAGATGATACGCACGCACGCGGCCCGGCCGTGAGCCGTCGGCCGCGACGCGCGCCTTCGGGTTCAAGTCAACTCGCGACGCGCTGGCGCGTCATCTGTGACGACGTCCCCCCGGCCGTGCGTGCGTGGGCCGAGCCGGAGCACACCGCGGTTGCGAGACCGCAGTATCGGCGGCGTTCCGGGGCTTGGTGGACGTCGACACCGATATGATCGACCTGCTGGAAGGCGAGGGCAAGGCCCGCGATGACGACGGCGCAGGGCCGTACTCGTACGCCATCGAGGTCTTTATTATTTGCCGTCGAGAGGTTTATAGTTAAGAGTCGGAGTACGTACTATACTGTAAAATGGACCGAGGGGAGCGTGTCAACGAATTGAACGCACCAACTCCTGACTGAGGATGCACGCCCGGTGGCCGGTGCGCACTGCAGCTGTTTCGCAGAAATTTGACCTCGATCTGATCTGCAACTGCAGACTTGCAGACACGGATAAGCATGCCATTATTAACAAGTGAGCTAGTACATACTCTCCGTACTCCGTATACGCTGGGCCAGTTCTCCGGTAATCCTTTAGCACGTCTTGTCTCGCTCACTGTGGGCGACAGCCGACATCCATTACCGTAGTATTACGTCGCAGCTGTAGCTAGTGACAAGGCACTTGCCTGGAGCCGATCCGGCGACCGGTCAGACGAACACGTGGAGATGCATCGTGCGGACGTGTGCGTCCTTGATGACGCTCCCATCACTTTTACCAATCTCTTCCCTTCGATCTGTCGCCCTCTCGTTGACTTTGCTCTCTCACTTCGCTTTCGTAACAATCAGATCAGATGGTTCCGGAAAGTTCCGTCGTGGCTTGATCAGTTATTTGAGCGGTCCAATTTTCCGTTGACCGCGTCCTTGCTGACTGGACGCTAATGATGGCAGATAGGTACCGAGTACTCCGTATGTACTAGTAGAGTGAAAGAGGTTTTTCTAGATAGGGCTGGCTATGCAAGATCAGTAGGGATAATGATTCACGAAACGTACCGCAACTTGTCCAGCCATTCCTTTCTTCGCGTTGTCCACTTGGGAGAGGGAATAATGCCCTCGCCACGAGCATTGGCAATGGGGCTCTTGCTGCGCGCTTTTCTGTTGTGACATGACATCAAACGTTGATGCAAGAAGCAACGGGCACCGATCGAGCGAGCCAAACTGCGAGCACCAATGGCCGTCAAATGTCATGTTTTAGCGGTCTTTTTTCATTTTGCGAAATGTTTAGTGGTCTTAGCACGAGTCTTGGCTCGTTGGTATCCCGTCTAGAGTAACTCCGAGTTGTCGTGGACGATGTGCCGATTGAGTTCCGTAGAGTTGTAAGTAGTTGGTGTTGTCAGTGGACATATACTATATTATAAACTGGTGGTAGCACGAGTCTTAAACAGAGCAATAGCAATAGTGTTTCTCTCTCTCTCTTTTTAGGGACGAGCCTGTTTCTTTTTTCTTTTGATTAACGGGCCTGTTTCTAATGATCACATGAGAAAGATATGGACACAAAAGTTACACCTTGTCTCTTGGGTTTTGCTCTACACAGCCCAGTTTCTCAGTACAATCCAACCAACACAGTAGCGGCACTGCGGCCCAAGCTAGATCTTTTGCAGCCTACGGGTCGTTAACGCGTCGCAAGAAATCTCTTTGGACCCTCCTTTCTGCTTCACAAGGCTTTGCCCAGGCCCAAGTCGGTTTTGGATGGATAACCTCTTGCTTGTATAAATTGGACCGCGCCCATGCGTTGCTACGGGCAACAAAATATTTATAGCAAATAATAGGAAATATGTCCGTGCGTTGCAACGGGTTGAAAAGCTAGAACGAGATGGTATGGAGCACGTGCAATGCCACCATACTCAAACAAACACGAGATGTGACAAATGAGTATATGAGCGAAACATTAATATCTATGCAAAAAAATAGTTAATTCCAATGAGACAGTAGTTTTTTTTGAAACAAATGATATGTAAACAGTGTGATATCGACAGGAACTATACATAGCACGATAATCACACCATATGGAAAATTTATACCTCCAGTTCGCAGTTTTAAAATCACACGAGCTTTGTGTTCTTCCTTTCAAAAGACATTTCATGGCCTTTCTTGATGATCTCCTCCCTCTTTTCAGCACATATCTCACGATACTTCTTTGTTGCTCTCCTGCCTCATAGCCTCTTAAACATCTTACGATGGAAAATCAGGTGTATTTTGAATTCCTAAGATGGAATTGGCAGAACAAAAAATACTATTTACCAGTGCCCAAGCCGTAAGTTTACCTCGATTTGTATTGTCGGAGAGGTCTCCAAAGGAGATATTCCACAATTTTTTCTTGCTGAATCCATTTGTGTGTTTCTGCACACGCCACAACCTGCAAACAAGAAAAACAAGCTCCATTTTATAAGTCACAGGGTGAAAACAGTCAACATTTGGCCTCAACAGCTAAAGACAGTGACCTAGTAGTCTACATCCTGATAGAAACAGAGAAGAAAGGGCATCACATACATCTTCACAGATCACTTAAGCAATAAACTATATATCTCGGCTAGTAATCTCCTCTCCTCATGAAAGTCCTCAACATGGTGAGTGTAAATGAATGAAAAACGACGCTTGTGAGTGCTCAATTAAAGAGACTGCACATTAGAATTTGTTTCTTTTGCAGTGTCAAGGTCCACATGACAGGTAAAGCTTGGTGGAAATAAAGGTTATGAAATTAAATAGTCCTCTGAATGGTTAGCACAACCAATCGTCCTCGGAATGATTAATAATACAACAATTCTAATTCTAAAAATATAAAAAATTTAATCTCCTCATGAGTCCTTGTGACCCTTTGCATGTCCAACTAAACAGACATTAGACTATAAGGAATAAGAAGAATGGAATCGGGAGAGATCGAAGCATGCCAAACAAAAACCCGATGATGCATCCAAAACCAGGCGCCACAAAAATTTGGGTATGTTTAACCAAGAGGCCTAGAAAAATAATTAAAAATGAAAACCTTCTGGCATCAAATTAGGAGTTTTTACGCAACTCTAATGTCAAGATTCAGAGATTAGTGTTGTCTACTAATGCTTCTTGGAAATTGGAACAAATTGGGAACTACAAGCAGGAGTGCATTTAACCACTAAGCATGAAGAGGTGTAATTTAATTACTTGCTAATCACCATGACATATTGGTAAGTACTGACATAAAACTAATAATCACAGTGCATAATATCACTGAGATAGGTTACTTTTCTACCATGCAGCAGAGAAAATGTAGCAACTAAAATTTAGAATAATGTTTGTACTGTCAGTAGACTACATTCTCAAATGGTTAGCTTCAAGATAACTACATTCTAAAAAGGTAAAGTGTTTGGTTAGTTATGCGACTACGATTGGAGACAGATAGTAAGAAAAACTAAAGTACCTTCACATTGAT
Organism: Echinochloa phyllopogon; assembly: GCA_033239725.1. NCBI lineage: Eukaryota > Viridiplantae > Streptophyta > Magnoliopsida > Poales > Poaceae > Echinochloa > Echinochloa phyllopogon. The sequence goes on along the minus strand of BTCW01000003.1, from coordinate 26,513,143 downwards.
AGGAAACAGATAGGAAACAAATTCAACTATGGCTTTGACAGAGTAAATAAAGTATCCATATTCAATCAGTAAAAAAGAATGCATATGGAGTCTGCTAAAACCTTGCCTGCTGGACTGCCTACAGAGCACTTGCTGTGAAAATCTGTGATCACGAGCACTGACCAGGCAATCTTGGTTCCCCACGTGGTCTGGCCGACATAACTAAATCAGGAAGCACTTGAACTTTAACATTAAGCAAACAAGGAATTATTTGAATGAGACATGCTAATTTAAAAAGAATACATACAATGCACATTTCAGAGATTCTTGAGTCTTGATAGCTCTAATTCACCATTTACTTCGTGCATTGATTCACCAGCCCCAACATATATATATGCCAACTTCTGCCTCAATCTTCAATTACATAGACAAAATGTCAGGCATTTCTACCGGGGAAATTAAAAATAAACCAATACAACAAAATATGCATAATGTTTCACTGCAGAAATTATTAAACACCAAAATGGGATCCACACTTTGTCAGAATCAGGATATGTAGCTATTATATAAGTTCAACAAGGTTCTTACTTCTTATATTCACAAAAATTTTGATACTAAAGTGTGCCATGTGAATTCTGCCCCTATTGATTTTACTTAGGCTCTGCCACCGCACAAGAATATAATAAAAACACTTCAACTTAATTTACTATTCTTGGTCATTTAATATTAAGTACCGCCTTCATTTTGTTATTATTTTCTAAAATGATCTGTATATAAGAAATCAACCCCACAAATGGAAAAACATGCCTCCGTAAATCTATAAAATAATGGTCTGAAGATTATAAAATTTAGAAACCTAACCTTAAAAGAGAAGCTGACACTTGAGTGCTTCGTAATTGTGTGTTGCAACTGGATGAACATCAATTACCTTAGTTATACAGCTTATACATATGAAGATGATTCTAGAAACACTTCCAGAGCTTTCATCAAACAGTGGCGAGGGGCGAGCGCAAGTCGCGGGCGGAGGGGTGACGCGGATCGTGGGGCGGAAGTTTTTTCGGAGGGGCAGGATACGCAGCTTTTTTGGGAGGGCGAAGGACGGTTGCGGTGCGGCGCGGGGGCGTGGGGGAAGTGGAGATCGTGGGCGGGGGCGCGGGAAGGCTCGGAGGCGATTGATCGCAGGCGTGGGAAGAAAATGCGACGGTTGGATGGAGACAGAACCATTTTAGTGGTGACACAGCTACATTCTTTGGTTTTATTAAATTATATAAGAGATAAGAGAAGATAGAGACTTTTGCTATCCGTAGCTAACCTCTTGCTTGTATAAATTCACTTTTGCGATCCGTAGCTAACCTCTAAAGTATCGTGCCTTCGACTCAATTTCGCGTTTGACATTAGTATTAGTATATCACAGAGAGAACCATTCTAGTCATAAGCATACTTCCTAATAAACAACATTCAAGGCATTAAATCCGTATAGAATTTGAAATTGACAAAATTATGGTTGAAAGTCTTGTTACCAACCGACATAACTACAAGCACCCATGCAAAATTTGATATTAGAATTTCATATTCGCGTTGATCCTTTGCATATTCATCAGTAAATTCGACTAAGCAAAATTTATTCTGCATTAACGTTGAATATTGTTTTCCCTCCCGCCTTAACGAAAGGATGGAAATGACCACCCAAAAAAATAAATATCTGCTCAGCACCACAGCGGCCGCAGCAGCTCGTTACCGTCTCCCATAAACCGTCGGCTTGTCGCCTTCCGTCGCCGGCCGCCACCAATCACCTCTTATCCCGCCAGGACCGTCTCGCGAAACGATGGCCGCGGCGGCGGCGGCGGGTGCGGCGTCTTCCATCTTCACTTCCACTCCCCCGCGCCGCCTCCCCTTCCCTCCCGCTCCTGCCCGCAAGCCCCTCGCCGCGGCCACCCCCAAGGCCCCCCTCGCTCTGCCATCGCAGAAGCTCCTCCGTCGCCCGTGCCCGCCCGCTTCGTGCACCCCGGCCCCGCCGCCGTCTACGCCCGAGGGGACCGAGAAGCCGGACCCCGTCAAGCTCGCGTTCGCCCGCGCCGCCGCTTATAAGAAGGAGAGGGACAGCCCGAGCCCGTCGCCGGCCGCGCCTCCCACTCCCACGCCTCCTCCGCCGCCATCGCCACTGCCGTCGCAGCCGCAGGCTTCGGCGGCGGAGTCCGGCAGCAAGGAGGCCTTCAAGCGGGCGCTGGAGTACAGGAACGGCAACGGGACTGGAGCGCGCGCTGGTGGCGGTGAGGCCCCGCTGTTGGGAGGATCGCCGGATTTTGGTGAGTTGATCAAATCCCACGAATAGAACCGAGGATGGTTGACGATAGATGGAAATGCTTGGGGTTTTAGATTATACTAGCACCGCTGCGAGCTGGTGTGTCTTAGTGTTGACATGGGCTCAGGAGTTTGGGTCGTGAAATTCCCCGTGCTGCTTCTGGTCCGTGAGAACTTCAGAATTATGGTTCATCAGCATTGGATCATTGGCACGTTATTTAAGCATATTACAGAGAGAAGCATGCATTTCCCTGAATCGATTTGACTTTTTTTTGTTGGGTGTTGGGGCGAGGTCAGGGGGACCATGTATTCTAGGTGTAGCAGTTGATTTGTAATCGTATTATTTCCCTTTGGTAAAGCAATGAGGGCACTCGGAGACTCTCTTGTAGGGAGGTTCATATGTTTCGTTCATATGTTTGATGTAGTTCTAACTTCTAATGCATTGCTTGTTCTGTAGATTTGTTTATTGCATTCGCCATATACATTTGAAATATGTGGGGATCCTTTCATGATCATATCTGATTGATGTTGTTAATGCTCATTACTAAAATAGCTTTTCCACTGAGAAATGAATTGAATCCTGTGCATGGACAATTGGAAATGATTTTATGATAGTAGTAGATTTTGATCCACTTCACTTCCACTAATACTCTATGGCGCTTATTTTGTTTTTAGGTCAAAATGCCTTACTTAGTGAAGATGTCACATTTGGCAAGAAGGGAGAGTACGAATTTGATGAGAATGATTTTTTGGGACTTGACTTTTTCGAGAAAAAACGTTATAAAGGTCCACCACCTGGGCTGGCTCCAGCTTTTGAGCCTTTGAAAGCTGATGATTTTCCTGAGGTGGAGATAATAATTGGAGACCGTAGCAAATTTGAGAAGTCTAGTCGCTCAACAGAAATCCAACCAGTAGACAACACTGAATCTCCTTCAACTGTTATGGAACCAGAAGAAGACGAAGATGTTTATAGACCCACGGTTAGATCATGGGGAATGTTTCCAAGGCCACAAAATATTTCAAAGGCGGTAAGATATAGCTGTACCATCTCACAAGCTGTATTTGTATCTTTCTTTACTTTCAGATACAGAAATTTCTAGTATGCACAATTCCTTTGCTGTTATGTTAAGTTATGAGTGATGAATAAAAATAACAACACAACACTAACAAGAAGTCAACAACTTGGATTTTGATTTATAATGAAATGGTACAGGAAGGTATATCATTTCAATTATATCTGAAAATAACTAGAACTCTCTGTGGAAAAAACTATCCATTTGGTAACATTCTGATGGCTTTTCTACCTTTTCAAATTTCCTATCGAAACATATATTCACCTTTTGCTCTTAATGATCTCTCTACCACCTTTTATGTGACAAGAATTGTCTATTCATAGGAAATATTAGGCTGTGTACTATGAATTTACCATCTTTGTCCTCACAAAAAAAAACATCTCTGGAGTGACATTATGGCCCTGTTGCAACTTCTTTTTTTCTTTAGATCCATCCTTTTGCAATTTTCTCCATTTTTTGTGGTAATTTTTTTTCTTTGAATCTCCATGCTAACTGTAATTCTTAAACTCACTGCTGTGCAAATAGTTGGCAACTTGGCATCAGGCTGCCTCCATAAGTTCGGACATCAATAAAGTAAACATCAATAAAGTAACCTAAGATTGTTCTTGTGTGGCAAATGGCAATCATCCACCACAAAATCTAGTCTGAACAACTCATATCCCTTTTTCGTGTTCTCAGTTCCATCATTTGATTCGTTAGATACTATGTGGCTCATTAGCCATAGTCTGTCTTTCGGAGATAACCAAGCAACACTGTACAGATCCACTTTTACAATTGTATGTCTTTCTATGTAACTTTGGTCTTGTTTATTGATAATTGATACACTAAGAAAGGACATTTGGAATAAACTTAAAAGTTGATCCATAGATATCTTGCTTTTTTTCTATATTTCTTTGGTTTTGGCTAGCTGATATAGTACATGCTTGGAAGCTGTTGCCGTTCCATGGTATCTATCATTGATTCTTGATGAAGCTTGAGCAGTGTGATATTCTTTATGGTATTGCTATGTTTGCCCTGATCTAATTTTCCCATTACCTTTCCTTCTAGTATGGTGGTGGAAGAAATATTCGCCTTGGTGGAGAGACTCAAACTGCAGAAGAAAAGGCAGCCAAGGATAAGCGCACCAAAGAGCTAATAACTGCATATAGGAATCGACAAAACATGGTTATTGATGCGAAGACAAAGGCAGAGTGCATGGAGGTACTGATTGAAACATAACTTCATTTAAGATACTCCAGTGATTTTAACTTGACCCTTCTTATCACTTCAATGCTTGCACTTTTATGGAACTTTTATGTCATGTGAGGTAGTACTGTTCAGATTTCTTCTATTTTGTATTTATTTCACCAGTCAGTTCACATGATAGCTTGACTTATGGTTCAGGAAAAAATGTTCCTTTTTCAGTTTATTTTAAATGTTCAAGCTTTTTGTGAACAAGAAACAACTTTTATACTGGCTTCATTTGCAACGCAACAACATTTCCTGATTCCTGTATGAATTGGACCTTTAGGTGAAAATGCCATCATTCCAAACAGGCTGCAATGTTTGAAGTTGGTTGCCAGCACTGTATCAAGTTGTTTGTCAAGTTAAATTGTGTATAAATGTCCCATGGTGTTAATTTAATTTACAAAGACGCCCATTCTGTGGGTTTGAACCTTAGTCTTTTCCTGTACCTATTGCTTCTGTTACATCGTGAGCGGTTTTCATAGTATGCTTTGATATATGTGACTTTAGTATGTGATCTAAATGTTAATGTTGAAGGCCTTGAGGGAAGGTGATGAGATGATGAATACTGGAAGGCTTAAACAGGCATTGCCTTATTATGAAAAAGTGATGGATGCTGTGGACTTTAAGGTATTGAGTTTGTATTGAGTTCGTATTGGGTTGATACATATGTGTGGTTCTTCCATTATTAGTGAATTGTTCGATTCTGATATCTGGTGAGAAAAATTTCTTGGTGAGATGTCTATTAATTTACTGTTGAATGTTTAATTTAACATGCTTTCATGCAGCTGTGGTTTATTTCTTAAACATAGTAGAGAAATAAACTGCACTCTTGTGTGATAATTTATCAACTCTGTCTTCGGTAACTTTCTAAACTCAGGAAACCCTGCTCTCTATCACTCACCAACCACTATATCGCTACTTTAAGCAGATCTGTTCAGCTGCTTTTGGTTATGTAGTTCTCCTTTCAATTACTTTGCACTTAGTTATTGGCAACAATGTAGCAACTGAACCTAGCCTCAAAGCCCAACCATCGACTAAATTTGCTCCAGATATTGAGCTCCTAATTTTGCAAGATAGCTGAACAATGAAAGAGCAAAAGACCTGTGTTTGTTACATATTTATAGTTCACCTTGATGATGTATAAACTATATGCAATACAACGATTGTCCTATTAACCTCATGTACAGAATTTTGCCTGTTTTATTTCTCAAGTTATTTGTGCCGTCTAGTTTGGATGTATTCCTGCCTGCCATTGTCTATTGCTATGCCCTTCTCAGTTCCTACTATATATTTGTTTGCTCATTAAGTTAAATGCAGACTGAACTTCATGGAAGGGCTGCTTTGCAGTGGTCCATCTGTCTCGATTCACTCTGCAGGTATGGCATGTTTTGTGCTTATGCCCTTACCCTGCATCTCTCTATTCATCAAGTTTTACGTTTTTCCTGCTCAGGTGCAAATGAACAGAAATTTCCTAATCCCTCAATGAAAGCTACATTTCATGCTTCCATGCTGAATAACACTGGATTTCCCTTTTGGATTTGAAAAGATAATATTTGTATCATTCCTGCATGTTCATTTGTACACAATGCCCATGTGGTTACTTCTGAAGAATGGGTTAGTATGCAGATTAAAATACGGATGCAATATATCTTTTAACTACACTGCAGTTTCATGGAGAGTAACATCGGCACTGTTAATAGTCTGTTAAAGTAGCCTGTTCATTGTTCAGAACACTAGCCTGTCGCAGTTTGCTCTGAGGTTCCCTTCATGTTTGCTCTGCAGGTCCAAGGAAGCAATGAGCATGTATAGCAAACTAAAAAACCATCCGAATAGTGAGATTAGCAAGAAGGCAAACATGTTTGTGTTCAGCTTTCAGGTGAGTCTCGGAGTCTTCAACTATTCTATCCTTGCCCCAGTAAAATAAACCCCCAGCAAACTGTGATCTGATAAGCTGATGCAATGTCCTTGGTATGCCACTTGACTGACATCTTTCTGTTTGTTTCCGGTGATCCGAAGGCCATGGATTTCATGAAGGTGAACAGCACGCCGGTGCCCAAGAGCACAGGCTACGAGACCTACTTCACGAAATTCACTGGCCAGAAGAACTACTACGCGAGCCTGGACGAGCCCGAGGTGGGGTTCGGACAGATCATCCCTTACATGCTCTTCCTTGTCTCGCCGATATTTATAGTCGCGTTTGTTGCTCTGAGAAAATCCTTCCAGCTATGAACAGACATCACGAACGAATCGCTGAAGGTTGAATACCATATAGGATTATATAGCTTGGTAAATAGAAAAAAAATCCCTCTGTATAGTTTTCTTTCTGAAGGCGTTCAATCTGTATGCTCAAAATTTCTGCGTTCACCTTTGCTCAAAATTTCTCTGGATTCCTGGAAAGTCTTCTGTGAGCGAGTGAAGCCCAGAAGCCTTCTTGAGCGGCCCAAATTGTGTGCAGTACCGGCATGCCGTGGGCTGTGGCGTGTGGGTCGGTGCGTTGCTGAAATTCGAGGACCAGTCAGTATACAGGGAGTAAATTTCTCCACCATTGAAATTCCAATCTTGGATCGTTGTGAAGCGTTACATCTCCTGACCTTTCAGTGGTTTCGTTACTTGTTGGTCTATTACGGCACGGGCCAAGGATTTGTACCGGAATGTTGACGGCAACAACTTTGCAGACCTACCGGGTCACCGGTCCAAATATCACCGCTTGGACGTCCTGGGTTGTCGTCTTCGTTCACCCCAAGGGCAGCAGCCTCGCATCATTCGGCTCTGCGAGGCGCCCCCAGCCAGCTCCGCTCACGTGACCTTTTTCTCTCGTCTGGCGGCCTACCTGGACCGCGTCCTTTTCAGGCGTATATGGAGGAGCGGCTGTTTCAGCGTAAACGGAGGCGTAAAAGCTTGCTGCGTGTGGGATGATTAGCCCCGCCGTCTCTTTTCCTTTTTCCTCCCTCGCCTCCGATCCGGCCTTGAGCCTTCCAGAAACACGCGGCGGTGGCGGACCACCGGATCAGTTCCCCACCGACCAACGCGGCCAACCAAAACGCGAAGATCCGGAGCACCGCACACATTCCTTGTTGCCGCAGCTGCCAGCTTTCTCCGCCGCCCCCGGGCGTCCTCGGTTGCCGTGGCTGGAAGAATTGAAAGCGAGAGAGCCGAGAGCAGACACGCAGGGGGGATGGGACGGGCGCGCGGCTGGTCGTTCTTGGGCCGGACGGACCACACGTACTGTACCTTTCGCCGCCCCAAGGTAGTACTAGCTCTCTCGCTTTCCAGCCGACCTACAGGCTGGGCTGGCCCGCGCGGCCGCCCACACGGCCACACCAAGAACCTCTCGTTTTCTTTCTCCCGTGCATTGCCATTGCCATCGCTCGCCCCACTTCGGGTCGTGCTGACTCGGCGGCGAGGCGACCTGCCGGCCGGCCGTCCCGGCGGCGGGGCCTTTCCACCTTCCTTCCTTCTCCGTCTCTCGTTATAGCTCTCGCCTTTTTACCTGCCGCCGGCCGTCCTGTCCTGCCGATTCTTCACTGGTAAGAATGCTCGATCGTACACGCGCGCCGCGCGCGTATAGTATTACTAATGGTGTAAAGTATTTTTGCGCAGGCCGCGGTTCGGTCAAAGCAGTTGCGAGCCTTCGACTCCAAGGGAGCAGCCATGACCATGAGCCATGTGCCCGTGCGTGTACCACGGGGCGTTCTTGCGTGCCCCGGACAGCAGCCGGTGGGGTGGCCTCGAGAGTCGGTGGAACTTGCAAGGACACGGTTGACAAAAGAGGGGCCTAGCTAGTACTGTAGTACCGTCTGGTCGCGCGCTTCAAGGCACAACCGCGTGCGGCCTGCCGAAATCAATCATCCGTCGCGCTACGCTCCTGCTCCTTGTTTGTGGCTACGCTACGCCCTACGGGCGTGTACTACTACAGTACAATCGTTATACGGCGAAGAGAAAGCAAGCGTTGAAGAAGGGAAGGTGTTTAATCAATGGAAAGCATCCGTGTAGGTGTGCTGATCGAAGAAGCTGCCTAACGTACGTGTCGCGTCGCCGACGAGCTAGTGTGGCCAGGCTTTACCTTTTGTTTTCCTGAAAGAAAGGGAGAGTGGTGTATAAAGTTCCATTTCCTTTCCTTGTGGGATTTCGAAACGTTGTAACCCTTGTGGGTCGCATGGTGCTCTCGAATATATACTACTAAACGCGTGGTTGTAGTCAACAAAGCAGCATCTGATGTGATCATCAGAAACAAAACAGAAATCACCACCCACGAACCCGTCCGGGCACTACTCCGTAGGACGGCAACTTTATTCAGTTCAAAGTGAGTTATAAGTTGATCTTTTTTTTAAAAAAAAGAATGCGACTCCAGAAAAACGTGATGTATCTCCACAGTACCCAAAACGGTGAAACTGTAGCTGCAGTAAACGGATGGTCAAGACCACAACCCTAAATGCCCACACACATTATCTTCTACCACACACATGTGCTTTAAGATTCATGCACATGTGCAGCAGAGGGTCGGCGGAGCGGCGCGGCGCGCGTGTGAGGAAGCGGCGCGGCGGAGCAGCGGGGCGGGACATGTGGAGCGGCAGCGGCGACAACATGTGCAGCGGCGGCGGCGGCACCTCGTGTGCGATATGCCGGCAGCGGGTCAGACATGGCGCGGCGAGGCGCGTCGGAGCGGCGGGGCCGGCAGCGGGTCTCGGCATGGCGCGGCGAGCAGAGCGACGGGGCCGGCGGTGGAGCGTCGGCGACGGGTCGATGGCGCGTGGGCGGAGTGGTCGAGGTGGGCGAGGCGTGGCGGAGCGGCGGCGGCGCGGGGGTGGGGAGGGAGAGGGCGTGGGCGCGAATCTCCAAACGCGGCCGCGCGGCCGTCCGATAAGGTGAGTGGTCACCAGCGGTCGTGGAAAAACCGCGTTGCTGCAGTAAATGAAACACGGTCTCTAGCGAAACACCGTCTCTAGCCGGAGTGAACAGCCCAACCCAGGTCAGCAGGCATCACACTTGGCGTGGCGTGGCTGTAGCCAGATCACTGCTGACTGCAGACACTAGCCGTTGGAGGTGGACTGACTCGGGCAGCAACTAGCGGACAGACAGGGGGGCGGAACTCAATCACAATCACCGTCACTCAACTCGATCTCCCCAGTGGTAGTGGTAGGTAACGACAACCAACCACCGGCACGGGGGGCCAGTGGCGTCGCACCGATTCCCCTGCAGCTGCTGCAGGAAAAGGAACGTGACCTGTCTGTCCCTAGTGGGCTCTCTGCTCTGCTACGGAGTAGCTGCTGCCTGCCGGTGGCGCCAGTGCCGAGCCCCCCCAGTGCCAGTGGTAGGTTGGGTTTGAACCAACTAGCCGTTGCGCCGCGCACCTGCACCCCCCGTGCGCGCGCGATCACGCGCCACTGCGCGTCTGCGCCAGGCACCACAAGGCCAACGAGCCACGGCGTCGCCCCCCGTGCCCGTGGCGCTCCTCTGCGTCGCGTCGGGCCTGCCGCCCTCGGGCGCGGTTCCCCGATTCGGACGCACATTAAAGCCGAGCTGGCCTGTTCCCCCAGGTCGGGTCACGACGACGCCAACGGCCCTCCGCTCCACCCGGCCGCTCGGCCTCTCTCGGTGCCCGCGCGGCGGAGCCAACGGCCGGGGTGGCGCTGGCGCTGGTGCGAGATGACGCGGTGCGACGCGCTCCGGGAGGCCAGCGCGTTCCGGGGCAACGTGGCTAGCGTCCTCTGCCCCGCGCAAGCACGGCACGCTGCTACAACAGCAATGCTGCTGGCTGCCGCACTGCGGGCTTATTGGATGAGGACCTGGCAAATCTGTCTGGACCAGACCAGGCAGCACGCCCAGGCGTCCGATTTCGACGGCCTGGGGCTGAGATCGCTGCCTGGCCGGCAAGCTGCCTGGCCGGCCTCAATCCAAACAAGCCCTGCGCGCCTGCCGCGGCTTGCGTCTGCATGCTTTGGCTGGGCAGTAGTTGGTGGTTTGGTAGTGCTACTCCGTAGAAACTACTCTGATAAATAACTATAGGAAAGGAAGGCATCCCCGGCGAGTGTGGTTAACCGCGAAGCTACCTACCGTTCGATCCGTGTGCTACGAGCATACTCGTATATGTAAACAAAGGAAAAATGAGATTGCTACTGCTACTCCGTTGACCGTTGCACAAATTTTGCTCCATCTGACCAAGGTTCAAAAACAATACGAGCATTGCTTGCTCGTGGTTGTGCTGTGCACTGGTAGCTTGTACCCCGCCGATGTTTGATGGTTGGTTTGGATCTCGACCAGCGCTTATATAGAAATCGCCACGGCTGGCTGGTCAAATGCCCGCACCTTCTAGATCTGCATCGCGTGCTTCCTAGTAGCTCGCTGACTCGTCCTAGTCCTAGTGCCAATCGGACGTGTATATTGAATCTTTAAGGTTGCACCGTGCACTGAACCTTTAAAATCGGGCCATGTACATTTGGCCTTTGTAAATAAAAGCTAATAAAGCATAGCTCTTCAATTCACTCCTAAAGCGCCAGCATTAAGACGTGAAAAAAAGGTCGCACTGGCTGATGTACTGCTACATCTTTTTGCATCTTTTGGACGGCACAAGCAATCAATCCGCAGCGTTTGTTGTCAGGGCAGGCCCAACGTGGTGGCTTGAGAAGCCAGGTAGGTTCGGACTCCACGGTGTATGATTTTGGTAGCTCCGCAGGCTGTCAGTAGCAGTAGCTTAGGAGAGAGAAAGAGAGAAGCAACGTTAAAAAGAAGAGAAAAGTGATGCATGTTGGTCCTGCTGGGTGTGGCTGCGTTGGACGACGAAACTTTTTACTGGTACACCAACTACTTTTTGCTTGTGTGGTCAATGAAGCCACCAATTTCATATGCCTCGGTTGGGCCTGCCCTCCCGGCTACTAGCTTGGTATGCCACGCCAGCAAACCGGAAGTTTGCGGCTGCTCAATTTGGAGCACTCGCCCATCGGTTAATGTTAGTTAGGGTTCCCCGAAAAGGACGTCGCGCCATCAAGCAAAGCAATCAGATGAGCACCGTACCTAATATTCCCTCTCCCTCATTTTATATCCTCTTCTGCCAGGTCGAGTCCACGCTCACAAGATCGCCAAACAGGAACAGCTGAGAAGCGAGGACTCGGAAAATAATATCTTGACATTATTTTTTTTGTCACATACGGCAGCCACACCACAGATACGACTAAAAATGAGTTCGCTCGCTCGCTACACGTGCGCTGTGTGTGCATCACTGACAGCGTACGTACGTCACACGACGCAACGCAGCAGCTCTATCAATCGTGCTTTAGGCCGCGTTCAGATGCCGAATCGGCAACCCCGATTCGGGCCTGCAGTGGACTGGCCGGTCTGACGCGCGTCAGGCCGGCCACTGTAGCGTTTCGTTTGCATGTGCGAAAAATTGTTCAAAAATTGATTAATTAGGCTCAAAATGTTCGTCTCGCAGAGTACAATAAAACTGTGTAATTAGTTTTTGATTTCATCTACATTTAATACTCCATACATGTTATGACATTTTGATGTGATGGGGAATCTTCTTTTTGCATAGTAAATTTGGGAGGTGAATTTGGGATCTAAACAAGGCCTTATATTATGGACGGAGGGATCCGTCCAAGAGACAGGAGATGAGGATGACGATCCAGGGATTAGCTGGGGAGACTTTACGTGTCATGGATGCTCTAATGATTTGGTTCGATCGTCTCCGGCCATCAGATTAAGAAATCATCAAGCATGGAGTACCGACCAGAGACTGCAACAGCGGCGGCTAAGGAGCTTTTCAATCCTCCATTGCAAGTTGTACGACGCTACGGCTCAAAAACAAGACAAAACATGTGAGACTTTTCTCATGGCTAACAATTAGTAGAAACTAGTGCGTGTGTTTAGTCTTCAAGTGACTGAATTATGTTGCTTAAAATTTCAGACATGAACGGACTTCCAAAACAAAATTCAGACATTTTCTTTCCACGTACCGTCCGGCTGATTGATCTTTTCCATTAGCCGTTCTTTGTGCCATTCTGCCACGGAATTGCACCGAGAGGAAGCCAACTTTTTCTCTGATGCTCCAGCGTCGGAATCCAAATACCTGGGCCCCGCGTCACGCACTATAATTAAAGACCAATAATCCCAAGAAAGCTTATTGCAAATCTCCATCAGTCGTGTGGATATCAACGTCAGCATCTTATCTTGACGTCCCAGTTTAGCATTTTCGGATCCTGTGAGACGAAACTTCAGGAACAACCCTTTTCATTTCCTCACATAAATCTTAGCCCCTCCGATTTGAAGCCCCGTGATTTTTATGCTTACACAGCAGCTAACACAAACAGGTTAAAACGATTTTATTGCACTTCGTTTTTATTGTTTCTTTAGATAAAGGATAATCCACTTCGTTTTTATTGTATCAGAAAAATATGAATGCTTTGCAAGTACAGTGCGGGAAGCAAGAATGAAGGGAGAAAAAGATAGCGGCACCAAGTTGTAAGGTGATGTACATATACACATTATAAAGGAAATGGTGATATGGAAATGGCTTATAGCCTTATACCTGGAGTTAACATGAAAACGGCTTATTCCTACTTATTAAACTCAGCCAAATCAGGACTCGTGTCAGTCATGCGAGTGATGGGGATCCCAAATTATTTATAGCCCTATACTTTGGTACAAGGGTCATAGAACCAAATCATATAACAGGTCATGCTCTACACCCGACACAGACACTAATAATATGACTCGCACAACTAAAACACACGGTGTATATTTTAAGTTTGTAGGTCATTTTTTCAATCAATGCTTTAAGAAAATCTGTTTTTTATATATCAGCAACATATATTCATATTTCTAAATTTCATAAACTATCTTCATAATATATAAATATTATATCCCCAATCTATATGAAATTTAAGAAATTGATGGTTAAAGCCAGAGATGGCTATATTTGTGTTTGGCTGCGTTACTAAAGTTACACTTAGTACTAATAAAGCATTCTTTAATGGTGGAGCAATAAAATCCATTCCCTTTCAACTTTCACCACAAACCCATCAATGCGTGGCCTGCAAAAGCCAGCGCAGAAACGGGCCCAGAATGGTCGCCACAGAAGATGCACGCCCGTTGTCAAAATTCTCAACGGAGCCTCCGCTCAAAGTCTCAGATGACGGCCGCTTTGCGCCGCCCACCCACTGTCTCCGGCTCCCCCCATCCATCTTCCACCCTCCACCATCGCCTTCCTCCTCCGACGAACCCATCGCCTTCCCTCACAAACCTCCTTTCTTTTCTCCCACCTTTTCCTTGTGCTCTCGCCTCTCCAACAAGTGAAGTCTTGTCCCTCCCCTAATCCCCCTTCCCCCTTGCCTTCCTTCTCCCACCTCCCAACCTCCTCCTCCTTCAGTTCACATCACCTTTGCTTCGCTTTGCCTTGCTTTCGTGCCGCCCTTCAACGGAAGAAGCCAACCGGCACAAGCAAGCCTTCGGTTTCAACAAGACAAGAACTTGCGAAGGAAATCGTTGATTTCTAGTACAAGCCAAGGAGAAACCCAGCGGAGGATCAAGCGGCGAGAGGAGAAAGAATCTCAGAAGCCTCCGTCGCCACCGAGGGAGTCGCAGTTGCAGCCATGGTGCGGAGCAAGGAGGCGCCCAAGAAGAAGCCCAAGGACCCGCTCCTGACGCCTCCGTCCAAGCCCAGGGGCGGATTCCTGGACGAGCCGGCCCGCCCGTGGAACCGCGGCGGCGCGGCCATGTCCCCGGCGCCGGCGTCGGTGCCCAGCTACATGAGGGGCACCAACAGCTCCGACGCAAAGGCCGGGCGCCGCGGCCGGCCGGCGGCGTCGGTGTCTGCTTCGGCGTCGCCGGCGAGGCGGATGGCGGCGGCGTCGGTGTCAGCGTCGCCAGCGAAGTGGAGGCCCGCGGGGTCAGTGTCGGCGTCCGCGTCGCCGGCGAGGCGGAGGACGGCGGTGCGGGTACTAACCAAGGGGAAGGTGCTGTTCCCGGATGAGGCGCCCGGCTCCGGCTCCGGCTCCGGCTCCGCTCTGGGCCGCGCCACGTGCTCGTCGACCATGAAGGAGGCCAAGTTCCCCGACGCGCTCGACCTCGCGCCGGGCGCCACCGACGCCGAGGGCCCCGCGGCGCTGCGCGTGTGCCCCTACACCTACTGCTCCCTCAACGGGCACGTGCACGCGCCCGCGGTGCCGCTCCGGAGCTTCCTCGCGTCGCGCCGGCGGCTCATCAAGACGCAGCAGAGCATGAAGCTCAAGGGCGTCTCGGCGTTCCGCAAGAAATCAGCGGAGAAGACCAGCGGCGATGGAGGCGCAAAGGTCGCGCCTTTGATCGACGAGGCGGCGGTCGGCGATTTCTTCGTCGAGGTGTACGCCGGCCCGAGGGTGAGCTCGGACATGAGCTGCAGCGACATGTCGCTGGACGAGATGGACGCCACGGTGCGGAAGATGGAGTTCGTCGTGTTCGATCGGTGCGGCGCGGACGAGGACAGCGAGATGGGCAAGGATCTTGCTGATTGTGATGGTGGTGAGCCTGAGCCTCACCCGAGGTTGCAGGAGAAGCATGGTGCCTTCAGGGACAGCTTGTCGGAGTGCAGCGGAGCTGATACCGGCAGTGATCTTGTCGAAGAGTTGCCATGGATGAGGTACCACGGATACGAATACGATGATAGCTTGGATGATGAGATCTCAGAAGAACAGAGAATGAGGGAGGACGACGCTGCTGGAGCAGAGATTTCTGCAGAAC
Source organism: Echinochloa phyllopogon (assembly GCA_033239725.1). Taxonomy (NCBI): domain Eukaryota; kingdom Viridiplantae; phylum Streptophyta; class Magnoliopsida; order Poales; family Poaceae; genus Echinochloa; species Echinochloa phyllopogon. The sequence goes on along the minus strand of BTCW01000003.1, from coordinate 26,497,850 downwards.
AAGAACAAGGGACATCTGGTGCGTCAGCTGATGATTTCAAAGAAGGTGCTGCTGAAGAACAGGAAAAAGATGATGTGGAAAACACCTCTGATTTGGTCTGTGGAACAGAGATTGTTGCAGATCAAGAGGTTGCTTGCAGAGTGGAGGCATGCCAGGAGCCAGATGGAAGATATGAAGATAACATCCTGGACACGGGTTGTGGGGAGACAACTGCCGGGCAAGGAACAGCAGAAGAACAGCACTTTGAAGATGTCTACAAATCGGAGATTCCTGATCAAGAAGTAACGGGACTGGTTGATGCTGTCTTGGAAGAGAGCTGCAAAGAGGAAACTTCCGCGGATCGAGAAGCAAATGATGATGAGTGCAGCGTTGAGACTGATGGCGAATCAGAGGTCACACGGGAGCAGGATGCGGAGTATGAAGATAACACGCAAGGTGATGACTCTGAGATGGAGATTTCTGAGGATATTATCTCGGGTGATGGATGCAGAGAGGATTTCTCCGAGGAAGTAACCTCCAGAGCTGTCCTAGAAGGTAAAGTTTATCACTTCAAATGCTTTTAGTTTTTTGTATCTTGACATCCAGAGACTATCAATTGATGACCATGTGTTTAAATCCAGATGATAACACTGCAGAATATGCATCTGAACAATATGCCGGCACTGTTGATGCATTTGAAAAGGAGGACGGCAGCCCTGCAAATGACCACAATGATGTCCAAATGGAATTTTATATCATAGGAAGCAAAGTTGAAGTTACTTCTGAAGAAACTGGTATGTCTCAAGAAACCTATCAAGATGGCTCCATAGATAGCATGGTTCCAAAGGAATTGGAGATTACCACATGCAAATTGGAAGAAGCATCTGAAGAATCTGGTAACCCTTGTATCTCCACATATGTTGATGATGCTCAAGTGGAACCGGATATTACCACATGCAAGTTGAAGGATCCTTCTGAAGAATCAAATGCCACTGAAGAAAGGGAGCTAAACAGCGATGCAGATAATGTTACAGATGGTGCTGAAATGGGGCCAGAAATTACCAAATGCAATTTGGAAGATGCTTCTGAAGAATCATGTATTGATCAAGACACTGCAGAAGAAGATGACTCTGCATGTTACAGCGGTGATGCTCAAAATGATTTGCAAACCACCAATTGCATATCGGAAGACACTTCCAGAGAATCTGCTAGCGCTGAAGAAGCTGATCAGAGTAATAGCTCTGCGAATGTCAGTTCTGATGCTCAAGAAGCCATAGGAGATGCTGATTCTGCATATATCAGTGACAATGCTCAAGATGATTTGGAGATCTCCAAATATAACTTGGAAGATGCTTCTAAAGAATCTGTCATCGCCCAAGAGGCTGATCAGAGTCATAGTTCTGCAAATGTCAGCTCTGATGTGCAAAATGAATCTGAGGTTACTACAAGTGAGTTGGCAGTTATCGCCATCAGCGATGACCATGAAAAGGAATCCAAGATTTCCACATGCCAATCAGAAGATGTTTTTGAAGAGTCTGTCATTGGTCAAGAAGCTGTGCACGATGAGAGCTCTGCATATGTTGATGGCACTCAAAATGATTATGAGGCTACACCTTGTCATTCAGAAGGCGCTCAAGTGGAATCAGATGTAATCGAGGAAGATGAGGATGGGATTAACACTGCAGGTGGTCAAAATATATCTGAAGAAATTACAGCATGTGAATCAGGAGGTGCTTTTTCAGAACCTGCTATGCCTCAAGAGGCTGATGGAGATGTTAGTAATAGATACGCAAGTGATGGTTCGCAAAAGGATACTACCATGCCAAAACTTGACACTTGTGAAGATATTTCTGTTACTGAAGAAGCAGATCAAACTTTGCAAATACCAGCAGAATTTTCTGATGCAAAAGAACCTTCTATTGACGACATATGTGGTGCATTCAGCGGGATGAACCTCAAGGGAGATGTGTATTTCGATCCTGCTGAGTCCGATACTTGTCTGAGGAATAAGCTGATCATCTCCAGGAGGAGGAGAACACCTGAAGAGGAGGAATACCTGCGAGGTTTCAATCCGCGCGCACCGAACTTTCTTCCTCTGGAATTGGATCCAGATGCAGAGAAAGTTGACCTGAAGCACCAAATGATGGAAGAGCGGAAAAATGCTGAGGAATGGATGATCGATTATGCACTTAGGAGGGCAGTGACAAATTTAGCTCCTGCTCGAAAGAAGAAAGTAGAGCTTCTTGTCCAGGCCTTTGAAACCGTCCTGCCTCATGATGAGGATGATAAGAAAAGTATCTCACCCACAAGGCCTGTCGAAGCTTGCAACTGATAACATTAGAGGTAAGAACATTTTCTGAAATGTTGTTCCTGGCAGTAGTTCTGTTGTACTAAAAAATTGTTTACTTAATTCCCTTTTCCTTTTGTGCATCTTTTGCAGTTAGTGGTTACACTAATGGCGATCTTGACGCACAAGCTACTAACTCGGACGGTTGCTGCAATATTTGTGCCAGTGACCTGCTCCAAGTTTGAATGAGAGAGATGCTTACTAATTTCTAGGGATAACTAGGTATCTCTAGCGGAGTTGTTTAAGAGGAGCTCACTCCTGCTCCACAGTGAAGGCTTACTACTTACTACTGATCAGGATGTTCCTATCCAGTTGCTGAATTGCAAAGGGAAGCTCACCGGCTTGAGTAATGTAATTTAAGTGTGTATATCTCGTGTGCTAATGTCTGATATTGTACTGATGGCTCTGGGAGGCTTGAAAAATGTCAAGGGTGATGAGGTGCACTTCCTTTGGCAAAGATCAATAAAACTCGTCTTGAGTGCACAGCTTTAGTTGCTGAGGATGATTCTGTGTACCACTAGCACAAGCATATGATGTCTCGTGAATACAGTTGTTGCTGTTAAGTGGTCAGTCGCTGAATCATCTGGAGATCACCAGGCCGTTGTATTCGAAGTTGAACACATTAAGCGATCTGACGTCTGCAGCTTAGAACAGTGTAAGCCGGTGCTCTTTGTCACCAGAAAGGGGTTTACGTCCAAACAGTCTCCATCTACGTTGACGCAGGAACAGATTGCTCAAGTCACGGGTCCCAAGTCCCCCAACGAACGAGATCGACACGCAGACGGCAGCCGACCATGGATCTTTCGATGTGACGCGCGAGCTGAACAATCGGCATCCTCGACGTCGCGCTTCTGCTGTAGCCTGATCTTCGTGTATCACATGAGTAGATGTGCTTTCAATTCTATCGAATTGATTTTATCGGTTTTTCAAAGACTGTACTTGACATGCAAGTCATGTTGGTCTTGCATCCGTATTCTGCTCTTTATTATTTGGAAAATTTGGAAAAAGAAAGTTTCAGTGAAACTCGTGAATCGTGATCGGCACACAATTCTTTTTTAGTCTCGTTTTGTGCAAGTATACCCCTGATATAAGCACTTCTCATATTTGTAGGACATGAACATAAATCCAGTTTTGCATTCTTTCAGCAGAATTTAAACGGAATGAAAGGCATGACACTTACTTCTAATCTGTTGTTCATCGCCACAGCACCGAGGAAAGTCCAGTGGCAGCAACATGGACATCCATCTTTACCTTCCGGCTTCCAGTTGGGACATACTAGCAACATGGACATTCAGTCTGTTGCAATTCAGAAATGTGCGTCTCGGACTGAAGCTGTTAAGCATGAAGCGGCCAAGTCAATGGTATGGTTCAGACTGAAGCTGTGAAGCATGAATATAAAATGTCAGAGTGCTTCATTCGTATGAGAAAAAAAGCACTTGCATTCGTACTTTTGATCATGGGGATCAGCGTCCGTTACTTGGCGGTGTTCACTTCCCTGAAGGGGGAATGTGAATTTGGGTAAAAATGTCACATCGAACACTGTAGCGCACCATAGCACTTTTCGTTTGTTTGTGGTAATCATTGTCCTACCATAACCTAACTAGGCTCAAAAGATTCGTCTCGTCGTGTACATCAAAACCATGTACTTAGTTTTTCATTTACCTACATTTAATGCTCCATGCATGAGGAGAGAGATTTGATGTGATAGTGAATAGTGAAGTTTAGAGAGAGAAAGTTTGTGGGAAGTTTTGGATTTGAAGGGAAGTGAACACCGCCCTTGTATAAATTTGCAGTAAAGCTGCAACCTGTTTTTTGACTACGTTGGCCAAACACACATCCTTGGTCAGTTCCTCCACTTCAGAGCATACTTCTAAATTCCATTCCGGAGGTCATTCCGTTTTTGCTCTTGGAACGGAACATTCCGGTACCGGCCGATACCGGTGTACCGTTCCGGACTTTATTATATTAAAAATATATGAATGTATATATACATAAATATTCATATAAATATATACTTACGGCATAATTATGCTTCATCACACCGACATTTTTAGTTTTTTTACCAAACTCACATATTGAACGAGGCGTCATTTGGTTTTAGCCCGGTACCGAAATGAGCGGAACAGGCGTTTGACCCGGTATTGACCCGGTATTGATCGGAATTGACCGGTATTGACCGGTATTTGACCGGGATTGACCGGTATTGACCGGTATTTGACCCGGTACGGGATTTCAGCCCTTCTATACCGGTTTAGGCACCGGAACGGGGCATTCCGGCCATTCCGGCCGGTACCGGAATGGAATTTACAACTATGCTTCAGAGTCAGGGGAGAAAAAAGATGCAACAGTGGGGCTGGCGTGGGTATATATTTTTTGTCTTATTTGTTGGGCCCGAATTTTTAGAGAATTGGATAAATGTATAATTCACTAGAATACCACGAGAATAAGAAATGTACGAAGTACCAGAGTCTTTCCTCGATAATACTAGATACTCCCTCCGTATCGAAATATTTGTCGCCATTGACTTTTTTCTACAACTTTGACCATTCGTCTTATTCAAAATATTATGCAAGTACCATCCATTTTGTTTGCCACATGCTTTACTATTGTAGCTATTTTAAGCTTGACTTACCCTTTTACATATTTGTGATAATTTTTTGAATAAGACGAATGGTCAAAGTTGTAAGAAAAAGTCAACGGCGACAAATATTTCGATACGGAGGTAGTACTAAATAAATGAAGTAACAAAGCATTATATCCGAAGATATAGTAGGTGAGCGTGCGTACCATACGCATCATCATTCATTACTGCTGCAGTGGGTCATTTCAAAATGGATATAAAGGGCTCCATCTTGATAGTTTGATAATACTTGCGTAGAGAGAGCTACTTGATAACAAGTGACATGAAAAACGGGCTTCACTACGACATTCACATTATTAGGTCTGGGAGGCATCCAGAACTTCAAGGTTATTACTAGCTTAGCAGCCACATCCAACTTCAGTCCGCAGGGGATAATGCTAGACCTGGGTGCTGTCCCGCTCAGTCACCAAGGGGAGCAGTGATGACAGAGCAAACATTCTGTCCACGACGGCGACTGATCGTGAAGGACGCAGATGTTCAGGAAGCTCGCTGAGAATATCAAGAGAAGGGAGGAGATGGCAGAATTGGTCGTGATTCGTTGATAGCTCATCGAGCAACTGCATCCGACGGACCAACCGGAAAGCGATGAGTTCGTTTGATTATGCAAGGCGAACGGGTCACGAGAGTCCTGCATCCTGGATCGATCTGTATGCATGAGGCAAATGTAAGTTCTTCCATCGTGGTTTTGCATGTTCCTCTTAAGCGATCCTCGCAATGCAAAATGAAATGGGCATGACAGTAGAAGTTGTTGCCTATTTTTACTATTTTTTAAGATATAATGGAAAGAAAGTTGCGCGCGGCTACAAACTGTACACACCGTTAATAAATGTTCAAAAAAAGTGTCCCTAGGTAGTGTCCATGCGAGATACTACCTTAGGGTATGTTTGGTTGGTGGAATGGGGTAGAATGGAGCCACTCCATTCCAGTTTTACTAGTGTTTGGTTCATGAACCATAGGAATGGAGCCACTCCCAGATGAGCATATTCCATCAAGATTCGGAACCATCCCGTTCCCTTTTTTTGAGCGAACGCGCCCGCTCCCACCGCGTCGGCTCCTTCCCTGCCCATCCGGTCACCGCTCCCCTCCCGGCGGCCTCCCCATTCTCACCGCGCGGGGCTCTCCTTCCCGCCCTCATCCTCCACTGCTCGCGGCCGGGCACCGCCGTCCGCTCCTCCTCTTCCAGCGCAGAGGAACACGCCTGCTCGCGACCGGGCGCCGCCGCCCCGCTCCTCCTCTTCCCCCGCGGTTGAGCGGCTGCTCGCAGCCGGCCGCCGCCGTCCCGCTCCTCCTCTTCCTGCGCGGGGGAGCGCCTGCTCGCGGCCGGCCGCCGCCGCCCCGCTCCTCCTCTTCCCCGAGCGCAGAGGTCCTGCTTGCGGCCGAGCGCCGCCGCCCCCGTCCTCCTCTTGCTGCGGGTGGGGGAGTGGCTGCCTCGCGACCGTCCGCCGCCGCCCCCTCCTCCGCTTCGCGCGCGCAGGGCTGGCCGCCTCATGAGCTTGTTCGACCACAAAACGGTTATTCACCATCTTGAATTCATGGAAACTCTCCATGAGGTAAAGCTCACTGCCTGCATCTGCTGCATCATATCTTGCAGACAGAGCATCCCACAATACCTTCGCATCAGTCATGTCCAAATAGGCATCAACCAGACGGTCAGAGATAACGCTTACGAGACATCCCACGAAAAGGTTGTTGGCATCAGCAAACTTTTTCTGCTCATCAGCAGTCAGTTCACCCTCAGGTTTGCCCAACCTCGTGTCCCAGATGTTCATAGCATTAAACCAGAGACGGATCCTGGCCGCCCACCTCTTAAAGTTCACACCAGTGAACTTATCAGGCTTCATCGCATCGACAAAACCAGCCCTCATGTTACTCATATCAACAGATTGCCTATAACGATAAGGTTTTTGGATTGTTGGAAATATAGACAATTTACTGATTAAAATCCGAACAGAAATAATCATGGCACGAATTAATACTAGCATGCAACACTCTAACATACTAGTAACCATCATCATTATCATGAACAACTCAGAAAACATGATGAAATAATAGATCTGAACACGGCGTACGTACAACGAACTTGCAGGAGTAGCCGTGACGACAGGTGTTGACGAAGCGTTGCCGACGGTGTGAACATGACGCAGGACTCGGTGCTGCAGACGACGAGCTCGTACAACGCCGGATCTTGAGGGAAGACGAGCCGTGACGAAGACTTGGAACAGTCGCGCAGAGCGCTTCCCAAAAACCTTATTCGCCCTCTCCCGGTGCAGGATCACAAGGACGAACGGTTCCGGAGACCTGCTCTCCCGTTCACCGGTGCACGCCGGCGATCGGGATGGAGCAGACTACAGCGGCGGCGCAGCAGCGAGAGGAGGCAAAAACCCTAGGTCGATTAGATGTATTTTGGCATAGGCCGATGGGTCTGATATATAGGAAAGCCCACGGTCTCACATCGCGATCGTGATCTCCAAACCGATAAGGACTCCACATATCTCGCCGACTTGATAGCCAAGAAACCAAAAATAAAAAACAGCAAAAGGAAGCCGCGCTCCCGCAAGGCGAGGAGCCAGAATTTGGCGGACCATTCACGCAGACGTCGTGCGCCCGCGCCCTTCGCCCCGCCCGGCGAGGCGAGCGAGCGCGCGTGTGTGAAGCTTCCCTTCTCTCCCCACACACATAGCTTGGAGGAGTGGAGCTAACTTCCATATTTAAGTTGGCCATCCCTCCTCTCAACTAGCAATGTGGGAGTAAAGGGTTGCACCATTGCACCACTTCCTCATGCACACATGAGCCTTTGAGATTTATTTAGGAATTTCTTCATAGGCTCTAAATGGGCCACAAGCACTAAATTCCATCACCGCCATGCCCGGCCTACGATGATGGTCGTCTGGCGTCGTTGCTAGTGCTAGAGGCGTGCTAGTGCCCATTGCACCAGGCGTGGGGCAGCCTTGATGCTCTCCTCTCCCGCCTCCGCGCTGCGTTCGACGAGGTCCACGGTGCCCACGGGGGGTGGGATGGCAGCGACCGCCACGCAGCAGTCTGAGAACGCTGGCGCGGAGCTAACCCCTTTGCTGCGCGCGTCATCTGGGCAAAACGGGTTAGACCGGTTTGAGTGTTGGTGTCAAAAATATAATATAGACTCTATCATTGTGTAGATCTTGTCAAGGTGATCAAAATGTGTATTCCCTCCATCCTAAAATATAAGGTCCTGGAGCATTCAAACTCAAAAAATAACAGGGAGGAGAAATGACCTATATACCCCTCATTTTACACTACCCACCAACTCTTCACCTACCCACCAACTCCAAATAGTTTTGTCCTATCTCTCCAGGACCTTATATTTTGGTACAAAATTTGAACCCTCCAAGTCCTTATATTATGGGATGGAGGGAGTATATAGAACGTCTGAATTGGACATTAGATGAGGGTGTTATGATAGCCGCCGAACAAAATCTGTCCAACCGGTTTGGAAAAGCGTTTTTTTTGTAGAGTGTGAGTCAATGTTCAAGATTTGTGTAGAATTTGACTTGTAAACGATCTCCAAGTTGGGACAAGACCTTCCTACCTATAAAGGGTCACAACGGATTGAGAGTTTATCTAATCAATCAAACGCAGCATAATTTATCTTTATGTCCTTTATTTTTTTGCCCTAGCTTTTCTAATCTCATACCCATTGTTCTTCCTACGTCTCGACGTAGTTTGAAGGTGTTCTAGATGTGCCGACCTTGTAACAACCCAAGGGGCCTCTCTGCCCTAATAGGGTTCCTCCCAGACATGTGATCATTGGTCGTACCGGAACTCCAGTGAAACCGGTCTGCCAATCCGGTATGACCGAGTTGGTCTGAGGTGTTTTTTTTAAGGAAGACTGTGGGGAGATCCCCACGGTATAAAAAACTTTTTAATTAAAGGAGGGGTTTAAGGATACTTACAACGAAATTAACTGAAAGCATCCTACCAAAAGCTAAAGGCAGATCGGAGATCTGTCTTAAATCTAACTAGATGAGCAGTACATTGTTTTACAAAACAATGAAGCCAGCTTGCAGGGCTGGGGACTCGTCTATTGAAGATCTTATCATTTCTCATCTTCCAAATCTCCCATGCTGCAATCATGGTTGATTCAGTGAAGAAGTCCAAACCATGATCATGTTTTCCCTTGATTAGTCAGTCGGTCCCCTAGTTCCAAGTTCAAGTCCCAGTAGAAGTGAATGATGTTCCAGCATTGCCGAGCAAAGGAGCAATCAAAGAAGAGATGAGCACCAGAGTCACACATAACACAAAGATCATCATCATGTACGTCAATATGCCTCCTCGTTAGCATGGTCTTGGTGTTGAGACCATCAACACAAACAAGACACACAAAGAATCTGATTCTTGGGATACATCGAGACGTCCAGATTGCTTTGAAGATAGGGTGAGCTTGAAAAATGCTATATACGTGTGAATAAAAATTCTTTGATGAGAAGTCGCTCCTCCATGTGGGTACCCAATTGTCCTCAGTTTCCTCATGAAAAGCAATGCCCTGGATTTCGTCCTGGAGCATATCCAGTTCCATTAGCGCCTGCTCTACAATGGCAGGCATGGAATCAAGATCCTCAGCTTGCATAATCTAATTTCTTGGATAGCGAAGGAAGCAATTCTTGGATATTGGTCTGAGGCGTTGCAAAGAGCTTCTCCATTTTTGCTAATTTTTGGCTAGTAAAACGCTTTAGTGCCAACATGGGTATTGCTAATTTTTGGCGCGTAACGCGTTTTGGTGCTAACATGGGTATTTCTGAAAGTTTTGTTGATCAAACTCCTATAGTCCTATCAGAGTACAGATTGCGAAGGTGTGGTAGGTCTTCTATGTGTTGCATATCGGCTCCTTATTGAAGTTTCTGTAGCTGATTTTGATGAGCGAACAAGTCCTAAACAGACTATTATTAATCAGTAGATGTTCCTCAAAACTTGTTGGAGCTCCACCCATTCTTGTACTTGTTGCAGAAGGGAATCTCAATTGGGTGTGTTTAGTTGTAAAAAGAGATGGATAAAATTTGGTTGAAAAGTCACATCGGACACCGTAGTGTACTGTAGCACTTTTTATTTATTTGTGGTATTCGTTTTTCTACCATGACCTAACTAGGCTCAAAAGATTCGTCTCGTCGTGTACATCAAAACTATGTACTTAGTTTTTTTTATTTACCCATGTTTAGTGTTCCATGCATGATGAGAGAGATTTGATGTGATTTGATGTGATATGTGAATAGTAAAATTTGGAGAGAGAATTTTGTAAGTTCGGTGGCCGATGTTCCATTTTATCCAAACGGTGGCCCAAGGAGCTGGCTGCACCAAGTGTCCTACTGAGATTAGGAATTGTCAATTCTGTAGGTATCTATAGACTTAGAATCAACGGTTAAACCACTCCGAATCCATGGTGCTTCAATACAATTAGACAGATTAGCGTGCTATCGCGGCGCTTTGTCCATAATTTATTATATTAAACTCGGTGAATGAAATCAAAGTCATAAAACGAATCAAATTTTTTTTTGAATTAATGCATCCAAACCTAAATTCACTTAAGATGGAATCTTCCTTGTTGGTCTGTATCGGTTCTCCAAGCAAACTTTGGTGCGACGTAGTTGGCCATGACGCATATGCGCCTGAACTCTTTGACCATGGCGTCAATCATGGCCTCCATGGCCTCCTTGCTGTGCACTGTTTTTATAAAAGTATATATATATATATTATTTTTTAATAAATATTTTTGTAAAAATAAGAAATCAACCACCTATTAGCCAAAGGGACTTACATAGTTACGTCGCGCGCTTGCCGACGAGACAACTAATGAGAAAGCTGTCGGCCAACGAGCAGATCCGATCATATGCGTGCCGTATGCAACACCTCCGGTCGCCGACAAGGCACATCAATCTAGACCCTGGACGGCATGGGCAGCCCGCGTGCGATGACCCACCGCTGGTCTCCTAAGCCTGCGAAGGCCCGTCGATGACCGAATCCGACCAAGACGAGTCATTCCAACTGGACTCATCACCCTAGAGTCGGCTGGGCACCGCCATGCCTTGCCGCAAAGAAGAGATCCAATACAGGCCATCCATACGAACTCCCCAAAAACCAGGCAGCTCGCGAGGATAAGGCGGCGCATTTGCGCTGCACACGAGGAGCGTCACCAGCAGCAGCCTTGCCACGACGCCCATGCCTGTCACCCATTTGATCTCCTCCGGAGGTGATAGATCAGACCGGGGAAACAGCGAATTCGAGTTCAGAAAAACCGGATCCGGCCGCCGGCCGTCGCGGCCACAGATCTCACCGGTCTGAGAGGAGATGAAGGGCGCTGAAAGGAGCCCCATCACCATCTTTCCTTGCAGCAAGATGAGCTTTCGTTGAGCTGGTCCGGCGGCGGTGAGGGAGAGGACGGCTGCGCGGACGGTCATGTCTGCGCGCGCGAGGGCCCATGGTGGCGGCATGCGTGTGTGAGCTAAACCCTAAACCCGCTGCGGTGGTGGCGGTGGAGCTGGCCACCGTGCGCGGCGAGGAGGGCGGAGACAGCGGCGTCCGAGTCGGCGCACCTGACACGGCTTGGGATGGACTGATGGTGTCGTGGGCGGCGGCGGCGGCGGGCAGGTGGACGAGTGGTGCGGAGAGCCAGACGGCGCGCCAGCAGCGGGAGGGCACGACGGTGTGGGTGGCATCCTTGGCGTTGGGGAGGGTGCTGATGCGGTCGGCGCCGTCGGAGTCGTGCGGAGGCGGGGGCGCCGTCGGAGCGGTGGATGCGGAAGGGCGCCTCCTACGGCTCGCCACCGACGCCGCTCGATCCATCCCCGCCGCGCGCTCGCCCCCGCCACGACCGGATCCCGTGGGCGGAAGGGGAGCCGCCGCCGCACTCCGCCTCCCGCCGCCGCCGAGCGCCGCCCTCCAATACGGGCGCCGGCGCACGCGTCCTCGCTGCCGCCGCCACGAGGAGCCGGCCACCGCTCCCCATGACCCGGACGGCGAGGTACGGTGTTGCTAGGGCCCGCGTGCTGGCGAGGTGCTATTCATTGTCAGAGACGGGGAGATAGAGGAGGATGGCCGCGGAGGGGAGGAAGAGGAGGTGAGGGAGAGGGCCGCCGGGCCCCTCCTTGCCACTACTGTCGCGCCCTGCTACCGCCACCACTGCAGCGCAGACGAGACGGCTCGCCATCGGGGGTTGGCCGCGGAGCCCTGCTCCTCCGCCGCCGGCTGCGAAAGGGAAGGGCGGGCACAGGGCGCCGGGGAGAGAGAAGAGAGAGAGAGGAGGGAGAGAAGAGGAGAGAAGAGAGAGGAGAGAGATGTGGCTGATATGTGGGTCCCGCCACCACGTGGGAGCCATGTCAGCAAAAACCGCCATGCAAAACCACCATATGGCCAAAAGTGAACTGTTTTAAAAGTTCGATGGTCAAAGATTTCTGGTTTGAAGTTCGATGGTCAAAACCAAACTTTGCCAATAGTTCGATGGTCAAAACTGGACTTCTTCCTTTCTTTTATGACTAAAGTACAGAGCAATAATGTGCAAAGATTTAATTTGGTAGGGGTACGTTTGCATAACTGAATATGCAGTACGCAGCATTTGCATTACTTCTCGCATTGGATCAATTGGTTTAACTATGTTTATTTTTTGGGGGTGTATAAAAGGACTTGCTCCAGTGCTAGCTAGGGCCTAGGGGAATTACATATGTGCGCGTGCACAACAGAAGAACACTACGACACACAATAATCTCTACTACTGTTGATAGTTTAGCGCATGCAGGGCGAGGCATGATAAGATTACAAGTGACATGAACCCAGAGAGAAACTGAGGATTGATATAGAACGATCTCGCCCTGGACCTGGAAAGCATCGGGAATTTCACCGATTAGCCGTTTTCTCAGCAACTCCTTCGCATTCAAAAGTAACTACTACTCTCTTGCTACTACGTATGATTCAAACGATTGCTAATGAACCTTTTCTGGCACATCCATGCCCACGCACTGGCTGGTCGGCCCATTAATCTATCCGACTTCAGGCTGCAATAGTGAACAGAGGGCTTTGGCACGCGCCGCGTAAATGCTGTCACTGGACTTCCTGCGGCACATCCCTGCCCACAGCCTGAAGCCCCTGAACCATGGCTTTGCGCGCCCAACCCCCATGCTGCCAACGAGACGTCTGCGATGATAATCGAATCAGACACGAACCATGTATTGTATATAGCGGATCTGATGTTTCGGCTTCCTGCATTTTAGCTTAATTCGAGTGTATATTATAAGAGTGTATATTATAAGAAAAAAAGTCTATTTTACCACTCGATCTCAACTATTTACTTTGTCCATCTAACCCGTCTACATAATTAACTACCATGAACTATTTTGTAACGAGATAAAGCATGATGCCTTGTTATAGAAAAATATATTACAATTTTTCATGGTTGTTTTCATATATTAGAAACATTTAATACAAAATTTATGCTAAGGATACAAAATTATATGCAAAAAATCATGAAAAAGTTAAATATATTTTTCTAATATAAAGCATCATGTTATAAGTCATCTCGCTAAATTTAAACTTCAAATTCAACTTGTGTAGGGAGAAACATAAAATACAAATCTTATTGGACCCGGGGTAGATTAATTAAATAAAATAGTTTGGGGGCTTTAATTGAATAAATGAAGACAATAAAATAGACTTTTTGCATATCATAATGATGCTAGGTGATATTTTGTTGAAGGAAAGTAATGTATATCACAATGTGAGAACTGATCACAAATCAATGAGTAAGATTTCTTGTGGTGTACCTGCCCACCTTGTTTCGAGTCCTTGACTCGGCATGTGTATCATATTTTTTGAATTTATTTTAAAAATACTGATATTATTCTTTCAGTGGTATGTGATGTCCCCGTCGATAGCGAGACACCTGTGGTGACTTCGTGAACTTTAAGATCGGATTTACTGGACTAGTCTCTCGGAGGTAGAGATAGAGTTTGCATACATGTATTTACAGGGATGAGCGTGTATGTGTGTATGAGTGTCTGCGTTTGTAGTGGTGTTTCAAAAAATATATATCGCGGTGTCTGCGTCTATAGTGATGTTTCGAATGTATATCACAATGTAATAACGCGCACGTATATCAACTTGGCATCTCTTCTTCGAAATGAACTTGATAAACTGAAATGGCCTGCTGCATAAATCTATCTCAAATAATCAACGTGTGTTGCAAATTTGCCGTTGCTTGGACTTAAATAAATTAGTGCTTCTTGGTTGGAACTTTTGAGAATGCTGCAAAGAGGCTTGGGCCTTGTTTAGATGTTAAATTTGGAAGGTCGAATTTGAAAGTTTGATGTCACTTCGTAATCATTGCGTCACTGTAGCATTTCGTTTGTATTTATGAAAAATTGTCCAAAAATTGATTAATTAGGCTCAAAATGTTCGTCTCGCAGAGCACAACAAAACTGTGTAATTAGTTTTTAATTTCATCTATATTTAGTATTTCATGGATGTTATGACATTTTGATATGACGGGGAATCTTCTTTTTTTATAGAAAATTTGGGAGTTGCTTTTGGGATAAACAAGGCCTTGGTGTGTTACCCTTTCCCCCTGAATTCCTTACTCGCGATCGGGTTGCTGACTTGTTGAGTTCACAGTTTCCTGAGCAGAAAAATTGAGTAAGATACATAACATTTACAATGCTTGATTTTCAACTTAACTGAGGACCTGAGGTCACATGTTTGCAGGAATTAGTACTGTGATTATGTATTGGATTTTTACCCATGGTACAAGGAGGGAAAGAAATAGCACTATCACTCCGTTGAATGAATCACCTAAATTAGCATGGATCAAGCAGAGGTCAAGCAGAGGGTGCAGCGACAGCTGGAGGTAAAGCATCAACATGCGTACGGCAGCGGCAGCGGCGAAGATGACGATGATTCAGTTAATCAACATCCTGAAGGGAGACCTCGTTGTCGTGGCCATGCACACCTATGCATCACCCCCCTCTCCTCCGACCCATGCGCCGCTGCCACCAGCGGGCACGCCCTGCCACCTTGCGCCCACTGCTGCAACTCTGCCCACCGGCTGGGGCGCTCGCGTCGCTCGCCCACCGGCTGGACGCGCAGCTGCCTAGGCCGCCCGCGCGTTGCGGCTATTGTCTGCCCACACGGCCTGCTCGAGTTGCCTGCACCCCGACCCGAGGGAGAAGAAGAGGGAAGATATGGGAAGCAGGGGCGGGCGATCTGGAAGAGGAGATGAATTTTTTTCTTTGGAAAATGGGTTGCTACTGCTAGGCATGCTACGCAGAAAGATGGGAGAAAGCAAGTGAGTCCTGTCGGCGGTGGCTGCGCGTGTGCAGCTGAGATTTGCGAATACTTTTCACCATGATGTCCTGTATGAGGTTACCAGAGAGGAGCTCGGTCATCATAGTGGGGAAGACGAGGAGCTGGCGAAGGTCAACTTCTTCGCAGAGCCGGCGATGGCGCCGTTAGCACCATCAAAAGCATAGCAATTAGCAGCATAATCTCCTCGGCACTCGCATGGCCATCCTATGACAAACACGGCTAAGTATTTGCTTCTCAACGGCTAGAGAAAGAAACCGAGAGATTATCAAAAGGCTTTGCTTCTCAATGGCTAGAGAAAAAAAGCCAAGAGACTATGAATGATGTTGAGCTTGTGATACCATGTATCCCCGGTGGGTGCCTGAACTATATATAATGGGTGGGTGCCTACTTCGAAAAATACATAAGTAGAAATGTTGTCTGTTTTCTCTCGAAAAATCTACTTTGAAAAATACATAAGTAGAAATGTTGTCTGTTTTCTCTCGAAAAATGTACGTGTCTATACTGAACATACATAAGCTTCTATCTTATAGTTTCTCTCTCGAGAATGAAAGTGATGAAGAGCCAACGAGAGTATGTGTGATACACTATGCACTATATGTCACTCGTATAGTAATGTTTGGTGTCTTCTCTAAGAGAAGGTTCGTGTGTATACTGAACTTACATAAGCACATAAGCTTCTGTCATATAATGATAATCGTTCTTCTCTCTATATAAATACATTACCTTAGTTTATACCAACCAACTGTTGGAATTAGCTGGCAAGTTACTCGTACTTGAAGTACATGAATTACTCATGAACTGATCAACCCTTTTGTTGCTGAGCCAGACCAAAGCAAAACCATAAGGTTTTGTTTGAGAAATGTTGTGTTAAAGAGTATTGAGAGGGATCGGAAAGAATTGAGGAAGATTTTAACTTGTAGAGAAAATTGCTCCATTCCAAATCTCTTCATTCAACTTCAACACTCTATTTCCCAAACAAATGCTAAGTATTTGCTTATCAACGGGAGAAGAAACCGAGGGATTATTGAGAGGCTTTGCTTCTCAACGGCTAGCGAAAGAAGCCAAGAGACTATGAATGATCTTAAGCTTGTGATACCATGTCTCGGGTGTGTCGGTGTTGAGATTGGCCACCCAACCTCAACGCCACACAGAATGCTGTGTCCCGTCCCCTGACGGTTGATGCAAGAGCTAGCACAATGACACAAGGGTTTATCCTGGTTCCGGCCACGGGGCCGTACGTCCAGCAGAGCGTGCTCGTGACACTATACTATCTTGCACCGGGGTGCTTGCAGTGTGGGGCTACAAGCGAGGCGGGAGAGGAAGGAGTCTCCAAGTTCTTGGATGTGGAGTGATTGAGGCAGAGTGCCAATATCGTGAGTGGTGGTGATCGTGTGCGCGTTCGTGTGATCTTGGTCTGGCCGCCCTTGGAAGGGCACCCGCCTCCTCCTTTTATAGACCAAGGAGAGGGGGGCTTTCAAGTACAAATACAGTGTAGCCTACAGGAGCGTGTCCTGCGGAGCGTGGCGCTGGGCGTGTCGCCGTCCTCAGTTCAGGCGGGGATTTATGACGAGCTCCGGCCTCCGCGGGCGTAAGGAGTGTCCCTGTGCTTGTCTTGGAGTGGTTTCGAGGGGTGGCGTCGGTCGCGATCCGTGCTTGGTCGTCGTCCACCTGCTGGTTCGGGGGTGCCGCCATGCCGTTTGAGGACCTGGGCATAGAGGAAGGACGGGAGTTGGCAGCACAGGAGCCGGAGTGGTGGTTGCTGTTGAGCACAGTGCGTGGTGCGCCCGCTTCGGCGGGGAATGGCCGAGAGTTGGTGGATTTGACCCAGCCTGCGTCATCCGCACGGCTGCACCTGACCGGAGTCCGCACCCGGCCGTCGTCCGCACACCTGTTCGAGGGTCCTCCATGCCCATTCGAGGGTTGCGCCGCGGGGAGTGGACGGAGGCAGGTAGCACAGTTCTGTGGAATGACGCCTGCAAGTCCGCACAGGCCCTCGCACAGTGCTGCGCGTGTCCGCACAACGACGGTGAGGTCGAATAGTGACCGGAGCAGGTGGAATAGTGAGTCTGGAGATGTCAGCGGCGCTGCGCGGCGTGGGCGGAGATTGCCTTTTGACTTTGGTGCTCGGCTGATGGCGCGGGCATTAAATGCCGTAGTCGGGTGGAGTGGTTGGGTGTATTGAGGGCAGGCCTCGAGCGGGGCGGACGCGGTTGCTCGCTCGAGGGGGAGCGGGGACCCTCGAGCGAGGCGGAGATCGTACAGTACCCGCTCAAGGGGGAGGGCAGCCCTCGAGCGTGGCAGAGACAGGGTGTGCCCCTATTCCGCGCTCGATGGGCTAGCTCGGACGGTTGCTGGGCCGTGGCGTCTGGATGGTTTTCGGTCCGTGGGGTTTGTGGATCGTGTTTTTGACTTGCGTTTTTGAAGGTGATTACCCCGATGGTTAGGGGACCCCCTTGGTATGTCCCCGACAGGTGGGTGCCTGAACTCTATATAATGGGTGGTTGCCTGCTTCATAAAATACATAAGCTTCTTGTTAGGTTTAGTCCCACATCGAAAATTGATGATGGGGGAGCACAACATATAAGGCGGGGGCAGTCTCACCTATGAAGCTAGTCTTTTGGGTTAGTTAGGCCTAAGTATTGTTGGTTGTTGCTTCGTTGGACCTGGGCTTAATATTGAGCTGGCCCTGTGGGCATACTGTTCGGGCTGAAATTCCGCTGCGCGTTTATAATACTTCTGTACGTGCCTATACTGAACATACATAACACTTCTTTTATAAAAATGTTGTCTGTTTTCTCTCGAAAAATGTACGTGCCTATACTGAACATACATAAGCTTCTCTTCTCTTCTTTCATAAAAATGTTGTCTGTTTTCTCTCGAAAAATGTACGTGCCTATACTGAACATACATAACACTTTTTTCATAAAAAATGTTCTATACTGAACATACATAAGACTTCTTTCATAAAAATATTGTCTGTTTTCTCTCGAAAAATATACGTGCCTATACATAACACATTTTTCATAAAAATGTTCTATACTGAACATACATAACACTTCTTTCATAAAAATATTGTCTGTTTTCTCTTGAAAAATATATGTGCCTATATTGAACATACATAAGCTTCTCTTCCCTATACTGAACATACATAACACTTCTTTCATAAAAATGTTGTCTGTTTTCTCTCGAAAAATGTACGTGCCTATACTGAACATACATAATCTTCTCTTCTCTTCTTTCGTAAAAATGTTGTCTGTTTTCTCTCGAAAAATATACATGCCTATACTGAACATACATAAGCTTCTCTCTCGAAAAATGTACGTGTCTATACTGAACATACATAACACTTCTTTCATAAAAATGTTGTCTGTTTTATCTCGAAAAATATACGTGGTTATACTGAACATACATAACACTTCTTTCATAAAAATGTTGTCTGTTTTCTCTCGAAAAATGTACGTACTGAACATACATAAGCTTCTTTCTTCGAAAGGCGGTTGTTTTTCTCTCTTGAGAACGAAATGTGACGAAGAGCTAACGAGAGAGTGTGTAATACATTGTACACTATATGCCACTTGTGTAGTAATGTTTGGTCTCTTCTCTAAGAGAAGGTTCATGTCTACAGTGAACATACATAAGCTTCTGTCATATAATAATAATAATCGTTTCTCTATCTATAGAAATGATACATTACCTTACTTTATACGAACCAACCGTTGGAATGAGCTAGCAAGTTACTGGTATTTGAAGTACACGAATTACTCATGGATTGCCCAACCCTTTTGTTGCTGAGCCAGAACAAAGCAAAACCATAAGGCTTTGTTTGAGAAAGAAGTGTTGAAGAGTATTGAGAGGGATTGGAAATGATTGAGGAGAATTTTAACTTATAGGAAAAATTGCTCCATTCCAAACCTCTTCATTTTACTTTAACACTCTATTTTCTAAACAAAGTCTAATGCGGCCAGCCGAAGAATCATATCCGATCGACCACCATCCGCATGCATCCATCCTCGTCTATAACATCGCTCAATTTCTCTTCTTCCTATTGTTCGCATGGACTCCTTCGAGCTGTCCGGTCCGACGAGTCCTACGATGGAGCTAAGGCATTCTGTTGGTTTGCCGACCAAGCAGGACACATAGCTGCTTGCTCTTGTGTGGATGAATTCCAGTTACGAAACTGCCCATGCTCCTACCACGAGATATTTTGATATTTGACCTGGAGTCCGTATACCCCACTTCTTAAACACTTACGTAATTCGCAAGTCAAACTCTCTGCTGGCGACTTCTTTCGATTCAAGAGATTTCCTCCCCTTTCTCTGTTTCATTTATTTTCTTTTCATTTTTCAAACCTAGTGAATAGACAGATTTGCCCCTGCCTTTTCTGTTCCCAGCGATTGGAATCGATCTCCTGGCTTTTAGGTCTAGGCCCGACCGTCTCTGCCGTTTTCTCTCTCTCCTCCGCCAGACCAGCCTAGCTTGCGCAAGGGCCGGGCATGTCGTAGTGTCCCGCAGCTTCTCAGCGTAGAGCCGGGGTCCGCAGCAGCTAGAGTTTTGTAACATCCCGAAAAATTTTCGTAGGATTTGTTGAATGCAAAAATGTGAATTTCAAAATTTTTGGGGAATTGTTGTGCATGCAAACAAACAGATAAGATTGTATTCAAATTGCTCCCTTTATTCCTAGGTAAATTTAAATTAATTAAAAATTGATTTAAAGTGCTAAGGATCAAATAGGCTTGATTTGGTCTTCTTTGGGCCTTTTGGTTCTTTGTTTGAATTTGAATTTAAATCTTGTATTTGAATTCAAATTGAAGCTAACCAAACTAATTGCTAACCCCCTCTAACTCTGTTTGGGCCGAATCCTTTCCCCAAGTCTGCCTTTCACCCCTGAACTCTCTCCCAGCTCGCCAGCCAAAGCAGCCCGGCTGACTTCCGGACCAGCTTCGGCCCAAAAGCACCGCTGCGCCCCTTCCACCTTCATCTGCCACTGACATTGGGACCCGCGCCCCCACTGTTCTTCTTCTCTCCTTTCTTTCTCCCCCACGCCCGGCGAAAAGCAGCCGCCGCGGCCAATCCTGGCGTGAGGCCTGTGCGGCCCGTCGCGATTGCGACGCGTGGCCTGGGCGCGGACGCCGAGCTCCCCTAGCCGTCCGCTGCTTGAAACCCTAGGGCTTCGCCCTATAAAACCGACCCGCCGTCCACTCCTTCCCTCGAGCCGCCGCCACCCCCGTTGGGGTTTCCCAGCCTGCAATCCGAGAGAGAGGGAGGAGGAGAAGGAGCAGAGGAGAATGGAGAAGAGGGAGACGGGCCAAGGGAGCAGCGGGAAGCAGTCGGAGCGCGTCCTCGTCGACGCGCCGCAAGCAGGAGCACCGCCGTCCAAGGGAGCACCGGACCGAAGCTGTACGAGGGAGCACGACGTTCGCCAGAAACGCGAGCCTTCACCGACCTGCAGCAATCGTCTTCTAGCCCTTCGGTGAGCGCCGTCGCCGTGAACCCCTCTTTCTTCCCTGTCCCCGACCATGTCGTCGCCGTTCCGCGTCGCCGCTGATTCGCGCCGCCGCCGAGGAAGCCAAGCCTTGTGGTGCCAGCCTTCAAGCTCGGCCTTTCTTCTGCAGGACCCTGAGCCGCCAACCCCTCCTTGCAAACCGCCGGCGCCCTTCACCGCAGCCGAAGCTGCCGCGGACCGGAACGCCGGCCACCGCGAGTGCGCCGAGGACGTGTCGCGAGCGTGGGCGACCACGAACTCGCACACGCACACCCAGCTGCAGTCGCGGAGCCGTGGCGCGGCCCAGTGCACGCTGGAGCCCGGGAGCACGCGCTCCGTTCTCGCCAAGTCTTCTCACCGCCGCGGACCGGGATGTCGGAGCCCCGCGAGCGCCGCCACAATGTTGAACCGTTCGCCGTCGTGCACTAGCGCTAACACCGTTGCCGGCCGCCGCGTCGTGGACTCACTCCGCCGAGACTCCGTGCGTGGTCACCGTGCCTTTCTCGTTGATCTCCGCCGCAAATCTCTCCGCCGTCGTGCCACCGTTGAGTCGCCACTGCGCGCCAGAGCGCGCGCGCGCTCGCGCGCGGGCGGCCACACACCGGGCCACAGCAAGCCGAGGCCGGCAGCTGCAGCAGATCCCAGTCAAGCCGTATCTGATCCCGTTGACGCGGCTCACATGAACCAGCCTCTCGGCTCACCGTGGACTCATACCACCGGGCCGCAGCCAGCAACCTAGCCTTAGTGGGCCAATTTCTCCAGTAAACATGGGCCGGCCCACTTCCTTCAGCTCGAACCGCTTCGCCTTTCGGCCCACTCCAGCCCGTTAACCCTGTAATTCCTTTTCTTTTTCTGTTAACTACTGACAGCCCAGACCCACCTGTCATCCTCTCTATTAGACTGACCTGTGGGCCCAGTTGCCCCACTGACCCATCTGACTTTGACCGTTGACTGGTCAATGTTGACCAAGTCAACGCTGACGTCATCTGGGCCCACGACGATGTTAGCAGACCCGGCCCCACTGATGACGTCATGCTGACGTCAGCAGTGATGACGTGGCATCACCAGAGGCTGCCACGTGTCCTGTCTGAGTGATCTTCTTTTTCGGAAATTATTTAATATTTTCAGAAAATGATTTTAACTTCGAAAATTCATAATAAATCAACCGTAGCTCAGAAAAATATGAAACCAGTTTCTATATTTTTCTAAAATCATGACCTACGCGTTAGTGTAGAGTTTGGTGTTGTTTGGGTCTTCTTGCTTCGCCGTTTTGGTGTTTCTTTGCTAGTAGATCCCGTCTTTATTTTCTTTTTCGCGATCTTAGGAGGTCCGAAGAGTCAAGAGGAGGACGTCTACTACTCCAACTACCTCGACGAAGAGGAAGAGCAACAAGTCCCAGGTTCACGCCCAGCCATTCTCTGAAATACCTATTAGACATGCAACTAGTATGCTAGCGCTTTACTTTACTCGCATGATGATGATATGCTTGCACTGCCATTTACCTACCCTGTTTCCTTGCTACCTATTATCCACCTTATGAGAATGCTATGCTATGCATGTGTTGGGATGGTTGTGATTGATCTTCTTGGTGTGAGTTGGGTGGCTTGGGAGGAGTAGTGCAGCTAGGCGGTGGAGGCGAGTGATAACAACACGGTCGTTTGATCGGGGTGCTTTGGAACTGCACTCGAACAGTTCCTATGGAGTACCTGTTGTGGGTACATGGTTACTTTGGATACTTTTGAGGAGTTTGGGCGGCCATACCTGTAATGGGTGCCGATTGCGGACCGTTGCGGCGGATCGCTTTGACGCTGATACTCGCCTTACCGACAATTAAGGGCCGTATCGGGATGACCCGGACGTTGGAATTTACAGTGCTTACTACAGTGCTCACCATCTACCTAGTATGGGGAGGGTTCCAGCAAGCCTACCGAGTGCGGTACCGGGACTGTAGGAGATTCGAGTATGATATGTGTAAGGGGGACTCGTTGCGGCGTACTCTCCCTGATTTACCACTGCCCCCGACTGGCCCCGGTGGGAAGGTTTCACATCCCTGGGGCATATGTTAGCGTGCAGATGTTTCCCGAGCCCAGGGAAGTAGGATGGTACCGTTACTCTTTAGGGTCTTTGCTGTGGGCTGTGTCTCAAGACAGCTAGCTACTGTCTGCAGCCCGGGTGGTTCCTGGAGCGCAACCTCTGCAGAGTGAAAACTATACGTATAGCCGTATCCACGGTCACGGACGATCCATCATCTGGCTTTTCCTGATTAGCTTGGGATTCTGCTTTCTTACCTTCACCTTGATCTGGGACATGAGAGGTTGGACCAGCGTTTGCTGCTGAGACAGGTGGGGAGGGAGCTCACCGTGTCGACTAGTGAGTGAAAGGAGTTGGCGGATGATTAATGCGGGAACCTGCTGAGGCAGGACGAGCCCGATGTGGTTGTGAGATTGATGGATGGTTTTGGAGAGTGTATGTGTTGGTGAGGAAAGGAGTTGGAGATGAGTTGAACTTGGTTATTGCTGCTGCTTGCGCATAGAAAACCCCAGCTTAAATCCCTTGAATATTTTACTACTACTTTAGGCCACTATAAATCTTTGCTGCATATTATGGTTGGTGACGTGTACCTGTCCCATTTCCTTGGGGACAGTCTTTGGGTACACAGGAGATGACTCCAAGAACAAGATCAACCACGAGGGAAGATGCCATAGAGGGTTGTGCGCTGCGCTCAAGGATGCCTGTGGAGGTGAAGGCCTGAAGCATGAGAAGCTTATAGCGGTCCTATAGAGCAGCCAGGCGTAGGCGGGCCCGGCCTCGGGGAGACGGGACGTTACAATTGGTATCAGAGCCGACTCTCGCGGTTTCACGGGCGCATGGGTCGCAGTTGCGCAGGCATGGTGTGGGCCCGGAGGGGTCGCACAACATGGCACATGCGCTGGCACTGGGCTCATGGACGTGGCCGGGGGGGGACGTTCCTGGCCTGGGGTTGACTGACGAGGGCGTCGATCTTCTAAGGGGGTGAGATTGTCACAGCCAAGGGCTTAATAGGATTGATAAGAATACTCATACCAACAAGTTGCAACTTCTTTTCCGGAAGCTCATCTTGAAAGAACTCTGGGGTTAAGCGTGCTTGGCCTGGAGCAATTTCAGGATGGGTGACTGATCGGGAAGTCGTTTCCGAGTGCGTATGAGTGAGGACAAAGTGCGCAGACAAGACTAGTGTTAGTCTGTGAGGGCAGTCTTGCGTTCTATAGAGCAGCCAGGTGTATGCGGGCCCGACCTCGGGGAAACGGAACGTTATAAGTTTGGCGAGGCTCACCGGCGCCGCGGCTTGAAGCAGTGCCACTGCTGGAGGGTACGCCGCCGCCAGTGGTTGATGATGAGACGAGTTGATGGGCCCTGTGTCGATTGCTTGGCACTTGCACATGGTTCAAACCTTCATTCACATCATTTATGTACTGGCATTTTCCATTTGCTACTGGAAGTCATGACCAGAGAAATTTTGCTTCCAGCAACGGATGAGGACTCAACATCTATATGTCAAATTTGGCATGAACTTTGGCACCAACACATGCACTTCAATCTGATATCAGACGAAACTGAATGAGTCTAATTATGGTGCGAGATCTCTGAACTTTCTACGTTCCAAATAGGCTTGGCCTAAATTTGCAAATCGAAAAACAAATCTTCATCAGTTGTCCTTGTAGAAGCTCCTTTTGTTATCTGCTAAAAAAAGCTCCTTTCTTTTATGGAAATTAAATAAGAAATGTACGAAGGAGTGAAGGACCACCGTATTTAATTTCTCGGTAAATAAAGTAACAAAGCAATACATCCGAAGATACGGTAGGTGCGCGTATGCATCTGCATTACTGCGCTGCGGTACGTGGATCATTTTCTGCTGTTTTTTTAGGAAACAGGAGGGTTGACCGTACTGGTTATATATTAATTTTAAAAAGAGATTAAAAGTTCCAGGTACATCAAGAGACAAAGAAGGAGACAAAGAAAATGAGGAATATTACAGCTGGGCTTCTATCCATAGGGAAAGTGAATGAGCTAAGATTGGTTTTGCGACGATGGATAACCATTGCAAGCTCTTTTTTTAAATGATTTCTGCAACTCTGAAGATTGGCTGGTACACCCCTAAATATCTGGTCATTCCTTCTCATCCAAACCGCCCAGCACATGCAGATAAATAGCTCCATTGCGCCAATGTCAGGAAGCTGCTCCCACCAGTCCAAATGAAAGTGAGGAACCAACCCCTTGATGTCCAAAAACTTTGATAATTTTCTGCTGTTATTCCTTTTTCTCCAAATCGATATAAAAGGACTCCATCTCACGCTTTGTACATAGTAATCTTAATCTCCTCTTCATTGTTCGACAATACTGTGCGCAGAGAGATCGAGCTACATAACAAGTGACATGAAACATAGGCATCACTGAAGACATCATTTGTAGGCCTGGGAGGCATCCAGAATTCTAAGGTTCCTGTTTTCTCAGTTATTCGTACCAGTAGTTCTACGTAGCACTTACATTCTATCTATCCAACTTTGTATACCCCGCTCAGTTACCTGCTAGAGCACGTATGACAGGGCAAGCATTTTGTCCACGACGGCGACATCCACAAGGACGCGCGCACATGAACAAGACGATTGCTGACAATATAAGAGAGCAACTGCACCTGACGAACCTCCCCACCTGATGTTTGATGATACACAGTTTCGCAAAAAAGAAAAGAAAAGAAGATGATTGATGATGCAGGGCGAACGGGTGTCGAGAATGCTAAAAGGATCTGCATGTGGGGCAAATATAAGCAAGTTCTTGGTGTGATTCTGCATGTTCCCTGGAATCACTAGTAATGGAAAGAAGTACGTAGACAACTGCTGCACACCATCAATCAAATAGATGTTCAAAGAAGCTTTTTTTTTGGAAAAGGGAAGCTTTATTGATCTTAGACAATTACATCGAGATGATACAATTATATAAGATCCAATCCGACCTCTGCATAACTAAGATGCACACAACTAATAAAAAAGAAACAAAAAATAAGAGCACCATGACCTAGCAAACTACCACAAGCGCCTTCATCTTCATCCGCTTCACAAACCAAAGCAACTCTTGGACTATGAAGTAGGCTCCCGATACAATGCCTCCAACGAGGAAACGGCACGCGCACGTGCCGACGTTGTAATGACCCAACCAATTAAGACCAGATCAAATGTTTTCACGAGGGAGTAATTCATCTTAATCCAAGCAATGCCTTCAACAAGGTCACTGCCAGGTTCAACCAATTAAGATTAGACCTAGGAATTTCTTCCCGAACCGATGAATTAGTAGCAATTACCACCACGACCAAGTCACACCGTGTTGCTTCCCCCTTCTTACCAGGCCAATGCTTCCATATAGACCAGCCCTAACCCACTTTAAACGGCCACGAACTCCAAATCCGGCAGGCCATCTGAATTCGTAACCTGAGATACCATGCTACAAAGTAACCGCTGGGTACCCATGCATAATCCACCAGGAATAAATTGCAGATGAAATCCATCTTTGAGTAGGAGAATCCGCGAATGAAGCCAAGGTGACTCATGTCTCTTGGTCTATATGAAAAGGAAAGGCAAAATTGAAGATGTCATCACCAGATGTAGTTGCAAAGCCCGGAGCTAGCCCTTCCAACAACAGGGCCAAATCCGTCGCGCCAGATCCGCCGCCGGCCGCACCGGCGACCAAGCGCCGCCGCCATGCCGCGGGCCGTCACTGCGCCGGCCTCTGCCTCCGCACCGCGTGCAGTCGTCTCGCCGCGCCGCCGTGCCGGCCGTCCACGCGCGGCCGTCCCGTCGCGCCGACCGCCCGCGCCGGCCATCCAGGCCGAGCCGCCGGCGTCCTGGCCGGATCCGCCCGCGGAGGGACCGGATCCGGTCCGCAGGGACCCGAATCTCGCCGCCGCCGCCAGCAGTCGCGCGCCGCTAGCCGGGAACCGCGGTGTGCCGAAGGAAGAGAGCCCCGCCATCGCCTTCCTAGCAGGTCCACGGGCTTCCGGGGCCTTGCTCCGGCGACGGCGAGGATGGCCAGAGGGTGGGGAGGGGAGAGCGGTGGCGGTGGAGGGGGCGAGCCGCCCGAGTCGCCCCCTGGTAGACGACGCGGGGGCCTCACCATGTTCAAAGAAGCTAATTTGAAAGTGTCTCGATAAGCAAGCCGCAAACTAAAATGCCATTCAATTCATAGGAGACAAAGAAATGTATAGCCGACCTTTCCAATCTTTGACAACCCTGGATTATCATCTCATTTTGACCTTCACTGTGCTGCAACTAAAAGATTGGAACGGAGTTAAGAAGACTTTAAGATCACTCAAAGGATATATCAATACATGCAATGAGGCAATAGCTGCATCTGTAGCACAAGCACTGGTTTGCAGTAAATGGAATTCTTAAAACTTCTATCCCTTTCTCACTTTAGAAAATGACTTCATCTTGTGAGCATACTAATGTCCCCATGGCGAAAGTAAGCATATAACTATCCAAAGAACCTCAAACAAGGTTCTCGATAATTTGCAAACGGCAGGATCGTGCTCGGTGTAAAAGGTGGCCTTAGTTTTGTGAGCATACATAGAATCTAACAATATTGCATGCCTTTTACATCAAAATGCAAATTGAAATGATTGGAACTCTCTCAGTCCGGTTCCTTACAAATCCCTATTATTGAAACTTTTAGCGAAAACAAAGAGAAAAAAGGCATGCATAGTATTTCAGTTACCCTAAAAGGTAAGAACTCAAAGAAATCATATAGTTGATTTTTAGAATAGTTGGAATATATTTAGATAATTAAAGTAATCAGGAAAAAAGAAAAATCTTAGCAATCTCGGATGTCCCTCACCCGATCACGCCGCCGCTCAACACGTGCGGTACCGGTGCTATAGTGTCTGATCGGTTTCATGCAGGGGCGGAGCCAGGAATTGAGTATAGGGGCAATAGACAAAACAAAGTTGAACCGATAGTCATATCAGCTTGTTTTAGTCACGTATATAATATAACAGTGTGAACTTTTTTGGTCTTATTCGTCTTTAATCTCTTCGTCAGCTAATTTATTTTTATATACTCTCTCCCTAGATGGATTTCCACTGGACACCGGGAATCGGTGGACTTTCATTAGGATCTATTTTATTGTCTATATTCAGATATCAAATTTATTTTTAACATATTTTTTGGATGCATGCTTGCGAATTTAAAAAATAAAATGAAGTGGCAGTCTCTAGTGGCTAGGGTTGCTGCCAAATTTGTTGGCGTGCATGCAACTGAATTGAAAATAGAAGTGTTACTGTGAGGGATATATTGGAACACATCATTTCCAATCACCTCACTTCTCATAAAATAGTTGAATTCTCGAAAAAATAGAGTATAACTAGGTGATTCCCCGCGCGTTGCTGCGGAATTTGAGAGAGTTTTTTTTATAAACTATGAACCAATGTGGTGGTTGATTGAGACAGTACGATTTTATGATAATTATGCTACATATGAGAATGGCTTAAACCTTAGTTTACAATAAAATAATATTTGATATGGTTTAATAATTTTGATCCGTTGAGATAGCTCTCCCTCGGACACACCGGGCCCAAGGCTTCCAGGAGAAAAAATGAAGGTGAAGCGACAAAGTGAATCCGCCCTAATTCTTACCTGCGCGTACTCACTCATTTTCTTCCCGTCAATCACGCCACCAGTCCAGCCCTCCAACCGCCCCACCTTTTCCTTCTCTGCCGCCCCCCTTCCGCTACCGAGACATCGAAACCTGCGGCAAGGCCCCATCCGTCACTCCGCCACCCTTGCTGCCATCGCCGCGCTGGCCACCGCGCCCTCACCTCGCTGACGCGCCCGTCCGGCCCCGCCAGGCACTACAATAGAAAGGATTCAGAACTGCACTTACCAAACAAATAGTGATCACCTCCTGCATGAGGATCTCAGCAGGGTCACTGCTCGAAATCAGATCAATTCTTTCAGCATGATCAATTTTCTCAACATGTTCATTGCCCTGAAACCGAAATTGAAAAGAAGGAGACTTCCAGTGATAACAATTGTGCATAGTGAACAAACACTAACCATATCATGCGTGGTGATCTCAACATGGTTCCTGCTTGAGTTCTAGTCAATCTTTTCAACATGTCCTTTGTCCTGAAACTCAAATTCAGAATAAATGAACAGAAGGGTAAATAGGCTATGAGTCTACGACAACCACAGCATGTACAGCGCAAAGGTTTCAGTTCTCACAGTTGTGCATAGCAAACAAATACTAACCATGTCATCCATGTTGACCTTGACAGGATCCCCGCCTGAATTCTGATCAATTTTCTCTTCAGGTTTGCTATCCTAAATCATAGTCCATGCAAAATACATTTATGATGTATGTTGATTTTGATGCAAGGTAATCCAAACGTTGCACATAGAAAAAAAACCAATTGATCCGCAACAATCTCGTTGTCCTTGTGAATCAGATGATTTTCCTCTGTCACTTTGCCATCCTGAAACCAATGTATAGAGGATTATGCAGAGATATAAGGTCACTACAACGCAACACACATGCATTCCCCAATGACCAAAGTTTTCCCACAATTTATGCATACATATCAGAAGGACTAACCAATCCAATATCAGTGTTGCCGGCGCTCAACTTTTCGTTGGGCTGATCAAGCTTCTGCACCAATGCCATGCCCTGAACCTACGAATCTGAACCGATTTTGCTTGTAAGATTTCACCTGAAAGGGAAATCGACCCCCCAAAAACAATATTTTCAGCTCCAACGCCCACGAAACAACAGATCATCTTAATCTTATTCATCAGTCTTCTAATCCGCAAAAGATCACAAATTCAAGGCGGGGATGAGATGAGAGAAGTACGCTGGCTTCCGGCTGCGGTGGTGCTCGGCGCCCTTCTTGCCGCGGCGCGAGCTGCGCCACGCGAGGACGGCGGCCCCGACGACGGGCGCGCCGCCGATGAGCTGCAGCGCCCCGACGCAGTGCGGCGCCCTGCGCGGACACGCGGAACCTCATGACCGCGCCTGATCCGCGTCCGCGAGGAGGAGCCATCCGCCGCCGTCGCCTGGGGAAGAGCGGATTTGAGGCGGGGAGGGCCCGTCTCGCCGGACCCGAGGTGCTTCGCCGTGACCTCCTCCTTTCAATCCGCATCCTGGTCTCGTCCGGGTGCTCGGTCTCCGGCGAGCGGCTCGTCTCGGCGGCGTGCGACGGGGACGCCATCGAGGCGCGGATGCTGCTCAGGCTCTCCAGCGAGGACGGCGGCGCAAGACCGGCCCGGGCGGCCTTGTCGTGGACCCAGACGCGCGACCCGGCGGCAAGCGGTAGCAGGGGAGCGAGAGAGGCAGCAGATCGACGGCGGGGGTAGGGAGAAAAGCGGGCATGGGCCGGGGCAGTTTTATGGGGAGGTAGCGGCGGTGGGAAGGAGAGCCGGCGTGGAGGCGAGGGGGCAGAGAAGAAGGTGAGGCAGCGTGGACGCGAGGGGGCGGCGGCGGGCTGCTGGTGGAGAAGGCAGGGAGACGGCGGCGCTGGTGGAGATGGTGGGGAAGCGAGTGGGCGGCGGCGGTGGGGGTGGGGGTGAGTGGATGACGCGAGCACGACGTGGCATACATGAGAGTTGAGAGAAATACGTAGGGTGGAGCCAAAATATAGTTTTGTAAGATGATGACTGATATGTGGAGGAAGTCATCATTGTGACGGGTATTAATGGTGATGTATGTTGCGCAACAGATATGAATTTACCAACTGGCTGCTCCTCCAGACAGTAAAATTGTTAATTATTGTGGATGTTGTTGCTGGTTTGGAGTAAAATTGTTAATTATTGTGGATGTTGTTGCTGGTTTGGACCTCTCCCGGGGAGTCCGTATATCTCTACCTAATTATAAAACAAGGATTGATTCCACGGTACGTCGATTCTGCGGTACGTCGTAATCTCTACCTAATTATAAAGCAAGGATTGCTTCCACGGTACCTAGAAAACAGTTGATTCTGCGGTACGTCGTGATTTTATGAAAACCCCCTGATAATTTTAGAAATCAACCCATCGTCCCCTAATATTAATACGTACCCAAAAGACAAAGCATGAATCGAGTTCGATTTGATTTCAATCTCGAGTCCGACTTCCGCTGCCATTCTAAGTCCACCACACCGTCTCTCCATGTCAGCCACCGGATCAATCCACAAGATCGCAGCTCAATCAATCGCACGAGGCACGCAAGCCGGTCGGCGGCATGGCGCTAGCTTTGCCGCTGGAAGCCATTGCTGGGCTCAGTTCCAGCACATCGACTCCGCTATCGAGGCCTCTGGTGACGGCGGTGTCTCCCGCGATGAGTTTTGCCGCGC
This sequence comes from Echinochloa phyllopogon, assembly GCA_033239725.1. Taxonomy (NCBI): domain Eukaryota; kingdom Viridiplantae; phylum Streptophyta; class Magnoliopsida; order Poales; family Poaceae; genus Echinochloa; species Echinochloa phyllopogon. The sequence continues at coordinate 26,466,733 of BTCW01000003.1, read as the reverse complement.
AGGGATCCGGATCATGGAGCGAGATGTGATGCCTCCGCCGAGGACTGCGGCGCATGCTATAGCATCCGGCGATCTCGTCGAAGCCGACGGTGCACTGGCGATAGGGCACGGCTCGGATCGGATCCGCAAGCTCGCGCTTGACGTGTTGAGCGAGTGGAAGACCGTGGCATGATGGCAGGGTCACGCCATGGCGGTGGGCGGCGCTGCTGGTAGTGGTGATGCCACGGCCGCCGCACAGCGTCACGATGGCGCTGATGGCCCACGTGCCTCTCTGGTGACTTCGTAAAACGCCGCTCGCTCGCAATTCCAGGCAGGGCAGGCGGTGGCAAAGAGTTTCCCGGAGGCCATGTACCTGAGTTCGATGTGGCACATGTCGCTACCAGAATACACCAAGGCTTGCCAGATGGAGAACGGACTGCAGGATTGCCCCCGTCCCCTCAATGGTGTGCACGATGCCGTAGACGTAATCGCTAGAAAAAAAGGCAAGATCCAACAGTTGTCCCAGTGCAGCAGAGGAAGACTAGGCTGCTGCCTGCCGTTGTCATTGTCACCAGGGAGGAGAAGAAGATGGCCACCATTAAGCCCAAGCTACATATGCGCGGTACCATGAGGCAGGTGATCAAGCCGCCACGGCCAACTGCCGGGAAGAAGCCAGCTGCTGCTGCTGCTTCTTACTGGATTGAGGAGGAACGGAAGCTGAAGGGGGATTGATGGAGAAGAGAGGAGCCGCATGGGTTCTGGATTAGAGACACCGAAAAAGACCAAAGAACAAGGTCAGCCAGAAGTGTTACAATTTCCAGCTTACTAGCCTAAATCTCCACATTTAATTTGTTTAATGAATTTAGAATCATTAAATTTATAGATAAATTATAGTCTGATGATATATATATCTATTGATTCTTAACCCGTAGCAGCATATATGCATATACAAATTTTACAATCATATTTTTTATATTAAGAAAATAATCAACACTATTCATCATCTCGTATCATTCACATTCCCGTCATCGACCCGCCATTATTTTCGGGCATAGTATCTGCTAAGGATCTCTCCTTTATCATGCTTCACATCAAACACGAAATTGGTAACGTCCATGCAGGGCTCCCATGCGCTTTCGTTAATGAAGACTCCTTCACCCGTGACCCGTAGCAACGTACGGGCACATTTGCTAGTATTCTTAAATTAAATACAAGAAGGTGACGGGACGGAGAGAGCTCTTCCAATAAGACCGGTCGAGAGTCCACATATGCAGTAACAGTACTCCACATAGGGGTGATAACGGATCATGACCCGTTTGTTCCTTCACAATCAAACTTAGTCCTAGCAAAATTTAGCTCAAAAACTAGTATTATTTTAGCTCGGCCCTAATCTGATCCGATCCTTAAAATTTCAGTACAAAAGTGAGGGCCCTTTACCACCTCCTCTACCACATACTTTGAAGTAGTCTCCACCATAGATAGTTGGGACAATCCTACGCGGTCAGGCGCGGCGCTGTACATATAGATATGGATGCATCCAGGGTTAGGGACAATGAGATGAGATTGCAAGTGACACGAACATGGTGAGGATCAGAACTGTCTCGCTCTCGCCCTAAGCATGGGAAGCATCGGGAAATTCGTGGTCAGTGGCTTTCTCTACTACCCCGTTCACATTAAAAAGTAACTAATTCCATGGTACTATGACTCGACCGCTCGCTCACAATGTGAGACCATTCTGTGTTATCTTCCTTGTGGCTCGGACAGCGTGGTTGATTCCGATAGATGCACGAGGAGCGCGCTTACCGGTGATGGAGAATAAACAGAGAGGAGCACCGTGCAGTGCCAGGCTTTCCGGTATCTGACCACCGTCGAGGGGTATCCATAGATCCTTGCAACACTGGCTGCTGCCGTCATGGGAGGTGTGCGACTGGTGCCACGTCTCGCACGACCTCAGCGCATCGTCATCGTCTAGCGGAACAACGAAAAGAGTACTGCATTTGCGATGACGCCAAGACGGGTGCCGTCTGACGAAACCAGCAGTCGACGGCCCACCGCCCACCCAGGCTACATGATTAGTTATTCACGACATGGTCATCTGTTCTTGATTATCGGTGGACATGATTAATTATCTATCCCTTGCGTTTCATGATGGGATCAAGCAAACACTTTTTTTTCCTTGCGTAAAATGATTACGCCATTTGCTATGAAGAAAAAGAATTCAGAGGTGCACATAGTATGGGTAATTTACATTTAAAAGACTCAGAAGAATTACCCCCAGATATTCAAACAATTAAACCTCTCACTACGTGCAAAAAGTGATGAAGCAGCATTCACACAATATCACAAGGGCATACTCTGCCATTTCTCACAAAACCTTCCAGTCCGGAGGTTAGAGTTAAGCTGCAAGCCAAACAACTCATTTTTCTGCTCTAATTTGATGGTGGAGCTGCTCTATAATGGAGTTTTTGGATTAGAGCTCGATTGGAATTAATTCCAAACATGCCCATAAAAGCAGATGTTCCTTCATATTGACCAACTAATCTTGTACTTGTTTCTGAAAGATCGAAATGGCGACTAGAGAGGGGGAGTGAATGGAAGCCAATAAAATTTTTCTCGAAACTCGGCCTATGTCTCAAACTCACTGCCCAATGATTCCTCACAAGCTTACCAAGATAGCGTAGTTACAACGGACCTACCAACCCTAGGAACAAGCTAGAACAACACAACAAAGCGGAAGCACAACTCGAAAAACAAAAACAGCTGCTGCCTGGAACTTGGCGGACTGTCCGGCACACGGGCGGACTGTCCGGGGGTGGCAGACCGTCCAGCTAGACAAGGCGGACCGTCCGCAAAACACTCCAGAGAAACATAACGAACCGCTACAGGAAATCACGAACCGACCCTCTCAAATCCACCACCGGATCTCCCAAACCGCTAGAGCTCTTGAGACGAAACTTTGGGGAGATGGGTAAGGAGATGCTATGCCCCAAAAATCTCGGCCTCTAACTCCCTACAACTCGAGGAATCGCGAATCTACCGGGACAACACCTACACCACGAGTTCATCCGAAAAAACATCGAATCGAGACCGATTCCCGGAGTTTGAGGGGGCAAGATCATCCACAAAGAGGCGCAAGGCACTCACCCATGATCCGCTCAAACAAATCCGGAGCCAAACGATCAAGAAACGAAGAATCGAGCTAAGAACGAAAATAGCACCAAAATGAACACTTTTTTTTCATCTGTTCTTGATTATCGGTGGACATGATTTATTATCTATCCCTTGCGTTTCATGATGGGATCAAGCAAATATAGTAAAGTTTCATGATTAATTATCTATCCTCTTGTAAGCCGCCAATAGGCGTTGTAAACACACATCTGATATAGTAAAGTTTTGCTGGCTGGCGCCCGTGGTTTTTCCCTTCTACACCGGGAGAGTTTTCCACGTTAAAAATCTCGTGTCTCCTGCGGTTTGATTCTCTGACTTGTCGTCGTTTATTCGTCATCATTTATAACAAGTGGTACCAGAGCCGGTTTCAGATTCGGTTTCCTTGATGTCGACGACGATGAAGTTTGATCTACCGCTGTTGGATTACAAGACGAGGTTCGCGCTATGGCAAGTCAAGATGCGGGCTGTTCTAGCGCAAACTCATGATCTTGATGAGGCGTTGGACAAGTTTGGTGGCAAGTCGTCCAACGAATGGTCTGATGAGGAGAAGCGCAAGGATCGTAAGGCTCTGTCTTTAATTCAGCTTTATCTGTCTAATGATATTCTGCAAGAATGTCTGTAGGAACAGAATGCTGTAGCACTCTGGCTGAAACTGGAATCGATCTGCACGTCGAAGGATCTAACCAGTAAAATGCATATGAAGTTGAAGCTGTTCACGCTCAAGATGAAGGAGGGTGATTCAGTGATGAGCCATATATCTGTGTTCAAGGAGATCGTTTCTGACCTAGCGTCGATGGAGGTTAAGTATGATGATGAGGACTTAGGTCTCCTATTGTTATGTTCTCTGCCAAACTCTTTTGCAAATTTCCGTGACACCTTGTTGATTAGCCATGATGAACTAACCGTTTCGGAAGTTTATGAGGCACTCCAATCAAGGGAAAAGATGAAAGGCATGGTGCAGCCTGACGGATCGTCGTCGTCCAAGGGCGATGCTTTGCAAGTGAGAGGCAGACCGGAGCACAGATCTTCCAATGAAAGTAATGATCCTTACAAGAGCCAAGAAAGTAGAGGTCGTTCTAAGTCTAAACCACCCAAGAAGTTCTGTAAGTATTGCAAGAAGAAATCACATTTTATTGAGGAGTGTTGGAAGCTTAAGAACAAAGAGAACAGAAAAAATAATTCGGATGATAATGCCTCTGTTGTTTCTGGTGCTGGGAATACTTCTGATTCAGGAGATTGTCTGATTGTTCTTGCTGGTTGTGTTTCTGGTCATGATGAATGGATACTTGATTCTGCATGTTCGTTTCATATCTGCACTAACAGAAATTGGTTTAGTTCGTTTAAGCCTGTGCGGAAAGGAGATGTTGTGCGTATGGGAGACGATAATCCGTGTGACATTGTGGGGATCGGCTCAGTTCAGATCAAGGCTCATGATGGCATGACATGCACGCTACAGAATGTGAGATACATACCAGGGATGACCAGAAATCTGATTTCGCTCAGCACACTTGATGCAGAAGGATTCAAGTACTACGGTTCAGACGGAGTTTTAAAGGTATCAAAAGGTTCTGTTGTTTGTTTAGTAGGTGATCTGAATTCTGCAAAGTTATATGTCCTAAGAGGAAGTACTTTACATGGTTCTGTTTCCGCTGCTGCTGTTAGTAATGCTGAACCTAATAAGACTAACCTTTGGCATATGCGTCTTGCACATATGAGTGAACTTGGTATGGCAGAATTGATGAAGAGAAACCTACCGGATGGTTGTATTTTGAGTAGCAAGAAGTTCTGTGAGCATTGTATTTTCGGGAAGCATAAAAGGGTAAAGTTCAACACTGCTGTTCATACCACCAAAAGTACTCTTGATTATGTACATGCTGACTTATGGGGTCCTTCTCGTAAGCCTTCTTATGGTGGTGCTCGTTACATGCTTACTATTATTGATGACTACTCTAGAAAAGTATGACCTTATTTTCTGAAAAATAAAGATGATACTTTTGCTGCTTTTAAAGATTGGAAAATAATGATAGAAAGACAAACCGATAGGAAGGTGAAGGTGCTTCGTACTAATAATGGTGGAGAATTTTGTTCTGCTGCATTTAATGATTATTGCAGGTAGGAAGGCATTGTCAGGCACCACACCATACCGTATACTCCGCAACAAAACGGTGTGGCTGAACGCATGAACAGGACCATCATCTCGAAGGCTCGTTGCATGTTGTCCAATGCACGGATGAGTAAGCGTTTTTGGGCTGAAGCAGCTAACACCGCATGCTACTTGATAAATAGGTCGCCTTCTATTCCACTTAATAAGAAAACACCTATTGAGGTATGGTCTGGCACACCCGCTGATTATTTACAGTTGAAAGTTTTTGGCTGCACTGCTTATGCTCATGTTGATAATGGAAAATATGAGCCTAGAGCTATTAAATGTCTTTTTCTTGGTTATGGTTCGGGGGTTAAAGGATATAAGTTGTGGAATCCCGAAACTAAAAAGACTTTCATGAGCAGGAGTGTTGTTTTCAATGAATCTGTGATGTTTAATGATGGTTTGTCCTCAGATCATGTTCCAGATAATTTTGATAAAGGGCTACAGCATATGAGCGTGCAGGTGGAGCATGTGAGTGATGAGAAAATGGCGCATGTGCAGAAACATGTGCATGATGATACAGACGAGCAGGAGGAGCCGCCTGTGGATGATCAGGAAAATCAGGCTGCTGACGATGAGGCTCATGATGATGTTCAGCACTTACCACCTGATTTGCAGCTAGAGGAGGATTTTCCTATTGCTCAGCGCAAGTCAAAGAGAAATTGTGGACCTCCTAAACGTCTCATTGATGAGTGTAATCTAACCCATTATGCTTTGAGTTGTGCTGAACAGGTAGAGAATTCACATAAGCCGGCCACATATGTTGAGGCCATTGATTGTGCTGATAAAGAGAAGTGGATTTCTGATATGCATGAGGAGATGTAGTCACGTGAGAAGAATCACACATGGGATGTTATACCATTGCCAAAGAAGAAGAAGACAATCCGCTGCAAGTGGATCTTTAAGAGAAAGGAGGGTTTATCTCCAAGCGAGCCTCCAAGGTACAAGGCAAGTATTGTTGCTGCACATGATCTTGAGCTCAAGCAGTTAGATGTGAAGACTGCATTTCTGCATGGTGAACTTGAGGAGGATATATACATGGACCAGCCAGAAGGGTTCATAGTGCCAGGCAAGGAGAATTTTGTGTGCAAGTTGAAGAGATCCTTGTATGGTTTGAAACAGTCCCCTCGTCAGTGGAATAAGAGGTTCGATTCATTTATGCTATCACACAGTTTTAAGAGGTCTAAATTTGATAGCTGTGTCTACATCATGCATGTTAATGGATCACCTATTTATTTGCTCATTTATGTTGATGATATGTTGATTGCTGCCAAGAGTAAAGTCGAAATTGCTAAGTTGAAGAAACTGTTGAGTAGCGAATTTGACATGAAAGATCTTGGTGCTGCTAAGAAAATTTTGGGCATGGAAATTACTAGAGATAGAAAATCTGGTGTGCTATTTCTTAGTCAGCAGAATTATATTCAGAAAATTCTTCAGCGTTTCAACATGGATGATGCTAAGCCTGTCAGTACTCCTATTGCACCTCATTTTAAATTGTGAGCTGCTCAGTGTGCTAGTACAGATCAGGATATTGAGTACATGTCCAGAGTTCCTTATTCTAGTGCTGTTGGTTCTTTGATGGATGCCATGGCCTGTTCTCGTCCGAATTTATCTTATGCTATGAGTCCGGTTAGTAGATATATGACTAATCCTGGTAAAGAACATTGGAAGGCAGTTCAGTGGATTTTCAGGTACCTCAGAGGCACCGCAGATTCTTGTCTGAAGTTTGGCAGAACTGAGAAGGGACTTATTGGCTATGTTGATTCAGATTTTGCTGCTGATGTTGATAGGCGAAGGTCGCTCACAGGTTATGTGTTCACTGTTGGCAGTTGTGCTGTGAGATGGAAGGCTACTTTGCAGTCTGTTGTGGCTTTGTCTACTACTGAGGCAGAATATATGGCTATTGTTGAGGTGTGCAAAGAATTAATTTGGCTGAGCGGATTGTACTCTGAGCTGGTTGGGGCTGATTCTTGCATTGATCTATATTGTGACAGTCAAAGTGCTATTTACCTTACCAAAGATCAGATGTTCCATGAGATGACAAAGCATATTGACATCAAGTATCATTATGTACGAGATGTGGTTGAGGAAGGTAAGCTGAAGGTATGCAAGATCAACACTCATGATAATCAAGCTGATATGATGACTAAACCTGTTCCTGTTGCTAAGTTTGAGCTGTGCTCAAGCTTAGTTGGTTTAGTTAATTAGCCCAAGAGGCTATTTGGCGCCAGTTGTATTTTCTTCATGATGATTCAGGATGAAGTGAAGATGCTGCAAGAGAATTTGTCTCAAGGTGGAGTTTGTTGTGATATGATCCAAATTCACCGACGGAGCGAAGCGGAGGCCCATCACCAGAGGTTTGGGCCGGAGCGAAGGGGGTACTGTGTTTTCCTCTCATGAGTGCACAGTTTAGTCCCACATCGGCAACGCAACCAAGCACGGTCACGTGAGCTGCCTATATAATAGAGCTTTGCCCTTGATGAAAAATCATCCTCTTGTAAGCCGCCAATAGGCGTTGTAAACACACATCTGATATAGTAAAGTTTTGCTGGCTGGCGCCCGTGGTTTTTTCCTTCTACACTGGGAGAGTTTTCCACGTTAAAAATATCGTGTCTCCTGCGGTTTGATTCTCTTACTTGTCGTCGTTTATTCGTCATCATTTATAACAATTTACATTTAAAAGACTCAGAAGAATTACCCCCAGAACAATTAAACCTCTCACTACGTGCAAAGAGTGATGAAGCAGCATTCACACAATATCACAAGGGCATACTCTACCATTTCTCACAAAATCTTCCAGCCCTGAGGTTAGAGTTAAGCTGCAAGCCAAACACCTCATTTTTCTGCTCTAATTTGATGGTGGAGCTGCTCTGTAATGGAGTTTTTGGATTAGAGCTCGATCGGAATTAGTGCCAAACAGGCCCACAAAAAGAATTTGTTTCTTCATATTAACCAACCAATCTTGTACTTGTTTCTGGCCTTGTTGAAGGAAACTCAATCTTATACCGTTCACGATGTATATGAAATTCCATTATTTCCCCAAATGGTGGACTAAGGAGCTGGCTCAACGAATTATCCTGTTGAAATTAGGAATTTTGCAGGTGCCAAGAAACTCCACTTCATAGAGTCCACGACTAAACCACTCTCAATCCGGTGCTTCAATACATTTTTTTTGGGAATTTTTCGATCGAGAATGCAAAGGAAACATACAGCCAAAGGCCACCACAAACAGAAATGTGATGACCTCTTGACGACTGAAGTACGATACAACTAAAAAGGATCAAGATGTCTAAGAGAGGGGGTGAATTAGACTTCTATAAATTTTTCTCGTGAAATAAAATATATCGATTAAGCCTAATTACCCCATGTGATTATCTAGTCGTGAAAAATGTTTGCACCCAAAGTTCTCCATACTAGCATGGCGATTCTAAGAAATAAAATTACACAAAGTAAATTACGGAAATTAAATAAAGGGTCAGGAAGCCTTTTTTTCTGAGATATCGAAGAGTCGGCACTCTCCCTCAGTCCTCATTAGAGCACCCACACAAAAGTTTTGCTCCCATTGATCCACGCAAGGATCAAGTGCTCACTAATGGTCATCCATTCTCCAACTCTGGATCAGTGGATTTGAAAACCGAGCACAACATTCTTGGGGCTTCTTACAAGAGTCCTCCTTGAGACCTCACCAAGAACAACAAGCCGTCTAGGTGATGCTAATCACCAAGAGTAACAAGCAAAGTACCTCACTTGATCCGCACAAGCCAAAAGATGGGTCGATGCACACTTGCTACTCTCTAAGAACTAATGAAGTCATTAATTTTGAATTAAAAACTTCCAAATCACATCTAGTGCTTCTCTTGCCCTTAAACTTAAATGAACACTATGAATTTCCTGTGTGGCAAGAGAGCTCAATGGAAGGTGAAGAATATGTATATATAGACCCCTCCAATGGAGCTAGTCGTTGCTCTATTATTGGGCTGGCGTAGTGTAGACCAACTCATTCTACATAATCAACCACCAACGAATCAATTAGTTTCCACTTTTCATTTGAACTCCAACGGCTAGTTACTATACGCGCAAATGAGTCGGTGTCACTGTTCATGCTAGCACCGAATCAATCTCTCCTTTATGAGACGAATTTCAACTTCATAGACCTACACCGACTGATTCGGTGTAGTCCTTGATCAACTCCGAATCAATTGGTGCTCATGTACATTTACCCTGCACATCAGCACACACTGATTCATTCGGTGCTTATGTGGTTGAGCACTGATTTAGTCGGTGCCCCTGTGCTACTACACAATGCGTGCACAACAGCACTGACTGATTCGACTACGAATCCATCGCTGCACCTGTGCACCTACTAGGTAACATCATAGTAGCACCGACCGATTTGGTACATGGCACCGAATCAATAGGTGTATTAAGTAGATGTCACTGTTTTGCTCTGAAACTCATCCAATTCGGTCCCTTTGAATTCCAATCCTTTTCTTAACTATCTGTCGACGAATTATGTCGAGCATGTCTGCCTGGGGGTACCCTAGAGAGTAGATTCGTGGGTCTCGCCTAGTTCTTAGAGCGACAGTACACGAACAACACAAAGATTTATACAGGTTCGGGCCACGAGTAGCGTAATACCCTATGTCTTGTGTGCTTCATTATATTGCACGTGTGGTTATGGGTTGTGTCCTCTTGGTCTGATCTGATCTGATCTAGTCTACCGAACTAGGGACCCCCTGCCCTCCTTTATATATCCCAGGGGGCAGAGTTTACATGGCCAGTCTCCTAGTCGGTTACAATCTGGGAGTCCTAGTCCTAGTAGGAATACACGAATAGTTGTCCGAGTAGTTCTACTAGGACTCGGTCTTCTATCTTGAGGGTATCCGGGGATGCATATCTCACAAGCCCCCGAGCATCTTACACCTTCACTTCAAGTCTTGAATCTGCTTTAACATCTTCGAGTACTTGGAGCTATGTCCAAGATGCTCTGATCTTCTCTGATGAGTAGTTTTATTGGTGTGCATCTGATGATGCACCCAATGGGTGTAGCCCCCGAGCCTCCGAGTACTTTTAAGTAGTCGGAGGTTCAAAAGCAGTCTTCATCTTGAGTAGTTCAGTGGCGTGCACCTAGTAGGTGCACCCATTGGGTGTAGCCCCCGAGCTTCGAGTAGTTTCATGAAAACTAGTCGAAGGTCTTGAATTGATCAACAATAGGCACAAAAAATGTGTACCTCTTGAGTATAGCCCCCGAGCCTTGAAGCTAGCGAATGGTTTACATTTGGTCCGAGAGTCAAGAACATAATCTTCAAAGTAGTGACTTGTTTAAAGTACCCGGCTGGCACTGTAGCGCCTCGACGTTTGAGTACCGACTGGTGCCAGTACTTGTCTCCATGTTTTAGCTTGCGATGTGTAGCCCCCGAGCTTCAAGGGACTGTTAGTCCTCGCCGAGTGCTCTGCAGCATCATGAAGGTGAAGTGGTGCCAAGTCTCGCTGGTGTGAGTACCCAGCTGTGAACCCTGTAATTTAAACATATAGGATTAGTAGTATTCGATCAAAAAAGAAATAATAACATTTGTAATGTATAGCGTTTGTAACACATGTTTTTTAAACTTATTGCTTTGTTGCCACTCATGAAATGGTCTTTTGTTATTTGCTAGACTTTGAACCACTCGAGTAGTAGCCTTGTTACGTTTAAACACTTGGTCCCTCTTAACCAGTCCTTTAACGTGAGACTGATGTCTTCTTTGACGCATAGGTGCATAGGTGTTGCGAAAGAGCCGAAGTTTCACGAATTAAGGTGCATGCTACCGAGCGGTGTTGGTCATAGAGTAGTCGGTTAGGACTTTTCTCCTGTTGGAGAGGTCGCGCGCGGGATTGGAACCCGTCGGTGAAGAATCTTGAATCTGTAGATATAGCCTCCGAGAGCCCTACGTAGTTCGACGCACCAAGTCCGCGGGCTAGTGCCCTGCGCAACTCGATTTACCAAATACGTGGGCTGAATCCTGACAAGCTCCGTGGTCCTCGAGAACTGTTGTTGTCGAGTGAAGTACTCTTTTAGAGTAGTCGGCTCATGGCCAAACATGTTTTTAAACAAGATGAAAAAAATTATTATAAAGAAAATAATTATTAAATAAGACTTAACTTTTTTCGCGGACAATTGTCGATGAAGCCGTGGCGGTTGGCGATGAAGCCGACTAGTCGGAGTCGATTCCGACTAGTTGTTGATAAAGTCATAGCCGCTCTCGACTAGTTTGAACTAGTCAAGATGAGTAGTCGAAGTAGTCGTACGCTGAGTCAATGATGTCGATCTCGACTAGTTTTAACTAGTCGAGTCGATGCAGCCGATCCCGACTAGTTTTAACTAGTCAAGATGAGTAGTCGAAGTAGTCGAACTCGAGGAAGTCGTCGAGAGCTGATTCTCGACGAGATCTTGAGGTGGTTCTGGTGGAGACGCCGTCGTCGAGTAAGGCCCTGGTCGATCCGCCAGGAACGACTCGAAGCCAAGTTTGCCGTCAGAGACGAAAGTCCACAAGCCGATGACGAAAGTTGCGCCTTCCTCGATGCCGGTGGCTCTGAAAGTGCATCCCATAGTGCCTATCAATGAGCTTCGATGAGGGAGCCCCACGGTGGGTGCCAAGTGTCGACGAATTATGTCTAGCACGTCTGCCTGGGGGTACCCCAGAGAGTAGATTCGTGGGTCGTCTCGCCTAGTTTTTGGAGCGACAGTACACGAACAACACAAATATTTAGACAGGTTCGGACCGCGAGTAGCGTAATACCCTACGTCCTGTGTGCTTGATTGTATTGCACGTGTGGTTATGAGTTGTGTCCTCTTGGTCTGATCTGATCTGATCTAGTATACCGAACTAGGGACCCCCTGCCCTCCTTTATATATCCCAGGGGGCAGAGTTTACACGGCTAGTGTAACAACCCAAAATTTCGTAGGAAAATGTTGAATGCAAAAATGAGGATTTAAATTTTTTTGGTGAATTGTTGTGCATGCAAACCAACATATAAGGTTGCTCTCTATTTGCTCCCTCTGCTCTTAGGAAAATTTAAATTTAAATAAAAATGATTTGAAGTGCTAAGGACCAAATAGTTGTGATTTGGAGTTATTTTGGTTTTATTGGATTTTTGGTTGTGTTTGAATTCAAATCCTAAATTTGAATTCAAACAAATACTAACTAAACTAATTCGAACCTTTACTAACATTCCTTGGGCCGAATTCCTTCCGAAGTCTATCTTCGCCCCCCGATCTTTTTCCCCAAGCCAGCCGACCGAATCAGCCCAGCCGGCCATTCGGCCCAGCAACTCACCCGTGCCCCTCCTTTTCTTCTGTCGCCGACAGGCGGGCCCCGCCTGTCAGCTTTCTCTTCCTCCCCTCTCTTCCCCGTGCACGGTGCCCTGCTCTCTGCCGCCGTGCCCGTGACCTCGAGCCGGTCCCATCAGCCCCCTTCGCGGCCCGTCGCGATGATGACGCGTGTCCGCGGAAGCTCAAGCCCTCCATCTCACCGTCCGCGCCCCAACCGAACCCTAGCCGCGCCGCCCTACAAGTACCCCCACCGCGGCAACTCCCTTCTCCAGCCGCCACACCCTTCGGGGTTTTCTTCACCACCAAGTTGAAGCCGAGGGAGAGAGGAGGGAACAGGAGTCGGAGGAAGGAGGAGGGAAGCAGAGGAAGGGAAGCCGACGCCAAGCGCCGCGCCGCCGCGGCGCCTCCGCCTGTGGGGACGCCGGAGAGGAGCCGGACCAGAGCTGTACGTGGGAGCGCGGGGATCACCGACGAACCGCGAGTCTTCCCCGAGCTGCGGTGTTCATCTTCTAGCCCCTAGATGAGCTGCCGCCGTCAACCCCCTTTTCTTCCCCTGTTCCGGCCGAGCGCCGCCGCTCTTGTGCTCGCCGTCGTCCAGCCGTCTCCGGGACCCGACCTTCGTGTCGTGGCTGTGTTAATCTCTTGCAGGACCCCGTCGCGCCGCTAACCACTTTGCAAACCGCCGACGTCCGAACCGCAACCGAGGCCGCCGCGGCCGAGCTCTGCTCACCGCACGCCGAGGCAGTGCCGCGGCCGTGGGCAACCATGCGCCCGCGCACGCGCTCCTAGCCGCGTCCCAGCAGTCGTTGGTGATCGCGCGCACGCGAGCCAGCTCTTCTTTCCAGCCGTGCGCTGCTGCGCCGTTGTGCAACGTCGCCGGCCGTACGCCGTCGTGCATCCTCTCCGCCGCTGTGTCGCCGCCGCCGCGGGCCTGGGTGGCCAGGACCCTGCGCGAGGATTGTGCGTGAGCAAGCCGAACCCAAACCTGCACTCCCTGAGCCACGCCGAAGACCTGAGCCGCTTCGCCGGAGTGTTGCCGCCGCGCTCTGGCCGCGCCATCGCCACGACGTCGCGCGACCGTGTGCGGGAGCACTGAGCCACATGGTTGGCCACACCAGCACGCCATACGCACAGCCGCAGAGAACCCCGTGGCGTCCACAACCTGATCCCGTGCGCCCGGCACACCGTGAACCCATGACACGGTCCACCGTGGACCGAGTCCACCAGACCAGCGCAGCCGACTCGTTCCCTTGGGCCTAAAGTTAAACCTCAAGTCCGGAACCGCCCCCTGGACTTTCTCGGCCCAGTCACCTTTCGGCCCGTTGCCAGCCCAGCCGTCGTTTTCCTTTTACTTTTTCTGTTAACTGCGCTGACGCCTGGGGCCCACCTGTCATACTCAGGCAGTCACTGACATGCGGGACCCACTGACCAGGCTGACCCGTTGACCGTTGACCGTTGACCGGTCAACGCTGACGTCATCCGGACCCATGATGACATCAGCATAGGGCTGACCCACTGATGACGTCAGTAGGCTAATTTTTGTGTCTGTTTTCTTTTTCGGAAATTATTTATTATTTTCAGAAAATGATTTAAACTTCAAAAATTAATAATAAATCAACTGTAGCTCAGAAAAATATGAAACTAGTTTCTATATTTTTCTAAAATCATGATCTACGCGTTAGTGTAGAGTTTGGTGTTCCTTGGGTCTTCTTTCCTCGCTGTTTTGGTGTTTCTTTGCCAAGAGCTGCGTCTTATTTTAATTTCCGCGACTCTAGGAGCTCCGGAGAACCTGGAGGAGCCGGACTACCCCGACAACTGCTTTGAAGAGGAGGAAGAAGCTTACCCAGGTTCACGCCCGACCAATCTCTGAAATACCTATTAGACATGCAACTAGTATGCTACTGCTCTACTTTACTCGCATGATAAACCTGCACTGCCTTTGTTAATATCCTGTTACCTTGCTACCTACCACTCACTTTATGGAATACGCTATGCTATGCATGTGTTGGGATGGTTGTGATTTGATCCTCTTGGCGTGAGTTGTGGGTGGTATGGGAGGTGTAGTGCAGCTAGGCGGTGTAAGCGAGTAATAACAACTCGATCGTTTGATCGGGGTGCTTGGGGACTGCACTCGGGCAGTCCCTACGGAGTACCTGTTGCGGGTACATGGTACTTGGATACTTGGTTACTTTTGAGGTGCTTGGGCGGCGATACCTGTTATGGGTGCCGATTGCGGACCATTGCGGTGGATCGCTTATGACGCTGATACTCGCTTTACCGACAATTAAGGACCGAGTCGAGTTCCACCTTTGGACGTGGGAATACCGTGCTCACCATCTACCCAGAATGGGGAGGGTTCCAGCAAGCCTAGTCTAGTGCGGCGCCGAGACTGTAGGAGATTCGAGCTTGATATGTGTAAGGGGGACTCGTTGCGGCGTACTCTCCCTGATTTACCACAGCCCCCGACTGGCCCCGGTGGGAAGGTTTCACACCCCTGGGGCAGATGTTAGATCATATGTTTCCCGAGCTCAGGGAGACAGGATTGGCGCCGTTACTGTTTAGGGTCTTTGCTGTGGGCTGTGTCTCAGGTTGGTTGCGGACTAGCCTTGTAGCCCGGATGGATTCCTGGAGTGCCACCTCTGCAGAGTGTAAACTATACGTATAGCCGTGTCCACGGTTACAGACGACCCGCTTCTGATAAGTTTCGACTAGCATGGGAATTTGCTTTCTTACCTCATCCTTGACTTGGGATATGAGAGGTTGGTCCAGCGTTGCTGATGAGACAAGGTGGGGAGGGAGCTCACCGAGTCGACTAGTGAGCGAAAGGTGTTGGTGGATGATGTTTGCGGGAACCTGCTGTGGTAGGACGAGCCCGATGTGAATGTGAGGTTGAAGGTTGGGTTTGGGGAGTGGATGTGCTTGCGAGGAAAGGAGTTGGTGATGAGATGAATTTGGGCTATTGCTGCTGCTCGCATAGGAAAACCCTGGCTTAAACCTTGATTATTTCTATACCTTAGAATAGGCCACTTTAAATCTTGCTTCATATTATGGTTGGTGACGTGAACCTGTCCCATTTCCTTGGGGACAGACTTTGGGTTCTCAGGTGAAGACCCCGACCACGAGTTCAACCAGGATGGGTGGTACGATTGAAGGGTGCGCGCTATGCTCAAGGATGCCTGCGGGAAGTGGACCCAGATGATTTAGCTACCGCTTCGTAGCTGTTTTATATATGTCATGTATTGGATCTTTTATCGTTGTATGGATGTGATATTCGACTGAGATGAGTTCTGTACGAGATAGCTGCTATTCCTGGGACTATCTCGAGGGTACAGAGAGTCGGATTCTCGTCGTTGAGAATCCGGTTCGTTTCAACTAGTCTCCTAGTCGGTTACAATCTGAGAGTCCTAGTCCTAGTAGGAATACACGAGTAGTTGTCCGAGTAGTTCTACTAGGACTCGGTCTTCTATCTTGAGGGTATCCGGGGATGCATATCCCATACTATCCAAGGGCTTCATCTGAGCTATCTACTGTAGAATTTCATAAGTGTGCACCACACCTATACTGGATCAGATATGTCAAGGTATTAATCCTTGCCCCTTCTATAGAATGGATAAAGAAAAAATGACTTAATTACTCATCGTGTCTCTCAACTCCAAACGACACAAGCAACTAGCTTAATTATCCTTAGTCTTCGCGTATATCCTTTGGTCCAATACAATGAAAAACAAATGATGGGTGTCAGGAATACCATGAAAACCCATCAAAACTTTTAATTGTCGATGCAAAACACACTTTAGTCACGGTGATCGTGTCGTCATTAAACAAAATTAGGGGCATATGCACTTTCGGCAACAACATGCTAAACATTGGTAGGTGGGTGCGTAAATGCATACTCCGTATGCACTTATCATTTGCATTACTGCCCACATGGATCAATTCTTTTACCTATGTTTTTCTAAAGATATAAAGGGGTGTTGACAACCAAAATTGGCACGGCTGTGCAAACCGGTCGGACCGGTATGCACAAACCGGTCAGACCGGTTTAGGAAACTCTGTCAAAATATAAATTGGACTTGACCATTGCGTAGCTCTCGTCGAGACGATCAAGATGCATATGTGGAATGCCTAATTTGGACTCCGGATGAGAGAGTTATGACTTCGACAAGATCTGCACCCGGGAAAAGAGGTCAGACCGGTTTCAAAACCGATCAGACCGGTTTGTACGCTGTAATTCGAGTTGGTTTAGGATTCCGAGTTTTGTCCCATATTGTAACCGACTCATGAGGGGTAAGACTTCCCCGGCCTATAAATATAAAGGCTAAAAGGCCGATTGAGATATCCCCAATCGAATCTATCAATTACACTTTTATCTTTTTACCTTTCGTTTCCTTTACCCAACTTTTCCAACCCCATGTGCTGTCCTTCTTCTGTCTCCATGGCATGAGGAGGCGCCCTAGCTGGCCTGCCGAGCCTAGGGCAAACCAAGGTGCGCCTGCCCTGACGGGGTCCCTCCCGGGCGGACGTTCGTTGGTCTCTCGCCGGGCACCGCCGACGACACCGGTCTGACCGGCCATCATACTGGTCTGACCGACCTGCGTGGAGGAGCAGCAAGGAGCACCTCCGTGCAGCGCACGTTCAAGTGCGATTCGTGTGTTGGCCCGAAATCAACGTCAACAAGGGGCTTGCCCTAATGCAAGACATGAGCCATTTGTCGCTGAAGGGAACTACATATTGAGCAGAACAAACACTACTCCACATACTTTGAAGTAGTCTTTGTTTATCCATAGTTGGGACAATACAACGCGCAAGTAGGCGCTCTATAAATGGATGAATGCTTGCAGGGTGATGATGAGATTGCAAATGACATGCATGAACACAACGAGGATGCAGAAGTATCTAGCCCTAGGCCTAGGAAGCATCCGGAACTTCACGGTTGGTCCTTTCTCAACTACTAGTTCCCATTCAAAAGTAACTAGTCTCCTATTTTTACTATGACTCAAACACTTGCTAAAGAAACCTGCTTCCTAGCACATCCATGCCCACGCTGGCCGACCGATCGGCCCATCAATGCATATGCATCCGCCTTCAGGCTGCTCTTGCGAAAAGAGCGCTCTACAGCACCACCAAAGAACGCTACCATTAGATCGGAATATCAACAAGAATATGACAGAGCAGTTCAAAGTCTATTCTTGTCTTGCTACCGTAAGACAGGACAAGGAGTCATCAAGATTAAAGAGTGGCATCCACCATCAACCATCGCCATATTGAAGGAGATACAATCTTCCGGTACTATATCTACCCGTCTATCTGCCTATGTTAAATTTTTGATTACTCAAGAGGATAAGGTAGATTCAATTCCTGTCGATCAAGAGTTGGCCGCCACGATATCTGTAACAAAAATGCAGCAACATGTCAATCCGAAGATCCAACCGTCTACTGGCACGTTTCGAGGAAGCTGAGCAAGAAGAACCAGCTATGGCAGGAAGGGGTAGAGGTCGTGGCAGAGGTAGCGGTCGTGGGAGAGCAACCGTCGCAGCCAGAGGCCGGGGTCGTGGACGCGCAGCAGGCGTGCCCCAGCCCGAGAACAACGCAGTAGGAGGTGGTGAAGAGGAGGTTGCAATGGGAGAACCGGCAGTGGGACCGCAGGTGAACCAGCAGAACAACCAGCCACCGCCACTGCCTAACTTGGCCGAAGTGATGACTACTCAAACTCAGCTGATGCAACAGATGGCACAGACCAACACTCAGATGATGCAAGCAATGCAACAGATCCAGGGAAACCAGAACGAGAACCGTCAGGGACACCGTGAAGAAGACCCGCAAAGGAAGATTGAGAGGTTTATCAGGCTGAAAGCCCCCACTTTTGACTACTCGGACGAGCCACTCGACGCACACGACTGGCTACATACCATAGAGACCAAGCTGGACCTGATAGACTACACAGAGGAGGAGTGTGTGGCCCTTGCGGCACACCAGCTGGAGGGCGCAACAAAAGCGTGGTGGGAGAGCTACTGTGACTCTCACGCAAACCCTGCTCAGATCACCTGGCTAGAGTTTTGAGAAGCTTTCAAGGAGTACCAAATCCCAGAACAAGTCATGGTGCACAAGGCAATGGAGTTTAGGACAATGACCCAAGGTGGTTTGTCTGTAGCTGAGTACGCTCGACACTTTGCTAAGATGTCGAGGTACGCTCCCTAAGACGTCAACACCGAAAAGAAGAAGCAGTTTTGGTTCCAGCGTGGCTTGCACAGAGGTCTGAGGACAGCACTCGCAGCGAGTTCACACAGGTCACTCAGAGAGCTGATCGACATGGCTATCACGGTAGAGAAGGAGAGAGTGGGTCTAGAAGACACATGGAGAGAGAAAAAGCGCAAGGCTGAACAACTGCACAACAACCGGTTGAGCCAGAGGCCGAGGAGCGGCCAGAACAACATACTCAGAAGAGGCTTTCAGCAGGGCAACAGTCAGGGAAGCTCAGGGATCAACAGGAACAACAACTACTCAGGGAACCGAAGCAGTTACAACAATAGTTTTGGCAATAGGGGCGGTAGTCACAGCAACTTTGGCAACCGAAACAACTACACTGGACAGGAAAACCCCAACTGGAAGCCAAACAACACGCCCAGAGTTGACGGAGGGACCTCAGTAGTATGCTTTGCTTGTGGGAAGCCCGGTCACAAGTCCTTTGACTGTCCAGAGAAGAAGAACAAACAGACCCCAGCCAAGGCACCGGCACCTGGAGGACAAGACAGGCAGCCAGCTTCAGCGCAGAGGGGACGCCTCAACCACCTGATAGAGGAAGAAGCCGAGGACGCTCCCGACATTGTGCTCGGTGAGTTTTTAGTAAATGACATTCCAGCTTTGATATTGTTTGACTCTGGTGCAACTGGATCTTATATCTCGTCAAAGTTTGTGAAAGAGCAGTCTCCCCCGACAATACCTAAGGCTAGACCTATAGTCACTACTTCTCCCTTAGGAGAGCTTAGGTGCACCTTAGAGTGCCCAGCAGTTAGTATGATGATAGGTGGGCAGGAGTTCGCAGGAGACCTGACAGTCCTGAAGTCAGACGGAATTGACGTGATACTGGGAATGGATTGGCTGACAGAGCACAAAGGGGTAATCAGTTGCTCGCCCAGAACAGTTGAGTTGACACACCCTAGCGGAATCAAAGTAACAGTAGAGCCACAAAGAAGAAGAACAGGGAAGGAGTCCAGAACATGTATTCTGAGACAGTTGGTATACTCTATCGAGAAAAAGACGATCGAAGAAGTGCCTGTTGTGTGTGAGTACCCTGACGTGTTTCCCGAAGAGCTACCAGGACTACCACCTGACCGAGACGTAGAGTTAGTAATCGAGCTGCAACCAGGCACGGGGCCCATTGCCAAGAGACCGTACAGAATGTCAGTGGAAGAGCTGGAGGAACTCAAGAAGCAGCTGAAAGAGATGCTAGAAAGCGGGGTGATTCGACCAAGTGCATCCCCATGGGGATCGCCAGTGTTGTTTGTGAAGAAGAAAGATGGGTCAATGCGCATGTGCGTAGACTATCGATCCCTGAACGCAGTGACAATCAAGAACAAATACCCGCTACCACGAATTGATGATTTGCTAGATCAATTAAAGAAAGCCAAGTACTTCAGTAAGATTGATCTGAGGTCGGGATACCACCAGATGAAGATTAGAGAAGGCGACATTCCCAAGACAGCCTTTGTGACACGGTACGGGCAGTACGAGTTCACCGTTGTGTCCTTCGGTTTGACCAACGCACCCGCTTACTTCATGAACATGATGAACAAGGTATTCATGGAGGAACTAGACAAGTTCGTGGTGGTGTTCATTGATGACATACTGATCTACTCAGAAACAGCCGAAGAACATGAGGAGCACTTAAGGATTGTGCTAGAGAAGCTGAGGCAGCACCAACTCTATGGGAAGTTCAGCAAGTGTGAGTTTTGGCTGGAGAAAGTAGCTTTTTTGGGCCACGTGCTGATAGCTGAGGGCGTAGCAGTAGACCCAGAAAAGATTGAGGCAGTAGCAGAATGGAAGCAGCCGAAGAGTGTCACGAAAATCCGAAGCTTTCTGGGTTTGGCAGGTTACTACAGAAGGTTTATTGAGAACTTCTCCAAGATTGCCAAGCCAATGACCGAACTACTCAAGAACAATGTCCCGTTGGAGTGGACAGACAAGTGTGAAAGAAGTTTCCAAGAGCTGAAGCACAAACTCACTACAACACCAGTATTGACCCTGCCAGATATTCGCAAGGATTTCATAGTCTATTGCGATGCTTCGAGACAAGGTTTGGGATGTTTCCTAATGCAAGAGGGCAATGTTGTTGCTTATGCATCAAGGCAGCTGAGGAAACATGAGGAAAACTACCCCAGACATGATTTAGAACTGACAGCAGTGGTACATGCTTTGAAGATCTGGAGGCACTATCTGATTGGCAACAAGTGCGATATCTACACAGATCACAAGAGTTTGAAGTACTTCTTTACACAGTCCGAGCTGAACATGAGGCAGAGGAGGTGGTTAGAACTGATCAAAGATTACGACTTGGAGATACACTACCATCCTGGCAAAGCAAACGTAGTGGCAGATGCCTTGAGCCGAAAGAGTTATTGCAACAACTTGATGATAGAAGAAAGTCAGCCAGAACTAGCAAAGGAGTTGTACATGCTGAAACTCGAGCTAGTAGAAGAAGGAAAACCCAAGGAAATGAGGGTGAAGTACAACCTAGAAGACCGAATCAAAGAAGCTCAAGGAAAGTGTCCAGAAATCCAAGAAGTAAAAGAGGATATCCAGCGAGGAGTGACACCTGTAACATCCCGAAAATTTGCGTAGGGTTGTTGAATGCAAAAATGTGAATTTTAAAATTTTTGGTGAATTGTTGTGCAAGCAAACAAACATATAAGGTTGTTGTTGACGTAAAATCCGCACTTCACGCCAAGCACACAGCAAGCCGAATTAGCTAGCTTTACACGTGGCCCGAGCGTTTGAATCCGAAAGCGTGCCAGTCAATTTTCCTGAAACTGACAAAGGGAGAAAAGATATTCAAATAACACCTAGAACGTACCGGGTGATACCAGATAGTTCCATAATTGCGATTACGGAGCCAGTTTCAAACGACATATAGCTATAGAGAAGCTATCTGTCGGCAGTTAAAGCATCATTCGGCAATCGGCAAAGCACGCAGGAAGCGCACTGCCGAATGCGTGACGTAAGCATGACGAAAGATCGGTATTTGACTGAATAAACATTGTAACACATATTCATAACCGATTAACGAGGAACAGAGCATGATAAATAAATAAAAGGGCGAAAACATGATCATAATTTCATAATAAACAAGAATGCATAGACCAAAAGCACTAGTCTACCGCATGTCTAGGTACTTTTCAACCCGTCGAGTATGAAACAAGCAAGTTAATCCACCGCATGATACGACTTGCTTGGAATCACACCACCAACCAGGAATAGATCAATCCACCGCATGATACAATCTAAACGTGGAAGGCTAAAAGCATTCTTTATTTAAAACAAAACCTTGAACATGTTTCGCTCGTGGCGATACTGCCGAATACAGCTATATAGCCGAATCGGGTTCCATGAAGAAGGAACATGCTTCGTTGATGATGATAGGTCTATCAGATCGAATCGAATTCTAATCCACCGGATGATTAGCTCTAAGACGACCCAAAAACTTGCATCCACCGCATGATACCCGGTTCTGTCAAGATCTACGCAAGACCAACGAGCTTGGACCCGCAACATGTGGCAATCCAGATTGACTTCGAATTCGGCTATGGAAACGCAGTGCATTATGAGCTAGAACCGAATCTAATCAACCTGGACTGGGCAAAAGAGTGTTGTAATGAATTAAACATAAAGGTAAAATCCAGAGCAACACATGGTAACTTAATGGATCTATCAGATCTTGCCAAAATCCAATAGAACCGATAACTTGTTCCAAGCTAAAACTTAGCCCACCGCATGGCTCATGATCTAACAATGGAACCTTCCTGAACCAAAGCCTAGATCCACCGCATGATACTAGGCATGGTGCAGGGTTGCCGGTACTTACGGAGGTCGACGGATCGATGATTCCTCTCGAAGAACTCGACGACTCGACTAAAGGACTCGAAGTTGGCACGGGGCCGGTTTGTTGTATGATTGATTGATCTCTCTCTCCCTACAATTACCACGGGTTTATATTTATACCCAGGTTTCGACACGACTCCTAATCGTTTACGATTACATTATTTATTTTTCCTAAAAAGATAAACACCGGGGGGCCGTATCCGTCTCGCATTCCAAGTTAAACCAGCCTTTTCCTTATACTTGATCCACGTCATCACGCGCTCCCGAATGCCTTCTGCGAAACAGTTCTCTTGCCGAATGGCGATGCACTCCCGACCGCAGAACGTCTTTACCGAATGCTCTGGGGAAAAACTTCTTTGCCGAATGATATCTTTTCAACGAATCCGGCCCATATGTCAGCCTCTTCCTGGTGCCAATTTTTGGTGTCAACACATGCCCCTTCAATTTCGGGATAAAAGGTAATTTTATCTCGGAATTGACCAGAAGCACTCAACATTCCCAAGTTAGTTCTGCTCGACACCCGCTTCCTTTTGAATCTTTAGAGCTCTCATCCAGATCCGAACCCTAGGTTATCGACTTCCAAGATTCAATCTTCAAATGGCGGACCAAGATTTTGCCCTCCAGGTAAACTTCAATCCCCTCAAGCACATTCGGTATTCTTCCTTCGATTTCGCATTTTAAATTTCCTCTCATCTTTTTCCATTCTTGATAGGCACCAGCTGCCGAAATCCTTATCCCTGTTGAGGAAAAAGTTCCATCCTACTTCCTCGGCCCTGTAGGGAATTCAGATCCTTCCGAACTCATCGCGGCTGAATCTCAGAGGGTTCCTTTCAAGATTTCATTGACAAAACCTCATGAATGGCAAGACGCCTTCAAGAACTGGCCTTTGCCCCCAATTGCCGGCTGGAGAAATTGGTACAAAAGGATATCTGATGACAAAAGCCCCCAAACACAGAACTGGGACCATCTGCGCATCTCTCATTGCCTGGAGCTGTCATTAGCCGAGACACCAAAGAACGAGAACCTTCTGATTGCAGCTTGCCATTTTTGGTCCAATGGTGCAAATGCTTTTCTCTTCGGTCATGGTCCAATGTCTCCCACTTTGGCCGATGTCTACATGATGACCGGCCTGAACGTTACAGGAACTGTATATCCATATGACCACAAAGGTTCCTCCAAGCAGACAGGAGTAAAAACAGGGGCTGGATACAAGAAATACATCCAAAACCATATGTCTGATGGCCCTCTGACCGATGTCGAATATAGAGCCTTCCTGAACATGTGGCTATGCAGATCAGTCTTCTGTGGCAAAGCCAATGAGCCAACCCTGAATCATATCGTGATGGCTGAAGAGCTAGCTGCCGGAAAACTCATTCCACTTGGGAAATGTCTCCTGGGAAGTGTCTACCATATGCTCAATCAAACCACCCACCTGATGTATACCAGCAAGAAAATCCCCTGTGTCAATGGTCCTTGGTGGTTTGTCCAAATGTGGCTGCAGTTGTACATGCATCAAATCGTCGCTATTGATCTCAACAGCCGAGACTTTCCTTCAATCAATTACAAAGAAGGAGAAAACTGGAGAACCAAAGGTTGTCAAACCTATGGAGAAGCCGCCTCCACTGTATCTATCAACAAGAACATCGGTGAACTGTTTGAGCTCTTCTTCAGAGGCTTTGCTCATCCTCTTTGGTTCCCATATTTGGACAATGACAACCTCACTCTCCCTTGCGAATTCAGCTTTGAAACTGGATGCACTGATGTACAATCTATAGCGATTTTCAATGCCTTTATCCAGCCCTGCATCTTGCCAGCCGAATTCTGTGGGGGAAGGCTGGTTCAAAGCACTTATGAATACTATTAGCCAAACATGATGGCTAGATAGTTGGGATGTGGCCAAGTGCCCCCTAGGCTATTTCTTCACGAATTTCTCAAGCCTAGGGAGATTGTCAAGGATTCCACAGAGACAAGAAGGATTTTCACTTATAAATGCTGTGGAACTATCTATGCACCTGACCCTTTTGTGCCAATAATATCTGCCCATCCTTCTTTCACTCTCTGGTGGCAAGAATTCCATGATCATATCTTCAACATGCCAATCCATCCCTTCTGCTTCGAGTTAATGCCTGACTATCAACCAACTTCAGAGGTAATACGCTTATCCCTTCATCTATCTCAATAATATTAACCCGAATTGATTCTTATTCTGTCATCTTTGCAGGACATAACACCTGCCCCTCTTGCCAGGGCGATTTTGTACAAAGCTGCAGGCCCAATATCTGCTTTGGGGCACCAATCTCCTACCTTGGCTCAACTGATGGCTAGACAGGCTTCTCTAGATCCAATACTTACTAGACCATCATCTGTCAAGAGAAAAACCCTTCTTTTAGCTGCTCCCTCAGTTGTAAAGAAGAAAAGAACAAGCAGCAAAAAAGTTATCAAGGTCAGAGCCTTCTTCCTTTGACCATAATGCCATTGGTATTTTGCTCAGCTTTATCTCTTCTTGGTTTCAGGCCAGAACACAGCAACTAGCAATCAGTGCAGATCTTGCCGATGCTTCATTGACTGGTAAAATTCTACCACTTTATCCTCTTAACTTCTTTTTCATCGGCACTCATCCCTTGTTAACTGCAGAACAATCCTCAATGGATCCAATCTTGGAGAGCCCTTCTTCTCATCACGATCCATCTTTAGCTTTGCAACTTCTTCCTCAATCAGAAGCACTATCTTCACCAAGAAATCTTTCAGCTTCTTGTTGACACCAAAAATTAGCACCAGGAAGAGGCTGACATGTGAGCCGGATTTGGTGGAAGGATGCCATTCGGCTAAAGGGCTTTCTCTGAAGCATTCGGCAAAGATGCTCTGCGGTCGGGAACGCGTCGTCATTCGGCTAAGGGGTGTTCTCTGAAGCGTTCGGCAGAGATACTCTGCGGTCGGGGATGCGTCATCATTCGGCAGAGACATGGTTCCGCAGGTAAAAGCAGTAGCATTCGGGAAAGTGCGGTGACGTGGAAAAACGTAAGGAAAAGGCCGGTTCGAACAAGGAATGCAATATGGGCACGAAGATCCGTCATTTATTTTTAGAAACAAGTATTGTAGTCGTGTCCGACTAGGAGTTGTATCAAGACCTGGGTATAAATATAAACCCATGGCGTCTGTAGAAAAAAAAATCGATCAATCGTACAACAAACCGGCCCCGTGCCAATATCGAGTCCTTTAGTCGAGTCGTCGAGTTCTTCGAGAGGAGTCATCGATCCGTCGACCTCCGTAAGTACCGGCAACCTTGTATCATGCTTAGTATCATGCGGTGGATTTAAGCTTTGATGCAAGTAGTCTTGTTACCATGCTTAGTATCATCCGGTGGATTTAAGTTGTGGTCTCAAGAAGGTTCCTCTGTTAGGTCATGAGCCATGCGGTGGGCTAAGATCTAGTATGAACCAATTTATCGGCTCTGTTAGATTTCGGCAAGATCTAACAGATTCATTAAGTTACCCCGTGTTGTTCCGTTTTTACTATGTGCTTAATTCATGCAACACACCTTTGCCCAATCTAGATCGGCTAGAATCGGCTATACTTCATGACATGACGAATTATCCCCTCACAGCCGAATCCGAAACCGATCTAGGTTGCCACGTGTCGCGGGTTCGAGCTTGTCGGCATCGTGTAGATCTTGACAAAACCGAGTATCATGCGGTAGATGCAGGTTTTTGGGTCGTCTTAGAGCTAATCATCCGGTGGATTAGAATTCGATTCGATCTGATAGATTTATCTTTACCGATTAGGCTTGTTCCTTCGCCATGGGCCCCGATTCGGCTAAATAGCCGCATTCGGTAGTGCTCTCACGAGTGAACGTGTGTTCGTGGGTTTGCATTGGACAATGAATGCTTTTAGCCTTTCACGATTAGATTGTATCATGCGGTGGATTGATCTAATCTGATTGGTGGTGTGGCTTCAAACGAGTTGTATCATGCGGTGGATTAACTCGTTTGCTGTCATGCTTGACGGGTGCTGCTTTCGGCCTATGCATTCTTGTTTTAATGTAAATTCGTGACTGTGTTGTGGGTTCGTAACTAAACATTGAGTGCTTTTAGCTTTTCATGATTAGATTGTATCATGCGGTGGATTAATCTAATCTGATTAGTGGCGTGGTTACAAACAAGTCGTATCATGCGGTGGATTAACTTGTTTTGTTATCATGCTTGACGGGTGCTGCTTTCGGCCTATGCATTCTTTGTTTACTGCGAATTTATGATCATGTTTCACCCTTTTATTTATTTATCATGCTCTGTTTCTCGTTAATCGGCTATGAGTGTGTGTTCATTCGGTTGAAAGCCGATCTTTCGTCATGCTTACGTCACGCATTCGGCAGTGCGCTCCTTGCGTGCCTTGCCGATTGCCGAATGAGGTTTTAACTGCCGACAGATAGCTTCCCTGTAGCTATATGTCTCTCAAGATTGGCTTCAACGCCGCAAACATGGAACTGTCTGGTCTCACCCGGCACGTTCCAGGTTTTAATCTAAACGTTTTTATCCCTTTGTTAGTTTTCAGGCAAACTGACTGGCACGCTTCCGGATTCGAAAGCCCGGGCCACGTTTGAAGCCAGCTTTGTTCGGCTTGCTGTGTGCTTGGCGTGAGGTGCGGATTTTACGTCAACACACTTTTTGGCACGCCCGGTGGGACACACACAAGTTTTCAAGATGCCTGAATTGAACGACATCATGGATGTCACTTTGGAAGAGTTGTCTGAAGAACATCAACAGATGGTAAAGGTTGCTGCCAACCAATTCATTAACAAATGTTTACTGTCTTTCGCCAAGAACAGGAGTGGTGCACCTTTTCTCAAGTCTGATCTGCCAAGAGTTCTCCTTCCTGGGCAATCTGATCTTACTGAAGAAGAAGAGAGGGAGAGATTCTCGGGCTTGTTATACAAAGCTTTGGGAGAGACAATGACCAATCACAATGCTGCGTTCTTAAACAGCTTTCGGCATATAATGGTAAGCATTTTTGGTCAGCATGTGGATAAATCTTTCGAGCAGATACATGGGCAATTGGGTGGCCCGACATACTTCAATGTTCAAGCACCAGTTCAGAGACCACATGGTAAAGGAAATGCTGATGAAATTGGAGGTTCTGGTACTAAAGATACAAATGGACAACCGATTCGGCAAGATCCTCAGCCTGCACTGCCGAAAACTCGCACATACGGTGATATGGCATTCGGCACCACAGGGAATCCGCCTGCTTCTGCTTACAAGATATCTCCCTTGAACAACAGACTGCAGAGGGATTTGTATGGAAACGGATATTCAGAGTTTATGGATTACAATGCTATCGACGCTCTCCCGAATCCTGGATATGTTGGTACTGCAGGCATGCTTGCTGGGAGATCAGGAAATCAAGATACCAGTGTTGACCTCATGGTGCAAAAAATGACCGATGTATTGCAAAATCAATTCGGTCTGAAGCCTAAAAATCAGGGGTACATGTACTCGTTTCCTTTCCCAGAATGGTACCAAAGGGTATCATTGCCGAATAGGGTCAAGGTGCCTACAGAGTTTACTAAATTCTCAGGACAAGATGATACTAGCACTGTGGAACATATAGCTCGATATCTGATGCAGCTTGGAGAGGCTTCGGCAGATGAGGCTTTTAGAATCAGATACTTTCCTTTGTCACTGACGGGTCCAGCTTTTACATGGTTTGCTTCTTTGCCTGCTCAGTCGATTTGTACCTGGAAAGACCTGGAACAGAAATTCCATGCTCATTACTACATTGGCAGTACCGAGAAGAAGTTGGTTGATTTGACCAGCTTAAGGCAGAGGAATAATGAAACACCTACAGAGTTCCTCAGGAGATTTAGGGAAACTAAGAGTATGTGCTTTTCTCTGAACATACCTGATGATCAACTGGCTGGTATGGCTGTAGCTGGAATGCTGCCTGCCATTCGGGAAAAGCTGTTCGGGATGGAGTTTGATGATCTGGGCCAGTTGTCGCACAGATTGGCTTTGATGAGTAACCAGGCGTATGGTTTCAAGAAAGATGTCAGATTTGCTAAAAATAATGATGTGGCTGACATCTATAACCAATTCCTTGAAAGAGCGGATCAAGAAGATGAATATGAAGATAGCGAGGAGATAGCTGCAGCAGAGATAGTGTGGAGCAAAGAACCAGTTACAATGACTCAGAAATGGATCAAACAGATGAAGGGAACATATGATTTTGATGTGACTAAAGCAGACAAGTTGTTTGAGTTCCTGGTGAAAGAAGGCCGAATCAAATTGCCAGAGGGGCATTCTATGCTTCGGCCTGATGGAGTGAAAGATAAGAGGTACTGTGGATTTCATGATAGAAATTCTCATTCCATTAATGAATGCAGAGTCTTTAGGATGAAGATTCAGAAAGCTATCCAAGAAGGACATCTGAAATTCGACAACAAAATGAAACTGGACAGTAACCCTTTCCCTCAGAATATGATCGGGTTCTCGGTTAATATGGTGAATGCTGTTCCATCTGGAGAAAAGGGAAGATTGAAAGTTTTAACCTCAAAGAAGGCAAGACAGGATGGTTCAGTTGATCCCACTCGGCAGATCACAATTGAACAGATTCGCCAGAAAGATCTTCGGTTCCCGAATAGCCGATTTGAAGTGGGAGAATCCTTTAAACCTAGAATTACTACACGTATTCTCCTCAACAAATGGCAGCGTCAGCAAGAAAAGAAGCGTTTTCAAAGGCGTGAATACGAGGAGGAGAAAAGAAGGCGCGAAGAAGAAAGGTTTGAGGAAGAACAAGAAGAGTATGCTCGAGAGCAGGAACGTGCGCATTGGGGGTGTGCATTCTTCAGACACTGTTGGAACGAAGGTTTAAAGTTGCCTACAAGGAATAACTGTCCTGAGTGCAATAATGGGTATGTCGAACATGGGCAAAATGTTGCCAATCGCCGATCTGTCCATGAAAGAATTGGTAGGGTGCATCCTAGTGATGATCGGCGTTTTGATGATCAACCAAGAAAGAGACATGCTGATTGCAGATGGATTGATCATGAGGAAGAAGATCGTGAGTATGTTTGGCAAAAAGGACAGTGGTGTCCACCTGGTTTGAGGAAGAGCCAGAAGAGAAGAGTACAGCGCCTGAGGAATCAAGAATTAAAGCAAGCAAGGCCTAGGGTGAAATCAATATGGCTCCCAAAAGACAGGCCTGACGAACATGGTCATTCGGCTCCTACATGTATGGTATGTTTTCTGCCGAATGAATTCATGGCTCCAGCTAATCAAATTGTACAGGAAGAAATATTGCCCGATATAGATGATGCTGAACAATTTGGGTTAATGGCACAATTGATGTTGAACAAACAAGCTGTTTTTGAAAAGCCAGCCCAGAATCGGCACATGAAGCCACTGTACTTGAAGGGATATGTTAATGGCAAACCATTGACTAAGATGTTTGTCGATGGAGGAGCTGCTGTCAATGTAATGCCATATACCACATTCAGGAAGCTTGGTATGGGCCCTAGAGATTTGACACCAACGAACATAATTCTAAATGATTTTGCTGGAAATCCTTCGGACACCAAGGGATGCGTGCACGTTGATCTGATGATTGGGTCCAAGACTCTGCTTACGACTTTCTTTGTCATTGAGGGCAAAGGGGCATATAGCTTACTGCTTGGAAGAGATTGGATTCATGCAAATTGTTGTATTCCATCTACTA
Source organism: Echinochloa phyllopogon (assembly GCA_033239725.1). Lineage (NCBI taxonomy): Eukaryota > Viridiplantae > Streptophyta > Magnoliopsida > Poales > Poaceae > Echinochloa > Echinochloa phyllopogon. The sequence continues at coordinate 26,436,326 of BTCW01000003.1, read as the reverse complement.
TGCATCAACAGCTTATTCAGTGGATAGATGATGAGGTGGAGATTGTCCAAGCAGATGATTCAATAAGCGTGGTAAATATGGAACCGGCTTTCTGGGAATATCAAGGCATAGATTGTTTCTCAGGCAAAGACTGGGGAGAAGGTCCTGTGGCACCAGCCAGCAGTGATCAGCAGCCGATCGAAGCAGTCGGCTCTCATAGTAATTTTTGATGGAAAATCCAATTGATGGAACTGATGGAAAATTAGGACGTGGATTTGTGTCGGCCGATGAATTGGAAGAAGTGGACATTGGAGATGGTGACAAGCCAAGGCTGACATTTATCAGTGCTAACTTGGATTCGGTTTTCAAAGAAAAGTTGGTGACATTGTTAAAAGAATACAAGGACTGCTTTGCTTGAGATTATTCGGAGATGCCCGGTTTAGATCGTTCTATTGTTGAGCATCGGTTGCCAATCAAACCTGGATACAGGCCTTACAAGCAACCACCCCGAAAAATCTACAAGGAAGAGGTGTTGGCTGATGTGAAAAAGGAAATTGAAAGATTACTAGATGCAAATTTCATTCGGCCATGTAAATACGCGGATTGGATCTCTAATATCGTTCCTGTTTATAAGAAAAATGGAAAGATGAGGGTTTGTATAGATTTTAGAGACCTAAACAAGGCTACACCCATGGATGGATATCCAATGCCTATTGCTGATTCATTGGTTGATGCTGCTGCTGGATACAAAGTACTCAGTTTCATGGATGGTAACGCAGGATACAATCAGATTTATATGGCATTGGAAGATATAGTAAAGACAGCTTTCAGGTGTCCTGGACACATAGGGTTGTTTGAGTGGGTTGTCATGACCTTTGGATTAAAAAATGCCGGTGCAACTTATCAAAGGGCTATGAATTATATTTTTCATGAGTTGATCGGCAAGATTGTGGAAATATATATTGATGATGTGGTGATCAAGTCATTGGATCATGAGTCTCATTTGGCCGACATAAGGAAAACTCTAGAATGCACCAGGAAACATGGGCTTAAGATGAACCCGAACAAGTGTGCTTTTGGAGTTTCGGCTGGAGAGTTTCTGGGATTCTTGATACATGAAGGAGGAATAGGAGTTGGAAAGAAAAGCGTGAAGGCAATTGATGAAATTGTTCCTCCAACTAATCTTAAAGAGCTACAATCACTGCTTGGCAAGATAAATTTCGTGAGAAGGTTCATATCAAACTTGTCACAAAAGGTGTTGCCCTTTTCCTCACTGTTGAAAATAAAGAAGGATCAAAAGTTTGTGTGGGGTGACGAACAACAGAAGGCTTTTGATGAAATAAAGGAGTACATGAAGAAGCCACCAGTATTGGTACCTCCACAACTGAACAAGTCTTTCAAGTTGCACGTGGCGGCCGATGCCCAAACTATTGGATCGGCCTTCATTCAAGAATTTGAAGGGAAGGAAAGAGTGGTTGCATACCTTAGCAGAAAGTTACTAGATCCAGAAACAAGGTATTCGGCTATAGAAAAGCTTTGCTTATGTGTTTATTACTCCTGTACAAAATTTCGGCACTACTTATTACATGCCGAATGCATTGTGTATTCAAAGTTTGATGTGATAAAACACATATTGTCTATGCCAATTTTGAACGGAAGGATTGGCAAATGGATTTTAGCTTTGTCTGAATTTGAGTTAAGGTTTGAATCGGCAAAGGCTGTTAAGGGGCAGATTATTGCCGATTTCATTACTGAACATCATGATACATCGATAATTTTGCTTAACATTGTTCCTTGGGTGTTATTCTTCGATGGATCTTCATGCAACAAAGGTGGTGGAGCAGGTATCTTATTAATTTCACCCAAAGGAGAAACATTTGAGTTCGCTGTTCCCATTCAATCTGCTGTTACTAACAATCAAGCTGAGTATGAGGCATTGCTCAAAGGGCTCCAATATTTGAAAGAAGCAAAGGCCATTGCGGTTGAAATTTTTGGAGATTCAGAATTGGTCATAAAGCAATTGAATGGTGAATACGAGTGCAAAAGTGATACCTTGAGGAATTACTACGAAGAATGCAAAGAAATATTGAAGAGCTTTCGATCAGTAATTCTACAACACATTCCTAGAGGGGATAATGGAGAAGCAAATAGATTGGCCCAAAGTGCATCAGGTTATAAAGAGCTTCAAGAAGTTTTTGCTAAAGACGTATATGCATTCGGGAATAATCTGGCAGAAGATGATTGGAGAAAAGAGATTGCCGATTATCTGGAGAATCCATCCCGAAAGGTTTCTAGAAAGCTCAGGTATAAAGCTTTAAAGTTTGTTCTTCTTGATGATAATTTATATTATAAATCCCTGGATGGAGTGCTGTTGCATTGCTTAAATCATGAAGAAGCAAAAAGGTTGATGAGTGAAGTACATGATGGGTTGTGTGGAGCACATCAATCGGCCTACCGAATGAAGTGGGTTATTAGAAGAACTGGATATTACTGGCCGACAATGCTGGAAGATTGTTTTGAATATTATAAAAGATGTCAAGACTGTCAGAAATTTGGAAACATTCAGAGAGTTCCGGCATCGGCTTTGAATCCCATTGTCAAGCCATGGCCATTCAGAGGATGGGGAATAGATTTGATTGGCCAAATAAATCCTCCATCTAGCAAGGGGCATAAGTTTGTGCTTTTGGCAACCGATTATTTTACCAAGTGGGTTGAGGCAATTCCATTAAAGAAGGTGACGTCGGAGAATATGGTTGAATTTGTTAAAGAACACATCATTTACAGATTTGGGATTCCTCAGACAATCACCACTGATCAAGGGACTCAATTTACATCTTCAGAATTCAGAGATTTTGCTGAAAGTATGGGCATCAAATTATTGAATTCTTCTCCTTATTATGCTCAAGCTAATGGTCAGGCTGAGGCTTCTAACAAGATTATGATTAAAATTATACAGAAGAAGATTGATCAGAAGCCGAGAAAGTGGCATTCGGTACTCAGTGAGGCTTTATGGGCTTACCGAATGGCTCCACATGGGGCTACACAGACGTCTCCTTATGAGTTGGTGTACGGGCATCATGCTATCTTGCCATGGGAGATACAATTAGATTCAAGAAGAGTAAAGTTGCAAAAGGATTTAAGTTCTAAAGATTATAAAGATTTAATGATGGACGAATTAGAAGATTTACATATGATTCGTCTCAGGGCCTTGGAGAATATTGAGAAGAACAAAATGCGAGTTGCTAAGTATTACAACAAGAAGGTGAAGATTAAGCAATTTACAGAAGGTGATCTAGTTTGGAAAGCGATATTGCCGATTGGAACCAAATATGCAGCATTCGGCAAGTGGTCTCCAAATTGGGAAGGTCCTTTCAGAGTGGTTAGATGCGTGCCTGGAAATGCATATATTTTGAAGACATTATTGGGAGAAGAATTTGCTTCTGCTATAAATGGAAGATATTTGAAGAGGTATTATCCCAGTGTTGAAATCGATCGGTGATTGATATATTAATTTGCCGAACAGCCGATTTTCGGGAAGAAATCGCCTTCAGAACAAATGTTGACAGAAAAGGAAAATGGCCAGTACTGAATGTATTGCCCTTAGCACAAAATATACTACATCAGATGTTCATGCAAGATCACAAAAGATAAGTTTTATTGCCGAAATTCCATAAATCCCTAGTACAAACTAATGGAATAGCTTGTTCAAAACGGACTGAGGATGAATGGAATCGGCAATGGCGGCGCCATGAGCATCAAGGCGATCTATGGAGGCCTCGATGTCGTCGATCTCCTCCGGGTTACCATTAGCGAAGCCGGTCGGTAGCCTGGAATAGTCGGTATTGGTGTGCGTCGACATGGCGACTAGGCCTGCGGCAGTGCCCAGACGGATGCCGTGCGAGGCCACCTCATCGATGCGGCCCGCCACCGCACCGAGGCGAGCTTCTGGTGTGTCCCCAGGAGCATTCACCTTGTTCGCCAGCTCATCCACCAGCGCCTTCAGTCGATCGAGTTCAGCATCACGCACTGCAAGTTTACGAAAGGGGCAGCAGAATAATATCAGTTGGGGGACAAGATTGAGATTGAGCAGATTGCAGGACTCACCATCAATGACTTCGAGCAGTTGCTTGCGCTCGTGCTGCCATTCGAGGTCAGCAATCCCGGCTTGCTTGGAGATAGCCTCTAGTTCGCGACGAGAATCGTCGCGCTCCGCTTTGAATCGGCGAGCATCGCCGTCCGTGTAGCGGTAGTCGTCTGATTCGAGAGATCGATTGGACGAACTCGAAGATGCCGCAGGGGCAGCGGCTGGAACTGCAACTGGCGCACCAGCGCCGGCAATCCATTGGATTACCCTGAAAGAACAAAGAGATTCGTCAAGAAAGAGGAAAGAAATCTCGAGAAGGACGGAGAGAAGTAAGCAACTAATCACCTGCGGCGAGCGCCGGCACGAATTCCTTCGGCCTCATCGGCGGCCGGGCGCCTCCTGTTGTTGTCGGCCATTGGAATTTCCTCGGGGTTACTGTGGATGGGGAAAAGAATGACTTGAGTCGGCAAGAACTTGGAAGACGAAGAACTTGATGAAGAAACTGTGGGCTGCCTGGGTGTTTATTTATAGAACCCGCAGAGGAAATCGTGGCCAAAGATCGTGGCACGTATTCCGAAGAGTTCGGAGGGTGGAAAGGATTTGTCCAGCCGATCAGTTCCCATGTCGTTTGAGATTCTTATCGAGTCGTATTCGGCTTTGACTGGATGAGATTCGGCTATGTCGTGGTTGAAGTGTTTTCGGGTCTAAGTGCTATTATGACCAACTTTGCCGAATAAGTCATCCACAATGAAGAAAAACAGAGTTAAGGGATGACAAGATTACAGGGTTAATAAAACATTCGGCTATCAGATTAAATATTCAATACAATTACACACCCAAATACTTGGAGATTACATCTTTGGCGTCAGATATCATTCTATTAATGGTCTCCAAAAGATTTTTGCCTGCTTCTTGGGTTTTTTCCAGAGCGGAGAGCTTCGCTTTAAGTTGTTTATCTTCAGTTAGAATTGCCGATGCTTCCTTTCGTATCCTCTCTGTCAGATCAGGGAGTTCGGCTAATTTCTTCTCGTCGGCTTCGATTTCGGCTGACAGAACCCTCAGTTCGGCTTCTAGTTCAGCTTTTCTGGTCTTCTTCAGATCAAGAGTTGACTGAAGTTTAGCTGACAATTCTTTGTTACTCTGAGCTTGAGTATGCAGATCTTTCAAGGATTGCTTGGCTATGACTCTTCTTTGCTCTAAAGCTGGTTGTAAAGATTGATCTTTCAAAGCCTGTCTGACTGCAGCAAATTGTTGATCTAATTTAGAGATTGGTTCCAAGGAAGCTTGAATGTCAACGGGAAGATTGTGTTCAATAGGCTCGAGCATATCTCTCAGAAGATCAGCATCCTTGACTTGATCCTGGATGTCTTGGTGCAGAAAGGAGAAAATTTCCTTTAGTTTTGCTTGGGTTTCTTCTGATAAAGCCTGACTAGAAGAAATTTCCTCTGCTTGTTCGGCAACAAGATCATCCAAGGGAAATGAGTAACTGGGTGATGAAGTTATTTTCTCCTGAAAAAAGATATTGCCGAATTAGTAATTGTCCATTGAATAAAGAACTTGGGAAACTGGGAAATTATCTTTACCTCATTTCTGATCTCTTGGATGGAAAGAGAGGGTGGCTCAAGCTCAGGTAAAGGTTCTTGTGTATCATGCTGAGGAGAGCTTGGAAGGTTCTTTGATGAAGATGAGGCTTCTAGCTGAGGTACATCAGGTAAAACTGAAGCTGGTTCTTGATGAAAGGAGGAGCTCTCCGAAATTGGGTCCATTGAAGCTTGCTCTGTGACTAAAAGAAAGTTAGTGCCGATGAAAAGAGTTTTTAAAAAAGGACAGGATGGTGAGAAATTTTACTAATCACTGAAGCATCGGCAGGTTCTGTGCTAATGGCCAATTGCTGTGATTTGGCCTGAAATCATAAAGGAGTAGAAAAAATGAGCAAGATGAAATTAGCATTTTTTACTCGAGAAAGAAGAAATTTGACCTGTGCAATTGTTTTGCTGCTTGTTCTTTTCTTCTTCATAGATAAAGGGGCAGTTAGAGAAGAAATTTTTCTCTTGACAGAAGGTGGTGCAGCAAGAGTTGGATCCAGGCTGGCAGGCCTAGACATTATTTGAGCCAAAGAAGGAGAGTAATGCCCCAGAATAGATATTGGGCCTGCAGTGTTATATGTGATTGTTCTGGCCAGAGGGGCAGGGACTATGTCCTGCAAGATAACAGAGTTAAAGGTCGATGAAAGAGGATGTCAATGGAAAAATAAATGGATTGTAAGCATGTTTACCTTTGAATTCGGCTGATAGTCAGGCATCAAATCAAGGCAGAGAGGGTGGACTGGTACATTGAAGATGTGATCATGGACTTCTTGCCACCAAAGAATAAAAGAAGAATGAGCAAGTGCTGTTGGCACAAAAGGTTCAATCTGATAGATGGCTGCACAACACTTATAAACAAAAATTCTTCTTGTTTCTGTGGAGTCTTTGATGATCTGCCTAGGCTTGAGGAATTCATGAAAGAATAATCTTGGGGGCACTTGGCCACATCCTAATTGCCTGGCTACTATATTCGGCTGATAATATTCATATGAACTTTGAACCAGCCTTCCTCCACAAAATTCAGCTGGTAAGATGCAAGGCCGAATAAAAGTGTTGAAAATTGCTGTGGACTCTACATCTATGCATCCAGTCTCGAAGCTGAATTCACAAGGAAAAGTGAGACTGTCGTTGCCCAAGTATAGGAACCAGAGGGGATTGGTAAAACCTTTGAAGAAAAGTTCAAACAGTTCTCCAATGCTTTTGTTAATAGCAATAGTAGAGGCCGCTTCCCCATAAGTTTGACAGCCTTTGGTGCTCTGGGCTTCTGTTTCCTTATAATTGACCGAGGGAAAGTGTCGGCTGTTGAGGTCAATGGAGACAATTTGGTGCATGTACAATTGCAGCCACATTTGGACGAACCACCACGGACCATTGACGCAAGAAATTTTCTTGTTGGTGTGCATCTGATAAATGGTTTGGTGGAGCATGTGGTAGACACTTCCCAAGAGATATTTCCCGAGAGGGATAAGTGTGCCTGCAGCCAAATCTTCAGCCATTACTATGTGATTCAGAGTTGGCTCATTGGCTTTGCCGCAGAAAACAAATCTGCACAACCACATGTTCAGAAAGGCCCTGTATTCAACATCAGTCAGAGGACCATCATGCATGTAAGTCTGGATGTATTTCTTATAGCCAACTCCAGTCTTCACCCCTGTCTGTTTGGAAGAACCTTTGTACCTGTATGGGTGTGTTGTCCCTGTAATGTTCAAGCCGGTTATCATGTAGACATCGGCCAGGGTTGGAGTCATTGGTCCATGACCAAAAAGAAAGGCGTTCATGCCGTTGGACCAGAAGTGACAGGCTGCAATCAGGAGATTTTCATTCTTGGATGTTTCGGCTAGAGATAGTTCCAAGCAATGAGAAATACGAAGACTGTCCCAGTTCTGCGTCTGAGGGCTTTTATCTTCAAGAATCCTTTTGTACCAATTTCTCCAGCCAGCAATTGGGGGCAGAGGCCAGTTTTTGAATGAATCCTGCCATTCGTGAGGCCCCGAAAGTGAAGTTTTGAAAGGGATTCTTTGAGACTCGGCCGCAATAATTTCGGAGGGATCTGGATTCCCTGAAGGGCCGAGGAAGAAAGATGCGGATTGCTCCTCCGTAGGGGTCAAAATTTCAGTGGTCAGAGCCTATTAAGGACGGAAGAAGAGCGATTCGGGAATTCAAAATGCAGTTTGAAAAGAGTAATGCCGAATATGATTGAAGAAAACGAAACTTACTTGAAGAATTTGATCCTGGTTCGCCATTTGAAGATCGGAGCTTGAAAGATTCGACGAACTAGGGTTTGAGTTTGAGAGCGCACTCTGAGGATTTGGGAGCAGAAAACGGATGTCGAACGGGCTCAGCCTGGAAATGTTGGGGATTCCTAGTCAATTCCGAGATAAAAGTATCCTTTATCCCGAAATTGAAGGGGCATGTGTTGACACCAAAAATTAGCACCAGGAAGAGGCTGACATGTGAGCCGGATTTGGTGGAAGGATGCCATTCGGCTAAAGGGCTTTCTCTGAAGCATTCGGCAAAGATGCTCTGCGGTCGGGAACGCGTCGTCATTCGGCTAAGGGGTGTTCTCTGAAGCGTTCGGCAGAGATACTCTGCGGTCGGGGATGCGTCATCATTCGGCAGAGACATGGTTCCGCAGGTAAAAGCAGTAGCATTCGGGAAAGTGCGGTGACGTGGAAAAACGTAAGGAAAAGGCCGGTTCGAACAAGGAATGCAATATGGGCACGAAGATCCGTCATTTATTTTTAGAAACAAGTATTGTAGTCGTGTCCGACTAGGAGTTGTATCAAGACCTGGGTATAAATATAAACCCATGGCGTCTGTAGAAAAAAAAATCGATCAATCGTACAACAAACCGGCCCCGTGCCAATATCGAGTCCTTTAGTCGAGTCGTCGAGTTCTTCGAGAGGAGTCATCGATCCGTCGACCTCCGTAAGTACCGGCAACCTTGTATCATGCTTAGTATCATGCGGTGGATTTAAGCTTTGATGCAAGTAGTCTTGTTACCATGCTTAGTATCATCCGGTGGATTTAAGTTGTGGTCTCAAGAAGGTTCCTCTGTTAGGTCATGAGCCATGCGGTGGGCTAAGATCTAGTATGAACCAATTTATCGGCTCTGTTAGATTTCGGCAAGATCTAACAGATTCATTAAGTTACCCCGTGTTGTTCCGTTTTTACTATGTGCTTAATTCATGCAACACACCTTTGCCCAATCTAGATCGGCTAGAATCGGCTATACTTCATGACATGACGAATTATCCCCTCACAGCCGAATCCGAAACCGATCTAGGTTGCCACGTGTCGCGGGTTCGAGCTTGTCGGCATCGTGTAGATCTTGACAAAACCGAGTATCATGCGGTAGATGCAGGTTTTTGGGTCGTCTTAGAGCTAATCATCCGGTGGATTAGAATTCGATTCGATCTGATAGATTTATCTTTACCGATTAGGCTTGTTCCTTCGCCATGGGCCCCGATTCGGCTAAATAGCCGCATTCGGTAGTGCTCTCACGAGTGAACGTGTGTTCGTGGGTTTGCATTGGACAATGAATGCTTTTAGCCTTTCACGATTAGATTGTATCATGCGGTGGATTGATCTAATCTGATTGGTGGTGTGGCTTCAAACGAGTTGTATCATGCGGTGGATTAACTCGTTTGCTGTCATGCTTGACGGGTGCTGCTTTCGGCCTATGCATTCTTGTTTTAATGTAAATTCGTGACTGTGTTGTGGGTTCGTAACTAAACATTGAGTGCTTTTAGCTTTTCATGATTAGATTGTATCATGCGGTGGATTAATCTAATCTGATTAGTGGCGTGGTTACAAACAAGTCGTATCATGCGGTGGATTAACTTGTTTTGTTATCATGCTTGACGGGTGCTGCTTTCGGCCTATGCATTCTTTGTTTACTGCGAATTTATGATCATGTTTCACCCTTTTATTTATTTATCATGCTCTGTTTCTCGTTAATCGGCTATGAGTGTGTGTTCATTCGGTTGAAAGCCGATCTTTCGTCATGCTTACGTCACGCATTCGGCAGTGCGCTCCTTGCGTGCCTTGCCGATTGCCGAATGAGGTTTTAACTGCCGACAGATAGCTTCCCTGTAGCTATATGTCTCTCAAGATTGGCTTCAACGCCGCAAACATGGAACTGTCTGGTCTCACCCGGCACGTTCCAGGTTTTAATCTAAACGTTTTTATCCCTTTGTTAGTTTTCAGGCAAACTGACTGGCACGCTTCCGGATTCGAAAGCCCGGGCCACGTTTGAAGCCAGCTTTGTTCGGCTTGCTGTGTGCTTGGCGTGAGGTGCGGATTTTACGTCAACACTTCTCCTCAGCAAGATACACAGAATCTTTCCATTGAGCCCAAGAGGCTTCCTTCCCCCATTCAGGAAGTCAGGAACGAGGTAACCAAAATCATTCAACTTTCTCTACCCTTTTACTCAGCGGATTATTACTAATTCGGCAAGACTTTCTTTCAGGAGAAATCCATTTCATCATCCAGCTATTCTTTTGCTGTGGATGACTTGGTTGCCGAACAAGGGGAAGAAACATCTTCTGGCCAAACTTTGTCAGAAGAAAATCAAACAAAGCTGAAAGATATCCTTGCTTTGCTGCACAAGAGCATCCAAGATCAAGTCAAAGATGCTGATCTCTTAAGGGATGTACTGGAATCCATTGACCAAGAGCTTCCTGATGATATCAAAATTTCTTTGGAACCAGTTTCTCATTTGGATCAACAATATGCTGCAGTAAAGCAGGCTCTGAAAAACCAATCCTCTCAACCAGCTCTAGAACAAAGGAGATCCACAGCCAAACAATCTGTGAAAGACCTGCATACTCAAGCTCAGAACAGCAAAGAATTACTGACCAAATTGGAATCTGAACTTGAAAATAAGAAGGTCAGAAAAGCTGCACTTGAAGCCGAATTGAGAGATCTATCGGCCGAAATCGAAGCTGATGAGAAGAAGATAGCTGAGCTTCCCAAATTAACAGAGAAGATGCGGAGGGAAGCTTCAGCAGCTCTGAACGAAGAAAAACAACTCAAGGCAAAGCTTGCTGCTCTGGCTAGAACCCAAGAAGCTGACAAAAACTTATTAGAGAGCATTAGCAATATGATATCAGATGCTAAAAATGTAATCTCAAAGTACTTGGGTTTGTAATTGTAACAAACAGTCGATAGCCGAATGCTTTATCAATCTTGCAATCTTGTCATTTCTTAACTCTGTTTTTCTCCATTGTGGATAACTCATTCGGCAAAGCTGGTTATAACAATGTCAGACCCGAAAACGCTTCAAACACGACATAGCCGAATCTCATTCAGTCAAAACCGAATACGACTCGGCAAGAATCCCAAACGACATGGAAACCGATCGGTTGGAAAACCCTTTCCACCTTCCGAACTCCTTGGGATATGCACCACAATCTTCAGCCACGATCTCTTCGTTAGTTCCATAAATAAGAACCTTGAACGCTCCTAATCTTTTATCAAATCCTCCGTCTTCCAAACTTTCTGCTAGCCTGAGCTCCCTCTTCTTCGAGCACAGTAATCTTCAGAAAACCCCAATGGCCAACAACAACAGAAGACGCCCGGCCGTCGACGAAGCTGAAGGGAGCCGCGCCGGTGCTCGTCGGAGGTGATGATTGTCTGTCTCTCCTCATCCTTTCCTCCAGATTTTGCCTTATTCTCAACTTTCTTTGTGTTTTCAGGCTCATCCAATGGAACCCCGCTACTGCCTTGACTGCGGCTCCGGCTGCAGCGGGTGATTCTTCGGAGTCATCCAGCCGATCCCCCAGGCCCAACTGGGATCTGCCCTACTCAGACAGCGATGCCCGCCGATTCAAGCAGGAACGTGACGACACTCGGCATGAGCTGGAGGTCATCTCCAAACAAGCCGGGATCGCAGATCTAGAGTGGCAACAACAGCGCAAGCAGCTGCTCGAGACCATCGACGGTAATTTCTACGGTTCGCTTAACTTCAATCTGATCTTGGACTAACCCGCCGTTGCTTCGTAATCCTACAGCTCGCGACGCCGAACTCGATCAGCTGAAGGCATTGGTCGAGTCTTTGGCAAACAAGGTGAATGCTCCTGGGGATACGCCAGAAGCTCGCCTCGGTGCAGTGGCAGGCCGCATAGATGAAGTAGCCTCACACGGCATCCGCCTGGGCACTGCCGCAGGCCTAGTCGCCATGTCGACGCACACTGGCACTGACTATTCTAGGCTACCGCCCGGCTTTGCCAATGGCAATCCGGAGGAGATCGACGATATTGAGGCCTCCATAGATCGCCTTGATGCTCATGGCGCCGCCATTGCCGATTCCATTCAACCCCAGTCTGTTCTGAACAGGTTGTTCCATTAGTTTGTACTAGGGATTATGGAATTTCGGCAATAAAACTTATCTTTTGCAGTCTTTATGTGATGAGTCTGTCAAACTCATTTTTTATAATATATTTGTACCAAGGGCAATACGCTCTGGTATTGGCCATTTCTTCTTCTGTCAATATTTTTGTTCTGAAGACGGCTCCTTCCCGAATACCGGCTGTTTCAGTCGTTCTGACATTAAATATTTCAATCAGCGATCAATCTCAATACTAGGATAATATTTCTTCAAGTATCTCCCATTGATAGCAGCAGTAAACTCCTCTCCTAGTAAAGTTTTCAGGATATATGCATTTCCAGGCACGCATCTGATCACTCTGAAAGGACCTTCCCAGTTTGGAGACCACTTACCGAATGCACTGTATTTAGTTCCAATCGGCAATATTGCTTTCCAAACCAAATCTCCTTCTGCAAATTGCTTGACTTTCACCTTCTTGTTGTAATATTTAGCAACTCGCATTTTATTTTTCTCAACATTTTCCAAGGCCCTAAGACGAATCATATGCAAATCTTCTAATTCGTCCATCATTAAATCATTATAATCTTTAGAACTTAAATCTTTTTGCAACTTAATTCTTCTTGAGTCTGATCGCATCTCCCATGGCAAGATAGCATGATGTCCATATACCAATTCATAAGGAGACGTCTGTGTAGCCCCATGTGGAGCCATTCGGTAAGCCCATAAAGCCTCATTGAGTACCGAATGCCACTTTCTCGGCTTCTGATCAATCTTCTTCTGTATAATTTTAATCATAATCTTGTTAGAAGCCTCTGCCTGACCATTAGCTTGGGCATAATAAGGAGAAGAATTTAACAATTTGATGCCCATACTTTCAGCAAAATTTCTGAACTCTGAAGATGTAAACTGAGTTCCTTGATCTGTGGTGATTGTTTGAGGAATTCCAAATCTGTAAATAATATGTTCTTTAACAAATTCAACCATATTCTCTGATGTCACCTTCTTTAATGGAATTGCTTCAACCCACTTAGTAAAATAATCGGTCGCTAAAAGCACAAACTTATGCCCCTTGCTAGATGGAGGATTTATTTGGCCAATCAAATCTATTCCCCATCCTCTGAATGGCCATGGCTTGATAATAGGATTCAGGACCGATGCTGGAACTCTTTGAATGTTTCCAAATCTCTGGCAATCTTGGCATCCTTTGTAATATTCAAAGCAGTCTTCTAGCATTGTGGGCCAATAGTACCCAGTTCTCCTAATAACCCATTTCATTCGGTAAGCCGATTGATGTGCTCCACACAGCCCATCATGCACTTCACTTATCAGCCTTTTTGCCTCTTCTTGACTTAAGCAATGTAACAGCACCCCATCCAAGGATTTATAATATAAATTATCATCAAGAAGAACAAACTTTAAAGCTTTATACCTGAGCTTTCTAGAAACTTTTCGGGATGGATTCTCCAGATAATCAACAATTTCTTTTCTCCAATCATCTTCTACCAGATTACTCCCGAAAGCATATACATCATTAGCAAAAACTTCTTGAAGCTCTCTATAACCTGAAGCACTTTGAGCTAATCGGTTCGCCTCTTCATTGTCTTTCCTAGGAATATGCCGTAGAATTGCTGACTGAAACTCCTCTAAGATTTGCTTGCATTCCTCATAATAATTCCTTAAGATATTGTTTCTGCACTCATATTCGCCATTTAGTTGCCTTATGACTAATTCTGAATCTCCAAAGATTTCAACTGCAATGGCCTTTGCTTCTCTCAAGTATTGAAGTCCTCTGAGCAACGCTTCATACTCGGCTTGATTATTAGTGACAGTAGGTTGAATAGGAATAGCAAATTCAAATACCTCCCCTTTTGGCGAAATTAACAAAATACCTACTCCACCACCTTTGTCACATGAAGATCCATCGAAGAATAATACCCAAGGAGTAATTTCAAGCAAATTAGCTGATGAATCGCGATGTTCAGTAATGAAGTCAGCGATAATCTGTCCTTTAACAGCTTTTGCCGATTCAAACTTTAACTCAAATTTAGACAAAGCTAAAATCCATTTACCAATCCTTCCGTTCAAAATCGGCATAGACAACATGTGCTTTATCACATCAAATTTTGAATACACAATGCATTCGACATGTAGCAAGTAATGCCGAAATTTTGTACAGGAGTAGTAAACACATAAACAGAGTTTCTCGGTAGCCGAATACCTTGTTTCGGGATCAAGCAATTTCCGGCTAAGGTATGCAACTACCCTTTCCTTCCCCTCAAATTCTTGTATGAGGGCCGATCCAATAGTTTGGGTATCGGCCGCCACGTACAACTTAAAAGGCTTGTTTAGCTGTGGAGGTACCAATACTGGTGGTTCTTTCATGTATTCCTTGATCTCATCGAAAGCCTTTTGTTGTTCGTCACCCCATACAAACTTCTGATCCTTCTTGACTTTCAGCAGTGAAGAGAAAGGCAACACCTTTTGTGATAAGTTTGATATGAATCTTCTTACGAAATTGATCTTACCAAGTAATGACTGTAATTCCTTAAGATTAGTTGGAGGAACAACTTCATCAATGGTTTTCATACCTTTCCTGCCAACTCCTATTCCTCCTTCATGCACCAAAAATCCCAGAAATTCTCCTGCCGAAACTCCAAAAGCACATTTATTCGGGTTCATCTTGAGCCCATGTTTCCTAGTGCACTCTAGAGTTTTCCTTATATCGGCCAAATGTGCTTCATGATCCAATGACTTAATCACAACATCATCAATATATATCTCTACAATCTTGCCGATCAACTCATGAAAAATATAATTCATGGCTCTCTGATAAGTTGCACCAGCATTCTTCAAACCAAACGTCATGACAATCCATTCAAACAACCCTATATGTCCTGGACATCTGAAAGCTGTTTTCGCTATATCTTCTAATGCCATAAAAATTTGATTGTACCCTGCATTACCATCCATGAAACTAATCACTTTATATCCAGCAGCAGCATCAACCAACGAGTCAGCAATAGGCATTGGATATCCATCCATGGGTGTAGCTCTGTTCAGATCTCTAAAGTCTATGCAAACTCTCATCTTCCCATTTTTCTTGTACACAGGAACAATATTAGAGATCCATTCTGCATATCTGCATGGCCGAATAAAATTTGCTGCTATTAATCTTTCCACTTCTTTCTTTACATCGGCCAACACTTCATCTTTGTAGATTTTCCGGGGTGGTTGCTTGTAAGGTTTATAACCAGGCTTGATCGGCAATCGATGCTCAACAATGGAACGATCTAAACCAGGCATCTCCGAATAATCCCAAGCAAAACAATCTTTGTATTCTTTTAACAACTCAATCAACTTTTCTCTGAAAACTGAATCCAAGCTAGCACTGATGAATATCGGCCTTGGTTTGTCACCATCTCCAATGTCTACTTCTTCTAATTTATCGGCCGACACAAATCCATGTCCTAGCTTCCCGTCAGTCCCATCGATTGGATTATCCATTAAAAATTACTAAAAGAGCCGACTGCTTTGATCGGCTGTTGATCACTGCTGACTGGCTCAACAGGACCTTCTCCCCAGTCCTTACCTGAGAAGCAATCTATGCCTTGATATTCCCAGAAGGCTGGTTCCACATTAGCCACGCTAATTGAATCATCTGCTGGGACAATTTCCACTTCATCATCTATCCACTGAATAAGTTGCTGATGCATAGTAGATGGAATACAACAATTCGCATGGATCCAATCCCTTCCAAGTAGCAAGCTGTATGCCCCTTTGCCTTCAATAACAAAGAAGGTTGTAAGCAGAATCTTAGATCCAATCATCAGGTCTACATGTACACATCCTTTGGTGTCCGAAGGATTTCCAGCAAAATCATTCAAAACTATGCTTGTTGGCGTTAAATCTCCAGGGCTCATGCCAAGTTTCCTGAATGTATTGTATGGCATCACATTAACAGCGGCTCCACCATCAACAAACATCTTCGTCAGTGGCTTTCCGTTGACATATCCTTTTAAGTACAGTGGCTTCATGTGCCGATTCTGGACTGGCTTCTCGAAAATAGCTTGCTTATTCAATACCAATTGTGCCATTAACTCACATTGCTCGGCTTCATCCACTTCTGACAATATCTCTTCCTGTACAATTTGATTAGCTGGAGCCATGAATTCATTCGGCAAGAAACATACCATGCATGTAGGAGCCGAATGACCCGATTCATCAGGTTTGTCTTTTGGACGCCATATCGATCTCATCCTGGTTTCCGCTCGCTTCAACTCTTGATTCCTCAGGCGTTGGACTCTTCTCTTCTGGCTCTTTCTTAAACCAGGTGGACACCACTGTCCTTTTTGCCAGACATACTCACGATCTTCTTCTTCATGATCAGCATGTCTCTTCCTTGGTTGATCATCATTCTTATATATTTTTAGACGCCGATCATCACTAGGATGTATCCTTCCAATTCTTTCGTGGACGGGTTGGCGACTGGCAACATTTTGCCTATGTTCGACATATCCATTATTGCATTCAGGACAGTTATTCCATGTAGGTAGCTTTAAACCCTCGTTCCAACAGTGTCTGAAGAAGACACAATCCCAATGTGCACGTTCTTGTTCTCAGACATATTCCTCTTGTTCTTCCTCATACCTTTTTTCTTCGCACCTCCTCTTCTCCTCCTCGTACTCACATCTCTGGTAGTGCTCTTTTTCTTGCTGATGCTGCCACTTATTGAGGAGAATGCGCGATGTGACTTTGGGTTTAGAAGATTTCCCAATTTCAAATCGGCTATTCGGGAAGCCAGGCTTTTCCTCGCGAATCTGTTCGATCGTGATTTGCCGATTGGGATCGACTGAGCCATTCTGCTTCGCTTCCTTCGACGTCAGGACTCTCATCTTTCCCTTTTCTCCAGATTCGGCAACACTCACCATATTGATTGAGAACCCAATCATGCTCTGAGGAAACGGGTTATTGTCCAACTTCATCTTATTGTCGAATTTCAGATGCCCTTCTTGGATAGCTTTCTGAATCCTCACTCTAAAAACCCTGCATTCATTGATGGAATGAGAATTTCTATCATGGAATCCACAGTACCTTTTATCTTTCACTCCATCAGGCCGAAGCATAGAATGCCCCTCCGGTAGCTTGATCCGGCCTTCTTTTACAAGATAATCAAACAATTTATCTGCCTTAGTTACATCAAAATCATAGGTGCCCTTATTCTGTTTAATCCACCTCTGATTCACCATGACTGGTTCTTTGCCCCACACTATCTCTGCTGCAGCTATCTCCTCACTATCTTCATACTCATCTTCTTGATCTGCTCTCTCAAGGAATTGGTTATAGATATCAGCTACATCATTGTGTTTAGCAAATCTGGCATCTTTCTTGAAACCATATGCCTGGTTACTCATTAAGGCCAATCTGTGTGACAACTGGCCCAGATCATCGAACTCCATTCCGAATAGCTTTTCCCGAATGGCAGGCAGCATGCCAGCTACAGCCATACCAGCTAGCTGGTCATCAGGTATGTTCAGGGAAAAGCACATGCTCTTTGTTTCCCTAAATCTCCTGAGGAACTCCGTAGGTGTCTCATTATTCCTCTGCCTTAAGCTGGTCAAATCAACCAACTTTTTCTCGGTACTGCCAATGTAGTAATGAGCGTGGAATTTCTGCTCCAGGTCCTTCCAAGTGCAAATTGACTGAGCAGGCAAAGAAGCAAACCATGTAAAAGCTGGACCCGTCAGTGACAAAGGAAAGTATCTGATTCTGAAAGCCTCATCTGCCGAAGCTTCTCCGAGCTGCATCAGATATCGAGCTATATGTTCCACAGTGCTAGTATCGTCTTGTCCTGAGAACTTAGTAAACTCTGTAGGCACCTTGACTCTATTCGGCAATGATACCCTTTGGTACCATTCTGGGAAAGGAGACGAGTACATGTACCCCTGATTTTTAGGCTTCAGACCGAATTGATTTTGCAATACATCGGTCATCTTTTGCACCATGAGGTCAATATTGGTATCTTGATTCCCTGGTCTTCCAGTAGGCATCCTTGTAGTACCAACATACCCGGGATTCGGGAGAGCGTCGATAGCATTGTAATCCATGAACTCTGAATATCCGTTCCCATACACATCTCTTTGCAGCCTGTTGTTCAAAGGGGATATCTTGTAAGCAGAAGCAGGTAGATTTCCCGTGGTGCCGAATGCCATATCACCATATGTACGAGGTTTCGGCAATGCATGCTGAAGCTCTTGCTGAATCGGCTGTCCATTCGTGTCTTTAGTTCTAGAAGCTTCAGTTTCTTCAATACCTTTACCATGACGTTTTGGGACCGATGCTTGAATATTGAAATATGTTGGTCCACCAAGTTGTCCATGCGCTTGCTCAAAAGGTTTATCCACGTGTTGACCAAAGATGTTGACCAGTATGAGCCGAAAACTGTTCAGGAATGCAGCATTATGATTGGTCATTGTTTCTCCTAAAGCCTTGTACAACAAGCTAGAGAACTTCTCCCTTTCTTCATCTTCAGTAAGATCAGATTGTCCCGGCAAAAGAACTCTTGGCAGATCTGACTTGAGAAACGGTGCACCACTCCTGTTCTTAGCAAAAGACAGCAAGCATTTCTTGATGAACTGATCTGCAGCAGTCTTCACCATTTGTTGATGTTCATCAGACAATTCTTCAAAAGTGACATCCAGCATGTCTTTTAATTCAGGCATCTTCGAAGCTTGTTGTCCCACCGGGCGTGCCAAAAAGTGTGTTGACGTAAAATCCGCACTTCACGCCAAGCACACAGCAAGCCGAATTAGCTAGCTTTACACGTGGCCCGAGCGTTTGAATCCGAAAGCGTGCCAGTCAATTTTCCTGAAACTGACAAAGGGAGAAAAGATATTCAAATAACACCTAGAACGTACCGGGTGATACCAGATAGTTCCATAATTGCGATTACGGAGCCAGTTTCAAACGACATATAGCTATAGAGAAGCTATCTGTCGGCAGTTAAAGCATCATTCGGCAATCGGCAAAGCACGCAGGAAGCGCACTGCCGAATGCGTGACGTAAGCATGACGAAAGATCGGTATTTGACTGAATAAACATTGTAACGCATATTCATAACCGATTAACGAGGAACAGAGCATGATAAATAAATAAAAGGGCGAAAACATGATCATAATTTCATAATAAACAAGAATGCATAGACCAAAAGCACTAGTCTACCGCATGTCTAGGTACTTTTCAACCCGTCGAGTATGAAACAAGCAAGTTAATCCACCGCATGATACGACTTGCTTGGAATCACACCACCAACCAGGAATAGATCAATCCACCGCATGATACAATCTAAACGTGGAAGGCTAAAAGCATTCTTTATTTAAAACAAAACCTTGAACATGTTTCGCTCGTGGCGATACTGCCGAATACAGCTATATAGCCGAATCGGGTTCCATGAAGAAGGAACATGCTTCGTTGATGATGATAGGTCTATCAGATCGAATCGAATTCTAATCGACCGGATGATTAGCTCTAAGACGACCCAAAAACCTGCATCCACCGCATGATACCCGGTTCTGTCAAGATCTACGCAAGACCAACGAGCTTGGACCCGCAACATGTGGCAATCCAGATTGACTTCGAATTCGGCTATGGAAACGCAGTGCATTATGAGCTAGAACCGAATCTAATCAACCTGGACTGGGCAAAAGAGTGTTGTAATGAATTAAACATAAAGGTAAAATCCAGAGCAACACATGGTAACTTAATGGATCTATCAGATCTTGCCAAAATCCAATAGAACCGATAACTTGTTCCAAGCTAAAACTTAGCCCACCGCATGGCTCATGATCTAACAATGGAACCTTCCTGAACCAAAGCCTAAATCCACCGCATGATACTAGGCATGGTGCAGGGTTGCCGGTACTTACGGAGGTCGACGGATCGATGATTCCTCTCGAAGAACTCGACGACTCGACTAAAGGACTCGAAGTTGGCACGGGGCCGGTTTGTTGTATGATTGATTGATCTCTCTCTCCCTACAATTACCACGGGTTTATATTTATACCCAGGTTTCGACACGACTCCTAATCGTTTACGATTACATTATTTATTTTTCCTAAGAAGATAAACACCGGGGGGCCGTATCCGTCTCGCATTCCAAGTTAAACCAGCCTTTTCCTTATACTTGATCCACGTCATCACGCGCTCCCGAATGCCTTCTGCGAAACAGTTCTCTTGCCGAATGGCGATGCACTCCCGACCGCAGAACGTCTTTACCGAATGCTCTGGGGAAAAACTTCTTTGCCGAATGATATCTTTTCAACGAATCCGGCCCATATGTCAGCCTCTTCCTGGTGCCAATTTTTGGTGTCAACAGTTGTATTCAAATTGCTCCCTTTATTCCTAGGTAATTTAAATTTAAATTTAAAATCCAAGTTGAAGTGCTAAGGATAAAGTTAGAGGTGATTTGGTTTTTAATTGGTTTCTTGGTTCTTTGTTTGGATTTGAATTCAAATCTTAGATTTGAACTCAAATCAATAACCAAACTAAATTCCTAAACCCTAACCTCCTCGTGGGTCCAAACTAACCTAAATCGCTAACCTAGCCCGCTAACTCACCATGGCCCAGCCTGCAAACTCTTCTAATCTCCAGAAGTCTACATCGCCCCCCTGAACTCTTATCCCTGTCTCACCAGCTGAACCAGCCCGCCCAGCATCCGGCCCAACTTGCACCCGCACCTCCTCTTCCTTTTCTCTCACTGACAGTCGGGACCCAAACATCAGCTTTCTCCCCCAACGCCTTCTCCCTCACGCCCGGCGCCGCTCGCCTCCCTCGCGCGCACCCGTGAGCGCCAAGCCGTCCCATCAACGCCTGGGCGGCCCGTCTGATACGTGCCGCGTGTCCGAGGGTGTGGACGCCCAAATCTCGCCGTCCGTGCCTTCCCTAACCCTAGCGCTGCCCTATAAAGCCACCGCCACAGCACCGCTTTCCCTCGAGCCGCCGCCGCCGCCCTTCGGGGTTTCCTCCGCTACCCGATCGAGAGAGGGAGAGGGAGAAGGAGGCCGAGAGGAGAAGGGAAGGGAGGAGGCTGAAGGAGAGGGTGGAGCCGAGCACCAAGCTGCCGCAAGCCGTCGCCGCCGTACCGCGAGCCGCCGCCGCACGGAGCGCCGTCGCCGGGGAAGGAGGAGCCGGACCAGGGACTCGCTGCATCGCCAAGTGAACCGCAAAACGTCTCCAAGCTGCAGCGTACCTCTACGTCCACCACGGTGAGCTGCCGCCGTCCGAGCCCTGTTCCCCCTCTGTTTCCCCTGTCTCCGGCCGTGCCGCCACCGCTTCGCCGTTCTAGCCCCTGTGGAGCCGGCCTTCGAGCCGTGCCGATCTCTTGCAGGACCCCGTCACCGCCGCTCCCTACCTTGCAAACCGCCGACGCCTATCCTAGCAGCCAAGGCCGTCGCGGACCGGAGCATCGACCGCCGCGTGCGTGCCAAGGCCGTGTCGCGGCCGTGGGCAACCACGATGCCGCGCACGCGCACCTAACCAAGGCCGTAGCTTCGCGGTCTAGCAGCAGCTGGATCCCGTGCGTGCGATCGTGTCCTTTTTCCAGGCCGAGCCGTTGCAAAACCGCCGTGTCCCGCCGTCGCCGTCGTGAGCCGACCTCGCCGTGGCGGGAGCTCGAGCCGTCGTCGTTGTGCTGCCGCCGCCGCGGGCCCGGAACGCCGGGACTCCGCGAGCACGTGCAGCATCAAGCCAAGCCAGCCTCCATCCTTCCCCACGGATCTGCTAGGCCAGGCCGTTGCGCCACCGCACGCCGGATTACGCCGCCGGCGCGCACTCGACGCGGCCGTTCGAAGCCACACCGATGACCACACCAAGACCAGCTGGCTCAGCCACAGAAGATCCACCCAGCCGCAGCGGATCCCGTACACCCGGTGCTCAAGAACCCCACTCACGGCACACCTTGAACCCAGTCCACCAGCCTGATCGTGATCGTTCCACCATCGTGGGCCGCAAGCCCAGCCTTAATGGGCCGGACCTTTCCTTTTAGCCCAGTTCGGCCCGGCAACCCTTAAATCTTTTTCGTTTTCTTTTAAACCGCTGACACCATGGCCCCACGCGTCATAGACTAGCAGAGGTTGACATATGGGCCCAGTTGACCCCGCTGACCATTGACTGGTCAACGTTGACCAAGTCAACGTTGACGTCATCCGGGCCCACGATGACGTCAGCAAAGCCGGTCCCACTGATGACGTCATGCTGACGTCAACCGTGATGACGTGGCACGTCCTGGTGCTGCCACGTGTCCTAGCCTGATTGATTTTCTTTTTCGGAATTATTTAATATTTTCAAAAAATGATTTAAACTTAGAAAATTCATAATAAATCAACCGTAGCTCAGAAAAATATGAAACCAGTTTCTATATTTTTCTAAAATCATGACCTACGCGTTAGTGTAGAGTTTGGTGTTGTTTGGGTCTTCTTGCTTTGCTGTTTTGGTGTTTCTTTGCTAGTAGCCGCGTCTTTATTTCTTTTCCGCGTAAATAGGAGCTCCGGAGTCGTAGAAGGAAGCTGACGACTACACCAACTACCGGAACGAAGAGGACAAGCAATACCCAGGTTCACACCCAGCTATTCTCTGAAATACCTAGTAGACATGCAACTAGTATGCTAGCGCTTTACTTTACTTGCATGAAGATGATATGCCTGCACTGCCTTTTATCTACCCTGTTTCCTTGCTACCTATTATCCACTTTATGAGAATGTTATGCTTGCATGTGTTGGGATGGTTGTGATTGATCTTCTTGGTGTGAGTTGGGTGGCTTGGGAGGAGTAGTGCAGCTAGGCGATGGAGGCGAGTGATAACAACCCGGTCGTTTGATCGGGATCCTTTAGGGTCTTTGCGGTGGGCTGTGTCTCAAGACAGCTAGCTACCGTCTGCAGCCCGGGTGGTTCCTGGAGCGCAACCTCTGCAGAGTGAAAACTATACGTATAGCCGTGTCCACGGTCACGGACGATCCTTCATCTGGCTTATTCTGATTAGCATGGGATCCTGCTTTCTTTTCTCATCCTTGATTTGGGTTATGAGAGGTTGGACCAGCTGAGGCTGTTGAGACAAGGTGGGGAGGGAGCTCACCGAGTTGACTAGCGAGTGAAAGGAGTTGGCGGATGTTTATTGCGGGAACCTGTTGAGGCAGGACGAGCCCGATGTGGTTGTGAGTTTGATGGATGGCTTAGGGAGAGTATGTGCTTGTGAGGAAAGGTGTTTGGAGATGAGATGATCATGGTTAATGCTGCTGCTTGCGCATAGGAAACCCCAGCTTACTTTCCTTGAATATTTTATTACTAGTTTAGGCCACTATAAAGCTTTGCTGCATATTATGGTTGGTGATGTTGACCTGTCCCAATTCTTTGGGGACAGTCTTTGGGTACACAGGCGAAGACTCCGAGTACAAGACCAACCACGACAGATGAAGCAAACGAGGGCTGTGCGCTGCGCTCAAGGATGCCTGTGGAGGTGAAGCCCTGAAGTACCAGAAGCTTACAACTATCCGTTGCGTAGCTGATTTCCTTCTGTCGTTTAGCCTAGAGGGCTTGTACCATATCGCCTTGAGGACCCTGATCAATGTATGGATGTGATTTCCGCTGAAATGAGTTCTATATGTGATAGCTGTTGTTCCTGGGACTATCACAAGGGTATAGGGAGTCGGATTCTCGTAATTGGGAATCCGGTTCATTTCAGTTGGTATCAGAGCCATACTTGACCGTAGTGTGCAGCCCTAGATTTGAAAACTAGGATAGAAGCTCTAACTAAGTCTGTTACTATACAAGAAATTAACCCCTTGAACTATTTCCTATCACACCTTGTGCTATTATTCACTCATCTAACCTTGCTAACTCTTGCTGCTAACAACACCTCTAACCAAGTGGCTGATGATAGTCTCGTGCTTATCGTCGAGCCAAGGTAGATGTAGTCCATGACCACCACTGAATCAGCCACGATCTTAAGCCGAGTAGAGGTGTTAATCTTTGAGGTTCCAGGAGTTGGCCTCAAGATAACACAAGTGTCTAAGGTGTAATGCTTTGATTGAGTGTTCGGTCCTTGTGGCTGTTCTTGCAGTTTTCTTGCTGTTCATCTTGAGTGTAGCTTAGTGTTCAAGTTTTCATGTGTGCAACTCCTACAATTAGATTACCAGTGCCTATAACCCTACCTGACCACCACTTACCTGCTCGTGAATTTCAGAAAATGACAACCAGAAGGTCGAACTGTCTGCTAGGCCGCTCTGAGGAAGCTGAGCAAGCGGAGACAGCTATGATAGATAGAGACAGAGGTCGTGGTAGAGGACGCGGGAGAACACCCGCCACAAGCAGAGGCAGGGGCCGTGGACGCGCAGCAGGCGTGCTCCAGCCCGAGAACAACACAACAAGAGGTGAAGTAGAAGAGGTTGCAATGGAAGAACAGGCAGTAGAACCTCAGCAAAACCAGCCTAGGGGCAGAGATGCGCCACATCCTAACGCACCGCCCAACCTAGAAGAAGTGATGACTGTTCAGACCCAGCTGATGCAACAGATGGCACAGGCCAATACCCAGATGGCACAGGCAATACAACAACTCCAGGGAGATCTGAACCAGAACCCACAGGGTCACCGTGAGGAAGATCTCCAGACGAAGATTGAAAGATTCATCAGATTGAAGGCACCCACGTTTGACTACTCAGATGAGCCACTAGATGCTTATGACTGGCTCAGAACTATCGAGGCCAAGCTGGACTTGATAGATTACACAGATGAAGAATGTGTAGCCCTAGCGGCACACCAGCTTGAAGGAGCAGCTAAAGCTTGGTGGGAGAGCAACTGTGACTCTCATGAGAACCCAGCACAAATCACCTGGCTGGAGTTCTGCGAAGCATTCAAGGAATACCACATTCCTGAACAAGTCATGGCAGACAAAGCAATGGAGTTCAGAACCATGAAGCAAGGAAGCATGTCAGTAACAGAGTACGCCCGACATTTTGCTAAGATGTCGAGGTATGCCCCGGAAGAAATCACCACCGAAAAGAAGAAGCAATTCGGGTTTCAAAGAGGCTTACACAGGGGACATAGAATGGCACTCGCTTCCAGCAGTCACAACTCGCTTCGAGAGATGATTGACAGAGCTATAGCAGTGGAGAAG
Organism: Echinochloa phyllopogon; assembly: GCA_033239725.1. Classification (NCBI taxonomy): domain Eukaryota; kingdom Viridiplantae; phylum Streptophyta; class Magnoliopsida; order Poales; family Poaceae; genus Echinochloa; species Echinochloa phyllopogon. The sequence goes on along the minus strand of BTCW01000003.1, from coordinate 26,411,185 downwards.
GAGAGAATTGACTTAGAAGACACTTGGAGAGCCAAGAAAAGAAAAGCCGAGCAACAGCAAAGCTTAAGCCAAGCAAGAATAGAATTTATCAGGAGTGCAATCCTAAACACAGAGAACAAGACTGGTGACAACAGCAGCTTTGAGAACAAGACCAGCAACTACCCTGCTCACGAAAGTTCAGGCCAGAAACAGATCAGCACCCCAGAAGTTGGTGACAAGACACCTCTTGTTTGCTTTGGTTGTGGAAAACCAGGTCACAAGTTGTTTGAGTGCCCAGACAGAAAGAACAAGCCGCAGCCTTCAGCCATCAGAGGCCGACTTAACCACCTGACTGAGAAGGATGCCGAGGATGCTCCTGAAGTAGTACTCGAAGAGTTCTTGGTAAATGGCACAAAAGCTTCGGTACTATTTGATTCTGGTGCAACCGGATCTTTTGTTTCGTCGAAGTTTGCTACGGAACAATCACTCCATACAGAGCCTAGAGCTAGACCCGTAATCACAACTTCACCACTAGGAGAGCTCAGATGCACCCAAGTGTGCCCAGCAGTTGGCATAGAACTAGGAGGACTCGGATTCTCTGCAGATTTGACAGTGTTGAAGTCAGATGGCATTGACGTGATCCTTGGTATGGATTGGTTGGTAGCTCACAGGGGAGTGATCAGTTGTTCACCCAGGTCAGTAGTGTTGACACACCCGAGTGGTCTGAAGGTGTCAATTAAACCGCAGAAAGCAAAAGAAGGCCCCAGGAAGCCTTCCATGAGAAAGTTTGTGTACAGTATAAAGGAAAAGACCATTGAGGAAGTGCCAGTAGTTTGTGAGTACCCAGATGTTTTTCCAGAAGAACTACCAGGCCTACCACCTGACCGTGACGTGGAGTTCATAATCGAGTTGCAACCAGGCACAGGGCCAATTGCCAAGAGACCGTACAGAATGTCTGTGGAAGAACTCGAAGAATTGAAGAAGCAATTGAAGGATATGCTAGACAGTGGAGTGATCAGACCTAGCGCGTCCCCATGGGGATCGCCAGTTCTGTTCGTGAAGAAGAAGGATGGTTCTATGCGCATGTGCGTAGACTATCGATCCCTAAACGCAGTGACTATCAAGAACAAGTATCCGCTACCCCGAATTGATGATTTGCTAGATCAATTGAAGAAGGCAAAGTACTTCAGCAAGATAGACATGAGATCAGGGTACCACCAGATGAAGATTAGGGAAGGAGACATTCCCAAGACAACTTTCGTGACTCGATATGGGCAGTACGAGTTCACTGTAGTGTCTTTTGGGCTGACGAATGCCCCAGCATACTTCATGAACATGATGAACAAAGTCTTCATGGAAGAACTAGACAAGTTTGTCGTGGTATTCATCGATGACATCTTGATTTACTCAGAAATAGCAGAAGAGCATAAAGAACACCAGCGCATAGTACTAGAGAAGCTGAGACAACATAAGCTCTTCGGGAAGTTCAGCAAGTGCGAGTTCTGGTTAGAGAAAGTTGCCTTCTTGGGCCACGTGTTGACAGCTGAGGGCGTAGCAGTAGACCCTGAAAAGATTGAGGCAGTCTCCGAGTGGCAGCAGCCAAAGAGCGTCACAGAAATTCGAAGCTTCTTGGGATTGGCAGGCTACTACAGAAGATTCATTGAGAACTTCTCCAAGATTTCCAAACCGATGACAGAGTTGCTCAAGAACAACGTACCCTTCGAGTGGACAGAAAAGTGCGAAGAAAGCTTCCAAGAGCTCAAATATAAGCTTACCACCACCCCAGTGCTGACTCTGCCAGATATTCAGAAAGACTTTGTGGTATATTGTGATGTTTCAAGACAAGGTCTGGGGTGTGTACTAATGCAAGAAGACAAAGTGGTTGCATACGCTTCAAGGCAGCTGAGGAAGCACGAAGAAAACTACCCCACCCATGACTTAGAACTGGCAGCAGTGGTACATGCCTTAAAGATCTGGAGGCACTACCTGATTGGCAACAAGTGTGATATCTACACTGATCACAAGAGTTTGAAGTACTTCTTCACACAAACAGAGCTGAACATGAGGCAGAGAAGGTGGTTGGAACTGATCAAGGACTACAATATGGAAATACACTACCACCCAGGGAAAGCCAATGTAGTGGCAGATGCTCTGAGTCGTAAAAGCTACTGCAACAACTTGATGATGGATGAGAGCCATGCAGAGCTGATCAGAGAACTGGACCTACTTAGACTGGAGGTAGTGGAAGAAGGCCAACCAAAGGAGTTGAGAGTGAAATATAATCTAGAAGAACGCATCAAGAATGCTCAGAAAAGCAGCCCAGAAATTCAAGAGGTGATTCAAGATATACAGCGTGGCGTAGCCCCAGACTTTCGTATCGATGATCAAGGAACAATATGGCTCAAGCAACGCATTTGCGTGCCGCAAGATGATGAAATCCGAAAGACCATTCTTGCAGAAGCTCACGACTCCAAGTATTCCATCCATCCAGGGTGCACCAAGATGTACCAAGATCTAAAGGATCGTTTCTGGTGGAAGAAGATGAGAGAAGACATAGCTGAGTGCGTTGCCAAGTGCGACTCTTGCCGGAGAATCAAGGCAGAACATCAAAGACCAGCAGGACTGCTGAAACCACTAGAGATTCCAATGTGGAAATGGGAAGACATCAGCATGGACTTCGTGGTGGGATTGCCCACTACTCAGAGGGGAAACGATGCCATATGGGTCATAGTTGATCGCTTGACCAAGGTGGCACATTTCATACCAGTCAAGGAAACCTTCAGAGTGGATAAGCTAGCAGAGCTCTACATAGACAACGTTCTCAAGCTGCATGGGGCACCGAGAAGCATAGTGTCTGACAGAGGACCTCAGTTCACAGCTCAGTTCTGGAAAAGCCTGCATAAGACAATTGGAACCAGTCTAGAGTATAGCACCGCCTTCCACCCGCAGACAGATGGCCAGACCGAAAGAGTGAACCAAATACTGGAAGACTTGTTGAGGGCATGTGTGCTGACATACAGCAAGGACTGGGAGAAGAGCCTATCCTATGCTGAGTTCTCCTACAACAACAGCTGCAGGCTAGTCTGAAAATGTCTCCATTTGAAGCCTTATACGGAAGGAAATGCAGAACACCTCTGATGTGGTCTGAGGTGGGAGAGAGGACATTCTTTGGCCCTGCCTCAATTGTGGAAGCAGAAGAGAATGTGGCCAAGATCAGAGAAAACTTGAAGATTGCCCAGAGCAGGCAGAAAAGCTATGCAGATAAGAGAAGGAGAGACCTCGAGTTCAAAGAAGGAGACTTCGTATACCTGAAAGTGTCACCGCTCAGAGGCACCAAGAGGTTCCATGTTAAAGGGAAACTAGCCCCTAGATTTGTGGGACCCTACAAGATACTGCAAAGGATAGGCAAGCTAGCCTACAGGCTAGAGCTACCAGAAGACCTAGTGGGAGTACACCCAGTGTTCCACGTATCACAGCTGAGACAGTGCTTGAGAATGCCAGAGCAGGAAGTTAGGACAAAAGCTTTGGATTTGCAAGACACACTTGAGTACCTGGAGTATTCAGAGAAGATCTTGCACAGAGCAGTTAAAGAGACAAGGAGCACATCTATTCCAATCTGCAAAGTTCAGTGGAGTAACCACATAGAGAGGGAAGCAACTTGGGAGAAAGAGTCAGTTCTGAGAGAGAAGTACCCACACCTGTTTAAGCCCTAGGTATACCCAAATCTCGAGGACGAGATTCCCGTGAGGGGGGAAGACTGTAACATCCCGGAAATTTGCGTAGGGTTGTTGAATGCAAAAATGTGAATTTTAAAATTTTTGGTGAATTGTTGTGCAAGCAAACAAACATATAAGGTTGTATTCAAATTGCTCCCTTTATTCCTAGGTAATTTAAATTTAAATTTAAAATCCAAGTTGAAGTGCTAAGGATAAAGTTAGAGGTGATTTGGTTTTTAATTGGTTTCTTGGTTCTTTGTTTGGATTTGAATTCAAATCTTAGATTTGAACTCAAATCAATAACCAAACTAAATTCCTAAACCCTAACCTCCTCGTGGGTCCAAACTAACCTAAATCGCTAACCTAGCCCGCTAACTCACCATGGCCCAGCCTGCAAACTCTTCTAATCTCCAGAAGTCTACATCGCCCCCCTGAACTCTTATCCCTGTCTCACCAGCTGAACCAGCCCGCCCAGCATCCGGCCCAACTTGCACCCGCACCTCCTCTTCCTTTTCTCTCACTGACAGTCGGGACCCAAACGTCAGCTTTCTCCCCCAACGCCTTCTCCCTCACGCCCGGCGCCGCTCGCCTCCCTCGCGCGCACCCGTGAGCGCCAAGCCGTCCCATCAACGCCTGGGCGGCCCGTCTGATACGTGCCGCGTGTCCGAGGGCGTGGACGCCCAAATCTCGCCATCTGTGCCTTCCCTAACCCTAGCGCTGCCCTATAAAGCCACCGCCACAGCACCGCTTTCCCTCGAGCCGCCGCCGCCGCCCTTCGGGGTTTCCTCCGCTACCCGATCGAGAGAGGGAGAGGGAGAAGGAGGCCGAGAGGAGAAGGGAAGGGAGGAGGCTGAAGGAGAGGGTGGAGCCGAGCACCAAGCTGCCGCAAGCCGTCGCCGCCGTACCGCGAGCCGCCGCCGCACGGAGCGCCGTCGCCGGGGAAGGAGGAGCCGGACCAGGGACTCGCTGCATCGCCAAGTGAACCGCAAAACGTCTCCAAGCTGCAGCGTACCTCTACGTCCACCACGGTGAGCTGCCGCCGTCCGAGCCCTGTTCCCCCTCTGTTTCCCCTGTCTCCGGCCGTGCCGCCACCGCTTCGCCGTTCTAGCCCCTGTGGAGCCGGCCTTCGAGCTGTGCCGATCTCTTGCAGGACCCCGTCACCGCCGCTCCCTACCTTGCAAACCGCCGACGCCTATCCTAGCAGCCAAGGCCTTCGCGGACCGGAGCACCGACCGCCGCGTGCGTGCCAAGGCCGTGTCGCGGCCGTGGGCAACCACGATGCCGCGCACGTGCACCTAACCAAGGCCGTAGCTTCGCGGTCTAGCAGCAGCTGGAGCCCGTAAGTGCGATCGTGTCCTTTTTCCAGGCCGAGCCGTTGCAAAACCGCCGTGTCCCGCCGTCGCCGTCGTGAGCCGACCTCGCCGTGGCGGGAGCTCGAGCCGTCGTCGTTGTGCTGCCGCCGCCGTGGGCCCGGAACGCCGGGACTCCGCGAGCACGTGCAGCATCAAGCCAAGCCAGCCTCCATCCTTCCCCACGGATCTGCTAGGCCAGGCCGTTGCGCCACCGCACGCCGGATTGCGCCGCCGGCGCGCACTCGACGCGGCCGTTCGAAGCCACACTGATGACCACACCAAGACCAGCTGGCTCAGCCACAGAAGATCCACCCAGCCGCAGCGGATCCCGTAAACCCGGTGCTCAAGAACCCCACTCACGGCACACCTTGAACCCAGTCCACCAGCCTGTTCGTGATCGTTCCACCATCGTGGGCCGCAAGCCCAGCCTTAATGGGCCGGACCTTTCCTTTCAGCCCAGTTCGGCCCGGCAACCCTTAAATCTTTTTCGTTTTCTTTTAAACCGCTGACACCGTGGCCCCACGCGTCATAGACTAGCAGAGGTTGACATATGGGCCCAGTTGACCCCGCTGACCATTGACTGGTCAACGTTGACCAAGTCAACGTTGACGTCATCCGGGCCCACGATGACGTCAGCAAAGCCGGTCCCACTGATGACGTCATGCTGACGTCAGCAGTGATGACGTGGCACGTCCTGGTGCTACCACGTGTCCCAGCCTGATTGATTTTCTTTTTCGGAATTATTTAATATTTTCAAAAAATGATTTAAACTTAGAAAATTCATAATAAATCAACCGTAGCTCAGAAAAATATGAAACCACTTTCTATATTTTTCTAAAATCATGACCTACGCGTTAGTGTAGAGTTTGGTGTTGTTTGGGTCTTGTTGCTTTGCTGTTTTGGTGTTTCTTTGCTAGTAGCCGCGTCTTTATTTCTTTTCCGCGTAAATAGGAGCTCCGGAGTCGCAGAAGGAAGCTGACGACTACACCAACTACGGAAACAAAGCGGACAAGCAATACCCAGGTTCACGCCCAGCTATTCTCTGAAATACCTAGTAGACATGCAACTAGTATGATAGCGCTTTACTTTACTCGCATGATGATGATATGCCTGCACTACCTTTTATCTACCCTGTTTCCTTGCTACCTATTATCCACTTTATGAGAATGCTATGCTTGCATTTGTTGGGATGGTTGTGATTGATCTTCTTGGTGTGAGTTGGGTGGCTTGGGAGGAGTAGTGCAGCTAGGCGGTGGAGGCGAGTGATAACAACCCGGTCGTTTGATCGGGGTGCTTGGGAACTGCACTCGGACAGTTCCTACGGAGTACCTGTTGCGGGTACATTTATGGATTACTTGAGATTGATGGATTTGAGGAGTTTAGGCGGCCATACCTGTAATGGGTGCCGATTGCGGACCGTTGCGGCGGATCGCTTTGACGCTGATACTCGCCTTACCGACAATTAAGGGCCGTATCGGGATGACCCGGACGTTGGAATTTACAGTGCTCACCATCTACCCAGAATGGGGAGGGTTCTAGCAAGCCTACTAAGTGCGGTACTAGGACTGTAGGAGATTCGAGTATGATATGTGTAAGGGGGACTCGTTGCGGCGTACTCTCCCTGATTTACCACTGCCCCCGACTGGCCCCGGTGGGAAGGTTTCACATCCCTGGGGCAGATGTTAGCATGCGGATGTTTTTCGAGCCCAGGGAAGAAGGATGGTACCGTTACCGTTTAGGGTCTTTGCTGTGGGCTGTGTCTCAAGACGGCTAGCTACCGTCTGCAACCCGGGTGGTTCTTGGAGCGCAACCTCTGCAGAGTGAAAACTATACGTATAGCCGTGTCCACGGTCACGGACGATCCTTCATCTGGCTTATTCTGATTAGCATGGGATCCTGCTTTCTTTTCTCATCCTTGATTTGGGTTATGAGAGGTTGGACCAGCTGAGGCTGTTGAGACAAGGTGGGGAGGGAGCTCACCGAGTCGACTAGCGAGTGAAAGGAGTTGGCGGATGTTTATTGCGGGAACCTGTTGAGGCAGGACGAGCCCGATGTGGTTGTGAGTTTGATGGATGGCTTGGGGAGAGTATGTGCTTGTGAGGAAAGGTGTTTGGAGATGAGATGATCATGGTTAATGCTGCTGCTTGCGCATAGGAAACCCCACCTTACTTTCCTTGAATATTTTATTACTAGTTTAGGCCACTATAAAGCTTTGCTGCATATTATGGTTGGTGACGTGGACCTGTCCCAATTCCTTGGGGACAGTCTTTGGGTACACAGGAGAAGACTCTGAGTACAAGACCAACCACGACGGATGAAGCAAACGAGGGTTGTGCGCTGCGCTCAAGGATGCCTGTGGAGGTGAAGCCCTGAAGTACCAGAAGCTTACAGCTATCCGCTGCGTAGCTGTTTTCCTTTTGTCATTTAGCCCAGAGGGCTTGTACCATATCGCTATGTATTTATATCATGTTTGAGGACCCTAATCAATGTATGGATGTGATTTCCGCTGAAATGAGTTCTGTACGTTATAGCTGTTGTTCCTGGGACTATCACAAGGGTACAGGGAGTCGGATTCTCGTAATTGGGAATCCGGTTCGTTTCAGCACCTGACTTCCGGGTAGATGAAGCAGGGACAGTATGGCTGAAAGACCGTATTTGTGAACCGCAGGACAAGGAAATCAGGAGAACAATTCTCTCAGAGGCTCACGAGTCCAAGTACTCGATACACCCAGGATGCACCAAGATGTATCAAGATCTGAAGGATAAGTTCTGGTGGAAGAAAATGAGAGAGGTCATAGCAGAGTATGTAGCCAAGTGCGACTCTTGTCGAAGAATCAAGGCAGAACATCAAAGGCCAGCAGGACTGCTGAAACCACTGGAAATTCCCATGTGGAAGTGGGAAGATATCAGCATGGACTTCGTGGTTGGCTTACCTCGCACTCAGAAAGGGAATGATGCCATTTGGGTCATAGTTGATCGGCTGACAAAGGTAGCCCACTTCATACCAGTCAAAGGCACATACCCAGTGAGCAAACTAGCAGAACTATATATAGACAACATTCTCAAGCTGCATGGGGCACCAAGGAGTATTGTGTCAGACAGAGGACCACAATTCACAGCTCAGTTCTGGAAAAGTCTACATCAAGCCATCGGGACAACCTTGGAGTATATCACAGCTTACCACCCTTAGACAGATGGGCAGACCGAAAGAGTGAACCAGATTCATGAAGACTTGTTGAGGGCATGTGTTCTGGCTTACAGCACAGGCTGGGAGAAGAGTCTATCTTATGCAGAATTTTCCTATAACAACAGCTACCAGGCCAGCCTGCAGATGTCCCCCTTTGAGGCACTATATGGCAGAAAATGCAGGACGCCTCTAATGTGGTCAGAGGTGGGAGAGCGAACGTTCTTTGGTCCTGATATGATAGTAGAGGCAGAAGAAAATGTGGCCAAGATCCGAGAGCACCTGAAGGTAGCTTAGAGCCGACAAAAGAGCTATGCAGATAAAAGGAGATGGGATCTAGAGATTGAAGTAGGGGACTTCGTCTACCTAAAAGTGTCACCCCTCAGAGGGCATAAGAGATTCCAAGTGAAAGGGAAGCTAGCACCCCGTTTTGTGGGACCGTATCAGATACTGAAGAGAATAGGAAAGCTAGCCTACAGGCTAGACCTACCAGAGGACTTAGCTGGAGTACACCCAGTGTTCCATGTATCTCAGCTGAGAAAGTGTCTAAGAGTACCAGAACATGAGGTCAAGACAGAGGCATTGGACCTACAAGACACCTTGGAGTACCTGGATTACCCAGAGAGGATACTAGACAGAGCAGTTAAAGAGACCAGAAGCACAGCTATCCCATTTTGCAAAGTGCAGTGGAGCAATCATTCCGAAAGGGAGGCTACTTGGGAGAAGGAGTCAGTACTAAAAGAGAGATACCCCCACTTGTTTAAACCATAGGTAACCACAAATCTCGAGGACGAGATACTTGTGAGGGGGGGAGACTGTAACAACCCAAAATTTCGTAGGAAAATGTTGAATGCAAAAATGAGGATTTAAAAATTTTTGGTGAATTGTTGTGCATGCAAACCAACATATAAGGTTGCTCTCTATTTGCTCCATCTGCTCTTAGGCAAATTTAAATTTAAATAAAAATGATTTGAAGTGCTAAGGACCAAATAGTTGTGATTTGGAGTTATTTTGGTTTTATTGGATTTTTGGTTGTGTTTGAATTCAAATCCTAAATTTGAATTCAAACAAATACTAACTAAACTAATTCAAACCTTTACTAACATTCCTTGGGCCGAATTCCTTCCGAAATCTATATTCGCCCCCTGATCTTTTTCCCCAAGCCAGCCGGCCATTCGGCCCAGCTGCGGCCCAGCAACTCACCCACGCCCCTCCTTTTCTTCTGTCGCCGACAGGCGGGCCCATCAGCCCCCTTCGCGGCCCGTCGCGATGATGATGCGTGTCCGCGGAAGCTCAAGCCCTCCATCTCGCCGTCCGCGCCCCAACCGAACCCTAGCCGCGCCGCCCTACAAGTACCCCCGCCGCGGCAACTCCCTTCTCCAGCCGCCACACCCTTCGGGGTTTTCTTCACCACCAAGTTGAAGCCAAGGGAGAGAGGAGGGAAGAGGAGTCGGAGGAAGGAGGAGGGAAGCAGAGGAAGGGAAGCCGACGCCAAGCGCCGCGCCGCCGCGGCGCCGCCGCCCGTGGCGACGCCGGAGAGGAGCCGGACCAGAGCTGTACGTGGGAGCGCGAGGATCACCGACGAACCGCGAGTCTTCCCCGAGCTGCGGTGTTCATCTTCTAGCCCCTAGGTGAGCTGCCGCCGTCGACCCCCTTTTCTTCCCCTGTTCCGGCCGAGCGTCGCCGCTCTTGTGCTCGCCGTCGTCCAGCCGTCTCTGGGACCCGACCTTCGTGTCGTGGCCGTGTTAATCTCTTGTAGGACCCCGTCGCGCCGCTAACAACTTTGCAAACCGCCGACGACCGAACCGCAGCCGAGGCCGCCGCGGCCGAGCTCTGCTCGCTGCGCGCGCACGCTGAGGCCGTGCCGCGGCCGTGGGCAACCACGCGCCCGCGCACGCGCTCCTAGCCGCGTCCCAGCAGTTGTTGGTGATCGCGCGCGCGCGAGCCAGCTCTTCTTTCCGGCCGTGCGCTGCTGCGCCGTTGTGCAACATCGCCGGCCGTCCGCCGTCGTGCATCCTCTATGCCGCTGTGTCACCGCCGCCGCGGGCCTGGGTGGCGAGGAACCTGCGCGAGGATTGTGCGTGAGCAAGCCGAACCCAAACATGCACTCCCTGAGCCGCGCCGAAGACCTGAGCCACTTCGCCGGAGTGTCGCCGCCGCGCTCTGGCCGCGCCGTCGCCACGACGTCGCGCGCCCGTGTGCGGGAGCACTGAGCCACACGGTTGGCCACACCAGCACGCCACACGCACAGCCGCAGAGAACCCCGTGGCGTCCACAACCTGATCCCGTGCGCCCGGCGCACCGTGAACCCATGACACGGTCCACCGTGGACCGAGTCCACCAGACCAGCGCAGCCGACTCGTTCCCTTGGGCCTAAAGTTAAACATCAAGTCCAGAATCGCCCCCTGGACTTTCTTGGCCCAGTCACCTTTCGGCCCGTTGCCAGCCCAGCCATCGTTTTCCTTTTTCTTTTTCTTTTAACTGCGCTGACGCCTGGGGCCCACCTGTCATACTCTGGCAGTCACTGACATGCGGGACCCACTGACCAGGCTGACCCGTTGACCGCTGACCGTTGACCATTGACCGGTCAACGCTGACGTCATCCGGACCCATGATGACATCAGCAGGCTAATTTTTGTGTCTGTTTTCTTTTTCGGAAATTATTTATTATTTTCAGAAAATGATTTAAACTTCGAAAATTAATAATAAATCAACCGTAGCTTAGAAAAATATAAAACCAGTTTCTATATTTTTGTAAAATCATGATCTACGCGTTAGTGTAGAGTTTGGTGTTCCTTGGGTCTTCTTTCCTCGCTGTTTTGGTGTTTCTTTGCCAGTAGCCGCGTCTTATTTTAATTTCCGTGACTCTAGGAGCTCCGGAGAACCTGGAGGAGAAGGACTACCCCGACAACTGCTTTGAAGAGGAGGAAGAAGCCTACCCAGGTTCACGCCCGACCAATCTCTGAAATACCTATTAGACATGCAACTAGTATGCTAGTGCTCTACTTTACTCGCATGATAAACCTGCACTGCCTTTGTTAATATCCTGTTACCTTGCTACCTACTACTCACTTTATGGAATACGCTATGCTATGCATGTGTTGGGATGGTTGTGATTTGATCCTCTTGTCGTGAGTTGTGGGTGGTATGGGAGGTGTAGTGCAGCTAGGCGGTGTAAGCGAGTAATAATAACTTGATCGTTTGATCGGGGTGCTTGGGGACTGCACTCGGGCAGTCCCTACGGAGTACCTGTTGTGGGTACATGGTACTTGGATACTTGGTTACTTTTGAGGTGCTTGGTCGGCGATACCTGTTATGGGTGCCGATTGCGGACCGTTGCGGCGGATCGCTTATGACGTTGATACTCGCTTTACTGACAATTAAGGACCGAGTCGAGTTCCACCTTTGGACGTGGGAATACCGTGCTCACCATCTACCCAGAATGGGGAGGGTTCCAGCAAGCCTACTCTAGTGCGGCGCCGAGACTGTAGGAGATTCGAGCTTGATATGTGTAAGGGGGACTCGTTGCGACGTACTCTGCCTGATTTACCACAGCCCCCGACTGGCCCCGGTGGGAAGGTTTCACACCCCTGGGGCAGATGTTAGATCAGATGTTTCCCGAGCCCAGGGAGACAGGATTGGCGCCGTTACTGTTTAGGGTCTTTGCTATGGGCTGTGTCTCAGGTTGGTTGCGGACTAGCCTTGCAGCCCGGATGGATTCCTGGAGTGCCACCTCTGCAGAGTGTAAACTATACGTATAGTCGTGTCCACGGTTACGGACGACCCGCTTCTGATAAGTTCCGACTAGCATGGGAATCTGCTTTCTTACCTCATCCTTAACTTGGGATATGAGAGGTTGGTCCAGCGTTGCTGATGAGACAAGGTGGGGAGGGAGCTCACCGAGTCGACTAGTGAGCAAAAGGTGTTGGTGGACGATGTTTGCGGGAACCTGCTGTGGCAGGACAAGCCCGATGTGAATGTGAGGTTGAAGGTTGGGTTTGGGGAGTGGATGTGCTTGCGAGGAAAGGAGTTGGTGATGAGATGAATTTGGGCTATTGCTGCTGCTCGCATAGGAAAACCCTGGCTTAAACCTTGATTATTTCTATACCTTAGAATAGGCCACTTTAAAGCTTGCTTCATATTATGGTTGGTGACGTGAACCTGTCCCATTTCCTTGGGGACAGACTTTGGGTTCTCAGGTGAAGACCCCGACCACGAGTTCAACCAGGACGGGTGGTACGATTGAAGGGTGCGCGCTATGCTCAAGGATGCCTGCGGGAAGTGGACCCAGATGATTTAGCTACCGCTTCGTAGCTGTTTCTTATTGTCGATTTAGCCCAGAGGGCTTGTACCAGACCGCTATGTTTTATATATGTCATGTATTAGATCTTTTATCATTGTATGGATGTGATATTCGACTGAGATGAGTTCTGTACGAGATAGCTGCTATTCCTGGGACTATCTCAAGGGTACAGGGAGTCGGATTCTCGTCGTTGAGAATCCGGTTCGTTTCAACTAGTCTCCTAGTCGGTTACAATCTGAGAGTCCTAGTCCTAGTAGGAATACACGAGTAGTTGTCCGAGTAGTTCTACTAGGACTCGGTCTTCTATCTTGAGGGTATCCGGGGATGCATATCCCATACTATCCAAGGGCTTCATCTGAGCTATCTACTGTAGAATTTCATAAGTGTGCACCACACCTATACTAGATCAGATATGTCAAGGTATTAATCCTTGCCCCTTCTATAGAATGGATAAAGAAAAAATGATTTAATTACTCATCGTGTCTCTCAACTCCAAACGACACAAGCAACTAGCTTAATTATCCTTAGTCTTCGCGTATATCCTTTGGTCCAATACAATGAAAAACAAATGATGGGTGTCAGGAATACCATGAAAACCCATCAAAACTTTTAATTGTCGATGCAAAACACACTTTAGTCACGGTGATCGTGTCGTCATTAAACAAAATTAGGGGCATATGCACTTTCGGCAACAACATGCTAAACATTGGTAGGTGGGTGTGTAAATGCATACTCCGTATGCACTTATCATTTGCATTACTGCCCACATGGATCAATTCTTTTACCTATGTTTTTCTAAAGATATAAAGGGGTGTTGACAACCAAAATTGGCACGGCTGTGCAAACCGGTCGGACCGGTATGCACAAACCGGTCAGACCGGTTTAGGAAACTCTGTCAAAATATAAATTAGACTTGACCATTGCGTAGCTCTCGTCGAGACGATCAAGATACATATGTGGAACGCCTAATTTGGACTTCGGATGAGAGAGTTATGACTTCGACAAGATCTACACCCGGGAAAAGAGGTCAGACCGGTTTCAAAACCGATCAGACCGGTTTGTACGCTGTAATTCGAGTTGGTTTAGGATTCTGAGTTTTGTCCCATATTGTAACCGACTCATGAGGGGTAAGACTTCCCCGGCCTATAAATATAAAGGCTAAAAGGCCGATTGAGATATCCCCAATCGAATCTATCAATTACACTTTTATCTTTTTACCTTTCGTTTCCTTTACCCAACTTTTCCAACCCCATGTGATGTCCTTCTTCTGTGTCCATGGCATGAGGAGGCGCCCTAGCTGGCCTGCTGAGCCTAGGGCAAACCAAGGTGCGCCTGCCCTGACGGGGTCCCTCCCGGGCGGACGTTCGTTGGTCTATCGCCGGGCACCGCCGACGAGACCGGTCTGACCAGCCATCATACTGGTCTGACCGACCTGCGTGGACGAGCAGCAAGGAGCACCTCCGTGCAGCGCACGTTCAAGTGCGATTCGTGTGTTGGCCCGAAATCAACGTCAACACATTTTGGCGACTCCGCTGGGGAACGAAAATTAGGTTATCATGGACGATTTGTCAAACCCTAGTGATACGACATCGTTTGAAGAACTACTTGAGGAATATCAACAAGAATATGATAGAGCAGTTCAAAGTCTATTCTTGTCTTGCTACCGTAAGACAGGACAAGGAGTCATCAAGATTAAATAGTGGCAGCCACCATCGACCATCACCATATTGAAGGAGATACAATCTTCCGGTACTATATCTACCCGTCTATCTGCCTATGTTAAATTTTTGATTACTCAAGAGGATAAGGTAGATTCAATTCATGTCGATCAAGAGTTGGCTATTGAAAAGCCGACTAATGCTATTATTGATCCTTCCAACTTGCCAAATTGTGATGTTGTTGGTCAAGAAACAAATCGGCCGTCTCTAGCCGAAATTGTTGATCCAAAATCCCCTAGCATGAGCATAGAAAGTGTATCTAGTACTTCAACGCTCGGGGGGCAACAAAACAAAGGCAACGGTGCCGGTTGCATTGTAACCGGTCTGACCGGTTCTCAAACCGGTCTAACCGCTTCATCTAGGGTTTCGCAAAATAAATTAAAACCAAAGATGATTAAACCTAAAAAACCCGAGATTGGTGTTTGGAAAACCACTGAATCCAAAGACGAGTAAGCATCAAAGAGAAAAGCCGAAGTATAACAAGAAACTTCCGGCTAAGTCTCAAAGACAAAAGATTGTCAATGATGCTAGTCGGTCTAAAAATTCCAAACAATCAAAATCTTCTCCTAGGGAGAAGTTCCATAATCGGAATCGACAATGGAATAATTCTCATGAATCAATGTCGTTTCCACCGTATAGATCACCTACACCGATGCCATGGGAGTTTTGTTTTAATATGCCTTATTCTTCTTCTCCTTGGTATTATAATTCATATATGCCGGCTCTTCCTAGACATTTATGTTCCGATTATATTATTTATAGGGAGCCGGTAATTAATAAGCCATAACCTATGCATAATGACCGTTTTGATCAAAAGAATCGGTCCACACAGAAAAATAAGCGTAAGATGATTAAACAAGTCTATCGTGTCAAAAAAGATGGAACAGTAAATAACAATCCAGATTTGACACTAGACATAGAAAAGCCGTGTATTGGAAAATCATCGGCTAGTTATGTTGATCAAATTATCTCCAATGATAAGCATGTCGCAAATAATATAGCTGAGCAACAATCACGCTCGGCTGGGGGGCAAGATGATCTCAAAGTTGCTGGTTTTGAAGGAACCGGTCTAACCGGTGTTTCGACTGGTCTGACTGGTCATACTAAAAATTTTGATAGAACTGCAAGCGTTACTCCAAAAAGTAAGGTGATGAAGAAGGGGCCAAGTTTTGCTGAGTTGTTGCAAAAGTATCAAAAGATAGCCGAGCAAAAGCAAAGTAATCGGTTAGGAGATCAAAGTTGGTATTCTTCATCACCAAGAGTAAAGAAGCATCAACGATCATCTCATTATTCTTCAATATTTATTCCGTCGATGCATGTGACATGGAATGCGTATCCAAGTATACCTAATTACAATTCATGGTTTTGGTATAATCCTTGGTCTTCTTTTTACAATTATCAATATTATGCTATTGATGCACCAAGGAATTACGGTTGAGCGCCAGACCATTGAAGATTATTTTCTGGCACGCAAGCTTTGCCAAAAAAACAGGGGGCATATGTTGACAACCAAAATTGGCACGACTGTGCAAACCGGTCGGACCGGTATGCACAAACCGGTCAGACCGGTTTAGGAAACTTGACCATTGCGTAGCTCTCGTCGAGACGATCAAGATGCATATGTGGAACACCTAATTTGGACTCCGGATGAGAGAGTTATGACTTCGACAAGATCTGCACCCGGGAAAAGAGGTCAGACCGGTTTCAAAACCGATCAGACCGGTTTGTACGCTGTAATTCGAGTTGGTTTAGGATTCCGAGTTTTGTCCCATATTGTAACCGACTCATGAGGGGTAAGACTTCCCCGGCCTATAAATATAAAGGCTAAAGGGCCGATTGAGATATCCCCAATCGAATCTATCAATTACACTTTTATCTTTTTACCTTTCGTTTCCTTTACCCAACTTTTCCAACCCCATGTGCTGTCCTTCTTCTGTCTCCATGGCATGAGGAGGTGCCCTAGCTGGCCTGCCAAGCCTAGGGCAAACCAAGGTGCGCCTGCCCTGACGGGGTCCCTCCCGGGCGGACGTTCGTTGGTCTCTCGCCGGGCACCGCCGACGACACCGGTCTGACCGGCCATCATACTGGTCTGACCGACCTGCGTGGAGGAGCAGCAAGGAGCACCTCCGTGCAGCGCACGTTTAAGTGCGATTCGTGTGTTGGCCCGAAATCAACGTCAACAAGGGGCTTGCCCTAATGCAAGACATGAGCCATTTGTCGCTGAAGGGAACTACATATTGAGCAGAACAAACACTACTCCACATACTTTGAAGTAGTCTTTGTTTATCCATAGTTGGGACAATACAGCGCGCAAGCAGGCGCTCTATAAATGGATGAATGCTTGCAGGGTGACGATGAGATTGCAAATGACATGCATGAACACAACGAGGATGCAGAAGTATCTAGCCCTAGGCCTAGGAAGCATCCGGAACTTCACGGTTGGTCCTTTCTCAACTACTAGTTCCCATTCAAAAGTAACTAGTCTCCTATTTTTACTATGACTCAAACACTTGCTAAAGAAACCTGCTTCCTGGCACATCCATGCCCACGCTGGCCGACCGATCGGCCCATCAATGCATATGCATCCGCCTTCAGGCTGCTCTTGCGAAAAGAGCGCTCTACAGCACCACCAAAGAACGCTACCATTAGATCGGCTAATGTGGCGTTCACCTGCGCCAAGGCACATTCAGGCACACCACCGGAAGAGGACCTCAGCGCGACCTCCCGTTGCCGTGGCCGGCCCCCAAGCTACTGTTGGCACAAAAAATTGCGGTGAACCAACACACAGATATATTGCACACGGGCTTCAAAGAAAATTTGTCCTTTGACTTAATATCCAAGCAGTAGTGTAATCTAATAATTTAATACACAATGACGACACAACTAATAATTAAGATGAACAAGTCTCCTCGATGTCTTGCAGGCAAACAATGGCAACCAGCTTGGTACTTGTCGATCTTGTCACACACCTGACCAGATAAATTGATGCCTCCTGGTGCGGCCACTACCAGAAAATTCATCATCCGCACCCCTTATATACCTCGGTGCACTCAAGAACCAGTGCTAATGCAACATTAGCACCGGGACTAAAATTGGGGTGCCCTCGGGGATCCTTTAGCACCGGTTGGTAACACCAACCGGTGCTAAAAGTCCCCTTTAGCACCGGGTGATGTTATGACCCGGTGCTAAAGGGTCCCTCTCCTTTAGCACTGCGTGGTGTTACGACCCGGTGCTAAAGGGTGACCCTTTAGCACCGGGTGATATTACGACCCGGTGCTAAAGGTCCTTTAGCACCGGTTTGTAAACACGACCCGGTGCTAATTGGGGTGTCACATGCTACTTCAAAAGGAGCGCACTTTCTATCCTATCACGTGTGCTGTGTAGGTGAGATGGTTAGGTGGGCCCGCGAGAGCCAAGAGGTCTCGAGTTCGAATCCCGGTGAGCACCGGAATATTAGCACCGGTTGGGAAACCCGGTGCTAAAGGAGCTTCCCAACCGGTGCCAATGTCTATTGTTCCGGTAGTGGGCTAGCAGATGTGAAGATCTTCGGCGATAGGAGCCGCCGATGATGATAGGGCTTCGATTACGGCGAAGCGACGACGGATGGTTTCCAAGCAAACCAACAAAGACTGCTCCGTTTACGTAGAAGCAAACGACCGATTTACGAGCTAAACGGCAAAGAGTAGAAAACCCTAGAAAAAGTAAGAACAGAAAATAGTAGATGTGTTTTTCGATTGTGGGGGGGCTTTTTCCAATCGGCCATGACATCTTTTTATATACCGAGGCAGCTGGACTTAGGTTTTGACAATTTAGGAATTAACCCTTAATAATATTTTAAAACCGAATAAAACATCCTTTATTTATTCGGCTATATACAGTCACGCACGTGTATATCTCAATCTCCATGTATTGTCTCTTCTCTTGGATTACACGTGAAATCTACCCGGCAATTTACACGTTCAATCTATTGTTGAAAATCGCCTCCACATGTAACAAGCTGGCAATGACCTCGGCAATCCTCGTAACGTCTTGCCGAAGTGCCTATGCAAATATATCATTAGCTAATTTAATTAATCGGCCATATATACTAATTCCTTGGCAGCCGAATTAACCAAATCAACTGGCTAATCATTTAGCAAAACGAAGCCTCGATACTGTAACCATGTCATATCATTATTTACCAAATTTCGCTATGAACAGCTTACCCGCGAGAAGAAGGCGTCGGTGCGGAGCATTGAATCAGCCTCTACGAGAGAATGTTGTATATACCATACCTGCTACTTTCTGGCTCGCTGCATTTTAGCTTATTTTTCTCGTCTACAGCCAATAATACTCGCTCAGGTTTTGTAGATAGAAAGTAATGTACATCAGAATGGCAAGGCCACTGAACACTCACTAATAGAGAAACACGCAAAACTACCCTTATTTTTCCAAAATATTAAGAAAAAAATTTAACAGCTGGGAACAGGCCGGGTAATTGGTACCTAGCCTAGATTAATTATCCTATTGTCGTAATTGGTACCTAGCCTAGATTAATTTCACATTGGACTTACAAAGCAAATTAAATTTGATTGGCCTTTTGGCTATAAACCGTCTTCTGGTTGCAAGCTGCGTATATACTGGGATTAGGATGAACGGTACTAAAATGAAAATGCAAGAAATTCATTACCATTATTGTTAGCAGCAGAGGTCTTAATGTCTTATCTCTCCCCTGTCAGATAAACAAACGAATAGCTCTTACCGCTGTGTGAGTGAGTAATCAGTGTTCATCTAATCATATATATCTCAAAATATGTGAGGCAGATTCAAAAATTTTCATGCGGAAGATGTTCAGATATGAACGTTTAGTAGTGTTCAGATGTTCATGTGGGTCCACCACACATATATTCATGTTGCCTCCGTGCAAGAAAATCCATATTAGGAGGCAGTTTTGACGCCCGTGCAAGAAAACTTGTGCCAAGGATGAGTTGGCTTTGTGCGCGCAGCAAGTGGTATCTATCTTGTAGGGGCTTTTTTCTCTCTTATTTTTTGATTGCCACACGAAGAAGCAATGCCATTGGTACCTCTTGTTTTATTCTTATAAATTTACAATGCTAGGTCTGCTCGAAATTGTAACCGGTTGCAGGATCTAATTGTCAACTATTTTCTCTCGTGGCGGCTGCCAGAACTGCCACCCACAACCCACCGCCGCTGCTAACTGCTGCCTGCTGCCCCTGCCACCGATCCAGGGCCAACTCCTCTTTCTTTTTATCACAGCTTCTGAATCTCACGCGAGTTTTCCATGTGAACCATTTGGTTCATGGATCTTGGATCCCTAAAAAAATGATAAACAGGACACAGAAGTTACATCAGAATCACATGTATATGTATTGCTGCTTGCCATCTGAATTACCATCTTTTGACGATCCTAGTGCTTAATATTCATGCAAAGTGTAGGACATGACGAGCTTCTGTTTGGTTTGTACTAAAATTTGTAGTTGCTTTTGATTGGTTTCTAAGCAAATATACATGGAATTAACAACTTGCAGATACTAGACTTTAAGTAATCCATCCTTGTTTACATGAGAAAACTAAGCTACACATCATGATGAAAGGTATTTGAAAACCAATGTGAGAATGTGGGAGACGGAGGGCATATTAATTGCAGAACCACACTTGGGGGCGTGGCATGAGGGCATGCTGTAATCACTACGGGAAACCCGCCATATGCCGAGTGTCTCGATCTTTGCCGAGTGTATTTTATCGGGCACTCGGCAAAGACAGACTTTGCCGAGTGTCCCTAAGGAGGCCCTCGGCAAAGAGAGAACACTCGGCAAACACACTCTTTGCCGAGTGTCAGGACACCGACACTCGGCAAAGAGGCGCTTTGCCGAGTGTCAGGCTGGTGACACTTGGCAAAGATGTCGCACGTGCTCGGCGCGTGACACGGCCGCCAACGGCCGTTGGGGGGCCGTTCGGGCTGCATCTACTTTGCCGAGTGTCGTCGGCCAGACACTCGGCAAAGATGTCGCACGTGCTCGGCGTGTGAGACGGCCGGCAACGGCCGTTGGAAGCCGTTTGGGCTGCATACTCTTTGCCGAGTGTCACCGGCCTGACACTCGGCAAACATGTGGCACGTGTCCTGCACGTGCCGCGCGCGCCAACGGCCGGGGATGGCCGTTTGGACTGCCACAGCTTTGCCGAGTGTACAAGATGGACACTCGGCAAACATTTCGAAAATTTGATAATATTTTTGAAAAAACTTGGAATTCAAATACAAAAGTTTGAAAATTTTGAATACAAGGGTTTTTTGCACGGATGGAATGGTGGGTTTGCCGAGTGTTTCAAGCTAGGCACTCGGCAAACTTCCTCTTTGCCGAGTGCTGAGCTGGCAGCACTCGGCAAACCATGCCTTTGCCGAGTGTTCTACAATAAACACTTGGCAAAGGCTGTCCCTTTTTTATTTAAACTTATGTTTTTGGGCTCCAAACTTTATCATTTTCCTGTGATACTTGTCAAAGGCTCTTTATATCTTATGTGGAGCCTGTGGCAAAAAGTTGAGACGATTTCGAAAAGTTTATATATACGGCCTTGTCCAATCGGAGCATATCCCATAGAGGTTTCGGAGAGTTGAGAAGGAGACAGCTCGATTTCGAAACGAAGTGAAGTTGAATTAGAATTTGAGTTCATAACTTTTTCTATAGGCAATAGACGACGTAGATTGCTTCATTTGAAGTTATCATATTTTTCCGGACCCATTTGGTATTTTTTAAATTATTTTTACGCCCTTCTCCGCATGAAATAATGAAATATATGAAGGAATTATGAGCTATATAGACATGAAAAAAAGGAAAAATTTCATTGAAGCATAAAATGTGCATTGTTGAATGTATTTGACAAGATATTTTGATGTATTTTTGATCAAATTTGAAAATTTATGTATGATGCAAATGTTCTGGAAAATGTTTGCCGAGTGCTACACTAGGCAAACAAGCCCTTTGCCGAGTGTCACGTCAGGGACACTCGGCAAAGAGGACCTTTGCCGAGTGCCTGCTCGGGGGCACTCGGCAAAGAAGCCTGGCCGGCCCGCGGCCGCGCGGGCCACGTCATTGGCCGACGTGGCATGTTTGCCGAGAGCTGGCACTCGGCAAAGGCTGTGTTTGCCGAGTGTCATGGCCCACGCACTCGGCAAACGCAGCCACGTGGCCCCCCTTTTCGGCCGTGCGCAGCCACGTCAGCTGCCAGCGCATGCCGACGTGACGGATTTGTTTGTCGAATGTCAGATCCAAGACACTCGGCAAACAGGGGGTGCGCCAGGGGACTTAACCGCCACGCGGCAGCAACCCTACTGCTACATACTCCCCCGCCCCCCACCCACCCACCCCCCCCCCCCCCCCGCCGCCGCCTCCTTTCCCCGACCACCGCCGCCGTCGCCGCCCCTGCCTCCCACCCGCCCTCCGCCCCGCCCCCGCCCTCCGCCCCGCGGCCGCCCTCCCCCTCCGGCCCGCGGCCGCCCGCCACCGCCGCCCTCCGCGCCCTGGCCCGCACGCCAAGACGCCGCCGGTCCTGCTGGTCCCGGCCGCCCAACGCGCCCCGGCTCGGACGCCGCCCTCTGCCGCCCCGAGCCGCCGTCGCACCGTGCCGCCGCCCCGAGCGTCGCCCTCCGCCCGCGACGCCGGCCGCCGCCTTCGCCCCGACGCCGCCCGGGCCGCTGCCGCCGCCCCGCGATGCCGCCGCCGCCCCGGGCCACCTCCGCCCTGGCCTGACACCGACGCCCCGGGCCGCCTCCGCCCCGGCCCGCCGCTGCCGCCCCGGGCCTCCTTCGCCCCGGCCGACCTCCTCCCCGGCCGTCCCGGACGCTGGCGCCACGAGCCGCCGCCCCGAGCGCCGCCTCGGCCGGCCCCCGGCCCCTCGTGCCCATCGCCGGCCCACGCCGCCGTCCCGGTCGCCGCCCCAAGCCGCCGCCGCCCCGATCGCCGCCCCGAGACGCCGCCGGCCTCCTCCCCGCCGCCGGGCTCCTCGCCGGCCTCCCTGAAGGTAATTTTTTTTTTGAAAAAATTGTTGTGAAAAATACATGTCAACTTAGTTGCTGTTTGTGAAAAATATATATGAATGGATGTGGTAGTTGTTGTTTTTCATACATAGGATAGAAATATATATATGTATATGTATATGAATGGATGATAAAATTTTGATGGTAGCCACCCCGTTCATATGGATGATAGAATTTTGATGTATATATGGATATGGTTATGTGGTTGTCGGCCTTCGTGCCGCATCCTTGTTATGTGGTTGTCGGCCTTCGTGCCGTGTTTTTTTGCAGGATGTGTGGTTTCAGAAACTCCCCCGTGTAGGGGAGGTGCTGCCGAATTTTTTGTTTGACAAAAATTTGTTTTTATTTCAGTCAGCCGTTGCACCGTCTTCGACTTGGACCCCGACGCCGCACGTCGTTCCCGCCGTCTGCACCGACACGAGCGTCACCGACTCGCCCGCCGTCGAGCCCGTAGCTGAGCACATGCAAAACCATACACCCTTAGTATTTAATTCGTAGATCCATATTTAAGTTGTGTACCTTCTTCGTTTCTTGTATTTATCTTTACCGTGTGGCTTATTTGCCATGTTCTTGCATTTCCTACAGTAAATAAGATGATATGACATCTTATTTACCGTAGGATACGCAAAAACATGACAAAGAATTCATACCGTACAGTTAAATATAACAGGTCAAGATTGCGCACAACTGTGTCACGTAACCTAGTTAGGCGTCTCCCGTTCGAAAGAGATACGGTTGTGAATATGTGAATTTTTGCATATGTCTAACCGTATCTGTTTCGAATTGTCCACGTTTTTGGACAGCTCGAGGATGTGTAGATGGGTAGTTTCCATGCTCTACTCGTACCGAGGCTGAGTTTCGACATCATCTCCCTGTTGTTCTCCGAATACACAATCTCCGTAATTGGACGTGTATTTGGAGAACAGCGGGGAGGTGCTGCCGAACTTCCATCTTGGATACGAGTAGAGCATGGAAACTACCCGTCTACACATTCTCGGGTGGGATTAGGACCTATCTTTACCTATTAGACATAAAACTAGCATCCGGTAGATGCATTTATTATTATAAATTTGGTATGGAAGAAATTTATTTCTCGGTGATATGTAAAGGGATGGATGACCGTGAGTGGATGTACACTGGCCGCTCAATTAAAGGTGAATGTACAGATGAATGGATTGCCAAGACTCAGGCGTTCTTGAAGCAAGCTTTTGCCAATGCGAAAGGGGTGCCAACTACTTTCTGTCCATGCGCGGTTTCCGACAACCGTAAACGCCAAACAGAAGGAGTGATGAGTAAACATCTCGTTAAGTATGGATTTACGGAGAACTATACTCGGTGGACACGCCATGGTGAAGCCGTTGATCGTGTGAGAGACGAGGCCGTGAGGCAGCGGATCGAGGAGTTTGATGATGAGGCAGGGGTAGGGACATGTTGCATGACTATGGCGAAGCACACTTCAATGATGGACCTAGGGAGGAGGAGCCGGAGGCCACTACAAAGGCTTATTATGACATGTTGGCAGCGGCACAACAACCCCTTCACTCACACACTAAGGTTTCTCAATTGGATGCTGTTGCACATCTGTTGGCCGTCAAGTCCCAGTTTAGCTTGGGTCGAGACGCCTTTGACCACATCCTGACAGTTTTTGGCGGCCTCCTTCTGGAAGGTCACATTCTGCCAAAGAACATGTACGCAGCACAGAAACTTCTAAATGCACTTAAGATGCCGTATCAGAAGATACATGCTTGTCCGAATGGATGCATCTTATTTAGGAAAGAATATGCAGACGCAAAGCAATGTCCGAAGTGCCAGGCTTCTAGATTCGTGGAGATAGTCACTGCTAATGGTAAGAAGAAGCAAAGCAAAATTCCCATGAATATCCTACGGTACCTTCCACCTATACCGAAGATCCAATGGCTTTACATGACCGAGGACTCTGCGAAACAGATGACATGGCACAAAAGTGGAGTGCGATACAATCCTGATAAGCTCGTACATCCATCCGATGGTGAAGCATGGAAGCACTTTGATGGGATTCATCGTGACAAGGCTAGAGAGGCTCGGAATGTGCATGTTGCGTTGGCAACAGATGGGTTCAACCCGTATGGAATGACGGCTGCCCCATACTCTTGTTGGCCAATGTTCGTCATCCCACTCAATCTCCCCCCCCCCACCCGCCGGCGTCCTCTTTCAACGACAGAACATATTTTTGTCGTTAATTATTCCTAATTACCCGGGGGAAAATATGAGTGTGTATATGGAGCCTCTTGTTGATGATTTGGACCGTGCTTGGGAGGAAGGTGTATGGACATACGATCGAGCTACAAAAACAAACTTTAAAATGCATGTCTTCTACCAGTACTCCCTGCATGACCATCCGGCGTATAGGATATTCTGCGGCTGGTGTGTTCATGGGAAGTTCCCATGTCCAATATGCAAGGCATCTCTGAAGTTCATCAGGCTGACCAAGGGTGGAAAATATTCATGCTTCGACAAACATTGTCAATTTCTCCCTCTTGAACACGAATTTAGACAAGATATCAAGAACTTCACGAAAGGTGTCAGGGTTCAAGACCCTGCACCACAGATGATGACAGGTGCGGATGTTCGTGCAGAGTTAGACGCTCTCGTGGTCGGGGAGGATGGCCGTTTTGTGGGTTATGGCGAGCAACATGCCTGGACTCATAAGTTGGGCTTGTGGAAGCTCCCGTACATGCAAGACCTTCTGCTTCCACATAATATTGATATGATGCACACTGAAAAGAATCTTGCCGAAGCACTTTGGGGTACAATCGTGAACATTCCTGATAAAACCAAAGACAATACCAAGGCAAGAGTGGATCAGCAACGGTTATGCAATAGACCGAAGCTAAATATACCACCTCCCAGGGACGACAAAACATGGAAAAAACCTAAGGCCGATTTCGTTCTCGATAATGACCAAAAGAAGGAAGTGCTAAGTTGGTTCCAAACATTAAAATTTCCTGATGGGTACGTAGCGAATTTGAAGAGGGGAGTGGACTTAACTACTTTACGAATCAACGGGCTCAAGAGTCATGACTACCACATATGGCTTGAGCGGCTTCTTCCGGTGATGGTTCGAGGCTATGTCCCGAGCATGTCTGGCTAGTGCTGGCAGAGTTGAGCAATTTCTTCCGCCAACTGTGTGCTAAGGAAGTATCGAAGACCATGCTTGCAGAAATGGAAAAGCTTGCTCCCGTGTTGCTATGCAAGTTGGAGAAGATATTTCCACCGGGTTTTTTCAACCTGATGCAGCATATGATTCTGCACCTTCTGTATGAGGCACGAATGGGAGGGCCTATGCAGAACCGCTGGTGCTATCCAATTGAGAGATGCCAAAAGGTTCTTCGAACTAAATGCAAAAATAAATGCAAGATTGAAGCTTCTATTGCAGAGGCTTACATTCTGGAGGAGGTGTCAAACTTCACAACGAAGTATTATGCTGACAACCTCCCTAGCGTGCACAATCCACCGCCTCGTTACAATGTTGGCGAAGTTGAATCGAACCTCAGCCTTTTCCGAGGGCAACTGGGAAGTGCAAGTTTAGGCACCAACAAAAACTTGACAAATGCAGAGTGGCGCGCTATCATGCTTTATGTGCTCACCAATCTATCCGAAGTTGAGCCATACATGCGGTAAGTTCAGAACAATCTTGTTTTCGAGTACCTAGCCACTATTCTGCATCCAACACTCTTGTTTCTCGTTCATACAGGGAATTTCTTGATCAATTCTGGCGTAATAGGAGGGCTCCTACCGCGCACGAAGTTGATGACCTTCTTAAACATGGAAACCCAGATTTTATTTCTTGGTTCAAACAGAAGGTACACTTAATTTCAGTCTTGTCCTAAATTTGACGTTACTGAAGTCATGTCATTAATATAACAAACTATCCTGGTCGAACTCGCAGGGCCAATCCGATGGGTCTATGAGTCCCGAGTTGAGACAGATCGCCGATGGTTGTGCGTATAAGGTCAAGTCATTTACTGGATATGACGTGAATGGTTATCGTTTTCGCACAACAAGTCATGAGGCGAGGATGCCCAATCAAAGGACTACAAATACCGGAGTTTATACTCCAGGCTCTGATGGGTTCGATTACTATGGGAGACTTGAAGAAATATACGAGCTTAATTTCGGTGGAAGCAAACCTCTTTCTCCTGTTATCTTCAAATGTCATTGGTTTGATCCTTCAGCGGTGAGACAGACCCCTAGTCTTGGGCTAGTCGAAATTCGACAGTCATCTGTCTTACCTGGAGATGATGTCTATATAGTGGCTCAACAGGCCACCCAGGTGTATTATTTGTCATACCCATGCAAAAAGGACAAAAGTCTTGAGGGTTGGGACGTTGTATACAAAGTGTCGCCACGCGGTAAACTACCAGTCCCAAACAATGAAGATTATAACATAGATCCAAACACCTATGATGGAGAGTTCTTCCAAGAAAATGGGCTAGAAGGGTCTTTTGAGATAGACTTAACCCAAGCGGTCGGAATGGATTTAGACTCAGAAATGTTGGTTGACGAGGACACTGGAGATGTGGTTCATAATGCTAAGGAGGTAGAGTTACTAGAGCAATTACAATTAGGCAATGATGAAGCCGACGACATTCCTCCGCCTTTGGAGGACGACCATGAACATCTCGAAATGTACGATAGTGATGATGCGACCGTTGATCCAGATAATCCTAATCCGGATGATTATTTCTAATAAAAGTACGTTTATATATTGCATCATCTCTTTCTAATAGTTTATGTCGGTTCATATTTCTTATATATTACATGTCTTTCTAATAATTTATGTTTATATGTGAAATCTAATAAATGCATGTTTTTGTTGATTGTAGGTGATTGAACCAAGATGGTTGGTCGGGGCGGTGCAATGAGGAACGTCATGTCGTTGTACCGGAAGTTCAAAGATGGAGGGTTCGATGCAGGTGGGTCGTCTGGTGCCAAGGACAAGGGGCGAAAGAAGAAGGCCAAAGGCGGGGGGCGAGGCAAGGGCAAGAGGCGAGAGTGGACCCCCGTACCTTCGTCGTCTTCGTCCGACGAGGACTTTGTTCCTTCGGCGGCGGACACTCGGGCCGCGGAGCACGAGGACCGCGAGGACGAGGAGCACGAGGCAGCGGAGCACGTGGCCGAGGACCACGGGGCCGAGGACCACAGGGCCGAGGACCCCGAGGGCGAGGACGTAGAGGGGTCCACCTCCTCTGAGAACTCGGCCCTTTGGCAGCGAGGCCCCTCGCAACTCCCGAAGCGCCCGATACCCATGGAGCGTCGCCCCGTGATCGCACCCAGCCCTCCAAGGTAAGTAATTTTAGATGTTACAAGTACCTTTTCGTGTCATATTCATATGTTGGAAACCACAATATGGACTAACAATTTATCTTAATCACTTGGGCAGGAATTGGGTGAGTGTCACCCCGGGCGCTGCTCACGACCGCAAAGTCAACGGCATCCTGGGTCTTCTTTGCAGGGAGTTGTTTCCGGGTCTGGTGACCGTTGGCGGCAGGGAGGAGCCGACCTACACCTTTGACCACTACGTCACCGCTCGCGATTAGGAGGACCGGGACCGCAGGATCTTCAACAACAAGGCATTGTGGGTAAGTATTCGTTGCACTACATTGCTCAACACAGCACATTCATTAACAATCTACAAATAATGCAACATCCATCGTGTATATATGCGCAGGACTTTTACAGATGCGTCCCGGGACAGGAGGCTTTGGCGGATGCTGTGGCACATGCAGCCTGTTGGAAGCTCGTCAAGGACCTGCACTACGAGGCGCGCGTGCAGGCCGTAATTGATTATTACGCTGCACTCAAGATCTCCGTGAAGAAACCCGAGGCAAGAAAGATAAAGTTGACCAAGGAGCAATACATGGCGGTATGAAAATCGATAATGTTTTATTCTAAGATTAAGTACTTTAAATTCGATCTTGTTATATGTCGTACACTTGATGTCTTGTAGGCGATTCCGTGGTGGTGCGCCCCGCATCCCAGATGCTGGGAGGTGATAGTCGACAAGTGGTGCAGCGACGAGTGGGCGGCTCAGCACGACCTTTGCCGGGAGCGGCGTTTGCTTATGCCCGGTATAGCACACCATCAGGGCAGCCTTAGCCTCGAGGAGTACAGGGCCAAATGGGTACGCCGAGTCATTTCTATCTCCGCTCAATCAATTCTGTATAATTGCTAATTCTTATTGTTTATTTTTTCAGTCGGCGTCACATGGTGGTGCGTCTTGCTCAGCTCGAGGCATTTGCTATGGCCCACAAGGGCAAGGCAACCTCCGACGTCCAGTACAACCCGGAGGACGGGCCCGTGGCATACAGCAATGCCAGCATCCACAGTCGCCTCACGGCATATACAGAGGTGGCGAGGGAGGTCCACGGGCCAGACTGGGATCCGACCGCCCATGACATTGATGGAGAAGTGGTCATGAGGGCGGGAGGAGGCAAGAAGCACGGGCGGTACTTGATCGCCAACAGCACCATCGACACGGCCACTACCCCCACACTCTCCCAGATTCGAGCTAGGAGCACGAGCTCTTCAGTGGCTATCCGCCAGCCTCTTCCCGGTTCACACTTCGGGATGCAGGCACTCCAGGTTATTTCTGTTTTGTTCTTCGTACGTGAAGTTTACTTACGTTTGCAATGTATTGTAACTTTGTGATTGAATATTGCAGACCTGGGAGTTCCTGGAGGCAGAGGTGCAGCGGATGAAGGACGCGGAGGCCGAGAAAGAGAGGCAGAAGGAGGAGGCCGAGCGGACGAACCGAGCGTGGCAGGATCAAGTAATGGCCTACCTGACGAGCATTGGCCAGCGGGTGGTTGAAGGTCCGTCGCCGGCGGCGGTGATGCCACCACTGCCTCCACTGCCTCCACCACGTGTTCCTATTTCTCCCGTGAGTCACTTGAGAACCTTATAATTTCATTTCACAACTCATTTCTGTCGTAAATCTTGTAACACACAGCACTAATCTCTTTTGGGCAGGCACCTGGCTCAGCGGCGTCGAATGACGGCCCTCAAGACGAAGACCTTGCGGCACGGGCGGCTAGATCGTTGTTCGGACCCCCTCCTCCATGAGTGATGGATGTTGGACTTTGTAAACTAGTGAATGATGGATGTTGAATGTTTGGATGTTGAATTTGTGACATTTCTGTGATGTTGGATGGTTTAGTGACTTATATGTGTTTGTTTATGGTTGTGTGATGGTTTAGTGGCTATATATATATATCAATTGCCTGTGATGCCTATTATAAACTGCATGTGATGTTTTTGTTGAGGGTCCTTTTAACGCAATAAATAAATAAAAACAGGGGTCAAATTGATGCTTTGCCGAGTGTTACACTCGGCAAAGGGCCTGTTTGCCAAGTGTATTGGCCATAACACTCGGCAAACATGTTGTTTCTGTTATTTTTGGAACTTCCTTTGCCGAGTGTGCGGGCTTTGCCGAGTGTTTGCGCCCTAACACTCGGCAAAGGCTGCCTCTTTGCTGAGTGTTAAAGCCATAGCACTCGGCAAAGTGCTGTCCAGGGGCCTGCCCCAGCCAAGCCTTTGCCGAGTGTGACACTCGGCAAAGACATCAGCCTTTGCCGAGTGTCGGTGTCTGTTGGCTTTGCCGAGTGTGACACTCGACAAAGGCTTGGCTGGGGCAGGCCCCTGGACAGCACTTTGCCGAGTGCTACACTCGGCAAAGGATGGAGTCTTTGCCGAGTGCGACACTCGGCAAAGACCCCGTTAGCACTAACAGACGGTCGCGAACGGCACGCGCCGTTCGCGGCCGTCTGTTAGTGCTTTATTTTGCCGAGTGTCGGCTTCTGCCCTCGGCAAAGCCTTTGCCGAGTGCCCGATAAAAGACACTCGGCAAAGGGGCTGTTTGCCGACACGGGCTATGCCGAGTCCCGTTTGCCGAGTGTAACACTCGGCAAATGGTTTGCCGAGTGTAACACTCGGCAAATGGTTTGCCGAGTGTATATCGGGGTTTGCCGAGTGCCGCACCCGGCAAACACCCGGTTTCCGTAGTGAATACCTTACGAGTGTTTCCCGTGCTTCTTGCTGCCATTGACTCCGGAGCTCCAATCATCCGCCGCAGCCAACGAGCGCGTCTTGGATGCGGAGAGGAGGAGATCGGCGGGGTGGCAACTTCCTGCTGCGCCACGGCGACAAGGGAAAAGATTGAGCCGCGTCGGATGACTACACTAAGCCTTAGGCCCTCCGCAGTGTGTGTCCTGAGTGATGCCCCAATCTTCTCTCTCTATTTTGGGCATCACTTCACACACTGTGGCTAGCGGTGCCCATACTGAGCGGTGCCAGAAAAAGCTGGAGCGAGGCAAAGACTGGCTTCGGTGCCCAATTTGTAAACAAATATATAACTATTGTACTGAACTGTAGCTGGTGCTCATGAGCGGAGAGAGGAAAGGGGAGAAGAACTTCTAGGTGCCCAGTTCCTTTTACTTCATGCGGGCCCCGCTCATCAGATAGCACCGGTGCTCAATTTTTTACCACACTGCAACGTGAAAGGAGTGACTCCTTGAGCACCGCTATCACACTGCGCGGAAGGCCCCGCTTCTTCAACCTGTTTTTTTTAGAAGACTTCTTTCTTCAACCTGCTAGCCAAGCCACCAAACATCTTCATATCTGCTGTGTGCGAGCCGCCGTCGCGTCCGTTAGATCCCTCGGCTGTCCACGACATGAAATTCAAGACAAGGTCGACACTCTCATGTACCAAAGAAAAAAAACACATACAGCAGGGGCGCAGGGCGTGGTAAGTGTGCATATAATGAAAGTATGCATCTGCAGCACGAGTAGTACTTGCAGCAAAAGAATCATTTTCATTAAAAGCTTTTGATCCTTTTTTTTTCTATCGGCCCGCTGTAGAAAGGAAGTCATCTAATCAAGATATGGTACAAAGCATGCATATCACTACACCAGAAACCACTAAGAAAGGGTCTCAGTATCATTGAAACACGCCAAGATGGTGTTCAGTACACGGACTGCTGGAGATATCATAACATGAAAACGAAAGCCATGAACATTGCGGTGCACTTGTGCATCCGTGCAGGGTATGTAGTTTGAGGCGCTACAAATCCTTGATCAGTTCCTCCACTGCAAAATCAGCTCCTAGCTTCCTAGCTAGGTCTAATTGGACAAACGGAATTTATAGAGCTTTAGCCTTTTTTGTGCGAACTACTATATCATGTAAAATCTATGAGGTTTTTATGTTCCAAACGGGCCTCGGTTTTGTGAGAAGAGAAAGTATCCAACAACATTGCACGCCTTTTTCATCCACTACAAATTGAAATAATTAGACCATCTCTCTCGGTCTGGTTCCTTAATTTTTCATCAACATGGGCGGTAGGTGCTAGGTGCATGCGTGTCTGCATATTCGCATCTGTATATTACTACATACTCGCAGTAGGGGGACTCCATCTGGATATAAAGGTTCTGGCAAAAAAAAATGAATACAAGGACTCCATCTTACTATACTAGTAGATGCGAGCAAGCCATTTTTTCCACTGAAGTAGAGGGACTGAAGTGTATATATATAGAGGCAACAATAGTTTGGACAGTATTGCACATGCATGCGCGGTGCTATAATTTGAGACAATGCATGCAACAGGATGGAGGGGATGATTCAGCTATTCTATCATCCAATGCATGCCACATGAGTACATGACCACGATGACTGCAGCACGTACTGATACGTATACTGTGGGCTTGGGAGGCATCGAGAATTTTCCGGTTGGTTGTTTGCTCGATGCAACGCAGATGTGTAGCTAGCGCAGGATGTACCACGCCGCCGCAGGAACCGAGAACCTCCCCCTCCCGACGTTCCTCTTCGCGCGGTCGATCATGCCGCCTGACGGTGCTGAGCCTGTTCCCGTGGTACAAGGGGGGTCGACATCATATCCACCACTCACTACCGGAATCCTGCTGGTTGCCGTGTGCCAGCAACACACGGCAAAGGCCGTATAACACACGGCAAAGCCTTTGCCGTGTGCCGCACACGGTAAAAGACACACGACAACCAGCGGCCGGCAAAGCCGGTATTTGCCGTGGGCCAAATGTCGGGCACACGGCAAAGCTTTGCCGATTGCCAAAAAAAACTCACGGCAAACAAGTTTTTAAAAAATAAAAAAATCCACAAGCCGCACGCCCAGGAAGCCCCCTGCCGCCCACCCACCCGCGCCGGCGCCGCCGGCGCACGCCCACGCCGGCCGGAGTCGCAGCCTCACTCGTCGCCGGCCACCCGCGCCGGGGGCCGAGCCGCCGCGCCGCCGTCGTGGCCGCGCCGGCCGCCCGCGCTGCGCCGGGTCGAGCAGCCGCGCCGCGCCGGGGGCCGAGCCGCCGCGCCGGATGGTGAGGAGAGGGAGAGAGATGGGAGAGAAAGAGATAGGGGAGAGAGAGTGGGGGGGAGGTTTTTTATTTGGAAGGAGAGGTGGATCCGGGGGAGGTGGCTTGGACCAATAGGAAGGCTCCATTTCATGGGGGTGGATCGCTGACGTGGCGATGTGTGTTTTCTCTATGTGCTTGTAACGAAATTTTGGACGGCTAAACAACTTCAAATGAAAAAGTTGTAAACTACAAACTTTTACATCTCTTCGAGACCAACAACTTTGATATAGAACATATTTACATCCGAGGTCATTTAAAAATTTTAAAATTTCAAATTAGATACATTATAAGAATATTTTAAAGTATTAAACAATCTCAAATTAAAATATTGTCAACTACAAAGTTTTATATTTCATAGATATGTACAACTTTGATATATAACTTATTAACATTTGAGATAAAGTTTTAAAATTTCAAATTTCTAACTAGATAACTTATAATAATATTTTAAGTTTTCAAAAATTCTCAAATACAAAAGTTGTCAACTACTAAGTTTCATAACTTTTAAAGATTTACAACTTTCATTTAGAGTGTTTCTCCATCTGAGGTCATTTAAAAATTTCGAATTTGAAATCTCATCTCTCTAGTAGTATCTACCACTATAAGAGAGATACTTTTCAAGAGACATGTAAGATTTCTAAACAAACTTACTTTAACATTCTCAAATGAAAAACTGCCAGTAACAAAAATTGTTAATCTTGATGAGTTGTACAACTTTGTAGTCCAAAATATTTTCATTTGAATTCGTTTAGGGACTCAAAATATTGTGAGAGATTTACACAGGAGGAAACAGCCGGTTCTCTTCCTGAAGCTAGACATTGCTAAAGCATTTGATAGTGTGCGTTGGGATTATCCAATGGAGGTTTTGGAGCATTATGGTTTTGGGTCCAGATGGCGAGGCTGGGTCACCACTCTACTGTCCACTAGCATGACAGCAATCTTACTGAATGGTTCGAGGGGGAACTGGTACAGGCACTTCACTGGGTTGAGGCAAGGGGACCCTCTGTCGCCTTTACTTTTCATCCTTGCCATGGAACCCCTGCAGCGTATGCCGGAGCTAGCGACTGCTCAAGGTTTGCTTTCCCCATTAAACTCCAGAGTGGCGCGGCTACGTGCAAGTCTCTATGCTGACGACGCCGCTGTCTTTCTATGCCCGAAGAAAGAGGATGTTGATGCAGTGGCCCAAATTTTAGAGATCTTTGGACAAGCCTCAGGGTTGATCACAAACCGATCCAAATGTGTTGTTTACCCCATACGGTGTGATGACATTGACATTCAGCAGGTCATGGAGGGCTTTCAATGCGACGTAGGGACTTTCCCTTGCACATACTTGGGTCTGCCTCTACATTTCAGGCAGCCTGGGCGTGTGGAGGTGCAGCCCGTCATTGACAAATTGGCTAATAGGCTGGCCGGCAACATGGAAGGGTAAGTTCTTGAATCGGGCAGGCAGACTCAAATTGCTTAATACAGTGCTCTCATCTATCCCAACGTACTTCCTCACGGCATTCATACCAAAGAAGTGGCTAATTAAAAGAATAGACAAAATTCGACGTGGGTTTCTATGGAAGGGAAGTGAACAAGCCAATGGCGGTCATTGTCTGGTGAGATGGGCTAAGGTGAAACGCCCAAAAAATTTGGGAGGCTTGGGCGTCATGGACCTGGAGTTGTTTAGCACCGCATTACGTCTCAGATGGATGTGGTACAGATGGACGGAACAGGAGTGGCCGTGGGTGGGAGGTGAGGTCCCGTGTAATGAGGTTGACAAACAGCTTTTCAGGGCAAGCACCAAAGTTACTGTAGGGGATGGCAAAAAAGCTTTGTTCTGGGAGTCTGCTTGGTTAGAGGGGAGAGCGCCGAGAGACATAGCGCCCAGTCTGTATAGGTTGGCTTGGCGGAAAGGGAATACTGTTTGTACTGACCTATCGAATGAAAATTGGACAAGAGGGCTGTGGAGAATGAGCACAGGAGATGAAATGGCAGAATTCGTGCAGCTTTGGGGTCTCATTCAGGAGGTGCAGCTAACTGACCAACCCGACCAGATTCTGTGGAAATGGACACCTGATGGTTGTTACTCGGCAAAGTCGGCCTGTGATGTGCAGTTCAGGGGGGCATTCTGCTCATTTGATGCAAAATCAATTTGGAAGGCCAGAACGGAGGGTAAACACCGATTGTTTGCTTGGCTTATGATACAGAACAAGTTGCTCACTGCCGATAATTTGATCAAACGACAGTGGCCGAGCAATCCAACATGTACCCTTTGTGACCAGGCTCAAGAAACGGCAGAACATCTATGCATCCAGTGTGTGTTTGCTAGAGAGGTATGGCTTTTCATGTCGACTTGGACAGAAGGCTTGGTTCACGTACCAGAACATGATCTGTCCTTGGAGGATTGGTGGAGCACATCAATGCAAGGACTTCCGAAGGATCAAAAACGCCAAGTAGCAACAGTGCTGATTTATACGGCTTGGAACCTGTGGAAGTGTTGGATATGTTCCAAATTCACATCCACGATATAGGCCAGGCTTGGGCCAGAGCGAAGCGGAGGCCCATTGTGCTGTGGTTTCTCTCAGAAAGTGCACAGTTTAGTCCCACCTTGGTAACGCAACCAAGTATGGGCGTGTGATCTGCCTATATATATGTAAGCCTATGTAGACGGTAGGGTAAGACAAGACAAGACAAGACAAGGTAAGACAGATAAGCCATGTATCATCCCTACTTGTAACCCTCCTCAATAGTGATTGTCTTCCGTGGTTTTTTCCCGCAAGGGTTTTTCCACGTTAAATCGTGTCTCGTGTTCGATCTTGTTTTCCGCATTATTTGCTAACAAGTGGTATCAGAGCTTGGCACGAGATCGAGTGGAAAAAAATTAGGAGTCGCGTCGCCGCCGTTTTTTGCGTTCCCTCACCGAACGCATCTGCTATCGGCTACCGAGTACCGGCTGTTCTCCACGGAATCGATTTCCGTGCATCGGTGGAAGTCGCCGAGTTTGATTCGAACCTGCTGGTCGTGTCATCTACAAAGGTTGCCGCTCGCATGTCTCGTTGTCGTCGGGAGAAAAAAAAATTGCTGCTGCCGCTTGCTGTTTGCGCACGCGGATCGAGAGACAGAGCGTCGGGTGCCTCCTCCGTGAAAATCAATTTTGCGGATTTGCGCTACGTGCACACGAAGACGTACCAGGAGAGTTCTTAACTCTTTGCTAATCGTACACAGGAGGTGTACACAGGCTGCAGGTTTTCTGCTAGGGTTACACAGTACTATACCTAGTTTATTACTACAGATTATTTTCTTCTGGTTATTTCTTTCACGTGGCTTCTATGATATATGATTTCTGCTGCTGAGACTGAGATATTGAGATTTTGAGGAGATATTGGGATTACTATTTGATCACTTTGAGTTAATTCATTTGATGTTTTGACAACATCGTTCATGTCAGCCTAGTGGTACCTTTTACTCCTATGGAGTTGGTTAATTGAATGTGAAGGTTTTGCTTTGAATTGAGTTCGAGGTGGAGGATTTCAAGTGCAACAGAGGAGTTTTTTGTTTGACTAAATACTACAGTGTTTTGTATTGCGGAAGCAGTACGTTTATTGCTGTCTTTGCTCATGTTGAGGGATTTAGTCAAAGTTACTGCATAGATACTACAGCGTTTTGTACTAGCATTCAGTACGTCTGTTGTTCAAGGTGGAGACGTCCACTCATGACTGCACTACTGCAGGGTCTATTGCAGAGGTTTATACTTCATTGGTTGCACATTTATGCCCACATCTGAACCGTGTTTGAATGGAGCAGTAATTGAGTTCTTCACTGGATATTTATTTAATACCACAGGTGATATTGCGACTTTATGTCGTTTAATGATTGACCATTTATTTTTCCGAGGCTAGTTGCACAGACTCAGACTTTTACTGGGATTATGAATTTGTTGAAGGCCCAGATTGTTCGTCTGCTTTGTTGATAGCTGTGTGTGTTTGAACCTATTGGTTATTTGCTCAAGTGTTGGGAGAATACTCAAGTGATCTTATTTGTCCGATTGAAATTGGTATTCAAGATTTGAATATGGAGGTTTATTATTCGTCTACATGATGGAATTTGTCTTAAGGTGGAGTTTGTTGGATATGTTCCAAATTCACATCCACGATATAGAACAGGCTTAGGCCAGAGCGAAGCGGAGGCCCATTGTGCTGTGGTTTCTCTCAGAAAGTGCACAGTTTAGTCCCACCTTGGTAACGCAACCAAGTATGGGCGCGTGATCTGCCTATATATATGTAAGCCTATGTAGACGGTAGGGTAAGACAAGACAAGACAAGACAAGACAAGGCAAGACAGATAAGCCATGTATCATCCCTACTTGTAAACTCTCCTCAATAGTGATTGTCTTCCGTGGTTTTTTCCCACAAGGGTTTTTCCACGTTAAATCGTGTCTCGTGTTCGATCTTGTTTTCCGCATTATTTGCTAACAGGAAGGAGCGAAACCGTAGAGTGTTTGATGGAAGAGGAACATTACCATTGACAGTGTTCGGCATGATCAAGGATGAAATGAAGATCCGGCTGATGGTGAGCCGGGATGAGTGGCCTTTTGTTTTTTAATGATTGCACCGCGGCGTGTGTTTGAGTTATCTTTATTTTCTGTAATATCGACTATGTAATGATTCGCTTGCTTCTCCTTTTTAAATGATATGGCAGTGCTCCTGCCCAAGTTTAAAAAAAAATACTTCATGAGAAAAGAAAAGAGAATCGATGTACTTCTCTGATTGGTGGTTATCTGGCATAAATTTTTGTTTTGCGTCATTGCGTGGCATAATTTTGGTTCTCTGTTATTTGCAATCAAAAGTTTCTCTAGTGATTAATTAGTCCGTCGAAACATCCGCAAGCCAACATCTCTCGCCACGATTCAGCTTGGAGTTTTCCCAAAAAAAAAAGATTCAGCTTGGAGCTAGGGAAAAGGTCGCGACGAGGCGCGCAGGGACACAAGCTGTAGTAATCGGAGCCGACTTCTACCAGCATCGTGCATCTACAAGTCGGTTACCAGGCCTAGAGCATCGATGAGCGGCATGTCGATCTCCTACAGTGTGACAACGATCCTTCCAGGTTCCAGCAGAAGGAAGGAGCCCCGTCAATGCCTCAATGGCCTCTGCTCCACTAACGCCATTCAGAAGCTAGATCAACTAGTTGTTTACAAATTCAGAGAGACAGTTATTCAGAAGCCAGATCAACTAGCACTACCAGAATAGTTGATATCTGCACCGGGTGGGAAAGCCCTTTAGCACCGGGTTTCCCACCCGGTGCAACTAAACCGAGGCTAAAGGGGTACCCCTTTAGCACCGGGTTGAATAACCGGTGCTAAAGGGTCCCTTTAGCACCGGTTGCAGCCACGACCCGGTGCTAAAGGGCCTGCCCCGCAGCGCCTTTAGCAGGGCCTTTAGCACCGGTTGTTGTCTGCAACCGGTGCTAAAGGCCCCGGATTTCTTTTTTTTTTGCTTTTTTCAGTAGCCATGCATGCACGTCTATATACGTGTATATACGTATATATTCTAATACGTGTATTCTAATGCGTATTCGGCCGACTCTATATTCATATTAGCTGACATTTCATCAAAATAGAAGACATATATATTACAAAAGTAGATATTCATGCATGTCAACTCGAGTTATATATATTTAAATTGTATTTTCTACTTAATTAAGATTGACGACTTGTTGAACTGTCCGGCACGTCCTCCAGTACTGGCATGTGGAATTCTCCTCGGGGATTGACGACCTCGTCCCAGATCCATCCGACGAGCTGTTCTACAATTGCGTCAATTCTTTCTAGCTCTAGAGACTCTTCCTTCAGGCTCAACATCTATAATTTACAAATAATTGAAAGATATTTAATCCGCCGAGTTGGAGACAATAATTGTGCACTTAATAATAATGGAAATGTGTTTATTATTACGTACCATAATATCGTGTTGTGTAAGCTTTTTATGTCCCCAATTCCACATGTAATCGCAAACATAGTATGCACATAAATTATTTCCCGGCCCCTGTTTGGCACACTGTCGACCAAAAGAAATTAAGTAAAATTCATATAATATATTAGCCGAGGCCTACATGTACAAATTACTTGCTTACCGGAAAGTCAATGTTCCATTTTAGTGTTTCATGTTGAATACCCGGGTGTTCTTGACGAAATTGATTCCAGGCCCTGCGAACAAAAAAATTGAGTTAAGTCATTGCGAGTGTAAGGGGTGAATTAACTAAGGGAAAATATACATCACCTTGTCATCATGTCCATCATGTTCTGTAGTTTTTCTTTTGGAGTGTGCAATGAATCAAAGACGTTCACGACACCCCGGTCAGGACACAATATTATTAGGAACCAGTGGAATCTGTATACATGTATACATTATAATCAGAAATGAAATAGTACACAGACAGTATAAGAAGAAGCCTGTGTATGTACTCACTCGATGTTGTACGGGATTAGTATGGAGTCGCAGTAATTTTGTTTCTTAATATACTTGTATAGGTTTCCATATGTTTCCTCAGGATTCATCAATATCATTTCTTCACTTATCCTTCGAGGATCCACGAAACCAACGTCATATATTGAGGATCTCCGACATTTTTGAATCTCCATTCTACATATGTTAAGCAATAAATAAAGCCCGCGTCAGCATAGATTGGAATTATTGTTTTCAAACTGTGAATTATAAGCAACAACAAAGTACTTACAGTGTCCAACAGGTGATCAAATCCACGTCCATGGCGTCGCGGTGGTACAGCTCATATATATCCTGAAACCTCAGCCAGACCCAATCCTCGTCACCATTGTAGAAATCATGGTCCTTCACGCCTACTTTGATCATGCGCCGTTTATTCCTTCTTGATTCTTCCAAGTACCACTCATGGAATCGGCGCATCTTCGTCTGTAGCTTGCTCTCCATTTCAGGAGGGACCATAGGCTCGCCAAGCTTAAACGGCCACTTCAACGTTGTGTTTACAGGCACCTCTTCTTCCCCCAGGACTTGCGCTCTGGATGGTCCAGTCTCGGCCATTACTCGTTGCACGTTAATCTCGTCCAGTGATGGCAATGGACCCAAGGGCCGCTGAGGTTGCTCGCCGAGCTGAGGAACCTTTTTGGATGGGCCCGCCTCCTTATCTGCAGCCTTCCGCTTCCGGCGAGATTTCAGTAATGAGCGGTCATAGTCTGTTACTATTACTTCCTTCTGTTGACCCTTGCTCAAATTACCGAGGAATGACTTGACGACAGTGGGATCAAGCTTCGGCTCCGGCTCCGGTTTTTCCCTCCACTCGGCCATTTTCCTCTTTGTGTCTGCTTTGACTGAGGCTTCGAGCTCCTCTAGAGTCTTCTCACCCGCTCTTTTCTCTGGTGCGGGCTTCTCTCTGGTTTTCCGCGCCTTCTTCCCTGGTGGAGTGGGGGCAGAGGCTTTAGTGCGGCGTCCCCTCTTCGGCGGAGGGGGCGGAGACCTCCGCGGCGGAGGAGACGGGCTTGCATCAGGAGCTCCCGGAGAATCGTCATGATCCGGTGGATCTCTTGGAGACGGTGGAGGTGACGGAGGCTTGTTGGTAGCGGCAGGTGTACCGGGTATGACGACGTCTGCCTTGCTCCATAGAATGATGCAGTGAGAACACTGACCGAGTTTTGTTTCTCCGTCACCTCCGGGGATGTCAAGTTCCAAGTCTTCCCAGTTGATGACGACTTGCTCCACCTCAACAGGTACGTAACCATGTGGAATGTCATTGCAGTGCCATTTTTGCCCTTCTTCCACACGTTTGGTCATACCGTATGCGACCTGATAATTTAGTAGTCACAAAGAAAGTTAGTAAATGAATGGTATTTACGGTGAAATGTATGCAGTATGAACTAAGGTCGCATACGTACCACCACAGCTAAGTTCTTCTGCCTGACGACAAGCTCGCACGCGGTCCGTTGAGTTATTTCATCCATGGGGTAACGGACCGCTTTGGCGGTCTGTGTGGAAGCGTGACTGCTTTGATATTGTTGTGGAGGGCTAATAAGGGCCGCATCTTGGAGAGGTGCATGCTTTGTGGAACCGGTCCCACCTGCGGCTTGTTGGAGAGGTGCATGCTCTGTGGAACCGGTCCCGCCTGTGGCTTGTTGTATCTGCAGCCATCCTACCTTCATCCGTCGCTCCATCTCTGACTCCATTTCTTGGAGCTTTGAGCTCTGGGCGGCAACCGTTTGCTCTAGGTCCCTCACCCTCTGCTCATATTCGGCCTTCTTCCTCGAATGGCTCCTATAGGTGGCGGCGTTCTCTTGGAAACCTTTCTTCCATGAGATGCTTGTGCCTACGCCGCGCGTCCGTCCAGGATGCTCCTTGTTCCCTAAGGCATAGGTTAGCTCATCTCTGTCTCTATCAGCAACAAATTCTCCCCTCTCAGATTCCCTGAGGATATCGAGGAGACGCTGAGCTAGTTCTCGCAAGTCCTCGGGAAAAACTAAGGAGCCGTCGATTGGGCTTAGGGTGCCTCCATGACCATAGTACCAATGCTTGGTCCTTGTGGGCCAGTCATGTGTCGCTGGAGTGATGCCTCTAGCATATAGATCTTCTTCCATCTTCTCCCATTTAGCGATGCTTGCCTTGTAACCTCCTGAACCCATCTTATGAGAGTACTTCTTATTTGCGGCGTTTCCAGCGTTTCTAGCGCTAGCCGTTGCACCCTCTTCGGAGGTTTTGTACTCAAGGAATGCTTCCCACTCGTCATCAGTGATCTTCTTATACTTCTCAGGATCCGGGGCCTCTCCGGTTTTGAGAAAATGCGAGTACAACTTCTTCTTGAAATCCTGAAACAGAACTGCCATCTTCATCATTGTCCAATCCCTCAGTTCTGCTTCATGAGTGCTAGGCCAGTCGAATATTGCCTTTAATTCCCTCCATCGCATCTCCTTCTCTGTATCGGGGAGCACGTACTCCTCAGTGGGGTCCGTGGACTTCCATTTTCTGATACTAATGGGCACATTGTCCCGTACAATTACCCCGCACTGAGATACAAATTTCTTGGCCACTTTTGGGGGCTCAACTGGCTCCCTGTCATCCTCCACTCGAGTGATGTGAAACTTGACATCCTTCAGCTTCTTCGTGGTCGATCGTTTTGATTTCTTAGCTCGACTTGTAGAAGCAGAGGCGGCCTACACAAATTACATATATACGAGATGATATAGAGATGGTATACATAATTGACATGTACAGTACAAATTTATGTTATCTATATACACACCTGACTAGACGAGGGCTCGTTACCGGCCCCTTCAATAGTGCTGCCCTGGACACGTTCGCCCTGGACATTGGCGGCCCCTTCAACATTTTCGACCCTTGCAACATTGTCGCCCTGGATATTGTCGTCCCTTCCAATGATCCCCAACACATCATCCATGGACATTGGTTGGGTTACAATATTAAAAATTGATTCGCAAAGAACGTGTCGTTGTCCTCTTGCATGGGTGGGACAGGGCTGTTGTTGTCCTCTTGCATGGGTGGGACGGGGTTGTTGTTGTCCGTCATCTATAGAATTAAAAATAATTGATAAGAAATATATACAAAGCATACATATTC